>JARQOD010000001.1:279638914-279743037 GCA_033576555.1 Oophaga sylvatica
TGTAAGAGCAGTAAAAAGCATATGGCCCAATGGTCTAATTTAAATATGTAATATTTCTGGATTTTGTGTTGTTGGTATACTGGACAAAGTCTGGGCAGAAAATCCGCCCTGCGGCCACATGCACTAGATTTTAGGCCACGTTCACACAGTGCAGATTGGTGCTACAGATTCCACATCACAATGTCCACAGCGATTTAAGGTTCGTTTTTCAAAAACCCATTTACACATTGCTGAAAAAAATCATTCTTGTGTGGATTTTCATTGAGGATTTCTCATTATTTAATGCTTCATAAATGGAGCAGGGTGAAATATGCAACAAAATCTGCTCAGATTTGTGACCAGAAATGTTCTTCAACGTGTGAACATGACTTTATAGTAAGCAGTATTAGTCTTTTCTTTTGAATGGTGGCGCATCCATAGAAAAATGCGATTTCCTGTGGTTGAGAGGAGGGTAGATAGCCTTTTGAGCTGTACATGACGTGCCCGGAGGAAGGTGGCACTATAAGGCCTAGTGAGCTGGCTAATCATGATGACTGTACTGTTGCTGGGCACTTCCCATTGATGAGGCTGTGTGTGGAGCAGCGGCCATTGGTTGTGCTGGGCTGATTGACAGGATACAATGAAGGCGGGCGAGCACAGCAAAGCTTCCTGACAGCTCGGTTTCCTGACTGACTGCAGGCTGCAGAAGGAGGGGGACAGGGCGCAGAAAGCCAGCAGATAAGAGCTGCTCTCTTCAGAAGGAAGTTTGACTTTCTGACAAGGCCTCGTCACTCATCCCTCCTTCCCTCCATGCACATATTCCTGTTCCGCCCTGTTCTCAGTGGAACAAGGAGAAGGCGGTGTCTGGGCTGGTGGCAGGCAGGCTGCTGGGGACACAGGCGACACAGCACTGGCTCCTTCTCACTGGGATGGCCTGTGAACTGATGTCTCTACAAAGGTATAGCTTCCCTCCCTTCTCCAGCTTTACGTGTCTTTCCTCGTTATTTGTATGTTATTATTGCGCACATTTCCGCTATGGAATTCGTTGCATCCGAGATGAGTAGGCTCCTGTTTTTGTTGTTTCCTGAGACGAGCTGCACCGTGTTGTTATTTATTGTCGTATTTTGCTTTTATCGCACTTGCATGTCGAGAATGAATTCTGCTGCAGGAATTGTTGGGAGCAGATGGCGACTCTGCGTTTGATCTAGTCGTCTGTGCGCATCATGTAGTCTACAGAATCCTAACACAGTGATGGAAGCGTTAATTCCTGAGCCGTCTATTTATATAGACATCAAATTCTATATTACTGATATGATTGACAGTATTTTATTTAATCGGAGATCTATTTACGATCTTACGATCGAATTCTAGAAACATTATTATTATTATTATTTATTATAGATTTTTATAGCGCCATTTTTTCCATGGTGCTTTACATGTGTAGAGGGGCAAATATAGACAAGTACAGTAAGCATGAGCAATACAAGGCACACACAAGTACAGAAGGAGAGAGGACCCTGCCCGCGAGGGCTCACAATCTACAGGGATGGGTGAGATCTAACTTTAATATATTAATTCTGATAATAAAAGCAAGAGCTTAATATTGTGTTTAACCAGTAGGAAGCCATCAATCTGGCCCTGATGTCTGTGTGCAGCATATGGCTGCTCCGCATCCATCTGCAGAATAATGCAGTGGTATACCGCAGGCAGGTGCGGGGGGCTGCGCTGGAGACGCTCCGCAGTGCCACTGCCTTACAGTTGCTGGTTCGCTTTTCATCTTGTTTACTTCCTGCCATACAGCAGAAAAATGTCTAGGAAGATCATACAGAGAGCAGGAGGTGTTTTTCCCTGCTGCGATTCCTATACAGTATATAATAGTTGGTGACAGTAGGAGGGATTTTTGTCCGAGGGGGTTGGGTGGGGGGGGGAAACTATTGCCTTTTGGCTGCACAGCAGCAGTATGCATGCACAGCATTGTGTAGACAGGTCAGAGAGTGGAAAAGCAGGATAGGTTAGGGACGGCTTCTGTGCAAGTAGGGATTTACACATTCAGGGTTAGATTCCCAGTATTTCGTTATAGGATGGTGGTCGTTGCTGAGCATTTAAACACCGATCTATTTTACTAGAGTGAAAACTGACATTTGTAGCAAAATAGATCAGTGCTAGTCACCTTACAGAATTCAGATTATGGTTATGTGGTTCGGAACATTTTGCCAGTTTACCCTAGTGATGATCCTGGAAACTACCGTGTGTATAGGCCTCATTCAGATCTCAGTTTTCACATTTGAGTTCTATCCAGGTTGGGTTTTTCTTTAGGACTTGTACCCATTATAGACTATGGGGCCGTTTCATTTCTCTATATTCATGTGAACCAAGTGGTCCCCACTAGTGCTGAGCTAACATGCTCAGATAAGGCGTTGGCAATCCCTGCATGTGTTGACATGCAGCCATGGGGACTCAAGCATAGTATTCGAGCATGCCAAAGACACTCGGTTAGCACCCGAGCATGCTCAGATAACACCTCATTCAAGCACACTCTTATCACTAGTCCACTCCTCACCAAAACACAGAGACCTGTCAGATTTTGATCCAAGTCACAGGTCAAACTTGCCAACGCAAGTCAGTGGGTCCTTGAAAAAAATTAGCCACCATGTTGAAGCGATCTGTGTGCTTTATTTTCACTGATGGGAGAACCTCTAGAAACATTTTTATTGCATTCAACAAACTGATGAATCACTGATGGTAAAAACTGACCAGACCCTGATGAAAATCTGCTCCAAAATACTGATCAAAATCCTCTAATTTTTGCACATATATAAAAATCACTGACGTCATTGGTCATTTCATTTCCGTGATAAGTGAGACTTTTGGTTTTTCATTACTCTTAGTATTGTCACGATAGCATTTGATGCTATACAATAAGAGACAGCGTTTCTGATATCTCGGTGATGCTAAATGCTAGGGCAGCAGTTGGCAGAAAGCTGACACAGATTGTTGTCAACTCATATTAATAGCGTTGTCCACTTGAGTGCTTGCAATGAACAGTTCTATAATATCTTGTGGCCTCATCGTGTCCACCTGACTTCTAGGACATTGCAAGCATTAATATACAATCTTCTTTCTTGTTGCATTTGGTTTTGTTACTTGTAGCCATCCATAGAGCATAGTAAATCTTAAACATATTTATTGCTTGTTGTGCCCACGTATTCAGAAAGCTTTCCTAGATGTCAGGGAGACTGTGTGATTTTGGAACGAGGGATGGAGCCTTGCCACTGCCACAACATACAAAATCCATGTAGAATTATTTTGAATAATTTTCTTCATTGTTTTATTTATTCCAACTATCGATTTGTGTTGTTTGCACTTTGTTTTTTTGTTTTTTTCTTGGATTCATGTCCTCCTCCGTTACCCCCGTACCCCCCCCCCTCCGCTCTCTTCCTCTCCCCCCAAAATAGGGGCAACCTCCGCATCCTAATGAGGCTCTTTACTACTTTTTAGCAAGGCAACTTAAATGAATAGCTTTGAATTCTAATATGTTTCATCTGCTAGATATGGCATCTATTAAACTGCATAAAATTCAGTTATAGAAGGGCGAATAAAGGTTCCTATACACATTAGACTGAAAGTGGTCAGAACAGAAGATGTCTGCTGATACCCTGATATTTGATTAAACTAAACAGTAAATGACGGATTCAGCCAACAAATCGACATTATCTGAAAAGAAGTCCACAAGATTAATTTATTCTGCAATTTATGATTAGACCGAATATCATTCCTTTCAGTAAGGATTTATCACAATTACTTTAATAAAATGTTTTTATTGCTAAAAATAATCCCTTCAGAGCAACCGGTAGAAATCCCTGATATGTTAGAGGGGTTGTCTCCCATGCCTTCTAATTACGGTAACCTTTATAGAGCAGTTTTCCCTGTTTAAGACCTCACCCTTGGTTTTTTCCCCTTTAATTAAACAAGGATCCGGATTTTGCTAAAGCAACCGCTACGTTGTCCGCGGAGTAAAATTAAATTGGGGCAGAACCAAAGATTGGCCATGACTTGGAGGAAATCAGATTCTAACTGGGTCAGAGTGCAGGAGGTCTGTCAAAATCGAAAGGCATAGAGGGGTTTGAAAATCCAAGTGTTGGCGCACTAATGGCAGCCAGGATTATGCTGGGAGAGTGGTCAGAACACAAGATGGCCATCTAAAAAGCGCACCAGGGTAGTATCCATGAAGTATACTGGAGCCGAGGGAAACAGTTGGCTGCCAAACCTGTCTCCCGGCTTGACTCATCAGCCAGACCACTTAATTGGCCCCAGGCACTGCCACTAGCAACACCCCACGTCTGTCACTGCTGGATTAGAGAAGAGGGGGGTCTGTGTGACATCAGCATTGCAGAAGCAAGGCTTAGTGGTCATTCCTGGAAGGGGTGGACATGCTACATGGCCATTTAATATCCATAGTACAGGTCCTTCTCAAAAAATTAGCATATAGTGCTAAATTTCATTATTTTCCATAATGTAATGATTACAATTAAACTTTCATATATTTTAGATTCATTACACACCAACTGAAATTTGTCAGGTCTTTTATTGTTTTAATATTGATGATTTTGGCATACAACTCCTGATAACCCAAAAAACCTGTCTCAAAAAATTAGCATATCAAGAAAAGGTTCTCTAAACGACCTATTACCCTAATCTTCTGAATCAACTAATTAACTCTAAACACATGCAAAAGATTCCTGAGGCTTTTAAAAACTCCCTGCCTGGTTCATTACTCAAAACCCCCATCATGGGTAAGACTAGCGACCTGACTGATGTCAAGAAGGCCATCATTGACACCCTCAAGCAAGAGGGTAAGACCCAGAAAGAAATTTCTCAACAAATAGGCTGTTCCCAGAGTGCTGTATCAAGGCACCTCAATGGGAAGTCTGTTGGAAGGAAACATGTGGCAGAAAACGCTGTACAACGAGAAGAGGTGACCGGACCCTGAGGAAGATTGTGGAGAAGGACCGATTCCAGACCTTGGGGGACCTGAGGAAGCAGTGGACTGAGTCTGGTGTAGAAACATCCAGAGCCACCGTGCACAGGCGTGTGCAGGAAATGGGCTACAGGTGCCGCATTACCCAGGTAAAGCCACTTTTGAACCATAAACAGCGGCAGAAGCGCCTGACCTGGGCTACAGAGAAGCAGCACTGGACTGTTGCTAAGTGGTCCCAAGTACTTTTTTCTGATGAAAGCAAATTTTGCATGTCATTCGGAAATCAAGGTGCCAGAGTCTGGAGGAAGACTGGGGAGAAGGAAATGCCAAAATGCCTGAAGTCCAGTGTCAAGTACCCACAGTCAGTGATGGTGTGGGGTGCCATGTCAGCTGCTGGTGTTGTTCCACTGTGTTTCATCAAGGGCAGGGTCAATGCAGCTAGCTATCAGGAGATTTTGGAGCACTTCATGCTTCCATCAGCTGAAATGCTTTATGGAGATGAAGATTTCATTTTTCAGCACGACCTGGCACCTGCTCACAGTGCCAAAACCACTGGTAAATGGTTTACTGACCATGGTATTACTGTGCTCAATTGGCCTGCCAACTCTCCTGACCTGAACCCCATAGAGAATCTGTGGGATATTGTGAAGAGAAAGTTGAGAGACGCAAGACCCAACACTCTGGATGAGCTTAAGGCCGCTATCGAAGCATCCTGGGCCTCCAAAACACCTCAGCAGTGTCACAGGCTGATTGCCTCCATGCCACGCCGCATTAAAGCAGTCATTTCTGCAAAAGGATTCCCGACCAAGTATTGAGTGCATAACTGAACTTTATTATTTGATGGTTTTTTTGTTTGTTTTTAAAAAACACTTTTATTTTATTGGACGGTTGAAATATGTTAATTTTTTGAGACAGGTTTTTGGGTTATCAGGAGTTGTATGCCAAAATCATCAGTATTAAAACAATAAAAGACCTGACAAATTTCAGTTGGTGTGTAATGAATCTAAAATATATGAAAGTTTAATTGTAATCATTACATTATGGAAAATAATGAAATTTAGCACTATATGCTAATTTTTTGAGAAGGACCTGTATAGTAGACTGAGGCTATTCTGCTTGTTTTAGTAATCCGCTTTCTGATATCTGACATTGTGCATCTCCTCCAAGTATTCAGTAAAATCTTTGCCTCTGGTAACATATGTTGAAAAGAAGGAGTTTGAATGCGAAAACATAATTTACAGTGTGTCGAAAAAGTGATTTACTTTTTATGTTGGAGGAAACAAGTTTCTATTTTTTCTTTGTTTTCATCAGTGTTGTGCTGACCAGATGGCTGTCCCCATCGATCATCTGTCCTTACTGGACTTTCTGCAGCGGAAACGTGGTGTGTGCAGTGCTCACATTTATGCACCGAGACTGCAGCTCAGACATTTGAAATTTCTGGGGACAGACAGAAGATGATATGCTTACATAACTAAATTATATAATTGTACCAAGGCTTCTCAGACGCTGTCATCATTCATCTGCAATGCCCACATTTCCTGCAGCAATAATGAAAGATGACAGCATACGGAGCATGTATTTGGTCTGCTGAAAATTACCCAAGACTTGACTATGATTTTATTATACAACTGGACTGCTTTTTTATCTGCCATACTAGGAGCCATTTATTTAGTGCTAAGCTTATTTTGGGAGAGACATTCCTGACCTAACAAAACCAGAATGTGTCCCTGCCTCTAAATACATAGCTTCCATCCCAAGCTGTGTTACCACTGCCTACTGATCCCTCTGATAAAGGACTAATAATTTAAAAGAATGTATCTGTCAAGAGTACTGTAAATGGATAAATGCCTCCTCCTTCATGCTTCACTGTCTGTCCCGATCATTGCTGGAGAAAGCAGGGTATTCATTGTTTGGGAGCCATGTTTAGCTTGGCAACTCCCTCCTTGCCCCAGTTTCCTGCCTTGCTGATGGCTGTTTTTTAGGGAGGCATGAAGTAGAGCCCAAACGTTACCCATTGTAGCTCATTATTTTTTGCTGTAGTAGACTTAGATGTGGATCCTATACCAATGTTTGCTCTTGGATCCTCTTTGACTTTTAGTTCATCTCTCTTCAGCCATCATTGTTTAATTCAGATCTTGCCAATATTCATTTCAATGAATGAATGAAACCTCATAGAAATAGAGTTCAGTGAACGTGTAATGGAGATGGACATTTCTCAGCCCTGCAGACAGCTTTTCTACATAACGTAGTCTCATAAAATGGATAACTCAGGACGGTAATCTTGCGTCCCTGACTCAGTCTAAATTGCTTTCATCATACGCACTAAGCCTAGTATTATGCATTATCTTCTGTGTAGCATTAAGTACTTATTTCTTTGTAAAATCAGCCGTGCCACATTCCTCGTGTTTCTTTATCATTATCATCACATAACATGGCTAGCCACTGTAGTGTAATCTCACATCCTTCTTTAGTTTTTCTCTAGGCGGACTGGATCTACACTTACATGAATGACTGTACTGAATATTATTCTGATTAAAGAATGGTCATTTTGTCATTTTTTAGTATTGGGATAAGTCTGAGCCTGACCAAAACCAACATAAATAGCAGGGCTTTATATCTCCAAAAATGGCAATCTATATCCAAAGTCATCAAAAATAAGAAGCACAACAGTTAACCACAGAGGGACATTAAGACCAAGACCAGGGGACAGAGAACAAATCAATAAAGTGCAAGAACGTCCTGTAAATATATTTGCACTTTATGCAGTAGAGATTACTTATCTTTGCTCATATAACATTTAATGTCTTTGTACAACAATGGATAATAAGATATCTAGACCTAGCATAGCGATAATATAACAAGTAGGTAATATGATCTTTATCAGTGGATGATGAGAAGTATAGGCAAATAATTAATTTTATACCCATTAGTAAACCATGGACTATAGATGAGGTGACTTAAATGTATTCGTAATTTACCTGCAAATGGGAAGGGTGAGTAAAGCGCAGAGTTCCCGGGTTTTGACAGTGCTGCAGCCAATCCTTAATTGTAGCGGCTTGGGCAGGGCCACTCAGTGTTTGACTGCATCATGTCGCCGGGATGTCATCGCTATAGACAATGACAGACACCAGAAGCATACGCACAGTGCTGGATATGGAAAGGGCAACTGAAGTGCTGTGTGCTCTTTTTTGGGGGGGAGAGGGCAAATATCTTCTGAATTGAAAAAACCCTTTAATAATAATAAAAATGTCCAAACCTTGTATGCGTCATTTGTTGTCATACAGATGCTATGTTCATACATTGTAAGCTTGTGAGCAGGGCCCTGACTCCTTTTGGTACCGGAATTGTGTGTTATTCTGTATGCTCTTTATTGTCTGTACAAGTCCCCTTCTAAAATTGTAAAGTGCTCCAGACTATGTTGGTTCTATAAAAATAGAAATTATTATCATTTGTGGAAGGTGTTTGCGGTTTCAGCCTCTAACAGGCATTGCCCTGTATTGTGCTCATTTTCTCCCCCAGACGTTGAATCTCCCCATATCTACAGGGCAGGGATTAGGCTCATCCAGTTCATGGGATCAGTACATAGGACGACATCACAGCTGGATCACAACACTGCTGATTGAGTCTCTTGACCGACCGCTAATGAGAGCTTAGAACTGGGGCAGTTTCCTTTAATGCAAGACTTACAGCGCTTTACAGACCTCATCATGGCTGTCCCCATTGGAGCTCACACCCCACATTTCCATTTTAAATTTGCAATAATGCTTATTTGTGCTGCAGATTTCAAATCTACACAGCAGGTCAATTTCCACCGCGTATATTGTCCGCAGCGTGCGCGTGACATGTCTTAAAATCATATACTTAGCGCTGCTACTGTAGTACACAGTGATTTTTTTTTTCCTTATAGAAAATATGCTGCTTGCTTCCTGTGGTAATGTGCCTTAAAGGGTTTATTAACACATGGCAGACTGGAGGCAGAAATTTCTGCAACTGTGATCCTTTCCATTTATCTGACAAAGGTTGGTTTGGGAGATAACACCGATTTCTGCAAACCACACTCGCATGAATGGGAGAATCGCAGAAATTTCTTTACAGCTTGTTATTTAACCTTTAGAAAGTCTTCAGTGCCTCCTAAGTATAGGAAAGAATTCCAAAGAAGCCCAGATCTTTCACTGACCTAGGAACCAGTGTTTGTCTGGGAAAAAAAAGGTTATGGATAAATGGCGTGGGTGGAGAACGTACAATGTGTTCCTGCCCTCCAGCAAAAAGCTGAAACAAGGCCAAATGCATTGACCCTATTCCAGCTTGTTGAAGGATGGGCATTTATTTTTATCCGACAAGTACTGATGAATCAGAGATCGGCTTAATTATTACAGTTATGTATATTTCACTCTGGTATTTCAGAGAAAACATACACGAGAACCATGAAAATAGAAAACTTCTTTCTGCCCAAGCTCCTCTAGACTGGTTGCTCTCTCCATATGTGTGTGACTAGTCAACATATTTCGTTGGTCCCCGGCCACCGCTTTGTTAAACATGACTGCAATAACAGATATGGTCTCTGAATCATGCTGCTCATGGCTCAGACAGCATAAATCAGCGGACTGGTTCTCATGTAGACGGAACGCCATACTCTGAGCCGCTTGAGTTTGCTGATTGGCTGCTGCGCCATCCACACGTCAGTGCAACAGCCAATTCCAGACACCGGGAGAAGTGGCGAGTCTTTAACTGAAAGGAAACTACCCCTTTTTAATGATCATTTGTCCCCGTACCGTTTTGCGTTGGCTTGTGTAAAAGCGACATCAAATGCAGGACTGTGTAGTCAGTCGGTGTCCATTTTGGTGGAGTCGGTATAAAATGGACCGACTCCTAAAATATATAATAAATTGGGTACACTAGTTCAGGGCAGGATGTGCTGTACATGTTTTCAGAAGAATTTGGGAAAGTTATGAAATGTCCTGTAAATGTCTGATGTGTTCCTGATCTAAGGATTTTAGTTGAGATGAATCTGTGCTGCACTTTATGTACATGCTCAGGCAGTGCTGTGGAATCGGAGTCCGAAGTCAGGGAAATTGAGGAGTCGGAGGTTTGGCTTATTGACTCCACAGCCCTGGTCAAATGAATGACCTGTTATATCACCAATCAGTGCTATTTTTATGGAGAAACCTCCACTTTAGCTGTCAAAATAATACTATTTTAGTAATTCCGCAGTTTTTTTTTTATTTAACTATCTTATAATTCTATAGTTTCTGTCTTATTTTGAATTAAATAAAAAATAATACAAATTCAGAAAAGAAAAAAAAATTGAAAGCCAAAATGTTATTTTAGATGACTGGTTTGGACAATGGATCACAACGTGAGACCAGTTTGCATGCCGCCATACGTTGTGACGGGACAAGGGGGTGTGTAGGATAAAATCCTGTATGTACTGGCATGGCTGACGCAGTGGGTTGGGAGCAGACAGCTTGCCTTGTGTGTACAGTGAACACTTGTATACGGTTACATTCCAGAGCTCGGTGACCCTGGCAGATGCACTGTCTCATTTTAGGCTCAAGGACTGTCAGCTAACAAAAAAATTCTTGCTCAGCAACACAATGGGCGTCTTCAACGACACTGAGCCTCAAACGCTGGGTTACGAGAAGTGTACTCGAATCTTATTGTTTGCAATAAGGGGTGGGGGCACCAACTTATAACTGAGCAGTTGGTTGCTATGACTTTCAGTCCATTCCCCTGTCCTGGGCTGTAAAAGTGACCTTGGATGTCTCTGGTGCCTGCTGTAGGGAACAGCTGCGGTATTCTTAGACTACAAGAGAAGCACAACACTTGCTGCGTCCATCTAGTGATAGCGTGGGAACATCACCGCTCGTGGATTCATGCCCTTGTGTATGTATACAGTCACTTTATAGTGTTATATAATGAAATTATATTAGCATTGTACTTCTGTCACCCATTACCTTTTGTATTACTGCCACATGCATCCCATTATGCCTCTTGAGCAGCAGTGAATCATTCTTAGATGTTACATGAGCTTGTCTCTTACATAAGTTGTCATGCCCGGACATGTGAGGATAATTTACCTTGCATATTGTGTCTATGTAAAAGACTAGTAAAAAAATTGCTTGCTATGTGTCTGTGTAAATAGAGATATTAAGCATATCCAGGTCCAGAAATCTTACTCTATAAGTCTTTACTGTTGGCGATATTGAATATTCATTTGTTTTCAATGCAAAGTAAAGTTCTAGTGACCTAATAGTACATTCAATATGATATACTTGTCCAGCCACAGTGTTTCCTTTCCTTCTGTAAAATCAAGTGCCAGGCAAGCTACTCCACCAGTAGGTGGCATTCTGGACTTGATGTAGACCCCACTGCTGTATCACACGACTTTCTTTTTTGCTACTTATGTTTAATGTGTCAAAATTCTTGATACTAGATCATTCAGAGGTTTGGTAAATGAACAAGTCTCAGTTGTTGTCTTTTATTTTATGCATTTATGACACGCATGCTAATTTCCTTTTATTTTCCACAGCTCTCAGGAAGATGAACGGCCCATGTCTCCATTCTTTATGAGGTAGGATTGCTTTGCTTGCTATAATCACTTTTTCATTAAATAGTGTATACCTTTTGACATACAACGAAAATTCCAGTTTCCACTTGTGTACATTGTGTCATAGAAAGTCTAATATCAGACCATTGGGTAGCAATGGATTTTCTTAATCTCTTAAAGGGGTTGTCCAGGACTTTAACATTGATGGCCCCATCCATAGGGTAGGTCATCAATGTCTGATAGGTGGGGATTCTACACACGGGTCCCCAAATATCAACTATTCACATAGTAACATAGTTATTAAGGTTGAAGGAAGACTTTAAGTCCATCTAGTTCAACCCATATCCTATCCTAACCTGCCCTAACATGTTGATCCAGAGGAAGGCAAAAAAAACCCAAGTGGCAAACAGTAAGCTTCACATTGGGGAAAAAAAATTCCTGTCAACGGAATAGTGGCCGCAACTGCTCATCCGCCCCTATTTATTCAAATGGTGGCCTGATAAGCAATACCCAGTCGTGGCCACTATACGGTTGATGGAGCTGTGCTGTGCAGCTCTGCAACTGAGCAGTTTCTGCCTCTGCAGGAAATAGCTGGTTAAAAGGGATCCTGGGTGTCACACCCCTTTCGATCAGGCATTAATGGCCTATCCAAACGATGGGCCATCCATCCATATTAAAGTCCCGTACAACCCCTTCAAATAGAATTTGTCAGTAAGAGCAATTCTCCCAAACAGCATATATGGGCATACAGGTCTTTGAAATGTAAATCCATTGGCACTTTTATATTTTCTATATTTTTCTATCTATTGCTGTGTGCCTAAGCATTTAACGAGCCTCCGACTGTCCAGGTTGTTTCTTTGCCTATCACAAGTCTCTAAAGGGAACCATGCTAGATGGTGAATCAAACTATGAAGTGTAGGCTCCTAAAGTGCTGTCACACTGAGAGCCATTAACAGTTAATTTGTATATGAATGGAAACACTATTTCCTCAGGAGTACAGCAACAGATAGAAGATATAAAGGTCGATGGATTTACATTTCTTAGACCTGCATGCCCATATGTACAGTTTGGGAGAGTGGGGCTGGGTGATCTCTCAAACAGATACCCTTTAAACACACTCTAGGGTTGGTTTTATTGGAAGCCAAGTTAACATACTTGTATTTGTCGGGAAGGCTGTAACCAGAGTTCTTGGAGAAAACACAAACATAATTTGTTGCCTTTTTTACATGCAAACTTTGGACCTCCAGACATTTGTGCTGTACACTTAGCCACAATGTCACCTCATTCACTCTGAATACAGGTGACCAGCAAGAAGCTGAAATCAAGATATTATTGTCCAGAGATATAACTAGTGCACTGCCATATGAAGAATGTAAATGCAATGATGTTATTCCAAAGTGCTTAAAGTAGAGGAGACATAGAAATATGGTGCCGTATATACCCCTTTATTCTGCGAGGCCACGTTCATGCATCCAGTTACAGTTCCTTGGTCTGGTTCTGCGTTCATTTGCAAAACAGATCCGTTGCATTGCTGATACAACTGGAAGCAAAGGGGTTCTGTTGATTACTATGGAATCTGTCTGGTTTCCAGTCTAAAAACTGACACAAAGAGGAACCCAGATGGACCTCATACTAATCTACGGGTACTTCTGCTCCCTTTTCCATCAGCTGTGCTACTGATCTGTTTCTTACATTATTCCGTTTGTTTGTTCCACTTTTAGGAACAGACAATCAGAATATCAAAATGGAAGTGTGAACTTGGCCTTAGACCTTTCATTTGTTCAGCAGAGACAGATTTTTGTCACCTGGCTATAGATGTCTCCTTCCTCGAGTCGGAGGTGAGGAACACTACTTTTGGCCACATAATCAGCACTGGGATAATGTATTTCATTTGACAGGACATTATCTACGTGCCCAAATTAGGAAGGAACTTTTCTCAATGACTCAAATGATCTCCAAATAGCCCGTGTAATGGATAGTGACTGAATAGGCTGACAGGAATTAGTGTGGCTATGCCCATGGCTGATTACCCTCATGTGGGTGCAACCCTCCAAGCATGAGACATAAGATGTGCCCAGCGTATGGTCTGAAGTCACAACCTGCCGTCCTTTATAAATGTTCCCAGGAGTCCTTTATGTAAGGACATTCTCAGATGGAGTAGTCATAGGTGCACAGAAACAAGCGTCACTTTTGCTGGCTGTATACTCTTTAGTAGATGACATTCCAGGAGGCTGACAGTCGGATGATTACCTGACTCTGTCATGCCCCAGTCATAGTCCTAAAACAATAAGTACAGGTGATTCTTGGCCTGTGTGGACCGGAGTTACTGTGATTTCTAGCACGTAACTTGTGTTATTGCGGCACAGGGACCTCTGCCTTTCCTCCATGTTTTATAAAATATACTGGTTAATCATGGGATGAGTTAATATTTGGTGTATAACCGAGCTAGAACCTGCAAATGTTGACTAAAGTGAAGTTTGATAAAATAATATGGAGCATGACACATTACATTCCTGTGTGCGACTGAAGCTGATCATTGGAAAAGTCATCCATGTTCAGTACCTGAGAAGTGAAAAATGCAAGGTTTGTATATTAGTTTCTTTTATCTAATGTTTACTTTGTGACTATGGTCAGACGTCCTTTATAACTACAAGCTCTCTGAACCACCAGGGGGAGCAATGTAGATTTAGTGTCTAGTTTTGGCCTATGCAGGCCGCTGGCGTGGCGGTCTATCCAGATTTCCAGCTGCTGTCAGTAGCTGTCCTCCTGGGCAATATGGACAGAATCCCCCATTTTCTGCTGTATTTTCTTTCTTCACTCTTGAAGTACTGGAGCTGATTCCAGGTCACCTTCTGGTTATTTATTGAGTTACACCAAAGTTTATATTTGCTTTTTGGTGATCTGCAAATTTTCCAAGTGAGTTTACCTTCTCTTATTTACACTGCTGCCGGTCAGGATTTTAAAGCACACGTTGTTCCCAACCTTATCATGGTTAGCTACTTTACACTGGCTGCTGGTTAATGATTCGCTTTTTTTTGGCCATGCCACTGTTATTTTTTTCTTTATTTTTTTATGAAGCCTAATATTATAGATCAGTATTGATTATCTATTCCCCTCACAGCCCAGTGAGCTGTCTGTCAGGCAGAGGAACATGGGGATAAGTGGGACATAGAGTAGGAAGGCAGCGGCTTGGGAAGGGTTTTGACACTCCCAAAGCACCTAAACCTCATGTCCACATGAATTTAAACTGTAATTTTTAAGTCATGGAGAAACAGAATGCATAAGCGAAGTTATAGCAGATATTATTTTTCAGAGAGCAATACGACCATAAACAGTTTGGAGGGGATTCCCTATAACACCTATTCATAGGATGGATGATAAATGTTTGATCGATCAGTATCCCTACTTGAACCCTAGCCTCTCCCCCTGTTCATAATTGCTGCCTGACCCAATGGGGCTAATGGAAAATGTTGTGCTATACTGTTTCTTATAACTGCTAAGACTCTGAAGGAATCTGCAGTGTTTGTACATTATCCATCAGAATTACCTAATATCTCCGATCTTCCCTCCCCAATTCTTCCTCAACATTCCTTTGCTTCATCTGGGTGGGTCACCACCCTCATCTACCACATAATCCTCAATACATGAAGGCTGGTTGGGTCTACCTGACTCGCACTCATACTGCCTTGTAACTTGCATATGCAGGTGGGTGGATTCTGAACAAACAGGAAGCCCCTTACTACCACATGTTGGCATTGAGGAAAGGGCCAAAGCGATATCTCTAACACCTCCAATGGGTCTTTCCCAACCTAAGACAAATATACCCCATTTCCCAAGGTATGAATATTCCATGCCATGTTTACCATATTCCCCAAATCCGGCCAGGACAAGTCTCATCCATGGCCCCATACATTTTACCAGTGCTAGGTGCCTCTCAGCCCAGAAGATTCTCTACTTCATTCAAATGAGAGGCCCATCAGAGACGTATTTGCCAACAAATAACACCGATGGGATCAGCTTACAACCCTCGCATACTTCCTACAATGTACAAGCCTCCAAACCTTCTGCCACCATTTTTCTGATGTATACCCTTCAATAACGGATCCCTCTTTGCTAGACACATTTCTGCAGTTTCCATCAACTCCCACCAAACATCTCTCTAAAATGTATTCTGACTTCATCCTTAATAAGTCACCAAATAAAGTGAGTTTTATAATTGCCTGGGAGAAAGAACGTTCACCCCTATTGAAATCTTCATTAAGCATTGCAGCTTGGCAAATGGTACCAGTGTGCAAATCACATTTGTGGTCACGTGATGACCTCTGGAACTGGCTTGTGGAGCCGAATCCTAACTATGTGTACATTACACACCGTTAGGATTTGGCAAGCTGGAGCACTTCCCGAAAATGTCACCAGTGGTAGACAACCTGATCCCTTTTAACTTGTTTAGGAGACTAGGCGGAAGGGTAATCCCAGTCTTAGCAGATAGACATGTTACTGAATCTAGCTGCCTGTTTGATGTCCTGATGCATCACAGTATTGATAGAAGAGCATGAAGGAATAACATGCAGGATGGAAGCTGGGAATGAAGCTGGAGGCTAAAGAGAGGCGCAGACAGTGACAATCAGATGATGTGCAGTTATAGAAAAATACTGAGAGTGCTTCTCTAATAGTCACCAGTTTAGATAATCTTATACCACATATGGTCAGAAAAGGACAGATGCAGGTATTTACTGAGCTCAGTGCTGGTAGTAAGGTTTATAGTTTTCTGTTAAGATACACATAATGTTGTTCACAGTGAATTGTTAATCACGAATTGAGCTGTATGGTTGTATTATTGTGTCTCATTAGGTATAATCGCCATTTTGTCCTAAAATAAATAATCATTTGGAAAATGTTTAACTTGTGGAAGGTTATTGTAACAGTAACCTCATGGAATCCACACAGAACTATTAGAAAGTAACTATTAGCATAAAATATGTTCAGATTGGTTCTCACACTGCGACTGCCACATGCATCCAAAACTACACCTTCATGCGGTGGCTAGTGGCTACCACACGCAGACAAAACTATACCTGTATTTCGGTGGCTAGTGTCTATGTCATCCAGACAAAACTACAGCATGCAGTGGCAAGTGGCTACCGCATGCATTCAAAACTACACCTTCGTGTGGTGGCTATTGGCTGCCACATGAATCCAAAACTACACCTTCATGCAGTGGCTATTGGCTACCACATCCAGACAAAACAACACTTTCATGCGGTGGCTAGTGGCTGTCACATGCATCCAAAACTATACCTGCATGCGGTGGCTAGTGGCTACCAATGTATCCAAAACTTTACCTGCATGCAGTGGTTAGTGGCTACCACATGCAGACAAAACTACACCATCATGCGGTGGCTATTAGCTACCACGTCCAGACAAAACTACACCATCATGCGGTGGCTATTAGCTACCACGTCCAGACAAAACTACACCATCATGCGGTGGGCATTGTCTACCACATCCAGACAAAACTGCATCATCACGCGGTGGCTATTAGCTACCACATCCAGACAAAACTACACCATCATGCGGTGGGCATTGTCTACCACATCCAGACAAAACTACACCATCATGCGGTGGCTATTAGCTACCACATCCAGACAAAACTACACCATCATGCGGTGGCCATTGTCTACCACATCCAGACAAAACTGCATCATCACGCGGTGGCTATTAGCTACCACATCCAGACAAAACTACGCCTTCATGCTGTTGCTAGTGACTACCTCATCCAGACAAAACTATACCTGCATGCCATGGCTAGTGACTACCTCATCCTGACAAAAAAACTATACCTGCATGTGATGGCTAGTGGCTACCACATCCAGACAAAACTACACCATCATGCGGTGGCTCTTAGCTACCACATCCAGACAAAACTACACCATCATGCGGTGGCTATTAGCTACCACATCCAGACAAAACTACACCATCATGCAGTGGCTATTAGCTACCTCATCCAGACAAAACTACACCATCATGCGGTGGCTATTAGCTACCACATCCAGACAAAACTACACCATCATGCGGTTGCTAGTGCCTACCTCATCCAGACAAAACTATATCTACATGCAGTGGCTACTATATCCAGACAAAACTACACCTTCATGCGGTGGCTAGTGGCTACTATATCCAGACAAAACTACACCTTCATGCAGTGGCTACTATATCCAGACAAAACTATACATGCATGCGGTGGCTAGTGGCTACTACATTCAGACAAAACTACACCTTCATGCCGTGTCTAGTGGCTACCACATCCAGACAAAACAACACCTTCATGCGGTGGCTAGTGGCTACTACATCCAGACAAAACTACACCTTCATGCCGTGGCTAGTGGCTACCACATCCAGACAAAACTACACCTTCATGCGGTGGCTACTATATCCAGACAAAACTACACCTTCATGCCGTGGCTAGTGGCTACCACATCCAGACAAAACTACACCTTCATGCGGTGGCTACTATATCCAGACAAAACTACACCTTCATGCGGTGGCTAGTGGCCGTACAATCCTGTGACTAAATTGAGGGAATATTGTGACCAGATTAAAACTTTAAACCATCTTCACCCTATAGAACTAGTGAGAGACTTCAGATTTCAGTGAATTGTCCCACTGGTGACAACTAAATGTCTTTGAGGACTGCTGCGGGGCAGAATGTGTGCCAAAAGGTCAGCCAATAATTGCTGCAGTATGTCACCTGACTTTACAATTCAGTATTATTAATGGTTATTTCTATGGGGAGACAGGTTTATGCCACTGCTAGACTATGTCTGTAGCCCTGTGGGAACAAATGATTGGATATGTTAACGTCCAATATTTCGGACTTTCTTCTGACATCTGCTGTTGAGGAGCAAACAGAAAACTCTCATACGTATATAATGCTTGGCATTAAATCTGTGTGCTCCGCCATGTTTATCTGATATATTGCTAGCTTTCGAATCAGGTTCTTTTGAGGATGGTTAAAAGCCATTATTGAAGTTGTATCCCTATATTTTTGGGGTGTTAGGGGTAATACTGATCTTGACCATTAGCTTCTAACGTCTTTGGTTAGTTAAAAGTTTAATCTTTACCTTTTAGAAGTTCCTGGGCAACATTGTAACGGTATGCGAACAAGTGAAAAGTATTATTCAGCTGACATATGCTCCTCAAGAGGAATGATTGCTGGACACAAATAGTGTTTTATCTGAAACCCAGTGGAAATGTAGCAACACAATATGTCCTTTATGTCCTATGAATGTTGTCACTTACGTGCCAACGCTATAGCATTAACACATAAACTGTAAGGAAAATCTCCTTATTTATTGTGGCAAAATTAAACCATTAATAAGATTAACCAAATTACAATCACTCTTTATTTGCTCTCTCCACATGCACAATACCGCAAAGCAACTGGTGCAAAAATAAGTTGTATGATCCATACCTACCGTATGTCTAAATAGCTAGGAAAATAGTACAGCATGCCGCTCAGTTTCTTTCTTAGTAGGACCAATATAGTCCAAACAGTCCCTTTTATATAGGTCTCATGAAGATGTAATATCTTATCAGAGAAAGCATGACTATGACCACCAATGCTATAAAAAGTCACATACTTTATTGAAAATATATTAGTAAAATAAAATTCAAGGAATCCACACAATGTAAATTAAATGGTGCAGAGCAGATTGAAACCCCAAGGAATGGAACCACGCCTATACAATATAAATAATAACAAACGTATATAGAAGAATATGGTAGATACTAGTGAGTGGTACCTGGGACAAGAAAACACAAAATATACAATACATAACAGGGCGGGCTGGGTATTTTGCTACCCCTTTACTCTAGTTGGTATTATGCTAGTCAGCGTAAGGAGACTTCTACGCCATGCATTACTCCCTTGGGAATTTAATTATGCAAATATCCTCTTCAGAGGAGAAGAGGACAGGAATTCTAGTGCCACCTACTTGAAGATATAAAGACTTTAAAGTGCCTTACTATATGATTTGGGATAAGAAACCAGACCCTCCTTTTTGCAGACACATGTTTCGGGTTGTATGCCCCTCATCAGTGCAAAGCAGAAGCACTGGATTAGCTGGGTTAGCCTCTGACAGTTGATCTAAGGGTAAAGCTTCTCCAAGTTGGCCTAGGGAGACTTATTTTCTAGACAGGAACACTTTTATCCCTGAAGGCAACAGGGATCCTGAAAATGTGATGGTGGTGACTTATAAAGTATATCAGCATGTTGCATTATGGCCCATTGCTTATTGATTAAACAGCATGGACAGAAAACTAGAAAGCCTCTTTAGTGAAAGAAGTAGTAGACTTTTCCCATTTTCATGTGACCCATAGTGCTAGTATGTTACATAAGGGTCCATCCCCTTCATATGGTATCGCAAAACTGTAAGCATGTCAGATTGAACGCAGCAGCTTGTGTTCTTTAATGTCCTTATTTAACGTATAGCCTAATGTATTCCACTGATTGCCTCATTATATATAGAGTAAATTATTAACATGACGCATTCTTAAAATAATGGAATTGTGCCATGTACTCACTGCTTGATTTGGTGTATAGTGCGTGCAGTTCAATGTTTGGTAATGACTTATTCTTCTTCGATGCATATTTATAAATGTAGATAATGTCTGTTATTATGTGGTCAAGTAAGATCAACTTTAATAATAGTGCTGAAGTCACATAGGATTTTTTTTGAGGGAGCAGAACTCGTAGAATATCCCCGGAGATTGAACACAGCTGTCCCTTGTGATACCACTTGTTTAGGAACTAGGCTAACCTTCATGTGTTGTTGTCTTCGCGTTTATTTTATGTAACACGGTCAGTTACATAGTTTTCTCTGGATGATGATATTTTCATAAATCAAATAAATAAAATGCACATTATAAAAAAGAGTAATATTCACTTGAAATTAGTAATGAGTAGTGATGAGCGCGGGATAAGGTGTTATCTGAGCCAGCTCGCTCGTGTGCTAATAGAGTATCTTCAGCATGTTCGAAAACTATGTCTCGTGGCTGTTCGACAGCCGCAGCATATGCGATTGCCTGTTTGTTAGGCCTGCTCGGATAACAGAATCGAGCACGCCAAAGATACTCTATTAGCACACGAGATAGCTTGCTCGGATAACGCCTTATTCCAGCACGCTCGCTCATCACTAGTAACGAGCCTTTGAAGCTATCGCCAGAAAAATTAACTTTTCTTTTGAGAGGTGAGGATCTATCCTTCAGGCAAAAAATCAGATCTCAAACCCATTAGTGTTTTGATGCATTTAATATTAGAGAAAGCTTTCATAGTTGCGTCTGTGGTTTCTGTTGTTTATCTCATAAGTACAAAACCTACACATCCATACACAAGAGCCCTTCCTGGCCAGGTAGTAAGTCCATTCTGCATACTTGAGTCAATGACCATCTTCTGCAGAAGCATTGGTGCATTCTTTTGAAATGACAAGCTCATTTACTGCCCTGGAGTCAATCTCATTATACTAACATGGGGATGACTTCAGTGTAAAAGCAGTTTGCATGGAGTGCGTGTGAGGATTAGACAGAAGATCTCATTCTAATCCACTTTTGGAGATGATGCAACCATGGAATAAGGAAACAAACAAGGCTCCTTCCTCTTCACCATGTGCTGGACTTGGCAGAGCTATGACACTTAATGCAACTATACTTTTTGTTTTCTTTCTCTAGTGGTCACGTGGCCCAAGTCAGCACCGTCCCTGCCGGTCGAGAGTAAGTCACTAAGTTCTGTGTTTTTGTGTTGAAAAACTACATGCAACAGCAAGGCTGTGGTGCGCTCTGTTACTGCGCTCTGTTCCAATTCATTTCTTTAAACTGCGCCTCGGGTATTACATTTTTTGTACTGTTTACTTTTTATTTTGTGTGCGATTTGTTATGTTGTTGTTTTAGCTTTTGGCTAATTACACTTTCTTATGTCATCTATCCACTTATCTCAGTGGTGTGCTTGTAATATTAATTAATAGTTTAAGCTTCTAGTACTATCAAATTACTCTGCAAGACAGTCTTAAAAAATAGATTTGTGATCATTTTACAGACTATCCACCCCCTACATTAATAACATGAGCTCTTTGGGGTAGGATTCACTATTTTGGCAGCCCCAACAATCTCTGCATTTGGCATCCACATAACTGGGATTTCTTCTGAGCACCTGGGATAGCGTTCATGGGAGGACTTGGATACAACCATGGGGCAATAATTTTTTTTTTTTTTTGCTAAAGAAAGCTTCAGTTATAGATTAGCACCTACAACAGCATTCTTTCCACTCTTCACAGACTCTTGGAAAGAACAATCAGAACTGCCGTGGAGCAACATCTTTTTGACGTACTTGGCCCTGGAAGTCAAAGTTCAGAGGAATCTGAGTCCGGAACGTCATCACCTTCGACAAGCCTGTCTGCAAGACAGAGGAGGAGACATTTGAAAGAGCAGGATGAGAACAGGAAAAAGCCAAGAGACATGTAAGGAACCTCTGGCACATGACACCTAGGATTTTATTTAACATTAATATATTTATTAATATATATATTTATTTAACATTTAATATTTTATTTAACAGCTAACTTTGTTAAAGGGAATCTTTAAGCATGTTTTTGCTACATAATCTGAGAGCACCATAATGTGGGGGCTGAGACCCTGATTGCAGCGATTTGTCACTTACTAGGCAGTCTTTTGCTGACAGTCAATGTTTTATCAGTGGAGATTATCACTACAGGACAACTGGCCTTGTGCATCCTAGTCCAGCCACATCCACAGCACTGATTAGCAGCTCCCTCATAACCTCTTCACCCAGTAATGTAAATAAATTAGGGTCTCTGTCCCTACCTTATGCTGCTGTCAGACTGCATAGCAAAAACCTGCTGACAGATTCCCTTTAAGAAAATTACTATCAACATCCACTCCAGGCAGTTTGAAAATGTCTACCTATAAGTTGTTATCGGTAAATGTCACATTTATACTGCCTATGCCTCTACCGTCAAACGTGATGTGAAAATGGCGGCTTAGGTGCTTTGATTGTACTGTACTGCTGGTGATATCATCAGGTACTCCTGAACGCTCAATCATTCATTTATTTCCTGCTTATATTTGACCCTGTGCTAACTGGGCTTCATCCTTTCCTCACTGGTTGTACGTTGCACACTAATGTTCTAGGTGGATGGAGACGGTGAGTTTTGTGAAGAGGTCCAGCATTACATTTTCTTGCTTGCTAGAGCTTGCCCTCTACAATATCATGTTCTGAGATCTCCTGTAATGTACATGGGCACTGATTGAGCCTGTTTCTGTTTCCCAGTAAGCCAAGCCCGTCTTCATCCCGCTTTTCTGTTCTTTCATAATCTTTCTAGCTAAATAATCACTATTTGTTCTTGTTTAAGCACGGAATGAATTGGTGGTATTGTCTAGAATTATAATCTAACATTATTCCTCTCCGTGCCCTTGACTTAGGAATGTTGTGTTCCCTATAAATACAGCTACACTTGACCTTTATAGAAATCATTTACCATTTAAAATCAATGAGGCCCCTGGACTGTGTTCTCAGGAAACACCGCTATTTAGTGCTGGGTATGTGGTATCACCTACATTCATGAAATCCAGACTGAAGAGATTTATCACCCCCTTCTTCTGCACACATAAACCAGTGACATTTCAAGGGCGATTAGCATACTGTTCATGTCAGTAAAAGTCTGAAAGCATATGAAAGGGGTATTCCTATCTTATTAAGTTTTTATAATTCCTATCTTAACAATTTGAAAAATTGTCTTTTTCTTGTTTGTTTAAGTTTGTCTACACACTCCATTTACTCCAGAATATGACAAGTAAAAAAAAAAATCTCTAATTCTGGAGATATTTGCACATTAAACATTTTACAAATACAGTTCTACAATTTTCTTTTATTATTCATATTGATTTAAAGTTCCAGATGCGTATATAGAGCTGTCTCCTTCATTACTGCCACTGCTGGTACATGGTTATGGTGGTCGTACATTAGGGCAGCCTCTCACAAAGGCGCGTTGGTTGTGCAGGTATAGAAGCTATCTCACTGGCCTCCCCAGATCAGACCTATACAGGTAAATAGGACGGTTTTCAGGGATGCCCAATTACAGGAGAGTTGTTCTATTCATATATTCTCAGAACTGCTGCATATTTGTTTTGTTTTTTTTAAGTAAAACCAAGTCTTCCTCATGACTGATGGCTAGTTACTACTTCTGATTCTGAGTAGCAATGCTGTGCCTCAGTGGGTTCCTATATTCACATGGCTTCATGCTGTACACTCCCACATCAAAGAAGAAAGTGTTAAAGGAGCCAAGCAATACACACCAATGTACTGCAAAATAAATGTGTGTTACTGCCATGCCTTTGCACTATAATGGAGATTCATGGGCTATTATTTGTAACAGCTGAGATAAGTGAACTGTCTC
Source organism: Oophaga sylvatica (assembly GCA_033576555.1). Lineage (NCBI taxonomy): Eukaryota > Metazoa > Chordata > Amphibia > Anura > Dendrobatidae > Oophaga > Oophaga sylvatica. The sequence continues at coordinate 279,662,886 of JARQOD010000001.1, forward strand.
ACGTCCACTTGATCACTCATGGTAGCAATGCTACAGTCGTCTCTTAAGCCTCCGTCACACACAGCGATCTCGCTAGCGAGATCGCTGCTGAGTCACTAGTTTTGTGACGCAACAGCGATCTCCCCTGCAATATCGCTGTGTGTGACACTGATCAGCGACCGGCCCCCCTGCCAGGTATCGCTGGTTTCTTGTCCAAAGGCCAGGACATTTTTTTGATCGTTGGTCTCCCGCTTTCCAGCACGCATCGCTGCGTGTGGCAGGCAGGAGACCAGCGATCAGCTGGTAACCAAGGTACACATCGGCTTTCCAGGCGCCGGGCGGCGCTTGGAAACCCGATGTGTACGTTGGATACCAGCGCACTGCTGCAGGGGAGCTGGTAACCAAGGTACACATCAGGTTTCCAGGCGCCGCGCAGCGCCTGGAAACCCGATGTGTACCTTGGTTACCAGGTCCCTTCACCAGCGGGCTAGTATCTAACGTACACTGCGGCTAACTAAGCGACATTACCCGCAGTGTCGCTGTCCTGATCGCTGCCTGAGTGCCTGTTTGGCAGCTCACCAGGATCATGTAGCGACACACCAGCGATCCTGACAAATGCATATCGTTGTCGGGATCGCTGGTGTGTCGCTATGTGTGACGGGGCCCTAAGAAGCTCCATGATAACTTCCCTTGAAGCCACAATGACTTTTGGGATCAAGATTGCAGGACTGTGCTTCATTGTTCTTAGTGGCAGAGGAGCAAATTGTTTCCACTCCACGGTCATCATGATTTGGGAGGCGTTGCCATTTCATAACCTTTTTTCCACCTTCTAGAGTGACCCCTCTTTTCGTTATTGTTACTGAATGTTTTCTGATGACCAGCGTTCAGTTGTGCTTACATGACCAGTCGTACTGAAGAATACTCTTTATCTATGATCACGTGTTTTACTTTACTGTTTGGTGTCTTTTAGGGAGATGATTAACAAAGAAAATATCCCATCTGGCTGTGGGAGCCTAGAAGATTGTGGCCTGATGCAGGAAGGGGAGAAGCTTCAAGAGAACTGCTCTGGATACATCGAGGAAAGAAGCAAACCAAAGAGACAGAAATCCAGCAGCAAGCTATCTGAGCTCAATGACAATCAGGACAGCACCTTGGTAGGTGATACAAGGTCTTGTGGCCGGAATAATTTTGTAAAAAGAATTGCTAATATAAGTAGCCTGTGCAGGTAGAAAAGCAATGATTGCTTATAAGGCGTTTTCACACCATGCGATATAGGCACATTATTGCTCCCTTCCTAGGTCCACACATCCTGGCCCAGCTGTGTGTTTTATGATCTATGATGCAGTCATTAGGGTTGCATCAGTCGTCTGTGCAAATAGGTGCAAGCACTGACCGCAATGCACGGACTGGCCATTGCTCTCCTGTCCTGGGCGTCACAGCTCATGCACATATAGAAAGCCTGGATCTAGAGACTTATGGCCAGTTCGTGCTTAGACCGATTTGCATAGATGTCTGAAGCGGCCTATAGGTAGACCTGCACCTATTCTAGGACTTACAGTTGTAATATAGGGCAGAAATGTTGCCATATTAAACTTTGCCATTTTTGTTTTGCACTTGGTCTGAAAAAGCTCCATAATGAAGTGATGATTAGTAAGAGTATTTTTTTCTCTTTGATAAAGCGTTTTTCTTAGAATGGTCTTAAGGCCTTGGTTGTATTTACCACACAATGTCACTGTTAGCAATGGAAGAGATGTTTTGGTCGGCTTCTACAACCCAAGGCAAAGCACAAATTGTTCTGAGCTGTCAGAGACAAATACTGACTGAGAGCTGAAGATGAGATATGATCATAAATTATGTAACGACGGCCTACTGAGGTCAGCTGGGGCACATGCATGGGAAAATGTGCAGTACATGGCTTGGCACCAACAGCAGCTGCATGTTCTTGATGACATCTGGGTTCTTAAAATGACTAGCATAAATCATATTTTGCCTTTAGTTTAGAAACACTTGCTGTTACCACGTCCTCTTGCGTTCTAGATCTAACTAATGCGGCAATGATTTTTCTACAGCCTTTACTATGCAGTGGTTGCGATTATGACCCATCATAAATGTAGTTTATAAAATACATTCATTAGAAAGAAAAAAAATATTTGCAGGGGATTGCAAGAATAAATTAATAAAACAGATTTAATAAATGCAAAGTTTGATTCTGTATTTCCAATGTTAATATTTCCTAATAGATAGCTGATCTTAAAAGGAATCTGTTACCAGGTTTGTGCCACCTACTCTGAAGACATTATGGGTGGTTGATTGTTATTACTTTTGGTTTCCAGTGGGTTTGTCTTTATGATTTTAATATCCCACTTGATTTTAATGGGCAAAATTTATAAATACAAAGTCTCATTTTACTTTGACCTTTATAATTCTGATGTATTTTATTTTACTCTTTTTAATGCTAAAATTTGAAACTTGCCTTCACATAAATATGTTTAGCTTAATGTTGTTTTCTTCTTATGTCACCATTTTTGTTCCAGAACACAGAAAGCTTTGTCACTTCCAGGAGTGTCGACAGGCAGGAGTTCAGCGGCATGGAGGTTTTGTCAGAGGGAAGGTATGAAGAGTATTGTTCTACAAATCTGCAGAGAAGCCAATAAGTTCCCCATTATCCCCCGCAGAACAAAATTTTGAGAAATAAATATCTAATATCTGAAAAGCTGGCCATAGACATGAGAGCTGTATCTGCAGATCTGGCTCAGGTTGTATGTGATATTTCCGCTCAGATCCATTTTTATGTTTCTCAGTATTTTAGATTGAAGGTAGACTTAAGTCTATCAAGTTCAACCTATAGCCTAACGTGGGTTGTGTTTTTTTTTTTTTTTTGTTTGTTTTATGTATTTTTTCATTATAGGATCAAAATAGTGTAGTCTACTGTGCTTAATTATCGTAGGAAATGGCAGAAACTACGTGTGTACCTTAATCTAGGGAAGTCTTATTTTCTGAAAGGAGTTTTGATGAATTAGGACCGTTGTATGTATGTAAATTCTGTTTCCTTTCCTGTAATACAAGTTGATAGTCTTGATCTTATTTTCCCTTACCTGCAGCAAAGAGAATGAACAGGACAAGGAAGGTCTGCGACTGCCACCGGTAAGATATCGTTTTATTAATCTAGTCTTACTACAGACACTTCAGAACGAAACGAGCAGCGATAACACCTCGCCAAATGCTTTTTGGTTGTATTTACTTGTGTGGCTTTTGTGGTGGTTTTGGTTTACTTTTTTAGCAGTTGTGATCTTTTTTAAAACACTGCAGGTTTTTATCAAAAATTGTGGCAACAAAATTGTGACATTAATATATCCAACAGTTAATTTAGCTGCACTAATATGGTAAATCGGATAACACCTTATGGCATCTATACATTGAGTGACCTTCTGAGGGCCACTTACTGTGATTAGATATTAGAAGCCGTGGTCAGGGCTCTGATTACATCTCTTCATTGCTATCAAATTAGAATAATGTAGCCCATAATGAATTCTTGGAAGGCATATATCAGGGTTGTTAGGCAAATTTTTAGCATTAATCTAGAATATTTGTCAGCTCCTTTTTAAAATTAAATATTATATAGAATTATGGATATTTACTAAGCCCAGTCTCAGTCATTGCTGATTGTGTAATCTCACTGGAGGCCACTAACGTTTTTCAGAGTGCAGCACTGCTGTTGATCCACGTGTGCACCTCAGAGCTGTGCTAAGGTTTAAAGGCAGGAGAACTCTACCCAAGGACTAAAAGTTGCACTTTTTACATATATCTCTAAGATCCTACAGCAGCAAAATGTGCGAGGTCTTGGTCCAGGTTGCTGCTACTAATTGTCACCTATGGACTTGTGAGTGAGAACAGGACAGAAGACTAAGGTGGTCTAACACATTAGGTGAATGTCATCCATATTCACCAACCATAGATGTGCATGTGCTCTCCAGACACTGCCGTCGCCGGATGTCTGAGGAATAAAGAGTAGGCCTGAATACTTTAGTTCTCATGGACATTAACTGCTGTCACACATGTCTGGCGGTGGTCTATTTCCAGCTTACATGTGTATGTGGGGAAGTAACAGCTGTCGGTAGATAGCTAAAGTATATGGGAAGTCTAAAGAAGACCTATCCATTCTAATAGAAACACAAAAGTGACAAAATATAAAATGACATAAGACTTCTCAAATACAGATCATTAACCCCTTTCTGCCATCAGACGTACTATTCTGTGTTGATCGCGGTCCAGTGTCAGCTGATTCTCACAGCTGACACCTGGCACTAAGTGCCAGGAGCGGTCACAGACCGCTTCCGGCACTTAAACCCCCAGCACTTTGCGATCAAACATGATCGCAGTGTTCCGGCAGCATAGGGAAGCATCGCGCAGGGAGGGAGCTCCTTGCGTGCTTCCCTGAGACCCTCCAAGCAACGCAATGTGATTGCGTTGTTCCGAGGGCCTCCTCCCTGCAGGCCCCCGGATCCAATGTAGCCGCGGGGTCCTGCAGGGAGGTGACCTGTCGGTGCCTGCTGAGAGCAGGCATCGGCAAGCCTCTGCACTGCCTGTCAGATCGCTGGTCTGACACAGTGTTCTGCAAACTGTCAGATCAGCGATCTGTCATTATATAGTGATGTCCCACCCTGGGACAATGTAAGAATGTAAAAAAAAAAAAAAGTGTAAAAATATTTTTTTAAAAAATCCCCAAATAAAAAAAATATATATTTCAACAATAAACACATTATTATTATGTAAATAAAAAAAAGCAATAAAAGTACACATATTTAGTAGCCGCGTCCGTAACGACCCACCCTATAAAGCTGTCCCACTAGTTAACCCCTTTAGTGAACTCCTTAAAAAAAAAAGGCAAGAAAACAATGCTTTATCATCGTACCGCCGAACAAAAAGAGGAATAACACGCGATGAAAAAGACGAATATAAATAATCATAGTACCACTGAAATTGTCATCTTGTCCTGCAAAAAACGTGCCGCCATACAGCATCATCAGCGAAAAAATTATAGCTCACAGAGTAAAGCGATGCAAAAATAATTATTTTTTATGTAAAATAGTTTTTATTATATGAAAGCGCCAAAACATAAAAAAATTATACAAATGAGGTATTGCTGTAACGGTATAAACGCCCCCCCACCACCCCAAAGAAACTCATGAGTTGCTGGTTTTTGTTCATTCTGCCTCCCAAAAATCGTAATAAAAAAGCGATCCAAAAATGTCATGTGCCCAAAAATGGTACCAATAAAAACATCAACTCGTCCCGCAAAAAATAAGTCCTCACATGACTCTGTGGGCCAAAATATGGAAAAATTCTACCTCTCAAAATGTGATGCAAAAACTATTTTTTGCAATAAAAAGCGTCTCTAATGCTGGTTTCACACTAGCGTTTGACCGACCTGTATCGGTCTGCGCACGCCCGCTTCTAAGCTCCGCCCTGGCCGCGCCTCCCTATAGCTCCGCCTATGGGCGCATGATGCTGCATGCGATCTGCGCACCCTATCTTTAGCATTGGGTGCGCAGGTCGTGCGCAGGTATGCGTTTGTCGGCGTCTGCGTCCTTTTGACGATGCGCCGAGCGCACCAAAATGCAACACGGTGCGTTGGGCGCAGGTTGGCGCACCGTCAAAAGGATGCAGACGCCGGCAAACGCATACCTGCGCATGACCTGCGTACGACCTGCGAACCCAATGCTAAAGATAGGGTGCGCAGGTCGCAAGCAGCGTCATGCGCCCATAGGCGGAGTTATCGGGAGGAGGCGCGGCCGGGGGCGGAGCTTAGCGGCGGCCGTGCACAGACCGACGCAGGTTGGTCAAACGCTAGTGTGAAACTAGCCTTAGCATGTGACAGCTGCCAAACATAAAAACCCACTATAAATAGTAAATCAAACCCCCCCTCTATCACTTAGCGAAAAATAATAAAATAAAAAAAATGTATTTCCATTTTCCCGTTAGAGTTATGGTTAGGTTTGTGGTTATGGTTGGGATTAGGGTTAGGGTTGTTTTGGGGTTAGGGTTGGAGTTAGAATTGGGGGTTTCCACTGTTTAGACACAGCAGGGGCTCTCCAAACGTGACATGGCGTCTGATCTCAATTCCAGCCAATTCTGCGTTGAAAAAGTCAAACGGTGCTCCGTCCCTTCCGAGCTCTGCCATGCGCCAAAACAGTGGTTTACCCTCACATTTGGAGTATCAGCATGCTCAGGATAAATTGCACAATAACTCTTGGGGTCCAATTTCTTCTGTTACCCTTGGGAAAATAAAAAATTGGGGGCGAAAATATCATTTTGTGGAAAAAAATATTTTTTATTTTTATAGCTCTACGTTGTAAACTTCTGTGAAGCACTTGGGGGTTCAGGGTTCTCCCCACACATCTAGATAAGTTCCTTGGGGGGTCTAGTTTCCAAAATGGGGTCACTTGTGGGGGGTTTCCACTGTTTAGGCACATCAGGGGCTCTCCAAACACGACATGGCGTCCAGCCAATTCTGCGTTGAAATAGTGAAACGGCACTCCTTCCCTTCTGAGCTCTGCCATGCACCCAAATAGTGGTTCCCCCCCACATATGGGGTATCAGCGTACTCAGGAAAAATTGCACAACAACTTTGCGGTCCAATTTCTCCTGTTACCCTTGGTAAAATTAAAAAAATTGGATCTGAAGTAATTATTTTGTGAAAAAAAGTTAATTGTTCTTCTTTTATTTAAACATTCCAAAAATTCTTGTGAAGCACTTGAAGGGTTAATAAACTTCTTGAATGTAATTTTGAGCACCTTGAGGGTGCAGTTTTTAGAATGGTGTCACTTTTGGGTATTTTCTATCATATAGACCCCTCAAAGTGACTTAAAATGTGATGTGGTCCCTAAAAAAATGGTGTTGTAAAAATGAGAAATCGCTGGTCAACTTTTAACCCTTATAACTACCTAACAAAAAAAATTTTGTTTCCAAAATTGTGCTGATGTAAAGTAGACATGTGGGAAATGTTATTTAGTAACTACCGTATATACTCATGTATCAGCCGACCCATGTATAAGCCGACCCCTCTAATTTTGCCACAAAAAACTGGGAAAACTTATTAACTCGCGTATAAGCCTAAGGTGGAAAATGCAGCAGCTACTGGTAAATTACAAAAATAAAAATAGATACCAATAAAAGTAAAATTAATTGAGACATCAGTAGGTTAAATAATAATAATCTTTATTTATATAGCGCCATCATATTCCGCAGCGCTTTACAGTTTAACAGTTTCAAAACACAAGTCATAAGTAACAACGTTAACAATACAATAATTAAAGCAAAATAAGATGACCCTGCTCGTGAGAGCTTACAATCTACAATGAGGTGGGGAAGATACAAAGTACAGGTGTGTATATACAATGGTGCATTTACAATGATGGTCCAGCCATCTTGAGGGAGTGAGGGATGGATGGAGATAGTGAATGGGCTACACACACACACTTACACAGAGAATGACTTTGATTAGTGAATGTGATAGGCCGCTCTGAACAGATGTGTTTTGAGGGAGCGCCTGAAACCATGCAAATTGTGGATAGTCCTAATTTCTTGGGGTAGAGTATTCCAGATTTAAATGTTTTTAAATATCCATATTGAATCAGGAGCCCCATATAATGCTCCAAACAGTGAATGATGGACCCCATAAAATAATCCATACAAAATACTCCCCATATAAAGTTCCATAAAGGTTAATAATGGCCCCATAGATGCTCCATAGATTATGCCCCATATGGTGCTCCATAGATTATGCCCCCACCATATGGTGCTCCATAGATTATGCCCCCATAAGATGCTCCATAGATTATGCCCCATATGCTCCATAGTATAGGTCCCGTATGCTCCATAGATTAGGTCCCGTATGCTCCATAGATTATGCCCCCGTATGCTCCACAGATTATGACCCATATGCACCATAGATTATGCCCCATATGCTCCACAGATTATGCCCCATGTGCTCCACAGATTATGCCCCATGTGCTCCATAGTATAGGTCCCTTATGTTGCCGCTGTAACAAAAAAAAATAAATTACATACTCACCTCTCGTCGCTGGGGGCCAGGTGACGGTGTCCTGAGCAGGCAGGGACACCGGCGCGCTATGGGGGACAGGTGCCGTTGTCACCGCTCGCTCAGGGCCCCGGCACCTGAGATATTCACCTGTCCCCGGTCCACCGCTGCGCGCCGCTGTCTTCCGGGTCCTCTTGTCAGTGAGCGCTCAGGCAGAGGGCACGGCGCGTGCTAACTACGTCATCGCGCCCTCTGCCTGAACATCACAGCCAGAGGACGAGGCGGTCAGAGCAGCGCGCAGCGTTGGACCGGGGACAGGTGAATATCGCATATACTCACCCCCCCCCGCTGGCGTGTCTCTGCAGCCCCTGCTCTTCTCCCGCAGCTCTTCCTTCCTACAGCGGTCACATGGTACCGCTCATTAAAGTCATGAAAATGTGCATATTCATGACCTTAATGAGCGGTACCATGTGACCGCTGCAGGAAGGAGCCTGAGATCGTGGGAGAAGCAGGGGGGCTGCAGAGACGCGGAGGGGTAAGTATGATCTGACACACCCGCTCCCCCTCCCCCGCCGACCTCCCGGTATATGACTCGCGTATAAGCCGAAAGGGGGACTTTCAGCCTTAAAAAATGGGCTGAAAATCTCGGCTTATACGCGAGTATATACGGTATTTTGTGTGACATATTTCTCTGTTTTAAGGGCATAAAAATTCAAAGTTTGAAAATTGCTAAATTTTCGCCATATTTCCGTTTTTTTTTTTTTCATAAATAAACGCAAGTTATATCGAAAACGTTTTACCACTATCATGAAGTACAATATGTCACGAGAAAACAATCGCGAAGATCCATTGAAGCATTCCAGAGTTATAGCCTCATAAAGAGACAGTGGTCAGAATTGCAAAAATTGGCCCGGTCATTAACGTGCAAACCACCCTTGGGGTTAATAAATCAGATGCTGCTGTATGGCAGGGATGCTGACTTCTTTTTATCAGAATGAGATTAAAATCTGTTAAGATTCTCTTCTTTGGAAGTTATGGACAGTAAGAGGGAAGCTGGTTTTGTACTGCATCTGAATGGTAAATGGACGCTTATGCTCAGAGATGACCAGGTAAACACATTACTTCATCTGTTTTGCCATTTTGTCAAGTCACCGGTCCAAAGAATATAATGGGAGAATCGATTCACCGATTTCATAAATTCATGAATAGTGTAATGGAAACATAGTGATTTATTTCACCAATGCATGCCAATGGGCAACAAATTAGCAAAATACAAATCTCTGAATCTTGCTAAATAAATAATATTTTCCTCATCAGACAATTATTAAGATGTTACTTTGTAATATGCACCTTGGCCAAAGGAGGCGGACCCAGCTTCTGTAGCAAAGCTGTGTTTAATTTTCAAGATCAGAACATAGCTGCTTCTAAAAGGGTTAATCTCCCAAGAGGAGGATACAGTTGTTTGTAAAGCAAAGTCCACTCCATGTTTATGCAGACCCTTTTAGTCGACAGAGCCTAAATGAGCCCCTTTTTGCTGTGTGTCACACTTGACCGTAAAACTGCAGAAAATCCAAACAGTTGATGGTGGATGGCAATTGTCAAAGACATTCATTCACACATCCTGGTGTGTGCGTTAGGACGCTTAGAGCCTCAGTCAGACTTTCTATTTTTGCCACGAACATGATAAAAACAAGTCTTGTCAACATTTGGTCACTGTGTCAGTTTTTACTATCAGTGCTTCATCAGTAATGTTTTTGTTTGAAAAAAAAAAAAGAAAATTGCAAAGCTTCTGCTACCAATTTCATGGCATCTGTGTATTATCAGGAATTTTCTAGATCCAAAGACTTGTATGGGTGATTTTTGATCTGTGACTCTGATCAAAAATGGACATTTTTTTGTGGACACATGGTCTGCAAAAAAACACGAAAATGTTAACAGCACTACAGACTATATTGGGTATGTGTTCTATCCGTGAAAAACATTCATATAACACATACTTGAAAAACAGACATCCTAAACGTATTATGAGCATAGCCTTAGTAAAGCGCGCAGAGGACAATTACTAACTTACTTTTATGGGCCCTATGCCTATCTTAACTTGTTCAAGACTAGGCCCTTTTCCCTTTAGGGGCATTTTAAAAATAAAATACCTTATTTTCATTGCTCACTTGCCCTGTAGCTGGGTCTGACATTTTAACCATAGTTGCAGGGCAAATTCAGTCTCCCAGGTGCGCTGTAGAGCTAATCTGGGTCTGCTGAGACCCGGACTGTTAGCAGAAGCACCACAACTGCTTCCTAAACTATGCATGTAGTTCTCGTTCAGCTTTGTGTAAATGGTTAGGAGGATAGAGATTGCGTTTGCTTCTCACTACAACCACGGCTCCAAGTTGTAAATGCAGGTGTTGACTCTGGGTGGACCAGCTACAGAGTCCTTGCAGAGTCATATGTGGTCCACCTCATAGTTTGACTTGATATCAAGTTATTAAAAACTAAAATGGAAATTTGGGGCAAGTACCCCCCTCAATCTCCCATGCGCAATGGATCCCAACACTTGCCTGGATTTCCTGGGTACTGACGCAGGTCCTCTTGTAAAGGGTTAATCTGAGTCTCTCTATACAGACACAGAGAGCCAGCAGCAGCCACAATGAAGAGAAGACTATAATAGGTTTTACCTCTGCTGTTACTACTTCTTGTGTCCTCCCCTTGCTGCTCCATAATAGAAAAAATACCTATCTACCATTGCTTCTTATATAATAACATCATACATGAAGTAAGACATAGTGCTTAAATTGGACAAGAAATGGTTTTCTACATGGTTTCCCTGAAGTTGATTGGTCCTTTTTAAGGCAAGATATAAGTTACCGTGTGGCCCCATACTTAACATTCATGTTCCTCATGACTTTGACCTTGTAACCTTCTAGATTTTAAGTTTCAGGTCTCCCTTATAGCTTTCCATGGTTCTGAAGTACATGTATCAATAAACAGTGCCTCCTGCATAAACTTACAAGCATTGTCCTGGGTAGAAGCCAGAGTAAGTAGTGAGCAGGAACATGCTGCACTAATAGTCGTGTATGATGTTAGGTGAAGAATCTCTGTTTTGCTTAGAATGTAGATATTCTGATATAGCCATCAGAATCAGATCCACTTACACAAGTAACTTAATAGCTAAATGACTAATAAGTGTATGCAGTTAAAAATATTGAATATGAAGCAGTAGTGACTTGATCCAAATTAAGTAATGAGAACCTATACAAAGAACTGGGAGACTACCAAAATTTATAAACTAACATAAATACTTTTTATTGACACATATAAATACCCAAAAGTGAATCAGTTAAAAAATCAGTCGCCCAGAACAAATTGTGACAACAGATGTATTAAAATAGTAAAATCTGATAGTGAAAATAAAAGTAAACAAGAGAAGTCATGGTGAAAGTACATAAGAAATATCAATACTGAACTGGACTAGCACTGTGGAGTATAAGGGCTCATCAGCGTAATAAATTCAGTCCGATATTGTTCCTGAAAAGTCAGACAAGTGTCATGCAAGTACAATGCAATTTTTAGCAAGAATCATCCGTCTGACATGCGTATACAATTCGTATGCAATGCGTTTTTAACATCAGCTTTTACATACAGTAATTCTCTGTCATTTCAAGCTAGTTTTCTAACTAATGAAGCAATGTTATGTACAGATATAAATAGATGATATTGAGATATAGAAACAGTGCTTTACTTGTGTACTTTAGTGTACTTGTATTTATTTCAAATTTAAATAAAAGCAAAAAATGTCGGGGGGGTCCCCCTAATTTTTATTAACCAGCTGATGGCAAGCAGACAGCTGTTATGTTTCGGTAGCTGAGGAGTGCAGGTAAAAAAAAAGGCAATACACCAGAGCAGTTGGAATCTATGGGATTGCAGTACCCTGACTAACCACCACAACTAGAGGCAGCCGTGGAGCGTTCCTACGTTGGTCCTAGACGCCTCGTCACAGCCTGAGAAACTAACTACACCTAAAGATAGAAATAGGAAAACTATCTGCCCCGGAGCAGAACCCCAAAGAACATAGAAAGCCCCCAAACATGTAATGGCAGTTAGACAAGATGAAATACAGACACAGAAAGAAAATAGTATGAGCAAACGTTGGGGCACAAACTAACTAAATAGAAAAGGATAGGAAGGGTACTTACTGCAATCCCAGAAAACCCTGAAAAGCACCAACTCTACCAATTTCAAAAACACCTGAGATCACACGACCTCTTCCACCTAAATTAGTTCTCTGGTGTAACAAAATCAAAACAGCAGCCACTGAAAAAACTGGAAAAAGCAAAAGTACAAACATCAGTGGCTGAACTAAACTGAGAGGGCAAAAGCCCCCGGAGGGGACCCAGAAGGCCCCCACAGAAGTGCAGGACAAAATGCAAAAATATGGCACAAAAACAAAAAGAAGAAAATGTCTTATCTGTTAGCAGGAGATGCAGACACGACACAGCAGGCTACAAGGGAAACAGGAATGAAGGATTCAGACCAGAACAATTGATCACCGGCAACCCTGATGGGAAGGTGACTCCCTTATATAAGACCAGTCAGTAACACCTGATTCCCAGTCCTCACAATCTTCACTGGACAGATCAGCACCGCTTGTAACCACCAGAGGAAGCCTCTGCTCAGAACTCATCTCAAACCCATTCACAACAGTACCCCCCCCCTTGAGGAGGGGTCACCGAACCCTCATTTGAGCAACCAGGTCGGTCAGGATGAGTTCTATGATACGCACGGATACGTCTCCTAGCATGGATGTCCGAAGCAAACACCCAAGAATTGTCTTCCTGACCATAACCTCTCCATTTAACCAAATACTGGAGTTTCCGTCTAGAAAAACGAGAATCTAATATTTTCTCAACCACATACTCCAGATTGCCCTCAACCAAAACAGGGTCAGGAGGCACAGCAGCAGGAACCACTGGCTCAACAAACCTCTTCAACAAGGACTTGTGGAACACGTTATGGATCTTAAATGTCCCTGGAAGAAACAAACGAAAAGAAACAGGATTAATAATCTCCATGATCTTATAAGGTCCAATGAACCTAGGCTTAAATTTAGGAGATGCTACTCTTATAGGAATATTCTTTGAGGACAACCAGACCAAGTCCCCCACTTTAAACCGAGGACCATCAGTCCTATGCCGGTTAGCAAACCGCTGGGCCTTCTCCTGAGAGAGGGACAACCTCTCCACTACCTGGTCCCAAATCTGTTGCATACGCTCCACAACAGAGTCAACACCTGGACAGACAGAAGCCTCCGTCTGTCCTGAAGAAAATCGAGGGTGAAGCCCAGAATTACAGAAAAACGGAGACATCAAAGTGGCAGAGCTAGCCCTATTATTAAGAGCAAACTCAGCCAAAGGCAAAAAAGAGACCCAGTCATCCTGATCAGCAGACACAAAGCATCTTAGATAAGTCTCCAATGTCTGGTTTGTTCTCTCAGTTTGACCATTGGTCTGAGGATGAAATGCCGAGGAGAAAGACAATTGAACACCCAGTTTAGAACAAAAAGTCCTCCAAAATCTGGAAACAAACTGGACTCCTCTGTCAGACACAATGTTCTCAGGAATGCCGTGTAAACGAACCACGTGCTGAAGGAACAACGGCACCAATTCAGAGGAGAAGGCAACTTAGGTAATGGCACAAGATGTATCATTTTGGAAAACCTATCACAAATTACCCAGATGGTGGTCATTCTCTGAGAAACAGGAAGGTCGGAAATGAAATCCATAGAGATATGGGTCCATGGTCTCTTGGGCACAGGCAATGGCATCAACAAACCACTAGAGCGAGAGCAAGGCTTGGAGCGAGAGCAAGTCCCGCAGGACTGCACAAATTCCCTGACATCACGAGACAAGGTAGGCCACCAAAAGGACCGACTAACCTAGTCTCTGGTACCAAAAATTCCGGGATGCCCAGCCAATGCGGAACAATGAATCTCAGACATCACACTCTTTTTCCACTGGTCCGGGACAAACAATTTTCCAACAGGGCAGCACTCGGGCCTATCCTCCTGACACCCCTCCAGAGCAAGTCTCAAATTGGGCGAGATGGCGGAAAGAACCACACCCTCTTTCAAAATAACAGAAGGATCAGATAACTCAGGAGAATCCGCAAGGAAACTCCTCGAGAGGGCATCCGCCTTAACATTCTTAGTGCCAGGAAGAAAGGAAACCACAAAATTAAAACGTGTGAAAAACAAGGCCCACCTGGCCTGTCTAGGATTGAGTCGCTTGGCAGATTCCAGATAGACCAGATTCTTATGGTCCGTAAGGACCACCACCTGATGTTTGGCTCCCTCCAGCCAATGTCTCCACTCTTCAAAAGCCCACTTCATGGCCAATAACTCCCGATTACCCACGTCATAATTACGTTCAGTAGGAGAAAATTTTCGAGAGAAAAAGGCACAAGGGTTACTTTTAGAGGTCTCTGGATCTTTTTGGGACAAAACGGCACCTGCCCCAATTTCAGAGGCATCAACCTCCACCTGAAATGGCAGAGAAACATCAGGCTGCCGTAGAACAGGAGCAGAAGTGAATCTCTGCTTAAGTTCCTGAAACGCAGAGACTGCCTCAGGAGGCCAATTCACCACATCAGAACCCTTTCTGGTCAAATCAGTTAATGGTTTAACAATAACTGAGAAATTACCAATAAATTTACGATAAAAATTGGCAAAACCCAAAAATCTCTGAAGAGCCTTTAATGAAGTAGGTTGGACCCAATCACAGATGGCCTGAACCTTGACCGGGTCCATTTCAATAACAGATGGGGACAAAATGAATCCCAGAAATGAGATCCTCTGTACGCCAAAAAGACACTTTGATCCCTTCACATACAGAGCATTCTCTCTCAAAATCTGGAATACAGTTCGAACATGTTTCACATGAGAGTCCCAGTCATTAGAAAAAATCAAGATATCATCCAAATAAACAATCAGAAATTTGTCCACAAAATCCCTGAAAATGTCATTCATGAAGGACTGGAAGACGGAAGGAGCATTAGTGAGCCCAAAGGGCATCACTAGGTACTCAAAATGCCCTTCAGGGGTATTGAATGCCGTCTTCCATTCATCCCCGTGCTTAATGCGAATAAGGTTATACGCCCCCCTGAGGTCAAGCTTGGTAAACCAAGTAGCGTTTTTCACCCTGGAAAACAGGTCAGAAATCAAGGGTAACGGGTATTGATATTTCACAGTAATATTGTTCAAGAGACGATAATCAATACACGGCCTTAATGAACCATCCTTTTTGGCCACAAAGAAAAAAACGGCACCTAAGGGTGAAGAGGATGGTCTGATATGACCCTTCTCCAATGATTCCTTGATATAAGACCGCATAGCGTCATGTTCAGGTACAGACAAGTTAAAAAGGCGACCTTTAGGGAATTTACTACCCGGCACTAATTCAATAGCGCAGTCATAGCTCCTATGGGAGGCAAGGATGCAGATTTACTTTCGCTAAACACATCAGAAAAATCAATCAAAAAGTCAGGAACATCCTGAGCCTGGGGGAGGCATAAAAAACAGGAGTGTTGGTATTAACACATTGGCAGCCCCAACTGGTTACAGACACAGATTTCCAATCCAAAACAGGATTATGAGACTGTAACCAAGGGAAACCCAGTACGATAATGTCATGCAGATATACAGAACCAAAAATTTGCAGCACTCCTGGTGATCAGGTTCAACCCTCATTATCACCTGAGTAGAAAACTGGGGTTTATTCTCAGCCAAAGGGGTAGAATCGATCCCCAGTAAGGGGAATAGACTTCTGTAGGGGTATCAAGGGAAACCCACAACGTTTAGCAAAATCATAATCTATTAGGTTAATAGCTGCTCCAGAATCAACGAAAGCCTGAGCAGAAAATGAGGACAGAGAGCATATCAGAGTGACAGTTAATAAAAACTTAGTCTGAACACTACCCAAGACAACTGAGCGTGCAAAACGTCTTCCCCGCTTAGGGCAGACTGAAATAGCATGAGAGGCATCACCACAGTAGAAACATAACCCATTGCGCTTTCGAAACTCATGACGCTGTGCCCCAGACACCACTCTATCACACTGCATGGGTTCAGAAGCAGGTTCACAAGGCAACACTATTCCACGCATACTTCTCCGCTCACGCAAACGTCTGTCAATTTGAATCGCAAATGACATAGAATCATTGAGACCAGAGGGGACAGGGAATCCCACCATAACATCCTTTACATTATCTGACAGACCCTTCCGAAAAAGGGCCGCCAAAGAGTCGTCATTCCACTTGGTCAGGACTGCCCACCTACGGAATCTCTGACAGTATAACTCAGCGTCATCAAGCCCCTGATTTAATGCCAACAAGGCTTTTTCAGCTTGATCAGTGACATTAGGCTCATCGTACAATAACCCCAAAGCTTGAAAAAATACATCAACATCACTCAAAACAGGATCCCCAGGTGTCAGGGAAAAAGCCCAATCCTGAGGATCGCCGCGCAGGAGAGAGATGATAATTTGAACCTGCTGCGCTGCGTTCCCTGAGGACTTAGATTTTAAGGCAAAAAACAATTTACAATTATTTTTGAAATTCTGAAACTTAGCTCGATCCCCCAAAAACAAATCTGGCATGGGAATCCTAGGTTCCACAACAGGCAACCTAGCAAGATATGCAGCAATACTCTGAACCTCAGTGGCAAGCTGATCCACACGGCCAGACAACTGTGCAAACTCCATTGAGAGAAAAGATCCTCCCCAGCACCCAGAGATACAGAGGGAAAAAAAAAAAAAAACAACAAACAGAAAAATATCTCTGATAACTCTGACAACCTTTTTTCTTTCACAATATTTTTTCCCTCCTGTGAGTGCCATACAATTTTCAATTTTTAGGCCGGTGATACTGTTATGTTTCGGTAGCTGAGGAGTGCAGGTAAAAAAAAAGGCAATACACCAGAGCAGTTGGAATCTATGGGATTGCAGTACCCTGACTAACCACCACAACTAGAGGCAGCCGTGGAACGTTCCTACGTTGGTCCTAGACGCCTCGTCACAGCCTGAGAAACTAACTACACCTAAAGATAGAAATAGGAAAACTATCTGCCCCGGAGCAGAACCCCAAAGAACATAGAAAGCCCCCAAACATGTAATGGCGGTTAGACAAGATGAAATACAGACACAGAAAGAAAATAGTATGAGCAAACGTTGAGGCACAAACTAACTAAATAGAAAAGGATAGGAAGGGTACTTACTGCAATCCCAGAAAACCCTGAAAAGCACCAACTCTACCAATTTCAAAAACACCTGAGATCACACGACCTCTTCCACCTAAATTAGTTCTCTGGTGTAACAAAATCAAAACAGCAGCCACTGAAAAAACTGGAAAAAGCAAAAGTACAAACATCAGTGGCTGAACTAAACTGAGAGGGCAAAAGCCCCCGGAGGGGACCCAGAAGGCCCCCACAGAAGTGCAGGACAAAATGCAAAAATATGGCACAAAAACAAAAAGAAGAAAATGTCTTATCTGTTAGCAGGAGATGCAGACACGACACAGCAGGCTACAAGGGAAACAGGAATGAAGGATTCAGACCAGAACAATTGATCACCGGCAACCATGATGGGAAGGTGACTCCCTTATATAAGACCAGTCAGTAACACCTGATTCCCAGTCCTCACAATCTTCACTGGACAGATCAGCACCTCTTGTAACCACCAGAGGAAGCCTCTGCTCAGAACTCATCTCAAACCTATTCACAACAGACAGCTGGGAGCTGGTCTTGGGGAAGGAGGTAATAAACATGGAGCTTGCCAGGCTATTAATATCAGCTCCCAGCTGTTTGTTTAGCCTTTACTGGTAATTAAGAAGGGAGACCCCACAAAAATAATGTGGGGTCCTTCCTATTATTAATAACCAACAAAGGCTATGCGGAAAGCTGCGGGCTGATACTAACCCTGGTGCGGTGACAAGTGAGGTAATAGTATTTGGGTTGATGTCAGCTTTGTAATGTTAGCTGACATCAAGCCCAGTGGTTAGTAATGGAGAGGCGTCTATAAGAAACCCCCATTACTAACACCATAGTCAAATGTAATAAAGACAAACATAGAGTGAAGTCCTTTTATTTAAAATAAAAACTTCCCGACCTTCTTTTATCCATTTATTAATACCAAAATAAAACACAAAGTAATCGTTTATTACATTTTCTCCATGTTTTTTACTCTGTTCCATGACTATAAACATCAGCCCCCAGCTGTAGGCTTTCCCTCAGCTGGTTAAAAAAAAATATGGGGGACCCACACTGTTTTTTTTTGTTTATTATATCTAGATATCTAGTCTATTCTGATGGTTCGGGCTGTGAATTTACTGTACTCGACTATTGAAATGCCAAGTTTCCTATGAGATGGGTGCATAAAAATCACACAGCACTTGTGCCATGCAATTTTTTTTTTTTTGCACTCATTGACTTGCAATTCCGAGTCTCGTCTGATGTATGCTGCCACTCGCAGCATGCTGCAATTTTTTTTTCTCAGACCGATCCGAGCTGACAAAGAAATGAACACAAAATCATTCAATAATATTAGTCAAAGTGCAATCTGTTTTAAATGCAGATAAGTATGAGCCCTAAAAGTGTATAAAAATTGTATAAAAAAAAAAGTACACACTCTGTAGTCCAGAACTGTATATAATATATATGATGACTGAACTGGGCTAGTGCTGTGGTGTATATATAAATGTGATGCATAACATAAGTACACACCCTACTGTATACATCGAATGAACAGATAAATTACTCTAAAATGAGGGACACAAGAATAATAATAAAATAATAGAATACAATAACTTAAATCCAAGCATATAAAAAGGTGGTACTCACACAAATCCGTAACGTACCCAACTACCCATGAACGCCTCCTGCTGGAATGGCTTCCACCCTGACAAATATTTGGGCACAAGCAGAGAATGACCTCATAGAAGCAGGAGTCCCCTAATATATCCATCCCATTACATGGGGATGTAGAAGGATTTGAGTCCTTAGTAATGGTTGCAACGGGTTTTGTTTTGAAACATACAAATCAAGATCATCTATTTTTTCCTTAATTATAATCTGCAAAGTAGATTGCGCATGCTTTCCCTCAAAAGATCTGAATCTGCCATGAATAAAGGGCATTGAGAGGGTAAGAAGGAGATTTTACTGGAAATGCATACAAAAGACATCCACAGCGGCACCAAAATCGTATTAGGTGGTTTTATGAGGTCAAAAGAATGTGAAATTCCTCTGCATTCCTACGTGCTGTACGAGATTGCTGCTGGGGGAGCTTACTAACATCCCACTAGCAATTAATGTCACTTGGGTCACTTGGACACACCGCTCAGGCTTCTAGAACACTGACATGAGCTTCTGGCTAGAACTCTGTTATTGGGATTTTGCTTCCGGTGATCATCTCTATCTGTTTATTTACCATGACAACATGTATGATGATCCGATTATTCTGTCCTTTTACTGGTTACTGTTCTTTGGTTAATAATCTAAATAGGTTGAAGGATTTCAAAAGGTCAGTGTGGGTCATAGTTTATAGTGTTTTTCAGCCACCTAAAAAATGTAAAAACATCTTAGAATGATGTAAAATAATAAAAGTAGTAATACTCCCCTCCCTGATCCCTGGGGCTCCCATCTGACACTTCCCTGGACAACCTTCGGTCTCTGTGCTCCCTGCTTGTTGACATGTATCTGGGAGTGGTGGGGATGACTTCTTTTTTTTTTCTATAGTATTCTCAGCATTTTCATTCCCGTGCAGGTAGTTCCAGAGGTTTTATGTTTTCAGGAAAGTTGTGTATCGTGGCACAGTTAGTTAACAACAAGCAAACTTCTTTACCGCCAGAACCTCCGCAGCTGCTTCAGTCTCTTTTATTGTCTGCAGCACTGACATTGCGTTCACAGCACTGCAGCCAATCACTGAGTGCTTTGGTTTGTGCCGACTACTCGAACAGAGCCGCAAGGCTCAGTGATTGGCTGCAGCGCTGTCAATGTGATGTCAGAGCTACTGACAACATACATCAGGGCAGCAGTGGGAACTCTGTGCTGGTCATGGGGAGGGTAAGTAAAACAGCTTGTTTCCTAGTTGTGGAAAACCCCAGTAATGACAATTGTGTGTGCCATAAATCCTGCAGATTATTATTATTATTATAGATTTTTATAGCGCCATTTATTCCATGGCGCTTTACATGTGAAGAGGGGCAAATATAGACAAGTACAGTAAGCATGAGCAATACAAGGCACACACAAGTACAGAAGGAGAGAGGACCCTGCCGCGAGGGCTCACAGTCTACAGGGATGGGTGAGAATACACTAGGAGAGGGTAGAGCTGTCGTGCGTGGTTCAGTACACTGAGGATCACTTGCAGGTTGTAGGCTTGTCGGAAGTAGTAAATGATCTGCTTCTGGCCTGGTATGTAAGAAGTCCAGGTGTTACAGTAATATAGCTGATGATATGGAATTGATATAATGATTACACTTGCTTTTATTTTAGTTTTCAATGTAATTACCCCATATACGGTATATAATAAATTGTGCCACTGATGACTTTTACTATTGATTTTTGGTAATTGCATGCTGGCACAAGTGCTGGCTTCTAGGGGGTTAAAGCTGCTTGTGCTGCATCCTTGAGAGGCAGCGAGGCTTTCCAAGTGATCCGCCACTCCTCTCTCATGCTACCCAGTGTACAATCGCTGTGTGATTTTGGCTCCAGCCCAGCACTTGTATTGTTTCCAGCTGAGTTGCCAAACTCCAGTGCCGGCTGTATAAGCTCAGCGCTGTCTCAGTCCCCGAAGCCCCCCTATAAATAGCCAGAGAGTGTGCCCTCCTCCTCATACAAGCCACAGGACAGGAGAGGTTGGCAGGAACTGCTGAGCAGCACCTACAAGACGGGGACTCTCATGCTTGTTTTTCCTTGCTCCGTCTTCTCGCCTGAGGGAGCCCAGCAATGCGCTTGTTGCTGCATCAGCCCTAGCAACAGCAGGAACATTACTGTACATGCCGCTTTCTTTTTTTTTGTCTTGTCATTGCTGCTGTCAACAAAAGGGAGTGGTAATTCCTCCAAGACCAATCTGAGAATTTGCACAAATAGCAGTGATGCAGCGGAATAAGCGAATGGTTTGAGAAAAGAGGCGGCTGTGAGGGAAAGTTCAGGGCACACAGAGGGGTGTTGTGTTCTTCAGACAGATCGTTTCACCCATTGGCATGTGAGGGTCACAGCATGGATTCCCTGAGGTGCAGGCGACAAGATTGAGCTGTGGATGTCGTGCTCCCCTCCTGTGCATTGTGAGGAATTTGCCGCTGCATGAAATGTGCTGCTCATTTTTATGACTGAAGGCTGTCTTCTGAGTGGATTTATTTTTTTCCGCATTTTAGACCGTGAAGATGAAGATTCAGGAGCAGCAGAATAACTCTGAAATCCGGCCACAAAGGAGCCTGGAGGTTGATGTTGGTCAGGAGGGCTTTGTCCCAGAGGTTCCTCGCCTGGACCTCACTTCTCTTTGTGATGACAACAACTGGGAAGGTAAGGTAGTCATGTCTGAATGGCTAGGGTATTCAGGGGTAAATGGGTGACACGCTAACAGATGCCAGCAGGCGAGTATAGGAATATAATGTCCCTCCGTACATCTAGAATCGGAGAATCCTGAGATTTTATGCTGTACTTATGATGTTTAGCCCACCAGTGTCCACGTTGTTTATGGGTGGAGGAGATGATCCATTCAGTGAGCGTTCAAGCACCGGATTCAGGCTATGCAGCGTTAATATGCTGTAGTCACACTTAGCATTTTACTGTCATTGTTTACTACTTACTTTCCTCTTGACCTTGAGAATTACAGTGTGAATCAAACAGTAAATTTTGCCAATAACATGCAATACGTTGCAGAGCTTATTTCTCATACTGCATGTGGTGTACAGTAGAGCAGCAGCAATGATGGTTCAGCTATTGTAAAAACATTCAGGAGGTTCGTCAGCTCACCATAGTGCCCGGCCACTTCTCTTCATTACTAATCCATCGCCAGCACAATGTAGTGGATAACGTAGTCCATCTAGAAGGTCAGAAATGCTTCAGTATTATTCTCCATATTATTTATGCCTACTTTTAGCGTGTAGGTGCAGATATAAAAGAACATTGTTCTGGCGTTTGTGGATATCCAATAGTTCAGATGTTACATGCTTACAGTACGTGGCTTCACAAAATAGGGTAGGAATCTGAAGAGGTGGACACAACAGGCGCCGAGCTTTCGAAGATTTCTCTGCACCTGCTCACCACCAGGGTGACACTTGTCACCAGACTTCACCCACACACATTATGGCGCTGTGATCTGCATCACTGTTATTTGAGGTGTCACTTGAAAACAAGGCCAGAGACCCCTCGCTTGTATAACACGTCCCCTGACGAAGGAAAGTTTTTCCGAAACACGCGTCGGGGCGCATTCTAGGAGGCACCGACACCACCACTTTATTTGCTCCCCGGTTCTCTTCAGGTATTAGTATTTCACCGTTATCCATATGGCTTCACTGGGTTGGTAATTTCCTTATCCCCATTATACCACATTGTGGTTTGCGCTGATTTAGCGCTTATTAAGTGTATATAGGTATTGTCCAGCTTACCGCAGGAGGGATTGTTTTTGCCTGTTTCTGCACAATTTTGTGGGCGCATATATATATTTTATTATTTTTTCTGTTTGCTCACTCGTTTTATTTTTGCACACATTATTTATTTGTATTGGGTGTGTACACATACACACATAGTGATTTAGGTTTTTTATTCATCGAGCACAGTAGTGCACATTTATTATAAACACTGGTTTTTCTGTTTACACTCACTTTTATATTGCTTATAGTAGGCCATTGGCTAATTATTATTGCACAATCTATATACAATTCACATACTTACCTGATCATATATATTGGAAAACCGGGTATTGGCTACTATTAGGTGGTGTTCTTGCCTCCTTTTTATTGCTGTTATTTTTTATGATTGTATCATGTTTTTATAATTGTTATTGTATTCAATTAAACTTTCACATTGTGTACTTTACCTGCCTTGTGGTGTTGTTTTTCCCCCCTTTTCCTTTGCACTTGGGTGTCTATTTCTACTTTGGGTTGGCCCTGTCAACCGCACTTTGAAGTGGGGTCCAGATTTTTGTGCAAAATTTAATTATTTTATTATACATCATTTTTTAGTTTTATTATTATTATTTTGCACTGCACTGTATCTAATTTCTGTTGAGTTTATAGGATAGATAGTAGATGGCTTGATGAAACCTGGAAATGCATGTATTAAGGGGACGAATACTCTGAAAAAAGCAAGAAGACTCATGTGTATGATGTATCGCATCCCATCATGCTAGCAATATACAGTACAGACCAAAAGTTTGGACACACTTTCTCATTCAACGATTTTTCTGTATTTTCATGACTATGAAAATTGTACATTGACACTGAAGGCATCAAGTAACACATGTAGAATTATACATTACACTTTACAAAAAAGTGTGAAACAACTGAAAATATGAAAATATGTCTTATATTCTAGGTTCTTCAAAGTAGCCACCTTTTGCTTTGATTACTGCTTTGCACGCAGAAAAGGTGAACGGATGGACTCTACATGCCTGGTTCCCACCGTGAAGCATGGAGGAGGAGGTGTGATGGTGTGGGGGTGCTTTGCTGGTGACACTGTTGGGGATTTATTCAAAATTGAAGGCACACTGAACCAGCATGGCTACCACAGCATCTTGCAGCAGCATGCTATTCCATCCGGTTTGCGTTTAGTTGGACCATCATTTATTTTTCAACAGGACAATGACCCCAAACACACCTCCAGGCTGTGTAAGGGCTATTTGACCAAGAAGGAGAGTGATGGGGTGCTACACCAGATGACCTGGCCTCCACAGTCATCAGACCTGAACCCAATCGAGATGGTTTGAGGTGAGCTGGACTGCTCACCGCTTCAATTTTGAATAAATCCCCAACAGTGTCACCAGCAAAGCACCCCCACACCATCACACCACCTCCTCCATGCTTCACGGTGGGAACCAGGCATGTAGAGTCCATCCGTTCACCTTTTCTGCATGCAAAGCAGTAATCAAAGCAAAAGGTGGCTACTTTGAAGAACCTAGAATATAAGACATATTTTCAGTTGTTTCACACTTTTTTGTAAAGTGTAATGTATAATTCCACATGTGTTAATTCATAGTTTTGATGCCTTCAGTGTGATTCTACAATTTTCATAGTCATGAAAATACAGAAGAATCTTTGAATGAGAAGGTGTGTCCAAACTTTTGGTCTGTACTGTATGTCTACTCTATACAGGTTGATATGTCTTGGTTGCAGTCACTGCTCGCTGTCTTTTTCTTGACAATGACTTCAGTTCTGATTTTCTGCAAAAAAAATGTTTTCAGCTAATGGCATATTCAGATGATAATATAATAATGTGTAAATGTAATGCTAGCTGGGAACAGATGGCATTCTGCTTTTTACAGTTTTTCTATATTAAAGAGCATCTGAATATTGCCATCTTCTACTAGGGCACATTTCTGTAGGCCAGACCTGCCCTGCTCCCGGGTCCTCTCTGTCTGTACCCAGGTCACTTGTGTGCTGTCCATGTAGGAAGCCATAGCCGCACATTCCATACAAGGTTTGCTCCAGCCATGCTAATCTCTTTAGGCTTGGAAGGTTTTCGTATTATTTCCAATTGTTTTCTCAGCCACCAATGCCCAAGGTTACCATGGTAAATAAATACTCTGGGACGACACACATTTTCACATTACAACAACGCTTTCTCTTTTTTTTGTGTGCCTGCCCCACATGAATTGCTGAATGAATCCTTAGCAGTAGCACACATATACCATTGATCTGATGAAACGTTTCCTCTGCTTCCAAACGTTAAATAATCCATTTCTGGCAGAGGAGAGTGACGCGTTCCCTCTGATTTTTGATACATGTGGCTGCTATTCCCTTGTTGTCCTCATGCCTGTGACTGCATTCTTGTCGGCCCACTTAGCATATTTGTGCAGATGGCACAACAGTCGCACGCTCTTCTTTTTCTCGTTAAGTGGCTGAGGCTGACAGAATGGAATTGATCGTATGTGGGTGTACTTCAGCGCTCCCTCCTTTTTACAGAAAGGCTGGCACACCATTTCAAGTTGTCTTCCTCGTGTACTGTAAAATCGAAGAACACATACAATCCTTTTCAATATAAATGATCCTCTGCTGCCAGCAGCATAGCGGCTCAGGGAAAATGGGAAAATGCCTAGTGATCGTCTGTGTGACTGTGCTGTAACTCTTACTGTATCTGCCTCTAGGCCATTTTGTTGGAGGCAGATATATTCTATTTGGTGGTTTGCTGAACCTCTGTGAGAGGTGTCCTCCCCGGCACTTTTTAGACTGAGTCTTCTTTTCATGAGACATGACTCCTCCTTTAATATTTGCAGGAATCTGTTAGTTGTGCCTCGCTGACAAGACCTTAGGGCCCCGTCACACATAGCGACACACCAGCGATCCCGACAATGATATGCACTTGTCAGGATCGCTGGTGTGTCGCTACATGATCGCTGGTGAGCTGCCAAACAGGCAGCTCAGGCAACGATCAGGACAGCGACACTGCGGGTAACATCGCTTAGTTACCCGCATTGTACGTTGGAAACCAGCCCGCTGGTGCAGGGAGCTGGTAACCAAGGTACACATCAGGTTTCCAGGCGACTGCGCGGCAACTGGAAACCCGATGTGTACCTTGGTTACCAGCTCCCCTGCAGCAGCGCGCTGGTATCTAATGTACACATTGGGTTTCCAGGCGCTGCCCGGCGCCTGGAAACCCGATGTGTACCCTGGTTACCAGCTGATCGCTGGTCTCCTGCCTGCCGCACGCAGCGAAGCGTGCTAGCCAGCAGGAGACCAACGATCAAAAAAATGTCCAGACCCAGCAGGGGGGCTGATCGTCGCTGAATGTCACACACAGCGATATTGTTGGGGAGATTGCTGTTGCTCACAAAACTAGTGACTCAGCAGCGATCTCACTAGCGAGATCGCTGTGTGTGACGAGGGCTTTAGACTTGGGCAGCCCTATTTGTTTCTGTAAACATTTCCCCAAGGCTTTAAATCAATATTTACCCTCTGCTGTATCCTGTCCTTGTCTGTACTGACCTGGCAGTTCACTAGGGAAGAAGCTGGGGAGGACAAGTGTTTACTTCCCTTACTTATTTACAACAGGCACTGACAATACAGGTTACAATATAAACGGTAATACAATATTAGCCTGCTGGACACAAGTAGGTGTTCTAAAAATGGAAAATCCAGAGCTAAGCTCGCTGTGCCATCACTTGGTACATTTGTAAATTATTAAGAAGCATTCCCAGCAGAGACATTTCAGGCATCTATCTCCAGTAGCGGACTTCCCTGACCCTGATTCCACATGTCAAGGCTTCCGGACATTGAATGATTGTAGAGGTTGGCGGTTTCTCTTACTCATATATAAATGCATGAAGATTGCTGATGGAATGAGCAGAGTCAACCGGAATTTTTATTAGCCAATTATATGCAGTTGATCTAGCATTCAGGCTCGGACTGGCCCAAGGGTGAACAGGTGAATTCCCGATGGGCCCCTATGCAGGATTGTGCCCCTATGTGAGCAGTTGTTGGCACAATAGACTTTATGCAGTATGTACAGACAAAGGCAGTATCTAATCATTATTTCAACAAACTTCCTAGTTTATTATCATATAGGAACACAGGAACATTTGTGAATGTGAGTAATGTAATATTTGCATCTCTCTGAACAGTGGGCGCCCCAAAGTAAATGTTATGGGTGGGCATTTGGCACCCCAGTCCGACTCTGCCACCGTTCATTTATAATAAAATAGGGGGTTCTGTTTCCTTGACGTATTCATGGAAAAGTGATTCCAGACATTAAAATCTCACAATTTATTATTAACGGTCCAATATGGCACACTTTCACACACTGAATACCAATGCATGAAAGCATAAATGTTTTTTAATACACTATCTGTATTTTTCGAAGAATATCAAAATGCAATTTGTGCAGGCTGGTGCAGAGGTACATGACGTCTAACACGTTATCTCATGGTATGAAGCTCTTTGTTCGCCAACTATATGTGTTGGCAGTGCTAGGAACAAGTGCTAACTGTGTGTTATATACAGATGTTACATTATTCTTTGCTTTTGTCAGGATCTATATACTGGAGATTTGTGCTAGTGGAATAGCAGCTGATACATTAAAATTCATATTTTCTCATTGCTTCCTTTTTTAGTGGTGTTTTTGTGCCATTTTGCCTATATTCATCTGATTTTACAAAGGTGAAAATAATATGGGCCAACGCTGGTGGTTCTAACAGCTCATATCCCAACCATGAATTTGGGGCAGATTAACACCATACATAAGGCGCCTTAACCCCTTCCTACTGCTTGTAGTTTTTCGTTTTTGCTTCTTTTTTTTTTTTTTATATACCCAGAACTTTTTTTTTTTTTAATTCTACTAACACATGCGTATGATGGCTTTTTATTTTTGCAGGACAAATGTAATTTTGAATGATAATTTATTTTACCATATTGAATAAGGAAAGATAGCAAAAAAATCTAACGGCAATGACATGGTGAAAAAAAAATGCAATCCTGCCATTGGTTTTTGGATTTTATTTTGTGTTCACTGTGGATTAAAAATTAACTGGAAACATGGTTCTCCAGGTCAGTACAATTACGGTGATACCAAACGTTTAGCACTTTTTACTATTTTATTCGCTTAAAAAAAATCTGAACTTTTATAAAACTTAACTAACTCGGTGTTCAGTGTGCCTTCGGCTGTCATAGCAATCCGTCAGTTCTTTGCAGGGCAAAGCTAACGTCCAGGCCAGATCATGGCTCTTAAATACTGCTGTCAGTGATAGACAGCAGCATTTAAGAGGTTAACAGCAGCGACTGGTGGCCGTGCCTGACGATTACTACTGTCATAGGCAGATGTCAGATAAATATAGCTGGTATTATCTCCCCAGTGTGTTGATGGCGTGCCTTCTGAGCCCACTCAAATGTCCCTGACACTCTCCATGATATAATGGTATGTCATGAAGCGTTATGAAGTTAATGGGTTATTCCCATCTTCATACATGGATATTGTGGGATAGTGCTTGTAAATGCTATACATTTTGCAATTTACTGCTTATTAATATTTTCAACTTTGCTTGAAATATTAACTCCTTTTGTGTACAGATCGTTGCCTTGGAGACTGACCACGACTGCTAAACAGAAGAACAAGCCCATTGCTTACAAACTCTTTTCTTTTGAGCTTGTAAGCACTGTTTTGAAGTTGACTAGGATTGCTGGAGCCTACTGCTACATCCTAATCCCTAAAATAATATAAAGCCAGGGGTCCTATGCACTCAAATATAGTGTTTCGGTGCTATAGAGGAAAAATAGATCCAGTAGTGAAGAATAACCTCAAGCACTCAGAGAAATGATCCAAAAAGAGTCTATTTCAATTTTTATTGGCACAGTGGCAATAACCGTTATCCCCGGGACACACATGCACCCTGTCTTTCATTTTCACAGAACATGCCCTTGAGAAAGACCGATATGGGCGAAACATTGGGATCATATTGTTTCTGTTGAAAACCTTTTTTTTCCTATGGTGTGTGAACCCTCGTTATGCCACTGTGCCAATAAAAATTGAAATAGACTCTTTTTGGATCTTTTCTCTGAGTGCTTGAGGTTATTTTTCACTATGTCCTAATCCCTACCATCTTCAGCACAGTGTTTACAAGGTAGACAGCAGCGGTGGTCAGTCTCCTGGGAAACGAGATGTAAACAATAGTCTATATCTCAAGGAAGGCTGAAAATTTTAAGAAGCAGGAAATTGCAAAAGTGCTTGTAAAAACAAGCACCATCTATCATTATCCATGGATGAAGATAGGAATAACCCTTTCTGGAGCCTTAATGATGCTGCAGAGATGTAATTGGATGTGTATTCTGGAGGATTATTAACCACTTCACAGCCTGTGTTAACTAGCTTACGTTTCCTGTCATTTGGCCGAAGTGGTGTCCCTCCTCCATGAGCAAAAGCAGACAGAGAACATAATGCCCAGATTGAGATCTCATACGTGATTCATTTCCCTCTTGCCATGTGGTTCAGCTTGACAGGGCAATGATTATTATGTGCCCATGTCTATTGTGAAAGTAACGTACACATTTCCTTAGTTTCCTGTTTATAGTCTTCATCATGTTACTTAATAAGCAGGGCTCGTGATCTGTTCACAGTGTCTTTCCTGAAGAGTAGTGATGGAGTATGTTTCCCAGTTCAGAAGATATTTTAAAGGGCTTCTAACCTACACAGTTTGGTTACTGGGTCATTGTAGCAATTATCTCCAAGTTTAAATGCCAAAAAAAATAAATGGATCTAAATGAAATTATTATTTTGAGTTAGTGACTTATGGCTTATTTATTGGTGTATTATGGGCAGGTTTTCTGACTTGTCCAACCAACATGTATAGCAGATATGAAATCGTCCCTAACATATAGCAATAGTAAATTGGCGGTTACTTTGGGCGCCAGAAAGCACTGGGCAGATAGGTAGAAAAAAATGATTATTCATGTTAGGCTTAAATAATAGAAGGAACCACTAGGAAATGGTAATATTATTTATACATGTTTAATGTAAAAGTAATAAAATACCGTAAGTTTCCTTTATTTAGCTCTGCTTGTTTAGTAGAGCGAGTATGAGCAAAGCTCTCATCTAATCCCACCATACTAAGCAGTAGCACGCAAATCAGATTAGTGAAGGTGTAAACTTCACAGGCTTCTGGGTCAAGTAATTCTGAAGACAGGAAAGTTTTTTGTTTCTTTGACTCTTGATATGTTGCCTTTAAAGACTTGTCTTTGAGTTTTATATACTGTAAAAGCTGCCCAGCTACTTTTGGCCCAATTCTTGTGGGTATAAATACCATAGAGCAGACTTGTCAGAGACAGGTATCCCCTCACATAATGTTTCCGCCTTATTATTTTGCTGTATTATGATGCTAGTAAATGTAAATTTGGAATTTTTCATCAAATCCTTTTAAAAATACATCATTTCTCTATAAATGCATCCAATGTTACCACTGGGTGTAATAATAATTTCCTGTTTTCTAAAGAAGAGTAACTATCCTATTTCTAGGACAAGAATTCTGATTTATATTTTTTAGGTATATTTAGTTTATTTTTTAATCTGTACTTTATGGTATTTGCAGAACCAGTTCCAGTCTTGGCCTCATGGGAGCGCGATGCTGCAGACTCGGATGAAGCCCGTCTGTCCCCTCAGGCAGGTCGTCTTATCCGTCACCTTCTTGAAGCGGACAGTGACCCGATGTTATCTCCTCGTTTTTATGCCTATGGACATAGTCAGCAATACCTGGATGACACAGAAGTGCCCCCATCTCCTCCCAATTCTCATTCCTTTATGAGGTATCAATTTTTTCTTTATTTACTAAAGTACATGACAATAATTATAATGGCGGATTTAATGGGCTTGTTGAACAATATCGTAGCACTTACTATAAATTTGTATTGTATTATTTCATTTTTGCTGCTGTAAGAGCATCCTTTCCTCTAGCAAAGATTTCCATGGGTTCAGGGCAGGCATGATGGGGAGATGGGAGAGGTGCTACTGGACACTTGCCCTGCGTTCCCATCCACAAAGTTGGCCGTCTCCTTCTGCTGGCCCACCCATCGGTTAAACAATCAGGTGGGCAGTTGCCCATCTTCAGTCTGAAGAGTCAGTGGACCCCCGAAGAAGTGTGGGCAGTGCCGCACTGGCGTATCTGTGTCACCCAGCCAGGAGAAGTAGAGGTGCTTCTTACTTCTGCCGCAAATAACAGTCTCCGAGCCAGAGGTGTTTTCCTGATCCTTGCATGGTCAGGAGCACTTGTCCTCTGCTGCTCTTGCCTGGGCGCAGCACTGCTGTTGTTAAGCTACGTTCATGCACTGTGATCACATTGCATTTTTTGCAGTTATTTTTAGAAATCGCCGCAGAAATGCAGTGTGAATGCAGCCTTATTGGCCTTGTCTGGTCAAAATAAGCTGTCACCTATCTCATTGGTGACAAATTGTAGGTTGATGAGGATCGAACTGCTGGAAACCCGCATTTATTGACAGACGGGGGGCAGTTTTATCCCTGTTACAATGAAGCAGTATTAAGCATTCCCGACTGCCGCTCAATTCATCCTCTGTCGGGCTCCAAAATGCAAATCTTGTTTTTTCCAGCAGCCTAGAGAGAATGATTTGAGTGGTCTTTGGGCACTCCATTCTCACCGGGATAAAAGTGCCTCATTTTGTGAGGTTCTCAGGAGTTCGATACCTACGAATTTATAAATAATCTCCTATCCTTGGGATTAGTGATGATGAGTGACTTTTTTTTGTCAGACAACCCCTTTAAACTCCATCTGGGGTCTGAACAGACTGGGGAGTACAGGTACAACTAACGTGCTGTCTGCAGGCATAATTCCATAAGTAGTAAATGTGAAACTGCATAAACAAACCTGCACACAAATATTAGTAATAAAAATCCATCCGGCTTCATTAAAGGGTTTGTATGGGCTAAATGTAACATTGTCCAGTGGCAAAGATTCACTAAAAAATATCAATTTAAATCCTACTCACCTAGATCCAGCACAAGATGCTTCATTGTCCGCATCAACACTGTAAGCAAAGACATACAGGATTGCTGTTACCTGTGATTGGCTGCAGCAGTCAGGTAACTTGTATAGCATATCATAGTATGTTTTTCTGATGACCCGCTGTTCAAGTCACTTGACCACTGCAGCTCATCACAGACCGCAGCGAATCTGTGGCTAATGAACGATGATGTTGTCACTACCGTGGCTGATGCAGACGACTGAGAAACTTTTGCTGGATCCAGATGGGTAACAGCAGGT
Organism: Oophaga sylvatica; assembly: GCA_033576555.1. Taxonomy (NCBI): domain Eukaryota; kingdom Metazoa; phylum Chordata; class Amphibia; order Anura; family Dendrobatidae; genus Oophaga; species Oophaga sylvatica. The sequence continues at coordinate 279,694,863 of JARQOD010000001.1, forward strand.
GAGTAACATTGATTTTGTTCTTTTTAGCAAAAATTTAACATGTGGTTGGTGAGGTATGTCAGGGTCTGGGTCCTATTTTGATTTTTGTCCAGGATTGCCTAAAACGAGGCTTGTATGAAACTTTGCTTTCGAAATTTAGTGCTCCACTTGAAAATAAGGTACTGTTCACATCACAATCCCGGCATCCACGGAGTGTGTTTGTAAATGTATTCAAGTACATCTTTTGGTGGAGCTATAGACTCTAATAACATAGTTCAGCTATTCTTATGGTGGGCCCATCTTTACACCTTGAATAAGTCTTCCAGAAAGTATAGCAATACATAATACATTTCCACTAAAATTTCCACTTATTTCTGTCATAAAGTAACATAACCCTGCAAGGCCAGTATTGGGCATAACACCTCTTGCTACGCTCCAACCAATTTTTAGAAAGGCTGTGGAGCCAGAATACAAATTGCAAAACTGTTAAAAAGTTTTCACAGTTTGTATGTTGCACAGGAGTTTGTGACATATGCAGTTGTCAATTGTTGATTTTTTAGCCGGAGACGGAGCTCCTCTTTGGGATCACATGAGGAGGATAGAGACGATGACCTAACACCAGCTCAGATCACACGAAAAATTCAGAGCCTCAAGAAGAAAATCCGCAAGTTTGAGGAGAAGTTTGAGGAAGACCGGAAATACAGAGTAAGAGCTTTTTTTATGTTGAATTGCTCTCTCTTAGACCTCATTTAGACGTCCGTGATATTTCTTGTGTGCAAAAGTGGTCCAAGTATCATCAGTGTTTGGTCAGTGTGTCAGATTTCTACCATCAGAGTGTCATCAGTTCATTTCAGAAGAAAAAAAAGCTAGAGGCTTCTCAACATTCTCATATTAGACACAGACATCCGAGGTCTGTCCGATTACTTTTAGAAACCAGGGCTGTGGAGTCGGTAAGCCAAAACTCCGACTCCTCAGTTTCCATGACTCCGACTCCACAACTCTGACTCCCTTATACCAGGGCTGTGGAGTCGGTAAGCCAAACCTCCGACTCCCAACTCCTCAATTTCCATGACACCGACTCCACCAAAATGGACTCCGACTCCACAGCCCTGTTAGAAACCCATAGATTTTCATTTGCAAAATGAATCCGTGACTTGAATCAATGTCTGACAAGTGTCTACGATTTTGTGCAAACCTCTCAGTCAGCAAAAATACACGGACATGTGAACCGCTCAATATCTACTATGTAATCGCCTAATTCTGTCTGTAACGGAAATCCCGCGTCGCTGATTGGTCGCACCCGGCCGGACGTGACCAAGCAGCGACAGGCGCAGTCCGGCTGTGAATTGGCGCAGGATTTGAACCATGCACGCCACCGCTATCGTCGGGAGATCAACGGCGCTAGCCTCTGATCTCCCGACGGTAGCCGCGGGTCATCTCCCGGCTGCTCGCTGCAGAAGTACCCTGACCAGCAGCCTCCACGTAAACCCCAGCAGCAGCCTCCACTTACACCCCACCAGCAGCAGTCTCCACATATACCCCAGCAGCAGCCTCCACATATACCCCAGCAGCAGCAGCCTCCACATATACCCCAGCAGCAGCAGCCTCCACATATACCCCAGCAGCAGCCTCCACGTACACCCCCTTTATTCTTAAATCTTCATAAATAAACTACATACATATTCTAGAATACCCGATGCGTTAGAATCGGGCCACCATCTATTACTCTAATAAGGTACGAGTTCTGTCCATCACATATTACTCTTATGAGAAAAACTGATGTCTGAATGAGCATGTACAAACATCAAATACTGTACTACATGTCATTTTTGCTTTTTGTTCCCACAGCCGTCCCATCGAGACAAGGCTACAAATCCTGAGGTTATGAAATGGATGAATGAGCTGACCAAGTTCCGGAAGCAGCTTAAAGGTAATTCCAAAATGCCTCATGGTAATACACAGTATAAACAACTTACCAGTACAATAGATTGGTAGTTAAAAGCCTTCTAGGAATAATGTGTCGGTTGTTTGTTTCTAAATTTAATTTAAAACGATCATCTTGCGTGTTCTGCAATTTCACTCATGTATTTCAGCTGCAGATGGAAGGAAGAGAGACACAGGAATTCATTACTGATGGGTAGGCGGAGCCCCAGATCAGGATGTCACCTCAGATCAAAAGAGTGCTGACTGGCTGGCCCCTCCAGCTCGGGCTCCTCCTACTCAGCTCCAGTCTAAGATTTGAGGTCCAGAGGATGGTCGCTGCTAATGCAGCTCCTCAGAAGATTTTATTATTTTATATTCGGACAGGAGACTTGGATCACCAGTTGGTCTAGAGGTCTCAGGGGTACCAGCGCTGCTGTACCCCAACCTCTCCCTTGGCGGATCTGTATTTACTCAATAGTCCCTGCAGAATCCTTGCCGGCCCTGGGGGATGAGGAGAGCTTCCCTGGCGGGGACGCAAACCACACGTGCGGTCACTGCGTTCCTCGCCCTGGGGGAAGCATGGGCACAGCGCCAGAAACCCCTGAGGGTCCCTGTGGCGCTAAGCTGGTGAGTACTCCACACAAAATTTTATTATTAATGTGTGAGTGCTTTAGCGTCTGATGGCAGCGCTATTACATGTATATCAGTATGCTTCAGCGCTGCGGTGACAGCGCTATTACATGTTTATCAGTGTATTTCACCAGCCTCTCCCTTGGCGGATCTGTAACTACATAATGGTCCCTGCAGAATCTTGCCTGCCCTGGGGGATGAGGAGAGTTTCCCTGGCGGGGGCGCAAACCACACACTGGGGTCACTGCGCTTCCCGCCCTGGGGGGAAGCATGGGCATAGCGCCAGAAACCCCTGGGGGTCCCTGTGGCGTTTCGGCTGGTGAGTACTCCACATTTTGGTAAAATGTGTGTGATTGTTTTAGCGACTGCTGCGGCAGCCGCTGTACATATATATGCCGGTGACTAGTTTTTCTATGTCCGCAGGAGGATGCCTGCAGGACGAGGGAAAGGAGGGGAGTACGCGCTCTTTTTATTTTTTGAATTTCGCGCCGCTTCTGAGCGCGCGCTTTACTGCAGCCTCCATTTCCGGCTCCTCTACATGGAGCACACGGAGGCAGAGCGCGGCGGCCATTGCTGATAAAGCGCTGCAGGCTGAAAGCTCCCCGGATCGTTCTCCTCCCCTCCCGGCAAGAATACGTGACCAGCTTGGTGAGTCGCTTCTAGCCCGCCGGGCAGAAGCTTAACCCCTTCACCTCCACAGCGCGGGCGCCGTCTGGGGCACTTCTGAGTGACAGATTGAGCTGTCCTGCGGCTGTTCTCGCATAAGGGGCTCGCACACTCTTTTAATATTAATAAAGAGGCTGTGGGGAGTCTGCGACATTAATGCTGCCACTATACGTTTCCGCTGACGATCCTGATGGCGTCGCATAATATTGCGATCGTTTGTGTGTCATTTTTAGTGTCGCTGGTGGCTGCCAATCTGGGCAATCGCATAGGCGATTAGCGATCTCCTTGACAACTTTGGCGGTCATTGCGTTATAAAAAACAGCGCAATTTTTTAGCGATCTTGTGGAACGTTTTTGTGTTTAGTGTGGCATGGCTGTCCTGCAGCTGCGACCTTATAAGAGGCGCCTGAGATTCGCACACCCTTTTTCATTATCAAGGTTGTGGGGAGTCAGCTACTTTAACCCCTTCTTAGGAGGTTAACTCTTAATGGGAGACAGCTGGGGTAGCTCTCGCTTTAGAGCTTTAACCCTTCAGCGTTTGTTTTTTATTTAAGTACTGCTCTGGTTACTGACAGGTTTATCCTGCCATATACTATGCAAGGGCATGTCAGAGACCCTCTCCCAGATCCGCTACGGATCAGCCTCGCGTATCTGACACGCAGACCTCGACTCATGCACGGTCAGAGGTTCCAGTGGTGTCAAAATGGAGGCCTTCACTGGTTTCTATTGATGACCTTTTAGGTTATGGAGTGTCAACTAGATCCTCTCAAGGAAGCGACACAAATCGGTGCTTTCCTTCTCGCTTAGCGAAGAAGTCCGATTCGGTCAAGGAGGATCGGCAGGGACACCCTGCCTCTCTCAGGGGCCGTACTAAAATTTCTGTGGAAGCCATGTGGACGTTACAGTTACCGGAGGAGGTAACTAGTCGTCCTGGTAAGTCGGCCCGGATGTTGCAAGGGTCGCATGGGTCGCGACGACCTTACAAACTGTATCCGTTTTTCTACGGAGTTATTTGTTAATTGGACCCCTTCTCCTGAAGTGAATGTCCCTTTATTCCAGCTTAGCAAATCTTCCTGGTAAAAGGGAAGACGAGTCTGCAGGACACGCTGGACAGAAGAACGGAGATGGCAACAATCCATCTGCGAGGCCGTGGATCATAGATTCGGTATTAAGGATCTAGGTGTACTTGTTAAGTTCCCCTGAGCGGTTGGACCGTCTAAGGACGGCGTGGCAAGTTTCCCTCTATCAAGGTAGATGGGCTTTTCTAGTTGAAGGATAATGCGTCACTGCTATCCATGGAGCAATCCTCGGCAGTTACAGTCAGAAGAGCACTGTAACTTGGATGGAACGCAGTTTTCCAACAGGGTTTGCTATCTTTAGCTTAGAAAGTGGTCAGCTATTTGACTGACCTCACGGAGCTGATGCCAAGGCAAAGGCAAAAGAAGCAGCTTTACCGCAGCGCAGAGCTGTGACTTCTGCGTCTGGCAGGACTAGTGCCGATAGTTATCGGCAGTCCTTTTCGGTTCAAGGGATGATCTGACCAACCCTCTGGGGGTTTGTGTCGTCTCTCTCTTTTTTTAAAAAAAAAAAAAAAAAAGAGAGAGGGGGAATTCTCAGAAATTCCGCATACCCTGGAAACAGAACTTCTGTTAAGGCAGAAGCTGGCAAAAAAAAAAAAAATCCGCTAAGGCGGACTGACTTCTGACATTCCGTCAGAGCCGAGCATGAAGTCGCTTCGCTCAGTTATGGCAGCCCTGTCGCAGAACGATCAATCGACATTCGCGACGCTTTTTGGCATGTTCCCGTCGGAAGACCTCACCCAGGTTGTGGCTCGACCATTCGGCTTGGCCTTAACGCCCAGAATTTTTACAACGATTCTGACGCCAAAATCTCATGGCAATTCTTCGAAGACGGGGACTTACGATTCGTCCCTATTTGGACGGCCTTTTCGGTTGTGGCCTCAAAGGAGAAGTCGTCTCTGGAATCGTCGCAGGCAATCCTGTTTTTGAGGATGCATTTCGACACGGTACGGGCGGTGTTGTCCCTACCCCCAGACAAGCAGGCATGTCTGCTCCAGCATGTACAGACTATGAAGTCTGCGACAGCAGTGTCCCTTCGGAAGGTATGCGCCTTCTGGGTCTGACGGTGGCGTCCATGAGGTTTTTTCCGTTTGTCCAATTTCATTCCAGAGCTCTCCATAGGCTCATTCTGAGTCGTTGGGATCAATCGCAAGGTTCGCTGGATTGCAGCGTCACCATCTTTCACAGGGTGCGAGAATCCCGAGGATGGTGGTTATGTCCAGGAGCGTTATCCCTGGGAAAGCTTTTCCTCCCTCCGAAGTGGTCGGTCATAACCACCAATGCCAGCCTGACGGGCTGGGGGGGGTGTTTGGAACAATCTCTGGATTTAGGGGATATGGTCATCGGAAGAGTCTGTCCTTTCGATCAACATCCTGGAATTGAGGGCGATTTTCCTTTGCCTCCAGCATTGGACGGTCCTTTTGAGCGGTCTGCCGGTCCGAGTGCAGACAGACAATGCGACGGCTGTCGCGTTTATCAATCACCAAGGCGGGACAAGGAGTTCCAGACTCATGGTGGAGGTGTCCCGAATTCTGATTTGGGCCGAGGGCAGTTTACCAGCCATTTCGGCGATTCACATTCCAGGGGTTCAGAATATTACAGTGGACTTCCTCAGTCGCAGGAAGATGGATCCCGGGGAATGGAGCCTCCACCGGAAGTTTTTTGCACTACTGTGCTCCCGTTGGGGGACTCCCCAAGTGGTTTGATGGCATCCAGGTCCAATGCCAAGTTACCGACGTTCATGTCCAGGTACAAGGACCCGAAGGCTGTGGCGGTGGATGCTCTAGTGGCTCAGTGGGATCAGTTCGAGCTGATCTATGTATTCCCGCCGATATCCTTACTTCCTCTAGTACTGCGTCGGATCAGACTAGAGAGAATTTCAGCTATTTTGATAGCTCCAGATTGGCCAAGGAGGGTGTGGTTCTCGACAATAATGTCGCGGTTGGCGGCACCTCCTTTTCCGCTTCCTCTTCAACCGGACTGGTTGACTCAGGGGCCCGTTTGTCATCCGGACTTGATGTCTCTGCGTTTGACGGCGTGGCTCTTGAGACCGAAATTTTAACCCGTTGAGGTTTTTCAGCCGAGGTCATTGCTACTCTTCGTGCTGCGAGAAGTCCGGCTACTACTAGGATTTACCACAAAACTTGGGAAACCTTCTTTTCGTGGTGTTTGGGGTCTTCTCGGAACCCGAGAAAATTTTCCATTCCCAATCTGTTGGCTTTTCTGCAGCATGGGCTAGACAAGGGTTTGGCAGTTAGCACCCTGAAAGGTCAGATTTCTGCTCTGTCCTTATTGTTTCGGAGAACCATTGCTTCGAATAGGGACGTGCTCTCCTTTTTTCCGCGGTATAGCTCGTAAGTTTCCGCCGCGGAAGGCACCGTGTCTCCTTGGCGGCTCAACCTTGTTTTGCAAGTTTTTCAGCATAAACCTTTTGAGCCTATGGGTTCTGCTAGCCTTTCTTTGCTTTCTTGGAAGGTGGCCTTCCTTGTAGCAGTCACCTCTTTGAGGAGAGTTTCTGAGTTGGCAGCTCTTTCTTGTTCGCCTCTTTTACTGGGGTTTTTTTCCGGATCGTGTAGTGCTTCGCACATGGGGTGATTTTTTACCTAAAGTGGTGTCACATTTTCTTGTTAACCAGGATATTGTGTTGCCCTCATTAAGTCCAGATCCGAAGAATGCGAAAGAGCGAGCTTTGCACACATTAGCTTTAGTGCGGGCCTTGAAGTTTTATCTATCTATTACTCAAGGTTTTCGTAAGACGGACTCCCTATTTGTGGTTCCAGCTGGTCTTCAATGTGGTCAACGAGCTTCCAAGGATTCCATAGCTCGTTGGATCCGGTCAGCTATATTGGAAGCTTACCGTCTTCAGGGTGAATTTTGCCCGATTAAGTTTCGAGCCCATTCCACGAGAGCTGTGGCTTCATCGTGGGCTTTTCATCAAGGTGCTTCAGCAGTGCAGCTTTGCCGGGTGGCAACTTGGCACTCTGTCCACACGTTTACAAAGTTTTATAAAGTGGACGTCAGTGCTTCCGCTGATGCAGCCCTCGGACGTAGGGTCCTGCAGGCAGCTGTAGTTTAAAGTTTTAGATGAACTTGTGTTTAGCGCTGTTTGCGCATTTTTTCTGTTAAGGTTGTTGGGTTTCTGCCTTTTGTTGGTTTTTTCCCACCCTTATTTTTGAACTGCTTTGGGACGTCCCATCAGTAATGAATTCCTGTGTCTCTCTTCCTTCCATCTGCAGCTGAAACACGGATTTTGGTAAGAACTTACCTGTAAAATCCTTTTCAGCGAAGGAAGGAAGAGAGACACAGCACCCTCCCAAGGCAGAAGTGTGTTGATGTTTTCAGATGCAGCGCGACCCTTATCTGATAGCGATTATCTGGGCTGAGGTCAGCGCGATAAGGCTCTGTTCCAGCATCGCCAGCTCATCGCAGTAGTCAGGTTCCGTGAGTAGTACCTGGAACTCTGTGGTTTTTGGCTTTCTTTGCATGCATAACCTGTATCCTTGTGTTTTTTCTCTGAAGTTCCTTCAGAAGGGGTTATGTTGCTCCGCTGGTGATCTTGGTTCTTTCCTAAAAGCTTTGGTACGACTGGAGCTGAGTAGGAGGAGCCCGAGCTGGAGGGGCCAGCCAGTCAGCACTCTTTTGATCTGAGGTGACATCCTGATCTGGGGCTCCGCCTACCCATCAGTAATGAATTCCTGTGTCTCTCTTCCTTCCTTCGCTGAAAAGGATTTTACAGGTAAGTTCTTACCAAAATCCGTGTTTTTTCATTACAGTCCAGTAGATTGGTTTCTGCTTTAATTTGCACTACTTTGCATATGTTTGTGCTATAAATAAGTGTGTTCTGAGAAAATGTAAATTGTCTTATATTAACCAGAGTCAAAAATCAAGATTTCTGAGGAAGATCTTGTGCCTCAAATGCGACAGAGGAGTAACACACTTCCCAAAAGTTTTGGGTCACAGCTTGAGAGGGAGGATGACAAAAAGGAGACAGAGAAAGTAGCCAAACCCTCTATAGAAGCCACAATGGAAACCATCCAAAAGAAGTTACAGGAGAAAAGATCAGAGGTCAACCGGCCGGAAGATATTAAGGTAAAAAGAAAAATGATATGCATGTGTATCTCTGCAGGCAACATACTGTATATCTTCATCATGATGCACAGTGGGACTCGAATGTTATGGATTCTAAGCAGGGATACTACATTAATGTATAAACTGCTAAAGAAATAGATTGAAGGATTGATGATCTGCTCACCACTTCCATGGGCAGTTCAGACATCCATCTGGGGTGGTGCACCAGTGTACTCCAGGCTGGCTCATGAGTGTGCATATAAAGTAATGACAAGAGGTCCAGCATCCACCTAGGGATAACAGTAATAATATGTCACATTTATTCTAACATTTAAAAATTGGGAATAGTTAAAAAAAGATGAAGAATGTGTTCATCTACCCTGTTTTAACTTTTCCCGATTTTCGAAAGGGAATCTATCAGCAGGTTTTTGCTATTGAATCTGAAAGCAGCATAATAGGGAGCAAGAGAGTCTGATTCCTGGGATCTGTCACTTACTAGGCTGTGTGCTGTAGTTTCAAACTGATCAGTGTTTTATCAGCAGGAGATTATCACTGCCTGACTAGATGTCATATGCAGGCCAGTCAGACTAAGCTGTATAATCCCGCTCACACCACTGGCAGCTTTCAGACAATGTGCAGTGTACACAGGAAACTGACAATCAGTGGTGTGAGCAGGGTTTAACACAGCTCAACAATCTGACCACTGCTGCATCTACAGCTGAGAAAATAGGTTCTATCAAAACTGCAACTAGCAGCAAGTAAGTGACACATTGCTGGAAACAGGATATCTGCTCCTACATCATTCTGCTTTCAGATTACATAAAAAAAACCTGCTTGCAGATTTCCTTTAAACGTTACAGTAGATGTGAAGTTTTAGTACTATTATACCCAGGTGGATGCTGGACATTTTCTTCCTACTTTGATTATAGCCAAAACCTACATGGTATGTAACATAACAGGAATCTAAATTTGAATAGTGCATCACTACTGGAATTATCTGTGCATCCTATATATTTTATTATTATTTTTGTTAATTTTTTTATGTTTTTTTTAGTTACTTATGAATTGCCTACACTCATAGACTAGCACTTAGATTGAGCATTGTTGGTAACTCATAGACTGCACTCGCACTTAGATTGAGCCCAGTTGGCAGCTCACAGACTGCACTATCACTTAGATTGAGCCCAGTTGGCAGCTCACAGACTGCACTAGCACTTAGATTGAGCCCAGTTGGTAACTCACAGAGTTCACTAGCACTTAGATTGAGCCCAATTGGCAGCTCACAGACTGCACCAGCACTTACATTGAGCCCAGTTGGTTTGTGCATTCGTGTGCTCTCCATAATATTCTAACCATATGTTACTGATTGTAGGATATGACCAGAGATCAGCTTGCAGCAGAGAAAGTCTCACTTCAGAAAGCTTTGCTTTACTATGAAAGTATTCATGGCAGACCGGTATGTATATTTACTTTTTCTGGAGACCATTTGTTTGCCTGTATGTTACTGGGAAACCGCTGGTTCTGTACTGTAGTACTCCAGGGCTCTAAACTCCTCATACAGCACTTACGTTATGCTGCACATCCGTCAGCAGCTGACAAATGTTTTGTGTTGGTTCTCTGGGATCTCTGCTACATTTACTACTTTCTACAGGATTGATTTTTTTTTTTTTATTCCTTTAGCACATTTTATTTTTGTTCTTGTTTATATTATAATGGTTTTCTTTTATTTTCATACATTGGAAATAGAGATGAAGAATAGTTTACATAGTTGGAACGCACGCCCACTTTCATGCCTCTTGTGACTTAGTTGTTTTCTCCATAATGGCGTGAAAATCGGTCATAATACATTTATTCTCTGTGATGGTCATGTGCAGATCTTTGAAAAGTGGAGGTTTAACCACTTAAAAAACAAGCCTCATGTGGCCTTAAAAAATACCGATCATTAAATTTGACCCTTCATGTTTATTATTGTAATATATTACACATACATACGTACTAAACTTTAAACATTTTTTAAACATAATTAATTGCTTGCTAAGGAATTTGCATATGAAGGACTCTTGCGTAGTATGCAAATGTGACTGCTGAAAGTTGCTGTCAGCAGATCTAGCAGCACTACGTCACTCCACGGCACGGATCTGACCTGTCTACCCTGCACAGAGGGATCGCTCTGTTTTGAGCAGTCAGATCATGTTCTGGGCTTTGCCATGACAGATAATGTATTCTCTGCTGCCAGGGACAAAGTTTCACTTTATGAGAAGAGTTTTCCCCCGCCACACTGCAGCACTTCAGTGTCCATCATGTCACACGTCTCTGATCGGACTGTTCTCCCCCCAATCAGCGGGCAGACAGGGGAGCGCTGATAAATTACTTCCTCCTGGTGATGGGTAGTGGCGCTGTGGTGAAGACCCACACTGCAGAGCATACAGTATCCGTTCCTCTACATCCTCGCAAGTTATCATAAGATCTTGGTGCAGAGAGAATGTAAAGTTTACTTTGAATCTGACTACTGTGGTGTCGGTAGTGGGTTTTTTTTGTTTTATTTTTTTTTTTTTGCAACCCCTAATTTTCTTTTTTATGGTCATGTTACAGATGACCTTGGTTAAAGTGCGACTGTCTTATGACAATGACTTTGTAAGGGAACAAGTAAAAGGAATTTGGTGAACTGCCGCTAAAACTTTAATTAAAATAGCTTTGTTCTTTCTTCTATCTTGGCATCGGTTGTATGTGGAAAAATACTGAGTGCTGCTTTATTAAATCCAGTTGAGCCAAGAGAGGCCAAAGAGTATAACGTTTTGTAAGCCTATTAATTTAGAAGCCATCATGTATCAAAGCCTGCACTTTCTGGAGAATTAATAGAAGCTGTAGGAGACCTAAAACCGTTTCTTAATTGATAAACTACGTGTCACTTGCCATGTACCCTGTGAACCTTTAGTGAAGTCTGGTCCACCGTACAGTTTATGACCTCACATGACAGAACACATCGACTCTACTGGTCTTGTAGATCATGCTAGAAAGTTTATAAAATGAGAATATTCTTTTTTCCAGAAGGTCATCTTCCCCCGCCTGAGTTGGCAGCTACGTTCCTGTATGATAGTAGAGATTAGGAAAGCCGTACTTAATGAAGAACATCACATTCTCATTTAGTAACTGGACCTCTTGTAAAAGTTGGATCTTTTTCATACTTAATGATAGATCTACATTGGCCAACAATGACTAAGTGCAAGCCGATCGGGGGTCATTTTATAGCCTTTTTACAGAGGCCGATCAGCGGCCGTGCCCCTTTTTTTTTTTTTACACAGGCCAACTGCACTTCCCCACGATGATCATTTATACGATTGCTCTGTATTTCTATCGGCAGCACATATCCTGTTTGCCCAGCACGACATGCTATAAAGAACAATGCTTTTTTTAAACAAGCTTGAAATAATGTGTTCGCCTGGTGATTGCCATCCTGCAGACATTCCGATTATGGTACTCATAAACAAGCGTTTCCAGGAATGCTCATTCCCAAAAATTGGCCATTGTAAATGCTGCCCAGCAGATCTGATGACTTCATGTCCTTATGAGCACAGTGGAGAGAATGTTGCCATTGGGACAAGACAGCGGCTTCTTGCATTCGTTCGGTAATATCAGTCAGTGGTGATGTAACTAGGGCATACAGGGCAAGCACTAGGCAGAAGAATCTTGTGTAAGTGTCACTAGGAGCAGGATACAGATTTACAGATCAGTGACCAGTGTAAATGTGCCTTAAAGAGGTTTAAACATCTCATGAAGTGAGGACATATCGCTCGGCTATGCCATCTTACAATCATCAAGAGACTAGGACCAACTCCAGCCTCTGATCCCAGGAGTTGGACCTCCATTAGTTATAAAGCGATGGCATATAAGCGATTTGCACATATCCAATGTCTGGTGAATGGATGATCCTACAACAGTTCTGGGCGTTCTCTCCGTACCTGAGTGTTATAATTATGCTGACTTATTTGTATTAGAGCTGTATTCATCTTGACCTTTGTGTCGTATGTGCGCTTCACCTGCTAGCACTAAGATAATACCATGTGCATGGTTATAGAACCAACCTCTACGAAGTGAAAGCCTCAGTTACTGTCATATTAGCATGTAAACCTGTGTTTCCATTTTCCAGATAACGAAGGGTGAGAGACAAGTGATGAAGCCGCTTTATGATCGATACAGACTGTTCAAGCAGATCCTCTATCGAGCAAGCACCATACCCGTCATTGTAAGTTGAGCTTCCAGTTTGCATGTCTTATTTATGGCGTTGCTGACATCAGTCCTTTATTTCCTTTTCCAGTCTTTCATTTTGAGCTGCTTGTTTCTCCCATGGGAAAGTCGCTGGAATGTAATCGTAGCAGAGCGAGGTCCTGTAGCCACAAGCGATTTATTAGCTGAAGTCCTGCCCAAATACTGGGCAATATAAAGGCAAGCACAGTATAGGAATGGTTACAGGATTATCATTTGTGTAAGACGGTGTACAGTATTTCATAGTTCTCCTTCAAGGCATACACAATCTGAAGAAATATATACCAAGCCCTTACATTCCGAACATGAAAAATTGATGCAGCTTTCTGAAGGAATTAAATTAGTGTCTGCAGCCCATCGTGAAGAATTGGTGGCACATACATGTGTATATATAGACTCATAAGCTCAGAATTGGGAATTTCCTCAGTAGGGCAACTTCAGGCATGGGACGTTTTGCTCTAGTTGATCGGTACCAGCATAGAATAAAAGGCCCTGATACACAGGCTGATGATCAGCTTAGCGAATGGTCAGACGTTCATTGTCAGTGCAGGTAATCTCTGTTTACATGAAGGCATGTGTTGGCGACAATAATGCTATGAGCTTTATAGAGAAGAACCACAGTGACAGTAGTTGGTCCCCGCACAGTTTGCACATCCATGATGAATGATGCATGTAAAAGAATAGTTGCCTCTTACATGGTCCATTAGGGCTCGTTTGGGCATTGTATCTGCCTTAGTAACGGGGCCATAAGATGTTTATTGTTTTCCCCACAGAAGGGTGTTTCAGTGCATTTTTCTGATAGTACTCCTTGAGGCCCAGTAAACTTGTATACACATTGAATAACTACAGACAGAACTTTTTGTAGCTTTTTTTTATTCCAAAACTTATTAATAAGAGGGTTGTTTACTATCTACATATTGATGACCTATTTAGGGTATGTGCACATGTCCAGGATTTGCAGCAGACAATTCTGCAGCAAATCCTGATCGGTTGACAAGAGAAGCGCTGTTTAAAATACTTGTGTTTTTGACATTTTATTCAAATGTTTTTGTTGCGGATTTTTCCCAACTCATTAGTATGGGTGAAATGTACGGCAAAAACGCTGCAATGTGTGCACAGAACCTTGGGGGTCAGCAAAAAGATTCCCAAGAACCTGGTCGGGTGTCCACGCTGAAACTTCCTTGGACTGCTCTCAAGTGCTAGTATCCTGGGCGCTTCTAGCTTTTACAAGTACCTCCACCCAACGTATGTCATCAATATCTAAGTAATGGTCAAGCCCTTTAAGCTTTGTCAACATTAATTTTCATACAAAGTATGGAGAGAAACGATTAGACACTGCTTACATCATTTTCGTGATGTGTCACTAACAAAAAAGGCCAATCTACTTGTAAAGTGATAACGACCACTTGGAGTTATTGAAAACTAACTCATTAGGCGTCAAATACTTTTATTGCTTTTATCTCTGTAATGGTGAGGAAAAAAGAAAAAAAACATTTTATTCTGCTCTGCAGCCATTATTTCATCATGTGTTCTGTTCAACATACCCAACTGATTTATATGTCCAGTGTTCAATTTTTCAGGATTTTTTTTGTTATTTAACCTCCCCCTACTTTGATTTCTGCATTAATGTTTATTATTACAGCTTGCTAAATACTATACCTTTTGTGTTGTGCTGTGAAAATGTTGTGGCCTATTTTCCTGTTCTAAGATTATGTTGCTGAAGGGGGCTATTCTTTCCTTTTTCGTTTTGCAGTGGCAATTACTTTATTGGGTAAACCTAGAATACTTAAAGGATTTTGTAGGTTGGGACCATAATATATAGTGTGCCACTAGCTAATTATGTGGCAGTGCTTGGAGTCCTTGCCCAGTTGCTCTTTTTTCCAGGACCCAGTTTATCCAGATCAGGTACATCCATAGCCATACATCAGTCATATTGGCTATATTAGTCTTTAGAGGCAGATATCTTTCTCTATACTGCTCTACTGTATAGGTTGCACTTCCTTGGCTGTGAAAACAGTTTCACTCTGCGCTATGGGATCCTTGCACTATAGTTTTTCTCAGTGACTAGTTGTGACCTAAGGTCCAGCCTGCCACATTAGCAGTCGGGTTTTATTATTGGATAGTAAAACATGATGGATGGACCCAGGTCACATACAGTGTAATATTACAGTGCTTAGGTAAGATGCCCAGCTGTAGCCATCATTCCTGGCCCCCCAACAGCCCAGCTGTGACCCTAATTTCTATAGTACGTTTAGCTTTCCCATTCTTAAACAGGTTGTCCGGTATTCCAATAAAAGTCTCCTGTTGTTCTTTTTCACTCTTTTTGAATCCCTGTTGGGGTTTTCCGGTGTTGCCGGTGACAGCGGTCACATGACCTCAAGTTTGTGATTTGCATATATCTGGCCACATTCTCACTAGATGTGTTCGGCCACACTCAATACAAGGGAATTGAGCAGGTCGATCACATCTAGGTGACGTGATTGCACGTATGCAAATCGCATACTTTCGGTAACGTGACCGCCTGCTCTTAGCAGCAACACCGGAGATTCCTGACAACATGCGGTGGTGTGCGCGTTGTAAGACTTCACATAGTGACTGCAGACTTTTATCAGAAAACCGGACAAACCCTTTAGGCACTGGTCCTACTTCACATTAGAGGGATCAAAACCCCTAACAGTTACCGTACATAGCTTAATATTAACGTACTTTGGAGACTGTTTTCTGTTATTTGTATTGGTTATTTTCATTTTAAGTGGTATATATTTTCACAAGTGTATATTTACTTGCCTGCTTTATGCCTCTATGCTTATAGACCATAAAATAGTTTCCAGCATACTTTGTATGCAGGCTAGCTAAAATATGGGGATAACTTTTTGTCCATATTGGACATAAACTGACTTCAAAGGGTTTGCTCCCTTTCAGAAAGGCTTGGTCCCTGAGCACGTTTTGCTTATATGTGTATATATATCAAATATAAAACCTTTAGTCCCAGATCCCTAGTCCAGTGCAGAGTCTTTAGTGCTGCTCCTGGGGCATCACGTTGAGAGCATGGCAGCCAATCAGTGAGCTGAGATCTGAGGGATGTGATCTATCTACATGAGCAGAGCGGCGGAGCTCATTGGATGGCTGTTGGCTTGACATCAGTTCCGATGCCAGATTCGGGGGCAACATCAGAGATTCAGTACTGGACCTGGGGACAGTGAGTAAGGCAAAGTTTATTTTTCTTTAACATACTGTACCTGGTGACCAAGATTTTCTAAAAGGGCAGAATCTAAATTTGTCTTGGGAAAAACCCTTTAAGTATCAAAGTGTACTGAACCTTATAACCATCTTTTACATTCATGGCATATGCACCGGATATTCCATAAATGTATGTTAGATATAGGTCCTATTGGTGGGACATGACTCGATCTTGAGATAAAGGCCCAGTCCACTCTCCTGTATCAAAGGAGAGGTGGCCACACTCACATGGCTCACTCCATTGATTTCCATGGGAGCTGTAAAGATTGTATTTGCCAAGTTACAGAGCTGCCATAGAAATCGGTGGAGAGATACGCATATATTCCACATCCCTGACATCATCTCTTGGACATTTCCTGCATATCTTGTAGTAAATGTCCCAGGTAATAAAATCCTTTTAGAATCATAGAATTGAAGGGGGGTTGTAAAATGAATATTGAAAGTTTTTAGTTATGTTTTTTATGGCACAAATGTGATTGCCTTTCACATAATGCCATTCAGCAGTTCATACTTTGTAGTGTCGCCTAATACCAATGGAGAACACAGTAAGCACAATAGCTGTTGAGCACAGGATGTGTTCAGAGAGCGGGCATCACAGTATAACTTACTTGTTAACACTCATCACAGGGATCCCCCTCGAGCAAGAGGAGAAGCCCTTTGCTACAGCCAATAATCGAGGGCGAAACAGCATCCTTCTTCAAGGAGGTAAAGATAAGACTTCAGCTGCTATTGATAATGACTGCTAAATTTGCATCCGAATCCCACAAAGCAATCAACCACCTTATACTGATCGTGTTTCTGTAACCAGTGCTTTGATTCCTTGCAGTGCTTCTCAAAATCAATAGCTGCTTTAGCCAAGCCAAATGTGTCCAAGCTTTTTATACATTGCCCATGGCTCTGATTGCGTCGGCTTTTGTGTTGAAAGTTCTCAATGATTTTGGCAGCTTGTTTCTTTATTTTCCTGTGACGTTGCTTTTTTTACTTTCCTTGTTAGTCTTGCATTGATGTTTGCTGAAATATGATTTCATCTCTGCATTAAATATAATCATATAGCAATATACGTATGTATGAGTAAAGAGGACATGGCCAGCTGTAAAATCTCTGCCATATTGGAGGAGTTCTCTCTATCAATTAACCAAAGAGGAGAAAAAATTGAGCATCCGAGAAGGACCTGGCATTATTCGGTTATATCATTAGTTCATTTGTTTTTTGAGCCATGTAACAAAATTGTGACAAAATAACCACAGAAAAGTGATCCAACGTGCATATAATATCAAGAGAGCAAGTGTTCAGAGGAGCAGTTTCAGTGTGAATCCGCATTAACATGTGAGAATTGAGTTATCTGTGCAAGGTAGGTAAGCAATTGGTGCAGCCAAAGCCAGGATTTAAAAAATGACCGACCTTCTGGGGTTCTCTTATGCAACAGTGTGGAGAATGTACAGAAAATGGTGTGATTGAGGAGAAACACAGAGCAAAAAGGGGTCCTGTGGACATGAACCAGTCTCCGAGGAACACAAGTCCGATGAGGATGTCAAGAATCATTCTGGAGAATAGGTCAAGTAATTGCCGCCAAATACAATGCTGCCGCTCAAACTAACATGTCCAAACAGACAACTCGTTGCTGTTGTAGCCCATCTATGCTAGGGAGCTGACGGCCGGTTTGACCGCCAAGGGAAACAAAATCAAGACTACAGAAGAATGGAAAGATACTGCCTAGTCAGATGAGACCAGATTTCTTTTGCACCATGCTGATGGGAGTGTCAGAACAACCTGTCTTAATCATTTATTTATCTGCTCTTGCTAGGCTTTTCGGCCAAGTGGGCAGTCCTATGGGTGACTGACAGCTGCCACTATATGCACACATATACAGAAGGAAGCTGTCAGTCACTGGTAGGACAACCCACTGGACCAAAAATCCCAGAAACTGCAGAAGTTTAATTGATTAAAACACGAGTGATACTGAAAACTATATATCGATCTACTCTGCTCCTCCTGCTCTATAACATAGTGCCTGCATATCGCACTACATTTCATGGTGACCGGGTCCCTTTAATGGTCTCCTATCCTTTCCAGTGACAGTATGGAAACCCAAGTAGACACCTTGTAAACCAATAGGATTTGGTAGAATACATTGCAAAATGGATCCATTAAATTAGGTGTGGCTTCTGTAAAAATAGATAGCCATGGCACTAGTGTAAATAGGGCCGTATGCCTTTTTTCACAATAATTAATTTCTATACAGTGGGCAGTCTGTTACTTCCCATACTAGTATAATTCTTTACATAGTGCCAACATATTTATAAAACTTTTATTCAAACCTTTCTTTACATCCAAGGTTGTATGTACTGGAAGTCTCAATCTTCCTAAATTATATCTTGTATCCATTGCAGTATATTACCACATACCATGGTAACACCCCAAACTACACACATTTCAGATCCACCTGTGATGCGCAGTGCAATCACACTAATGCAATGCTTTATTCCACTGGTGGTTAGAAATAGAATAATAGAATCAGTTTTGAAGGTTTTCTCACAGTTGACCAATTTTAAGAAATGGCTATGGCGGCTCCATTTCCTATTAAGAGCACCACCGTGCTAAGAAGCTCAGTACACGGATGGTTATCCCCGTTACAAGTCCTTGTCTCCAAAGGGGAAACAGTCCAATTTCTCTCTCTGCACACTAGCAGCAATTTTATAGAAAACCAGGTAACATATTAGTCTGGGTCATCATCATGAATGCCTCGAGAAAACCCCATACAAATCCAAAGAGTTTGATTCCATGCAGATGTTTTGGTCAGATTCGACTGAAGAAGCCAAGGATTGCAAGGCCACAAAGCTACCATGTTGTAAACGACATGGGCTCCTGTACATCTGTCTGATGGTGCATTTATTGCATGTAATTGTAAGGTCTCATCGACCAATGCTATTCGATTATTTGCAAATGTTTTCTCATTTTGGCTGCCCATGGGACTTGTTGGGTGAAATTTGTAGGTTTTTTTGGATGAAGAAGAATAATCTGGTGAAATCAGCATGTAAGGAATCATTATTGTGTGTGTTACTAACTCAGTGCTGTTGTGTATTGACCTGTACTAATCTGATTCACCTTTTGTATCCTGCTGCCCTCGATCGCTCACCCTGCTGCCATGAGTTCACTCTGTGAACTGTAATAATGTGACCTGCGGCCTGTTGTGTATGCAGGAGGAAGAGGAAGGTTCCGAAGATGATGGCACTGTAAACACTGACTTTGCAGTAACTATGAAGCCAGGCTTTACTGTACGGAGCTTCTTGGACCAACTTGAAGATGAAGCTGATGGCTTTGTTTCCCCGGTGGATGACAAGGCTCCAGCAAAGAGTACTCAAGACCTTGGACTTGGAAACCTGCATTCTGCATCCGTGTATGTTGCATTTAAAAGATATGTATTACATTGAATATGGAGGCAGATTTTTTAGAAATGACACACAAGACAGTTGTCTCATTATGGGTCATCATTTTAAGTCATCTTGACGTAGCTCTTAACAGAGCCTAAAACGAAGTGTCATCACTTTCCTCTACCTGTGGTTACAATACTTATACTACTGCAAAACTGAATTCATGTTTCATTCTTCTAGGCCAGAACTTCTAGAACAGCTTCAGGAAGCAAGGGAAGAAAAGAAGCGAATCAGAAAGAAACTCCGAGATTTTGAAGACAATTTTTTTAGACAGAATGGAAGGTGAGTGTCTCTGGCATGAGTAGCAGGTTTAATTGCCATTTTTTGTCAAGGCTTCCTGTTAAGTATACAATATAGGACACCTCCTTTAAAAAAAAAATGAAGACCGAAAAATATATGATGTTAAGCCATAATTCGGACTTACATTA
Source organism: Oophaga sylvatica (assembly GCA_033576555.1). Lineage (NCBI taxonomy): Eukaryota > Metazoa > Chordata > Amphibia > Anura > Dendrobatidae > Oophaga > Oophaga sylvatica. Next base: position 279,714,569 of record JARQOD010000001.1, read on the forward strand.
TTGTTTGCCGAAACAAGAGAACGATTAAATGATTAAAACCATAATATTATATTTCAATTATTTAAAATTATATAAAACAATAGAAAAAATCTCAGCGTGCCCATTAGGAGGAACCCCAATCCAGTCCTGTCCAGGAGTATATAGGGTGTTATTCAATATAATTGTAATCACAAAAAGATGCAGATAGGTGTAGGTGGAATCTAGAGGAGAGATCCAGGTCCCATGACCGTGAATAAGAAATGAATATACCAACCAAATTGATATAGAAAAGATATATCAACCTAAAGATCCTACCTATACATATAGGTATAACCTAGCCACTCTAGTGTGTGTAGAGGCATACAATCCCTATCTAGCTAATGCTAACACAGATCAAAAATGGTAAAATAAGATAGAATCCCACCATCACTAGTCCCATAGGAGATATTAATAATAATAATCTTTATTTTTATATAGCGCTAACATATTCTGCAGTGCTTTACAGTTGGCACACATTATCGTCGCTGTCCCCAATGGGGCTCACAATCTAGATTCCCTATCAGTATGTTTTTTTAGGAGTGTGGGAGGAAACCGGAGAACCCGGAGGAAACCCACGCAAACACGGGAAGAACATACAAACTCCTTGCAGATGTTGTCCTTGGTGAGATTCGAACCCAGGACTCCAGCGCTGCAAGGCTACAGTGCTATCCACTGAGCCACCATGCTGCCCGTGTATATTAATACAAGATTTCAATGTTGAACGGTATCCTACACATTCGTAATCAAAGTGTCACAATAAAACAGGAGCATAAACCTGAACAAGGAAACAGACTTCGTGTCCCTCCTTACCCCGACGCACGTTTCGCCTTTATCTTCTTCTGGGAGTTGTGCTCATACTTTTTGAATAGATTTCAGACTTTCCGGGTTTTATAAGATTATGCGATTCTGTTAGGTTTACCTGGAAGGAAAAGCTATTGTGATATTGTGCATTTGGTTAATTTGTCTAGACTTTTTCAGCGTGGTAATTTTGCTATAATGAAATAGTGACATTGGAACAATAATGTGCAGTCTGCTTCTCTTACATGGTAGTTAAGATTTGTGCTTCAATACAGAGGTATTAAAAAGAATCTAGCACCAGTTTTTCCAATCCATCTGAGAACACCATGATGTAGGGACAGGGATACTGATTCCAGCTATATTTCACTTACTGGGCTGCTTTCTGCAGGGAATCTGTCACCAGGTTTTACCACCTAATCTGATAGCAGCATATAATGTAGAGGCAGAGATCCTGATTCCAGCGATGTGTCAGTCACTGGGCTGCTTGCTGTAGTTTTGTTAAAATCACTGTTGTATCAGCAGTAGATTATCAAGAGAGGCCTAGTAAACCTGCTGCCATGTAGTCCTCCATATTCACGAGCTCTGTATATCCCCACCCCCACCACTGATTGGCAGCTTCTTGTGTACACAGTGCATAGACGTAGAGCTGTCAATCAGTGCTGGGGGGTGTTATTAAAAGCTCAGAGAACTGGTAGATCTGCAGTAGATAAAACCTGGTGACAGATTCCCTTTAAGACTTTGATGCACCTTTCTAAGTAGAAGAGCAGCTTTTAGGCCAACATGACATACGTATAGGTTATAAATGTAATAGCATTGTCACCATTATATATTTTGGCTGTTTCTGCAGTAATTATGTTTTAATAATTAAATAATTCTTGAACCATATAAAGCTCATTGCTGTTCTTTTTGCCACTATAGAAACGTTCAAAAAGAAGACCGCAATCCTATGGCAGAAGAATACAGTGAATATAAGCACATGAAGGCTAAGCTTCGGCTGCTGGAGGTCCTAATTAGCAAGCGAGGCACGTCCCAGACAGTGTGATGTTTAAGAAAAACCTCGCTGAGAAGGGGCCGATCGCCCAGAGGAACCCACCATCTCAATTGTGTGTAACAATCAAAGGCAGTGGTCAATTTCTGATCTGATTTTAAAAATCAATTTTTATTTTGCTTGGTCGGATCTAAAAGAACGTTTCTTCCTCTACTTTTGGTACACTCCCAAATTAAAGGTACGAATAAAGGTTTCAGCTCTAACTGGAGTCTAAAGACATGACTCAAAATGAATGATGTGAGCTGTGGGTCCAGTTTTGACCTTCTGTACTGCACACCTGCCTTGTGACCTTTTTAGTAGCGATCACATGGTTTTAAAAGGCCGCAGTGTGAACAGAGACATGATATCGGGTTCCATTACTTTATTATAGAAACCTTGTTGTGGGTATGCGTTCCAAGTACTGATACTGAGACACATATCTAGGACAAGTTATTACCTCATTTCAACACTACTTGGCCATTCATTGGTGACACTTGTCATGGTCTGTGGCATGTGGACGAACAACGGCATTAAGCTCTTCTTGGAACAAGGTGTATGCCAGAGCATGTCCTAAAGCAGAGTACTCTGGAACGTAGGTTCTGCTTAATCAGCCCGCGCACATTGTCTCGGCGGACAATTTTACTGAACATTTGTTTTGCATACTTATTAGCTGATGGATGGTATCATGGAGTTGATTTGCCTTGGGCCTACCTGTGTATAAGATCTGCCCCGTTACCCTTTTCTGCAGCATGCACTTTCTTCTTTATACTATGACTGTAATTTGTAATGCTACCAATATTATCTCCAGTAAGACTACATATTTCTACCAAATTCTTGTGATTCCTTGGTATAACTTCTCATATGGCTTTGACTCCGTGTCCAGCTACATTTCACTGTGTATACCCCAACCACCAGGGCTCGCTTTCTGCATGGATTGCTGGAGAGTATTCTACCTTTCTTTCCTAGGACTCCATCTACCAGCATGAAAGTAGATTTGTGTACCGTTCAACCCAGCAATTTCAGTAATGTCAATGGGTTTGAAGGACAATTCTGCCATCCTTACTGTTAACACTGTGGACTGTATGTACCAACATTGCCACGCAATATCGGCTACAAGTATCCCATTTATATAATTGGATTTCTTGTACAAGAATTTGATAATTAAGCTGCATTGTGTCAAATGGGATTAAAGGGAATCTGTCACTGGGGTTGCTGTGTATTCTTGAGCGCAGAATAATGTAGGTGCAAAAAACTCTGTCTCCAGCGCTGTGTCACTTACAAGTCCGCATGCTGTCATTTTGATAAAATCCCTGTTTTCTCAGCTTCAGATCTAGCAGTTCTCTAAAATGCTAAGCTGTATATAAACCCACCCACACCACTTATTGGTCAGCACGGGGTTACACAGAGCAGGAAGATTATATGGCATGAGACAACTATTCCTCCAGTGATTTTATCAAAACTACACCAAGCATACCAGTAAGTGATACAGCTCTGGAATAAGGGTCTCTGTCCCTACATCATGATTCTATCCGATTACATAGCAAAAATCTTGTGACAGATTCTCTATAAGTTATGAATTCTGTATTTAACCTGCTAAGTGAATAAGCTCGATAAATAGTGGAACACGACTTCTAAAATTTATATTTTTTCCCACATCTTATTTTAGTAGTTTTCCTCTCAATATAAAAAAACAGATAAAAATGTCTTTACATGTTCAGAGGTACTCAAATAAATGCATTTAGTTTTGGAAAAAAAAACTTTTAATGTGTCCGTTTGTGAAGATAATTATTTTTTTGTGACTTTCACAAAAATCTGATCCTTCAATTTATCCGACACTACAAAACTGAATGTTAAATTTACAAGTTGCGTTTGTACCCTTTTTATTTCAATTTGTTTTTCTGCTAATCTACAATGGTTGAGATGCTAATTTAGAAAGCTATTGGGATTATTATTTGCAAAACTTTCTAGCCTGCAAAATCCCAGTGATAATTCATTTTAACAAAGGGCAGTTGTAATGGATGCGACTTTCTGCCAAAAATTCTACTGTTAGTTTTAGAAAATTCTCTCTATCTGGCAACAATTAAATATTGTATGTCATCAATAATTGGGCTGCCTTAATACAATATACTACTTGTGTGGCAGCTGCTTTGCGTAATATTTTGTCGAAAAATTGGATTCAGAATTATGAATTCACTTCTGGCACTTATATCTGTAGACATTGGGCTTGATTCATCAAAGCTTTTACGGCAGGATTATGACGTAAAAAGCTTTGAAAATTTGCAAAATTCTGGTACAAAGTGTTGCTGTGCTAAAATTTTGGGACTTATGTACAGTCATGGCCAAAGTTTTGAGAATGACACAAATATATTTTCACATGATCTGCTGCCCTTTGGTTTTTATGTGTGTTTGACAGATGTTTTTATCACAGACAGAAATATAATTGCAAACATATGAGTAACAAAAGCTTATATTGACAGAATGAGTTAATGCAGCAAGTCAATATTTGCAGTGTTGACCCTTCTTCTTCAGGACCTCTGCAATTCTCCCTGGCATGCTCTCAATCAACTTCTGGACCAAATCCTGACTGATAGCAGTCCATTCTTGCACAATCAATGCTTTCATTTTGTCAGAATTTTTAGGTTTTTGTTTGTCCACCCGTCTCTTGATGATTGACCACAAGTTCTCAATGGGATTAAGATCTGGGGAGTTTCCAGGCCATGGACCCAAAATCTCTATGTTTTGTTCCCTGAGCCATTTAGTTATCACCTTTGCTTTATGGCAAGGTGCTCCATCATGCTGGAAAAGGCATTGTTGATCGCCAAACTGCTCTTGGAGGGTTGGGAGAAGTTGCTCTTGGAGGACATTATGGTACCATTCTTTATTCATGGCTGTGTTTTTAGGCAAGACTGTGAGAGAGCCGATTCTCTTGGCTGAGAAGCAACCCCACACATGAATGGTTTCAGGATGCTTAACAGTTGGCATGAGACAAGACTGGTGGTAGCGCTCACCTTGTCTGCTCCGAATGAGGCGTTTTCCTGATGTCCCAAACAATCGAAAAGGGGATTCATCAGAGAAAATAACTTTACCCCAGTCCTCAGCAGTCCACTGCCTGTACCTTTTGCAGAATATCAGTCTGTCCATGATGTTTTTTCTGGAGAGAAGTGGCTTCTTTGCTGCCCTCCTTGAGACCAGGCCTTGCTCCAAGAGTCTCTGCCTCACAGTGCGTGCAGATGCACTCACACCTGCCTGCTGCCATTCCTGAGCAAGCTCTGCACTGCTGGTAGCCCAATCCCGCAGCTGAAACACTTTTAAGAGACGGTCCTGGCACTTGTTGGTCTTTCTTGGGCGCCCTGGAGCCTTTTTGGCAACAATGGAAAATATCTCTTCTTGAAGTTCTTGATGATGCGATAGATTGTTGACTGAGGTGCAATCTTTCTAGCTGCGATACTCTTCCCTGTTAGGCCATTTTTGTGCATTGCAATGATGACTGCACGTGTTTCTTTAGAGATAACCATGGTTAACAGAAGAGAAACAATGATGCCAAGCACCAGCCTCCTTTTAAAGTGTCCAGTGGTGTCATTCTTAATCATGACAGATTGATCTCCAGCCATGTCCTCATCAACACCCACACCTGTGTTAATGGAGCAGTCACTGAAAAGAGGTTAGCTGGTCCTTTTAAGGCAGGGCTGCAATGATGTTGAAATGTGTTTTGGGGGATAAAGTTCATTTTCTAGCCAAATATTGACTTTGCAAGTAATTGCTGTTAAGCTGATCACTCTTTATAACATTCTGGAGTATATGCAAATTGCCATTAGAAAAAGTGAAGCAGTAGACTTTGTAAAAATTAATATTTGTGTCATTCTCAAAACTTTTGTCCATGACTGTAGTTCTATTGCCATTTTCGCCCCTACTCTTACACAGTGGACAGAGCTGGGGTGGGAGAAACTCTCGCTTGTCAAATTCATGACGAGCAACAGTGTTCTTTACACCACAAATCTTACTTAAGTCACTGACTGGAGTAAGATTTGTGGCTATATGCACACGGAGGCGCATGCCACTTGGCCGATGCTCCTGAGTCATTAAAGGGAATCTAAGATGAAAAATTTGCTGATTAAATGGAGATTTCTGCACTGCTGGGATGGATTACCAGTAAAGGTGACAATGGATCGCCAGTGGTTGGAGCCAGGATACCAGGGATCCTTTAAATGCATCTTATTGTCAACGTATCCACCGGCAGTCCCTGATCACATTCACTGGTAATCCCAGCAATTCAAAAAAAAAAAATCTCAATTTTTTCATCTTGGATCTTCTTACGGATCTGCAGCAGCCATAGTCAAGCCATTTGTGTTATTGTGGCTACATAACTTCGCCAGGTGAGCAATTCCCTGTATTTTTATATCTGTTTTAACTAGGATAAGACCCTATTGCGCTATTGTTTTTCCAGTCTTTCTACATTCATTAAAGGGAATCTATTCACAAAATTAGTCCGTTCAATAATCCATTATATAACACTTCTCAATTAACTCATAAATTTTTTGTTTACCAGTAATGTGTCACATACCGGTAGCAACAAGAAGCATATAATAGTTTATTTAAAAATATTATGCTTTATTAAATAAATATTAAAATGATATATAAAGAACAAGGTGCTGTTAAATTGAGGGAACAATAACCATGGTTGTGCTAATTGATAGAGTCCATATGCCCCAACGCGCGTTTCACTTTGCTTCTTTGGGAGGCGTCAAAGAAGCAAAGCAAAACGCGCGTCGGGGCAGAGGGACTTCATTGGTGTGCTGTGTCAGCTCTTGCAGTGACAGGTATTTATCTTTAAGTTAAGTCCTGATGGCGGTTTACATGTTTAAGTAGGTGGCTAAAAGCACTGCGGGCACTTTAATTTGATCAGGCTTTATAAAACATTAAATATTGACCTGTCCCTTGTGAACACATGTTGCACTCAGATAGGGGGGAGGAGTTACAATGCAATGCATGCACATCATTGTGCAGCATAAAGACATTATAATACTAACCCTTTTTCATATGTACCTGGTGGCATAAATAATTTGGAGCTGCTCTCTATCAATTACTACAACCATGGTTATTGTTCCCTCAATTTAACTGCACCTTGTTCTTTATATATCATTTTAATATTTATTTAATAAAGCATAATATTTTTAAAGAAACTATTACATGCTTTTTGTTGTTACCAGTATGTGACACATCATTGGTAAATAAAAAATTAAAGGGAATCTGTCAGGAGGTTTTTGCTATGTAATCTGAGAAGAGCATGAGATAGTTAAAGCACAGAATTCAAGGATGTGTCACATGTCAGGCTGCTTGTTGTTGTTTACTTAGACTGAAGGATTAAACACCTGGTGGTTATCATTTCTGTGACTAACTGGCACATGCTTCCAAGTCCGACTCCACACCTTCTGTGCTAAGCAGCCCACTGTGTATAGCTTTGTTTACAGAGATCCTGGTGTGGGCGGGGTTTGCTTGCTCAGCTCTGCTGCATTGCTAAATCTAAAATCTTGTAATTGTGTCAAAACTGCTGCACCCAGTAAACTAAATGATCCATGATTGGATTTAGGGTCTCTTTTTCTACATCCTGCTGCACTCAGGTGAGGTAGCAAAATCCTGATGACAGATTCCCTTTAAGAGCATGCACCCTCATCAAGACCGACATGAAAACACCAGTCTTGATGAATCGGGGCCATCATGTTTGGGGCTTGAAGGCATTTGAAACATTGTCTCGTGTTCACTGAATTGAATGTGTAAAAACCAACAGAGTTATAATGGTAAAAAGTAACATTTTTGTATTCTTCACATGCAATACAGTATTGTATGTTTAGCTTGAAAATAATAGTCCGGAGCCAGCTAGGCTACATGATAACAACTCCCATCATTTAAGGAGCTGGATTGCAGTGATTTGTACCAGGCATGGAGCCAGAAATCAAAAATCACAGTATATAAGAAATGAGAAGGATTGCATCTGTGATCCTTTATAAAATGTGCCTTCATGTGCATAATTATTAGGAACTAGGAAAGTTTGTATTTGCTTTTATCTTGATTACATAACCTCTGAAATACCAAATATATATTATTGTATACCTGAAAATTTGTCATCCAACGCATGTAAATACAATATGATAGGGTTGGGTGAAAAGCTTTGATTTTTTGGGGACAGCAAAATATTTGAGTTGCGTTTGAAAGAAGTAAGTCTCAGGTAGAGGTCTTATCACTGCGTTAGGCTATAAGGGGTGTACGGGTGTAGACGAATTACATGGCACATTGCCTAGTGTCAGACAATCCTAAAAACACAGAATGTGATGTGTTTTGCCAGAGCGTATGATTCTGCTTATGCATCAGTTAATAGTGTTTCTAAATAAATTTGCACTTAATTTTTCTGTTTGAAACACATTCTTATTAAAAGAACAATGGAAAAGTTACCAAAAGTTACTATTTGTATATTTTAATCTCGATAACCCATTGTAACCAGAGTGTTAAATGCTGATATTACTGCTTCATAATCTTTGGAAACATCGGTACATTACAGATATCTCTCTGTATAAGGCAAGTGTAAAATGCATTGATAGATGTCTTCAATCGGAAAAGAGAAGCTAGTTTCTTAAAGTAAGTGGTTTACAATTAGCATTTTTGAGCTAGGACTAGACTGGTGTCAAGAATGGAGTCCTGTGTGGATGTAAGCATTTTATAGTTATTAATCAGCTGTGTTTAGGGCTGAGTTTAGATCACGTTTGGGCACTAATCATACAATCGGCTAGCAAATGTAGCTGTATATTGTTTTAACAGTGAAAAGTTTAATTATGCTTTTCAGTACAACTCTATGCAACAAGAATTCACATTATCTTTAATATGACTCCATGGTAGACATTTTGCTGCTTGTTAGGCATACAGTTCCAAATATTTACGGGGTGCAATTTGCTGGACCATTTCAAGTAGATTAATATGTTGCCCAAATGCAGTGTGACACTAGCCTAATTCTTCTGTCCTTACATTTTAGTGTTAAAGAAAAAACCCAAGTGGGGGACTACTAATTCTCTTGCCGTTTTCTTTCCAACCTTATCTGTAAATACACTACATTAAAAAATGAGAAAGAAGAAAACGAGTAATTACTTTTAAGATTGTTTTCCATTATTGAGTTGTGGCCACTATCTTCCAACAGAACACGATGCCTACAACCCTTCATCTCTGTCTAACAATATACAGGTGCTTCTCACATAATTAGAATATCATCAAAAAGTTAATTTATTTCGGTTCTTCAGTACAAAAAGTGAAACTCATATTATATAGAGTTATTACAAACAGAGTGATCTATTTCAAGTGTTTATTTCTGTTAATGTTGATGATTATGGCTTAAAGCCAATGAAAACCCAAAAGTCATTATCTCAGTAAATTAGAATAATTAACAAAAATCACCTGCTAAGGCTTCCTAAGTGTTTAAAAAGGTCCCTTAGTCTGTTTCGGTAGGCTCCACAATCATGGGGAAGACTGCTGACTTGATAGATATCCAGAAGGCAGTCATTGACACACTCCACAAGGAGGGTAAGCCACAAAAGGTCATTGCTAAAGAAGCTGGCTGTTCACAGAGTGCTGTATCCAAGCATATTAATGGGAAGTTGAATAAAAGTAAAAAGTGTGGTAGAAAAAGGTGTACAAGCAACCCGGGATAACTGCAGCCTTGAAAAGATTGTTAAGAAAAGGCCATTCAAAAATTTGGGGGAGATTCACAAGAAGTTGACTGCTGCTTGAGTCATTGCTTCAAGTGCCACCACACACAGACATTTCCAGGACATGGGCTACAAGTGTCACATTCCTTATGTCAAGCTACTCATGACCAATAGACCAAGGAGAAAAAGAACTGGACTGTTACTCAGTGATCCAAGGTGTTGTTTTCAGATAAAAGTAAATTTTGCATTTCATTTGGAATTCAAGGTCCCAGAGTCTGGAGGAAGAGTGGAGAGGTCACAATCCAAGCTGCTTGAGGTCTATTGTGAAGTTTCCACTATCTGGGATGGTTTGGTGAGCCATGTCATCTACCAGTGTAGGTCCACTGTGTTATCAAGACCAAAGTCAGCGCAGCCGTCTACCAGGGCATTTTAGAGCACTTCATGCTTCTCTCTGCCGACAAGCTTTTTGGAGATGGAAATTTTATTCTCCAGCAGGAATTGGCACCTGTCCACACTGCCAAAAGTACCAATACCTGGGGTATTGTCAAGAATAGGATGAGAGACAGACCCCACAATGCAGACGATCTGAAGGCTGCTATCAAAGGAACCTGGTCTTCCATAACACCTCAGCAGTGCCACAGGCTGATCGCCTCCATGCCACGCCGCATTGATGCAGTAATTGATGCAAAAGGAGCCCCGACCAAGTATTGAGTGTATTTACTGAACATACATTTCAGTAGGCCAACATTTCGGGTTTTAAAATCATTTTTCAAGCTGGTGTTATAAAGTATTCTAATTTACTGAGATAATGACTTTTGAGTTTTCATTGGCTGTAAACCATAATCATAGAATCATAAAAAGGTAGAGATGGAAGGGACCTCCTGGGCCATCTGGTCCAACCCCCTGCTCAAAGCAGGATTCACTAAATCATCCCAGATATCGGTCCAGCCTCTGTTTGAAGACTTCTATTGAAGGAGAATTTACCACCTCTCGTGGCAGCCTGTTCCACTCATTGATCACCCTAACTGTCAAAAACGTTTTTCTAATATCTAATCTGTGTCTCCTCCCATTCAGTTTCATCCCATTGCTTCTAGTCTTTCCGTGTGCAAATGAGAATAAAGATGATCCTTCTACAATGTGACAGCCCTTGAGATATTTGTAGACAGCTATTAAGTCTCCTCTCAGTCTTCTCTTTTGCAAGCTAAACATTCCCAAATCCTGCAACATTAACTTAACATCATCAACAATATCATCATCATTAACAGAAATAAACACTTGAAATAGATCACTCTGTGTGTAATGACTCTATATAATGAGTTTCACTTTTTGTATTGAAGAATTGACTTTTTGATGATATTCTAATTTTGTGAGACGCACCTGTAAGTGGCTTGCATACTCTTGACTGTTACTAAATCTGGCCACACATACCGGGGTTAATCATCCAATCTATGCCAGAAAGCTAGTGTCAAAAACTCACACAATTCGTCTAAACGGTATTTTGTCACTTATTACCCTTTCATGTTTTAGCAAAAGGTTTGTGACTTTTTACAGCACAACAAATTTAACTAGCATATAAGAAATTTGCGCAAGCTCCAAATTGATTGACAAGTGTTAAAAATAATTAATTTTGAGCAATTTACTCCAGCGAGCTTTACGTTTAAGAATGAAATATAAAAACACGTCTTTAATAATTTGCCCAATGTGTTGGTAGTACTGCAGAACCATGCATTGGGAATTCAGAAGTTCTCAATGTTACGCAGGAAAATTTGTCAACCTGGTTATAAATATAGATTGGGAACACCAGCACATTGATCTGGTACAAGTAATGTTCTACTGAGTCTTTACTATAGATTAGTGGTGGGCAATTAAGTCCACTCCACACACACACACACACACACACACACTATGATGGTCTCCCAGCTCCCCCACACAGTATGAAAGCCCCATAGTCTCCACACACAATATGATGCTTCCACAACTATTGACTCACAATGAAAAAAAAGTAGTAATTACCAAGCCCCATTCTCCTAATGCGCTGCTCCAGTGACTGCTGTGTGTGCAGGGTGTGCGGAGCTTCAGTCCAATCTAGTGCTGTCACCGCGCTTGTTGCACTGAGACTCAAGACTCCAAGGCTGAGTTGGTGGAACAGGAAGCCCAATGCTCCCTGCTCCACCAGAGTATTCAACTGTATCTGCATCCTGAGAATGCAGAGCTCATCGAAGCTGAGATGCAGTGCGGAGGTACTGTGGTGCTGTTCTGCCTCCACCTAGTTAGAGGGCAGTATGCCAATGTGAAGAGCCTTCTGGCCGTCACAGTCCACAGGCTTGAAAGGAACAGCCAAAGGGGCTGGATATTGCCCAAGGGTCCATGTCTGCTACAGATGTTCTGAGATCTCTCCCCATACAAAAAGCAGTAAATGTATCTATTGTTCCATTGTGATATTTCATTCCAGAAAGTAAGATCTTAGCAAGTATCCAGACATGTATGTTACTGTAGCCAAAAAGTCAACTTTTCCACTGGATATCTGCTCAACTGTTCGCTGCATTTACCTTTATAGAGATAAACTACAACTGAAGACGTAGCAATAATTGTAAAATTCTGTGATAAATTTGTATCATTTTTTCCCTTGACATTGCTTTCAGAAATGGCTGTTTACACAACAGTGACATTCGGCTCATATGTAACTATAGGAATTACTGAATTTACAGTGAATGGATAGTAAAGCGCGAGTCAGTGATTCACTGTTGAGTCGGGTCACAGTTAGTAATTTCAAAGGCCATTACTTCAATAGGAAGTACCAGATTCATAGCTCAAAGCCGCCTGTGCCTGGCGTTCATGTGCTGCATGTAACCAAACACGACTGCTACAAGCGAAGTCAAAATATTACAATTTTTGCTCTTGCCTTTATGGACCACATCTAGACTTGGGATTTATGCATAAAGCCATATTATAGTTTCATTTGGGAACCATGTTACTTAGGTCCAAAATCAGGATCTGAATCTGGGAGGGGAATACCCCCACCCTGCCATATTCTTTCGCCATAGTAATCTGTAATACTGCAGTCTGATTAATAGCATTGCTGAGACTCAATACTTTAATATTAGAAGATGACCATTTACATGCACACATGGTTTACTGAGGGAAGAGTTATACTGAGAGACATAATCCTGCTGCATCAATTTCAGGTCTGCTATTCTCTCCCATGGGTTCCTCAATAGTGATGAACGGGCGTGCTAGGATAAGGGGTCATCCGGACATGATCGTGTGTTGAGTGTCTTCGGCGTGCTTGAAAAACATGTTTGAGTCTCGCCGCTGTTCAACAGCCACAACGCATAGGCCGGCTTCACACTGGCGAGTGTGATGCGAGTAAGTCGCACGACTTTCTCGCATCAACACCCGGCACGGCCACCCGCTCTCGAACCCGAGTGTGCGGCTGGATGTATTTCTGTGCAGCCGCACACTCAGGTCCAAGAGCGGGCGGCCGTGCCGGGTGTTGATGCGAGAAAGTCGTGCGACTTACTCACATCACACTCGCCAGTGTGACGCCGGCCATACAGGTATTGCCTGTTTGTTAGATAATCCACGCATGTGTTGATGCTGTCAAACAGCCATAAGACATGCAGCCGCGGGGACTCGAGCATATTTTTCGAGTGCACCAAAGACACTCTGTTAGTACCTTAGCATGCTCGGATAACACGTTATACGAGCACACTCTCATCACTAGTCCTCAATAATCACTAGGTACTGATCAGACCAACTTGCAGTGCAATGAATCTGATCCTTGTGCCTATTACCAAAAGTAATGATAAGCTCTAAATGTTATTTATGGTTACTCTGGATTGGATGAATATCCCTGTATTTTCTATGTAGGTTTAAAATTGTGTGATTAATTTCTTACTATATTATAGTTGTTAGAGCTGTGTTTTTCTGATCAAGAACTCCAGATTCCTTGCAACGACATAATCCTATCGTTTACCAGCAACCGCCGCCATAGGGAGCTCAGAGCCTTCTGCAACCTTAGAGAAGCTATCACCAACCTGGGGCTACCATTTTAATGTAATAAAACAGTGGACAGCCCCAAATTGTTGATTTTTTTTTTTTTTATATATAACCCAGAGACAAAATCTAAATCTTTACAGCGGTTACAATTCGGTAACGACTTAAAATTACATGGCAGTACTTGATTAATAAAAAGAGGGAGATCTTGCTTTTTTACTGTACTCCCACAATTTGGAACCCATTAGGTCTACTTCTAAAAGGTTGTCACTGGATTATACTCATGTCTAAGCCGAGATTTTCAGCACATTTTTTGTGCTGAAAATGCCCCCCTCGGCTTATACACGAGTCACTGTGCAGAAAGCCAGCAGGTGAGGGGGAGCGGCAGGAACCGACGGCTGTGACATCATACCCTCCCCGTGCCATCACTGAACGTCCCTGCGTCTCCATCGTCTCGGCTTCCTGCAGCTGTCCTGTGCTGAGCGGTCACGTGGTACTGCTCATTAAGGTAATGAATATGCACGCATCTCCACTCCCATAGGCATGGAGCGCATATTCATTACCTTAATGAGCAGTACCACGTGACGGCTCAGCACAGGAGAGCTGCAGGAAGCCGGAACAATTGAGACACGGGACGTGCAGCGACCTCACAAAGGAGGGTGAGTATGACTGGGGAGGACGGAGGAGGTCGGGGAGCCAAGCCATACATAGAAGGATGGAACTGGGGGGAGCCGAGCAATGTATAGAAGGATGGGATGGGGGAGCCACACAGAGCAGGACAGGGATGAGGGGACAATGCATACTCGGCTTATACTTGAGTCAATGAGCTTACCCAGTTTTCCTTGACAAAATTAGGTTTATACTCGGGTTGGCTTATTCTCGAGTATATGTGGTATATTTAGAAAACTCACCAATCCAAGGCTGCCCACAGTTTTATTAAATAAAATAGTTGCCCCAGATTAATAATTAAAAAAAATATCTATATGATATTATATAAGCTCCATCTAGTGGTCGCTGCAGGTAGGATCTTTCTGTGTGTGTACCTAGAGAGATTCGGTGTTACTTTATAAATGTGTTAAGAAATTAATGTCAGCACAGAATTTTGGCCTTGTGGGTGTATTATCAAGTCTTTGTATAACACATAGTTTTCCTCAATGTCAGTTTCTAGATTTATCCACAGTTCTCTATATGTGTATCTCTTTAATGTTTTACTATGTTTCGATCAGTAAACTCTTTACTATTAATTTTCCATCATTGCTCCCTAATACGTTTTTGATGGGGTGATGTCAGTGGGGAAACTGATCTGATTACTACAGTCCTTCACAGAATTTCCATTTGGCAGAGATATTTCTGAATAGGGCATTGGATTACCCAAAGACGTGGCAGCTGTAGGAACTGTTGTGCTGCGCTGTTTCTATCCCATCTGCTATGTTCTACTGTTCAGAAAAGATCAACTCTGACTGTTTGTATCTACCGTGTAATATACATATAATGTGCTTGGTCATACGTATACAATCTACACTGAGCAGACATGTTTGGCAAATCTAATCAACAGCAAATGGTGATTTTTTTTTTAATAGCTTCATTGAGAATTTTACAAGCCAGCCATCGACTATTCTATAAATTGCACAATTGTACAATGCTCTTAACTATGTATCTTCTGGATCTACAGGTTCCATGCTCATAGTATTTTCAAGCAGTTTTTGTATGGAATGGATAGATGTGTCCTTTTGTATGTGCGTCAGAAAGAAAGCAGTGTACATTTTTGTATTTTGTATAAAAAATAAATGCTATTTTTGAATGCAACAAACTTCAGAGAATTTGTGAATTCAATCATTTGGGATTCAAGGATTTCCTTTCCTGGACTTGAAAGCCGATAAAGGCATATATGGTTAGGGTATGTGCATGCCACGACTTTTTCAAGTGGATTGCACTTGGAATCCACTTGAAAAAAAATGAAAAAAAAAAAGTAGGGTAATTGTTTTTACGGGAGATAAGTCTTGGCCAACACCCGAGGTGCCTTATAACAATTTATTCCCCTCCCACCATTTAAAATGGAGAGATGCATGACCTGCCGCTGAATTTACCACTAGAACGGAGAGCTTATGCTGGCGCTCAGCAGGGGTTGCATGCAATGGACACCGGTCATCAGGAACACAACCACCAACAGAGTGAATACATGATGATTTTTGCAGGACTAGAGTGCTCCTTTAAATTCAGTAAGTTGCATGGTGGGGACTCCATGCATCAGACTTGTGCAACAGTGTTTAAGAAGGTAATGCAAGTCAAAATATTTTTCCCATAAATGCCAGAACTTAAAGGGGTTGCCTAACAGAAAAATATTTTTTCATAAGCATGGATTGATTATAAACTGTAAACAGGTAGATTCACCTTCCAGTGCTCCGCGGATCCAGCAAAGCTTACTCTGGAGGTCTGCCCTCTTCGGAAGTCGCAGCACAGCTGCAGCCTGTGATTGGTTGCAGCAGTCAAGTGATTAGAAGAGCGTGTCATTGAGTGTTTTTCAGATCACGTGCTTTTCTATTCACCTGTCTGCTGCAGCCAATCATGGGCTTCTACTGTGCTGCGACTTCCAATTGGAACAGACTTCTAGAGGAGACTGGCTCTTGATCCGCAGGGTCCCTGAAAGGTGAGTATGCCTCCATTTATTTTTAATCAATCCATGCCTAATTTTTTTTTATGTCTGACAACCCCTTTAAGGTCTCCCAGCAAAATATTGCCAATAGCATCACCCGCCTCTGATGGCTTACTCTATTTCGCCAGTGTATCCTGACACATTCTTCCTCAGCTAAGCAGTGTACAGGTACCTGGCCATCCACCTGAGATTGAAAAAAAAAATCACTCAACAGGCAAAATTACCTGTTGCTCAAGTGCAAGTTATAAGTGCTTTTCACAGGAGACTAAGCTCAACGAGCGCTCTGACAAGTCTGGTGTCACTCGGCAAGCTGCGGTGTCCTGTTTTATGGTACCCATAACCAAATTCATTGTTTCAGTAATTTGTGCCACAGAAGACCAAACGAGCAAGCATTCACTTCCCATGTGAATCAATGAGCCTGTCATCTGCTCATCATATGTGCGTCATTGGAAAACTTGGTAGGTATCAGATACAGCCATCATTTTACTCCTTATCAAAGTCACACAGATCCCTATACTTTCCTATTTTTACTGCTTCCATGACATGAACTTACTGACTTAAAGATGTCCAGTTATTTTCATAAATAAGTTAAATACCTTGTGAAAAATCTCTTATTCTTCCACTTTTTTCCATGTTGCGCTGCGTAGCTTCATTGGGAGATATTTACATTGTTGCTTTTGGGCGCAGCATGTGAAATCTCTGCTTGAATATCAACTGAGCATTTCTTGTGTGTTCTCTGGAGGCATGCACTTTCAGCACTCCGGCCCAGATTTATGTTAATCACTTCACCTGTTTTAATGTTATGATTAGTCAATGTTTGTTAGCTCTTCATTTTCTTATCTGAGCTAGATGTGGCCTGTCATGACTGTCCCACCCCTTCTGAAGGTACAATGTACAGCTGGTACCTTACTTAATGGTTGGGATTGGCTCCCAGCCTTTTCTTCCTTTATATGACACAGCCTGTAGCAACCACAGCATCGTTGCTCCAGCAACAAGATAATGGGAGTGACAGATCTTTGAATACCTAACTTCTTTGAAGATACAATGCCTAACAGCATAAATTATATATTTTCATTCCCATAAATTTATATATTAAAAAAAAATCTAATGAAAAGTTTATGCCTCTCAAAAGATACAGGAAAGATATATATCTTTGTACCGTGTTAGCCAGTAGATAGAAAAATATTTAGAACAAGCTGAAGAGCCCAGCGTTGCCCGGGCATAGTAACTGTGGTTAGTTACAACAAATTATAATGATTATATTGCACATAAAAACATTTACATCATATATTCAACACTACAGATTTACAACACAAATTAACTAAATGATTACCCAAGTATTGATAGTATTTTATTTTCAACTCATTCAAGAGCCTTTTGATAAACAACATTTTTGGTTTTTACTTTCGGTGTAAAGATGAACAGATTTTTGGCAGTCACAACTCTTGAACAGGCCAGTAAAGTTAACTATGAAAACAGCATGGAGATTGCAAATCGATCCCTACTACTTTCAAGGACTGTCCCTGAGCCTTGTTAATGGACATGCAAATGCCGGTCAAAGTGGAAACTGGAGGCGTTTAAAATCAAAAGGCAAATCAGATGGAATGAGTGGGATTCTTGGAATGAAAATGTCCTCTCCTTTGGCACATCCTGTTGCTGAGCTGTGCATCTAATCCTACTCTGTGTGATACTGTCTGCTGAGCTGTGTATCTAATCCTATCCTGTGATACCGTCTGCTGAGCTGTGTATCTAATCCTGTCCGTGTGATACATTTGCTGAGCATGTGTATCTAATCCTATCCTGTGTGATACTGTCTCTGAGCTGTGTACCTAATCCTTCCTGTGATATGTTTCTCCTGAACTGTGTATCTAACCTATCCTGGTGTATACTGTCTCCTGAGTGTGTATCTAATCCTATCCTGTGTGATACTGTCTGCTGAGCTGTGTATCTATCCTATCCTGTGGTGTACTGTCTCCTGAGCTGTGTACCTACCATTGTACGCCACTGTTATCTAACCCTATCCTGTGTGATACTGTCTGCTGAGCTGTGTATCTAATCCTATCCTGTGTGATACATCTGCTGAGCTGTGTATCTAATCCTGTCCTGTGTGATACATCTGCTGAGCATGATCATCCACATGTGTGATACTTTGCTGAGCCGTGTATCTAATCCTATCCTGTGTGATTACTGGGCACCCCCTGCAGTCTGTGTCAAAGGGTGGTCTGTGTCAGCCCAGTAATAAATTGTGTTATTTCCAGCTTTACAGAAGGACGATAACACCAAAGAAATGATAAAAATAATAGGCCTCAGTTACCACAACTGTCTACAAGGAAAACTGTTGCTCATAGCAACCAGCTTTTAAACAGCTCTGGTGAAATAAAAGATGCTTAGTGATTGGGTGAGGGCTATGTGGAGTGGGTGTGTCTGATACACACACAAATACACTCTTTTTTATTTATATATAGAGAGAGAGTCCTCAGTGTTTTTTTTCCTCTCAAAAGTCAGCAAAGAAAAGGTCAACTTGAACACGTTTTCAATGACAGAAAAAAAATGTTGGCTCTTGAATTTTAAAAAGCAAAATTTTTTCAGTTCTTCCACCCTTGAAAGAGATACAGTTGTGCTCAAAAGTTTACATACCCCAGCAGAATTTTTGCTTTCTTATTCATATTCTCTGTAAAAAGGACAACAGCAAAACTTTTTCTCCACTCATGGTTAGCGGTTGGGTGAAGCCATTTATTGTCAAACTACTGTGTTTTCTCTTTAAATCGTAATGACAACCCAAAACATCCAAATGACCGTGATCAAAAGTTTACATACCCTGGTGATTTTGGCCTGATCATATGCACAAAAGTTTACACAAATGGGTTTGAATGGCTACTAAAGGTAACATCCTCACCTGTGACCTGTTTGCTTGTAATCGTGTGTGCATAAAAGCTGAGTGAATTTCTGGGATCCAAACAGACTCTTGAATCTTTCATCCAGCCACTGACGTTTCTGGATTGTGAGTCACGAGGAAAACAAAAGAATTGTCAACGGATCTACGGGAAAAGGTAGTTGAACTGTATAAAACAGGAAAGAGATACAAAAAGATATCAAACAAATTGATAATGCCAGTCAGCAGCGTTCAAACTGTGATTAACAAATGGAAAATCAGAGGCTCTGTAAAAACAAAGCCACGGTCAGGTATATCAACAAAAATTTTGTCCATATCTGCCAGGAAAATTGTTCGGGATGCAAAGAAAAACCCACAAATAATATCAGCTGAAATACTGGACACTCTGAAAACTAGTGGTGTGGCTGTTTCAAGATGCACAATAAGGAGGCACTTGAAGAAAAATGGGCTGCATGGTCGAGTCGCCAGAAGAAAGCCATTACTGCGCAAATGCCACAAAGTATCTCGCCTACAATACGCAAAACAGCACAAAGACCAGCCTTAAAACTTCTGGAACAAGGTAATTTTGAGTGATAAGACCAAAATTGAACTTTTTGGCCACACCCGTAAACGTTACATTTGGAGAGAGGTCAACAAGGCCTATGATGAAAGGAACACCATTCCTACTGTAAAGCACGGAGGTGGATCACTGATGTTTTGGGGATGTGTGAGCTACAAAGGCACAGGAACCTTGGTCAAAGTTGAAGGAAAGATGAATGCAGCACATTGTCAGCAAATACTGGAAGCAAATTTGCAATCATCAGCCGGAAGCTGCGCATGGGACATATGTGAGGGACAAGGGAGAATCCATTTTGGATTCTATTACATCTCATCCACTCCTGGAATGTGCCCCCCACCCTTGCTTCCCCCCAGGCCATAAAAGGTACTGCAATGTGTTGCTTTAATTAAAAAGCTCTTTGAAGCTCATAACACAAAGGTGTGAAATCCTCTGCAAGCTACAGGAAGATTGAACTCTTGTCTGAATTGAAGCACATGTATATACACTGTCGTGCAACAAATCACAGCAAGCTCTGAGGTATTGAATCTGGAAAATGACCTATAATAACAGAATGCAGTATCTCTGAGCCTAGCCGAGCACATTATCGGAATTGGCGTTCCTTTCTCCACACGCCCATATTATTTAGCCGCCTCCAGAACCCTGCATTATAGAGTTATAAAGCTTAGCCACCAGGACTTACATACGGTAGGCATATTTGGTCTCTATGCACACCGCTGCCATTCCATTCGGAGCTTCGGGTGAAAAGTTATGAGCATTCACGGTTCTGAACTGAAAATCATATTCTCAGGGATGGGAGGAGAGAGGCTGCACAAGCCCAGGGGTGGGTGCAGAGTGTGGGAGGAGCAGCCTAGGAGATAAGTATCAGCTCCTCATTTGGAGCTCCGTTTTCTAATGGCAGGAGGATACGTTAGCTGACGCAGCCAGGAAAGCCTGTAACTAAGATTTGGACTTGTGATCCATCAGCGCCTCCCTGTGATCACATGCTACATAACACGGTAATTGCAACCTATCTATACCCTATCCTTGCACTACACTTGACGGCATACTTGTATATATTTATTCTTGTATATATATCTGGATATTTCTAATGTGCCTTTTCGGCGATTAAATGTAAAATTAATCTTTGGCTGCTCTTTTATCTCGATCCACAAATCCCCACGTCTGCACACTCGGTTGGACAATTATACGCTACCCGGGTTGGTTTCTGACCCGATATAAGCCTGTTGTGGGACGGAGCTTATGTTGAACGAGGAATTGGTGGCAGAATACCATATTGTTTTAGTGAAGAACTCTGGCAGTGACAGCAAGGAGGTTTATATGTTATTATATATAATATATATAATATATCCCCAGCCTGGACTGATGATATATATCCCCCCTCACTGGGAGCGCCTTACTAACTCGTACCTATAAGGGAAGCCTTTCTGGTGACTATTTGCCGCCGGTGCAGTTCCCTGACTGACCAGAGGCAAGTGGTGGTGCCAGAGAGCTGACCCCTGCTAGGCCCTTCTCTCCCCTCCCCCAAGGTTAGCGAAGTCGACACCCACCTTATCCTGTGAGATCCCTCACAACGTACTTGGATGTTCCAACATGACGATCCAAAACACAAGGCCAAGTCGACCAATCATTGGCTACAGCAGAAAAAAGTGAAGGTTCTTGAGTGGCCATCTCAGTCTCCTGACCTCAGTATTATTGATCCACTCTGGGGAGGTCTGAAGTGTACAGTTCATGCTAGACAGCCCAGGAATTTACAGGAACTGGAGGCTTTTTGCCAAAAAGAGTGGGCAGCTTTACCATCTGAGAAAATAAATAACCTCTTCCACACCTACCACAAAAGACTTCAAGCTGTCATTGATGTTAGAGGGGGTAATACACGGTATTAAGAAATGGGGTAAGTAAACTTTTAATCAGGGTCATTTGGATGTTTCGGGTTGTCATTATGGTTTAAATAGAGAAAACACAGTAGTTTAATAAATGGCTTCACCCAACCACTAACCATGAGTGGAGAAAAAGTTTTGGTCTTATCATTTATATTATCTGAAAAAAGGCCAAGAAAGCAAAAATTCTGCCGGGGTATGTAAACTTTTGAGCACAACTGTAACAAGTGAAAAGGAATCTCAGTAAAATCAACCCTTCTAAGCCATTTATATGGCTACTAGATGGTGGCCCAAATCTAACGCATCAGGTATTCCAGAATATGTATGTCGTTTATTTATATGCATGGCTCCGCTCAGACCCTCCCATCCTTGTATGCATGGCTCTCCCCTCCCATCCTTGTATACATGGCTCACCTGTCCCATCCTGTATACATGGCTCCGCTCCCCCTCCGATCCTTGTATGCATGGCTCCCCAAAGGCTCCGCTCCCACCCTCCCATCCTGTATACATGGTTCCGCTCCCACCCTCCCATCCTATATACATGGCTCCGCTCCCACCCTCCCATCCTATATACATGGTTCCGCTCCCATCCTATATACATGGCTCCGCTCCCACCCTTCAATCCTATATACATGGCTCCGCTGCCACCCTCCCATCCTGTATACATGGCTCTGCTTCCACCCTCCCATCCTGTATACATGGCTCTGCTCCACCCTCCCATCCTTGCATATATGGCTCCGCTCCCACCCTCCCCTCCTGTATGCTGGCTCCGCTCCCCCTCCCATCCTATATACATGGTTCCGCTCCCATCCTTATACATGGCTCCGCTGCCACCCTCCCATCCTATATACATGGTTCCGCTCCCATCCTATATACATGGCTCCGCTGCCACCCTCCCATCCTGTATACATGGCTCTGCTCCCACCCTCCCATCCTGTATACATGGCTCTGCTCCACCCTCCCATCCTTGCATATATGGCTCCGCTCCCACCCTCCCCTCCTTGTATGCCTGGCTCCGCTCCCCCTCCCATCCTTGTATGCATGGCTCCACTCCCAGCCTCCCATCCTTGTATACATGGCTCTGCTCCACCCTCCCATCCTTGTATATATGGCTCCGCTCCCACCCTCCCCTCCTTGTATGCATGGCTCCGCTCCCCCCCTCCCATCCTTGTATGCATGGCTCCACTCCACCCTTCCATCCTTGTATGCATGGCTCCGCTCCTCCCTCCCATCCTTGTATGTATGGCTCCGCTCCCCCTCTCCATCCTTGTATGCATGGCTCCCCTCCCCCCTCCCATCCTTGTATGCATGGCTCCGCTCCCCCCTCCCTTCCTTGTATGCATGGCTCCGCTCCCCCCTCCCATCCTTGTATGCATGGCTGGGCTCCCCTGTCCTCCCCCATCATACTTACCCTCCTCGCTCCGTCGCTGCGTCTCTATCCCGGCGCGTCAGCTTCTTCCTCTGTGGTGCGGTCACGTGGTACCGCTCATTAAGGTCATGAATATGGATGCCACGCCTATGGGAGTGGCGTCGCGTCCATATTCATGACCTTAATGAGCGGTACTACGTGACCGCTCAGCACAGGATAGAAGCAGACGCGCCGGGACAGGGATGCAGCGATGGAAGGTGAGTATGTACATGGAGATGACCCACCTAGCGCCGCTGATCTCCCGACGATAGCGGTGGTGTGCCTGTCGCTGATTGGTCGCGACCAATCAGTGACGCAGGATTTCCGTTACAGACGGAAGTTAAAAGTTAGACAATTATATAGTAGATATGCTGTAAATCGTGAATACAATGATACCTTGATATCTGCAATCTAATGTTTTATTCCAGAGAAATCCATATTTTTTATTATATGCAAATGAGCTGTTAAGATCTATGGGCCATCACACAGACCTGCATGAGAATCTGTCCCCAGAGCTTATTTTAAATGACAAGTAACGACATGTAATGACGGACACATTGCTCTCCTGCTGACATGCAGAGCTGCAATGAGATCAAAACTAACACAGCACAGCAGAGCTAACACTGTAATAAGACAAATTACCCTTCTGTTGTACTAACACATTTGTACTGCAGGTTCCTCTCATAGGGCTTCAGCTTCCATCTCACAGGCAACCAATGTGGTAGAAGGGCAACATCACTGTAAATGTATTTGCAATGAGACAAGGTGCCAGCACTGAGAGGATAAATGCCGCTGCAAATGTTTGTAATGAGACAAAGGTCACTTTTACTGTACTGTGTTTGCTCTCATAATCACACACAGCTCTGCAGTGACATCATAGCTAAGGATCAGTCATTTCTTTCTTCACATTGCTAATGCCCCCTTTTATTTTAAATAATCTCTACAGTCAGATTCTCTTACACATCAGTGTTTGGCCCATAGCTCTTAACAGCTCATTTGCATAAAATGAAAGCTGGATTTCTCTGGATAAGACAACGGTCATATATATTAAGGTATCATTTTATTCAGCTTCCTATGACCTGCATGTCTATATAGGCAGCTTAGGACGGTTGATCCTACTACCAGCTTCCTTTAATCAATAAGTTAAATGTACTCCCAAAAAATGGTGACACTAAATATTTTTCAACTCATCAAGAGAAAAAAAAAACACCTTGTGCAGATATAAACAAAAAAATGTCTAAAGTTACTGTGTCTATAAGTGTAAAACAGTGATCCTGAAGGCGTTATCTTTGTTTAACCCTTTGCACATGTGACAGCTGGCTGACGTATATCTGAGATATATATCTCATTTGGATGCCCATTCATAATTATTATGGGGAGGGAGATTTTATACGGTTTTGTATATATATTATTTTTTTACAGTGCTCAAAAGTAGGATCAATAAATACGAGGTATCCAATATTTATCTTACTAGCTAGGAAAGGACAGATTTTGCATCAATAAGTCTATAGCAGTAATGGGGAAGCTTTTACAGATCAAGTGCCTAAACTGCAAAACAACTAGTATATTAAAATCACCCCTTCTCCACGCAGCCTCCTAGGCACACAGGTCCACGTGAGTAACATCACCGCCTTTCCCACTCAGCCCCATATACATATCACCCCCTTGCCCACGCAGCCCCCCCCAGCACAGCCCCCAACTCATATTACCCCCCTTTCCCATGCCTGTAACATCAGCCCCCTCAGCACGCAACCCCACACACACAGAATCAAGAATTTCTCTATGCAGCCCCAAACACATAAAATTAACCCTTCCCTGTTCAGCGCCCCCAATATGCAGCCCCATACAAGTAGCAGCAGCCCCTACCCTGTGTGATTTGCTTGGGCCACTAGCTGTGATCTCAGTTGTACTGTGGCATGTAAAAGTTATTTGGGACATTGTGATAAGATGACCTTTACGTGTTTACTTCTTAATCCTGTTCCCGTTTTAGACCCTCTTATTAATCTGTGAAAATCCTTGTATTATAGCGAGATAATAATGCAGAATAACAACATTGCAGACTTTTGATATTTGTTTTTCTGTGACGAGCCTCTTCTGCTGTAAGCAGCATGCAGACCAAGTGTTTGTCATGAAGGTCACATTGCCTCTGGGATTTTAGCTTTAGCCAACTTTCCCAAGCTGCTCAAAATCTTCTGGGAATGAGAAGTCAGGAAGACACTGTTACGGATTAGGAATTACCGGACTTGTAGATTTTGTGCAACGTTTATATAACTATAACGAGCAGCCCAGATAATGTAGTCACAAAGTGTTAAAATGATTGACAAATTATTTTATAACCAGAAATGATCATAATTCCTTCCTGTAGGAGAACCTACTAGTGGTGCAATTCACTATACCATACACATAAGAGCAAGATTGCTAAAGAACTATTACTACAACACTCAGGAATGAGAGTAAGCTTAGTGCTGCGTCCCGTGGGCTTCTTACCTCGCTCTGCAGAGGCACCTTCCCTAGAAAGTTGGTGATTCAGGGTGACAAATGTCCAAAACTTAACTGGAATGGAACAGGCATAACAATGGTGTCTGGGCTCAGATCCACGCACAGTCTTGGACTGGCACACAGGAGAATGGGAGAATCCTCCGGTGGGCCTCCACCCTCTTATATGAGCAGTACTTGGCACAATACACTTGATTTACCATATACAAAGGCAGCATCTTATTCATTTAACAATTTACCCAATTTGTGAATGAGTCATATTTGCATGTAGCTGAAAAATGGGGCCCTTGAGTTGGTTTGTGGTGGGCCCTTGGCAGTTATTAATGTTAATATTGAGAAGAATAAAATATGCTGACAGCCCCCTATATACTGTATGAGCCCAAATACACAGGCTCCTATATACAGTATGATTCCACACACAGCCCAACTATACACAATATGTATCCCTCACATAATATACTGCATATTCTGTACCCCCACCTAATTATATACTCCCACACAGTCCCCCTATACAGTTATGTCATATGTTGTATCCCTGCCTTTGATGCGGGCTCTCACTCCAAGTCCACATCTTTCCCAACACATTACAGCTGATTTAATCTCGCCATCCTGTGCCTTTAACACCGCGGCTGTTAACCCGTGAAATCCCACTGTTAAATCCATGCTCCCATCGGCACACCCGTGACATGATCCCAGGGCCCTGATCAGTTGTTATGACAGCGGGGGGTCTGCTGATGTCCCCCTGTGCCTGTTATTACTATGCTCCTGCGATCCTGGCCGGTGGTCATAGGAGATCATGATTTATGCTATCCATAGCAGTGCTAATGCATTGTTTGTATAGCACAAGAGATTGAATGATCACAGCTTCAAGGGACCCTAAGGGGACTATGAAATACAGTGAAAAGTAAAAAAAATTAAGTTTTAAAAAAAATGAAAAAAAGTTCAAATCACCCCCCTTTTACCTCATTGAACTTAAACAATTAAAAAAAAACAACACATTCTTGGTATCATTGATCTAGCAAAATATAAAATAAATCCAACACAAAAAAATAATTTTTTTTTGGCCGTTGCGACATTGCAGTAAAATGCACGAAGAGATGATTAAAACATCGTATCCACCTCAAAATAGTAAAAGTAATAAAAAGGTCTGATCATGGCGCAAAAAATAATCCCTCACAGAACCTCATATCCTGAAAAGTAGGAACATTATGGGTCTCAGAAAATGGAGACAAAAGCAAAAAAAAAAATGTTCTTACAAATTTCCGAATTTTTTTCACCACTTTAAAACAAAAAACCTATACGTGTAAGGTATCTGCGTACTCGTAGTGACCTGTAGAATCATATCGCCAGGTCCGTTTTACCTTACAGTGAACATGGTAAATTAACCCCTTTCTTCCATTTGACGTACTATTCCGTCCATATGCTCTGGGACTTAATTCCCAAGGACGGAATAGTACGTCATATGCGATCAGCTGCGCTCCCGCAGGGATTGTCACAGCTGACACCTGGCACTATGTGCTAGGAGCGGTCACGGACCGTTCCCGGCACTTTAACGCCCGGAACACTGCGATCAAACATGATCGCAGTGTTCTGGTGGCATAGGGAAGCATAGGGAGGGAGCTCCCTGCGTGCTTCCTTGAGACCCTCAAGATGGCCGTGGGGTCCTTCCGGGTCCTGCAGGGAGGCGGCTTCCTCAGTGCCAGCTGACAGCAGGCGATCTGACACTATACAGTGATGTCCCACCCTAGCACAAAGTAAAAAAATAAAAATAACGTGTAAAAAAAAAAATCCTGAATAAAAGGAAAAAAAAATATTCCCCAATAAATTCATTTCTTTATGTAAATATAAAAAAAAAAAAAGTACACATATTTAGTATCACCGCATCTGTAACGACCCGCCCTATAAAACTGTCCCACTAGATAACCCCTTTAATGAACCCCTTAGAAAAAAACAAGGCAAAAAAAACAATGATTTATCATCATACCACCAAACAAAAAGTGGAATAACACGCAATCAAAAAGACATATATAAATAAACATGGTACCGCTGAAAACGTCCTCTTGTCCCGCAAAAAATGAGCCACCATACAGCATCATCAGCGAAAAAATTAAAAAGTTATAGCTCGCAGAATAAAGCGATGCAAAAATAATTATTTTTTATATATCATTGTTTTTATTGTATAAAAGCGCCAAAACATAAAAAAATTATATAAATGAGGTATCGCTGTAACCGTACTAACCCGAAGAATAAAACTGCTTTATCAATTTTACCACACGCGGAACGGTATAAACTCCCCCCGCAAAAGAAATTCATGAATTGCTGGTCTTTGTTCATTCTGCCTCACAAAAATCGTAATAAAAAGCGATCAAAAAATGTCATGTGCCAGAAAATGGTACCAATTAAAACATCATCTCGTCCCACAAAAAATAAGGCCTCACATGACTCAGTGGGCCAAAATAAGAAAAAATTATAGCTCTGAAAATGTGATGATGCAAAAACTATTTTTTGCAGTAAAAAGCGTCTTTTAGCGTGTGACAGCTGCCAAACATAAAAACCCGCTATAAATAGTAAATCAAACCCCCCCTTTATCAGCCCCTTAAAAAATAATAAAATTAAAAAAATGTATTTATTTCCATTTTCCCATTAGGGTTAGAGTTACGGTGGGTGCTAAAGTTAGGATTAGGGTTAGGGGTGTGTTACGGTTAGGTTTGTGGTTAGGGTTATGGTTAGAGTTGGGATTAGGGTTAGGGGTGTGTTGGGGTTAGGGTTGGAGTTAGAATTAGGGATTTCCACTGTTTAGGCACATCAGGGGCTCTCCAAACGTGACATGGCATCTGATCTCAATTCCAGCCAATTCTGCATTGAAAAAGTTAAATGGTGCTCTTTCCCTTCTGAGCTCTGCCATGCGCCCAAACAGTAGTTTACTCCACATATGGGGTATGAGCGTACTCAGGACAAATTGCAAAATAACTCTTCGGGTCCAATTACTTCTGTTACCCTTGGGAAAATAAAAAATTGGGGCGAAATATCATTTTTGTGGAAAAAAAAGATTTTTT
>JARQOD010000001.1:279743137-279838554 GCA_033576555.1 Oophaga sylvatica
AGTAAACTTTGAGCAAAAACTGAAACAATAAAAAAATCTCAGTAAAATCAACCCTTCTAAGCCATTTATAGGGCTACTAATGGGGCCCAAATCAAACGCATCGGGTTTCCCAGAAATGTTTGCCTTTATTTATATCTGGCCCGCTCAACCCTCCCACCTTTATCATGGCTCTCCCCTCCCTCCTTGATACAGGCTCACCTTCCCATCCTGAAACAGGCTCCGCTCCCCCCCGACCTTTTATGCAGGCTCCCCAAATCCGCTCCCACCCTCCCACCTGTTACAGGTTCCGCTCCCACCCCCCCCATCCATAAAAATGGCTCCCCCCACCCTCCCATCCTAATACATTTCCCCCCATCCTAAAACCTCCCCCCCACCCTCAATCCATAACATGGCTCCGCTGCCACCCTCCCATCCTGTATACATGCCTGCCCCCCCTCCCATCCTGTATACAGGGGCTCTGCCCACCCCCCATCCTTGCATATAGGCTCCCTCCCACCCTCCCCTCCTTGTATCCTGCTCCGCTCCCCCCCCCATCCTAAACGGGGTTTCCCCTCCCATCCAATAACAGGCTCCCTCCACCCCCACCAACATGGCTCTGCCCCCCCCCCCCATCCTGTAACAGGGCTCTCTCCACCCTCCCATCCTTGCAATAGCTCCGCTCCCACCCTCCCCCCCTTTTGTATGCCTGCTCCGCTCCCCCCCCCCTTTTTTGATTAGGCCCACCCCAGCCTCCCATCCTTGTATACTGGCCGCCCACCTCCCTCCTTGATATGGGGCCCCTCCCACCCCCCCCCCTTTAAAATGCATGCTCCCCCCCCCCCCCACCCTTTTTTCGGGGCCCCACTCCACCCTTCCATCCTTTATCTGGCTCCGCTCCTCCCTCCCCCTTTTTTGGGGGCCCGCCCCCCCTCCCACCTGTATCAGGGCTCCCCCCCCCCCCCATCCTTGTATCAGCTCCCTCCCCCCCCCTTTCCTTTAGCAGGCTCCTTTTCCCCCCCCACCTTTATCACTCCTCCCCCCCCTCCCCCATCATACTTACCCCCTCGCTCCCGCTGCTCCTATCCCCGGGGTCACTTCTTCCTTTGGGGTCACGGCCCCGCTCATTAAGTCAAAAAAGGATCCACCCTATGGAGGGCGTCGCGTCCATTCTGACCTTAAGAGCTACACGTGACCGCTCAGCCGGATAAAGCAACGCCCGGGGGACAGGATCGCGGGGGAATATAGTACAGGAATGACCCACCAGCGCCGCTTCCCCACATAGCGTGGGTGCCTTCCGATGGTCCACCATCAGGACCAGGTTCCCCCTTAAGACGAATTAAAAAAAGTTAGACAATTAAATAGTAGATAGCGAAAGGGGGAATACAATATACCTTATATCTGCAATCAATTTTTTTATTCCAAAAAACCCCAATTTTTTTTTATATAAAATTTTTGATCTATGCCATCACACAGACCCAAAAAATCTGTCCCCAGATTTTTTAAAAAATACAATAACACATGAAATGCCACTTTGCTCCCCCTCTGCGCAAGCTGCAATGAATCAAAAAAAACACAGCACAGCAGAGCAACCAAAATTAAGACAAATTCCCTTTGTTTAACAACACTTTGTACTGCAGGTTCCTCTCAGGGGGCTTACTTCCACTCACGCAACCAATGTGGTAGAAAACATCACGAAATTTTTTTCAATGAACAAGGGCCACACTGAAAAAGCCGCGCAAATTTTGAAAGGGGAAACAAAGCACTTTTACTTACGGTTGCCCCCATAACACACACAGCTCTGCGGACATCATAGCAAAGGGGTCTCATTTTTTCTTCCATTGCTAATGCCCCCTTTTTTTTAAATAACTCTACATCAGATTTTCTTACACATCGGTTGCCCTGCTTTTAACACCATTTGCAAAAAGAAAGCTGGTTTCTCGATAAAAAAAAAGGTCATATATTTTAAGGGGATCATTTTATTCAGTTTCCATGACCCAGTCATATACACTTAGGGTTACCTACTACCACTTCCTTTAATAAATAAAAAAAAGTACCCCCAAAAAAAAATTACACTAAATTTTTTCAACTCATCAAGAGAAAAAAAAAAAACCTTGTCAATATAAAAAAAAAATGTCTAAAATTTTTGTGTCTATAATGAAAACATGATCCTGAAGGGTTTCTTTTTTTTAAAAAAAACCTTTTCAATACAGCGGTGACAAAAACGAGTTTAAATCTCATTTGTATCCCTTCTAATTATAAGGGGGGAATTTTTACGGTTTTTATTATTTTTTTTTTTTACAGTGCCAAAAGTAGGAACAAAAATAAGAGGGGTCCAAATTTATCTTCTACTAGGAAAACACATTTTGCTCAAAAGTCATACAAAAAGGGAACTTTTTTCAGATCAATCCTAAACGCAAAACAAAAATTTTTAAAAAAACCCCCCTCCCGCACCTCCTAGGCACACAGGCCACTATAACATCACCCCCCTTTCCCCCCACCCATATACAAACAAAACCCCCTCCCACGCACCCTCCCCCAGCACAGCCCCCAATCAATTCCCCCCTTTCCCTGCCGAACTCAGCCCCCTCACAGCAAAAACCCCCCAACACAAATCAAAATTTTTCATGCAGCCCCAAAAAAATAAAATTTTAAACCCCCCCTTTCACGCCCCCAAAAAGCAGCCCCAAACAAGACAGCACCCCACCCTTTGTTTGTTGGGGCCCCACTTGATCCAGTTATAATTGCATGTAAAAGTTTTTACATTGTGGGGGAAATACCTTTACGGTTTTTTTTCTTAATCCTTTTTCCCTTTTTTACCCCTTATTAAAATTAAAATCCTTGTATTTTTCGAGATAAAAAAGCAGAATAACAACATTCAACTTTTATATTGTTTTTCGGACACCTCTCTGCGTAACCATGCAGACCAAGTTTGTCATGA
Organism: Oophaga sylvatica; assembly: GCA_033576555.1. NCBI lineage: Eukaryota > Metazoa > Chordata > Amphibia > Anura > Dendrobatidae > Oophaga > Oophaga sylvatica. Next base: position 279,746,055 of record JARQOD010000001.1, read on the forward strand.
AGGGGAATTGCCTCTGGGTTTTAGCTTTAACCAACTTTCCCCCAACTCCAAAATTTTTGGGGAAGAAATCAAAACTTTACGTTAGGAATTACCGGCGTAAAATTTTTCCCAAAGTTTTTATAACTATAACGAACCCAAAAATGTATCACAATTTTTAAAATGATTGACAAATTTTTTATAACCAAAATGACTAATTCCTTCCTGTAGGAGAACCACTATGGTCAATTTCCATACCATCACATAAAGCAAGATTCTAAAGAAAATTACAAACACCCGGGGAAAAGTAAGCTTAGTGCTGCGTCCCGTGGCTTTTTTCCTCCTCCAGAGGCACCTTCCCTAAAAGGGTGATTCAGGGTGACAAATGCCAAAACTTACTGGGGAAAGGGAAAAGCATAACAATGGTGCTGGGCTCAATCCACGCACATCTTGGGCTGGCACACAGGAAAAAGAACCCCCCGGGGGGCCTCCCCCTCTAATACATATTGGGGAAAACCTTGTTTTTCCCTATAGAAAGGGGACATCTTATTCATTTAACAATTTACCCAATTTTGAATGATCAATTTGCATGTACTAAAAAAGGCCCTTAGTTGGGGTTTTTGGGGGGCCCTTGGGATTATTAATGTTAATATTGAAAAATAAAATATCTGACACCCCAATATTTGTATAGCCCAAAAACACAGCCCTATATACGTATGATTTCCCCCCCACAGCCCAACATACACAATATTTTCCCTCACAAATTACGCATATTCTGTCCCCCCCCCCAATTAATACTCCCACACCCCCATACAGTATTCATATGTTTCCCCCCCTTTTTTGCCTCTCACTCCAATCCCCATCTTTCCCACACATTCAGCTATTTAATCTCCCCCTCCTGTCCTTAACACCCCCGGCTTAAACCCTGAAACCCACGTTAAACCCCTGCCCCCATCGGCACCCCTGACATGACCCGGGGGCCCGATCAGTTTTTATGCAGGGGGGTCGCTAATCCCCCTTCCTGTTATTACATCCCGCGATCCGGCCGGGGTCATGGAGATCAGATTTATCATCCAACATGCTAATGCATTGTTTGTATAGCACAAGAATTAATGATCACATTTTTGGGGGGACCCAAGGGGGACATAAAACAGGAAAAAAAAAAAAATTTAATTTTTTAAAAAAAATAAAAAAAGTTCAAACCCCCCCCTTTTAAATCATTGAATTAAAAACAATTAAAAAAAAAAAAAACACATTTTGGGGTATTTTTGTCAGCAAAAATAAAAAAATCCAACACAAAAAAAAATTTTTTTTTGGCCTTTCGACATGCAAAAAATGCCGAAGAATGTTAAAACATCTACCCCTCAAAATAGTAAAAGTAAAAAAAGGTCTGATCATGGCGCAAAAAAATCCCTCACAAACCCATACCAAAAAAGTAGAACATTAGGTCCAAAAAGGAGACAAAAAAAAAAAAAAAATTTTCTTAAAATTTTTTCCGAATTTTTTCACCTTTTTAAAAAAAAAAAACCTTACTTAATATCGCTACTCTAGGCCCTTTAAAAAATCATATCCCCGGGGTCCTTTTTACCTTACATAACAGGAAAAATTTAACCCCTTTTTCCCTTTTTGACGTACTTTTCCGTCCAATGTCGGGACTTAATTCCCAAAGGGGACGAATATACTCATACGATCACGCGCCCCCCGCAGTTGTCACAGCGCCCCCGCACTTGTTCTAGAGGGGTCGGGGCCCTTTTCCCGCATTTTTAACCCGAACCTCGATCAAACAGCCCCATGTTCTGGGGATGGGGAACGGGGAGGGACCCCCCTGCTGCTTCCTTAGACCCAAAAGAGGCCGGGGGGCCCCTTCCCCCCGGGGGGAGGCGGCTTCCCGGCCCCACTGACAGGGGGCACTACACTATACTGATGTCCCCCCACAAAAAGTAAAAAAATAAAAAACGGTAAAAAAAAAAAATCCTGAATAAAAGGGGAAAAAAAAATATCCCCAAAATAAATTCATTTCTTTTATGTAAAATAAAAAAAAAAAAAGTAAAAAATTTAGTATCACCGATCTTAACGCCCCCCAAAAAACTGCCCACTAATAACCCTTTAATGAAAACCCCTTTTAAAAAAAAAAGGCAAAAAAACAATGATTTCATCAAAACCAAACAAAAAGTGGAAAAAACCAATCAAAAAAAAATATTAAAAAACATGGTACCCCTGAAAATCCTCTTTCCCGCAAAAATGACCCCAAAAAAACATCAGCGAAAAATTTTAAAAATTATACTGCGAATAAAGCTAAAAATAATTATTTTTTTTATATCAGTTTTAATTTTAAAACGCCAAAAAAAAAAAAATTTTTTTAAAAGGTATCCTGTAACCACTAACCCAAGAATAAAACTGCTTTATCAATTTTACCACCGGAACGTATAAACCCCCCCAAAAGAAATTCTGAATTGCTGGGGTTTTTCATTTTCCTACAAAAAAGTAATAAAAACGATCAAAAATTCATTGCCAAAAATGGTACCAATTAAAAAATCACTCGTCCCAAAAAAATAAGGGGCCCACTACTCATGGGGGAAAAAAAAAAAAAATACCGAAAATGTGAGATCAAACTATTTTTTTTATTAAAAACGTCTTTTTCGTGTACGCTGCCCCAAAATAAAAACCCCATAAATAAAAAAAACAAACCCCCCCTTTTTACCCCTTAAAAAAAATAAAATTTTAAAAAAATTATTTATTTCATTTTCCCATTAGGGTTAATTCGTGGGGCAAATTTGGGGTTTTTTGGGGGTTTTTCGGGGTTTTTTGTGGTTTTGGGGTTTGGGGGTTGAGTTGGGGGGTTTGGGTAGGGGGGGTTGGGGTTTGGGTTGGGGTTTTAAAAAGGGTTTCCCTTTTTTGGGACTCAGGGCTCCCAAAAAACAGGCACGCCAATTTCCGCCAATTTGCATTGAAAAAGTAAAGTCCCTTTTTCCCTTTTGAGCCTCCTTTCCCAAACATATTTACTCCACATATGGGGGAAACGAAAACCGACAAATTCAAATAACTCTTTGGGGCCAAAATTCTTTTACCCTTTTGGGAAATAAAAAAAATTGGGGGGGGAATATCATTTTTTTTTTAAAAAAAGATTTTTTATTTTTTTTGGCCCCCGTTTAAACTTCTTAACACTTGGGATTCAAAGTTCTCACCACACCTAGATAATTTTTCCCTTTGGGGGGATTTTCCAAAAAGGGCACTTTGGGGGTTTCCACGTTTTGGGGCATCAGGGGCCCCAAATGCACTGACACCCCAACCATTTTTCAAAGTTGCATTACTAAACTCACACTTCTATTCCCATCCCGACTCTGCCCCACTTTTTCTCCATATATTTTTACGCCCCAGACAAATTGGTCAACTTTTTTGGGGCCCAAATTTTTTCCGTTACCCTTGGGGGAAAAAAAAATTGGGACTAAAAATCATTTTTTTTTGGGAAAAGAATAATTTTTTATTTTCATCCCGGCATTATAAACTTGTGTGAAGCACTTGGGGGTTCAAAGTCCTCACCACAGATCTAGATAAGTCCTTAGGGGGTCTAGTTTCCAAAATGGGGTCACTTGTGGGGGGTTTCCACTGTTTAGTCACATCAGGGCTCTGCAAACTGAACATGACACCCATCAAAGTCTGCAATTCCAAAATGTCATTACTTCCTTTCCAGCCCTGCCGTGCGCCCAGTGTTCCCACCCCACATATGGGGTATCAGTGTACTCAGGACAAATTGGACAACAACTTTTGGGGTCAAATTTCCTTGAGAAAAATAAAAAATTCGGGACTAAAAAAATCATTTTTGTATAAAAAATTTTTTTCACACCCAGGCATTATAAACTTTAGTGAAACACTTGGGGGGTTGAACATGCTCACAACAGATCTAGATAAGTTTCTTATGGGACTAGTTTCCAAAATGGTGTCACTTGTGGGGGGTTTCCACTGTTTAGGCACATCAGGGGCTCTCCAAACGCGACATGGCGTCCAAACTTCGATTCCAGCCAATTTTGGTTTGAAAAAGTCAAATGGCGCTCCTTCCCTTCCGAGCTCTGCCCAAACAGTGGTCCTCCCCATATATGGGTATCAGCATACTCCGGACAAATTGGACAACAACTTTCATGGTCCAAATTCTCCTATTACCCTTGGGAAAACAAAAAATTTGTGACTTAAATATCTTTTTTGTGGGAAAAAATAGTTTTTTTTATTTTCATGTCCAGGCATTATAAACTTGTGTGAAGCACTTGGGGGTTTATAGTGCTCACCACAGATCTAGATAAGTTCCTTAGGGGTCTAGTTTCCAAAATGGTGTCACTTGTGAGGGGTTTCCACTGTTTAGGCACATCAGGGGCTCTCCAAACGCAACATGGCATCCAGCCAATTCTGCGTTGAAAAAGTCAAACGGCGCTCCTTCCATTCCGAGCTCTGCCATGCACTTAAACAGTGGTTTACCCCCACATATTGGGTATCAGTGTACTCAGGACAAATTTCACAAAAACTTTTAAGGTCTTGATACCCTTGGGAAAATAAAAATTGGGGTGAAAAGATCATTTTTGTGGAAAAAATTATTTTTTTATTTTACGGCTCTACATTATAAACTTGTGTGAAGCACTTGGGGGTTCAAAGTGCTCACCACAGATCTAGATAAGTTCCTTAGGGAGTCTAGTTTCTAAAATGGGGTCACTTATGGGGGTTCCCACTGTTTAGGCACATCAGGGGCTATCCAAACGCGACATGGCGTCCAATCTCGATTCCAGCCAATTTTGGTTTGAAAAAGTCAAATGGCGCTCCTTCCCTTCCGAGCTCTGCCGTGCTCCAAAACAGTTGTCCCCCCAAATATGGGGTATCAGCATACTCAGGACAAATTGGACAACAACTTTTGTGGTCCAATTTCTCCTGTTACCCTTGGGAAAATAAAAAATTGGTGATCATTTTTGTGAGAAAAAAATAGTTTTTTTTATTTTCATGCCCGGGCATTATAAACTTGTGTGAAGCACTTGGGGTTCAAAGTGCTCACCACAGAGCTAGATATGTTCCTTAGGGGTCTAGTTTCCAAAATGGGGTCACTTGTGGGGGTTTCCACTGTTTAGGCACATCAGGGGCTCTGCAAACTGAACATGACACCCAACAAAGTCTGTATTCCAAACCATCATTACTTCCTTTCTGAGCCCTGCCGTGCGCTCAAACAGTTTTTCCCCCTCATATATGGGGTATCAGCGTACTCAGGACAAATTGGACAACTTTTGGGGTCCAATTTCCTTGGGAAAAATCAAAAATTGGGGAATAAAAAATCATTTTTGTGGAAACGTTTTTTTTTTCACACCCAGGCATTATAAACTTTAGTGAAACACTTGGGGTTTCAAAGTGCTCACAACAGATCTAGATAAGTTCCAAAATGGTGTCACTTGCGGGGGGGTTTTCCACTGTTTAGGCACATCAGGGGCTCTCCAAACGCCTAAATGCACTTCTAAGCACATATACAATAGTGATCAAAATCATAGCAGTCCAATACGACTAACCAGATTAATCACTGATTGAGTTATAAATTGTATTACCACATGTCAAACTTTACCAGCTGGTGCAGTGGATTCTAAGAAAGCCACGAGACTCACCATTCATGATCTGCATGTTTTTGAGTCTGTGTATTAGAATAATTAATTGAAAGGGAGTGTGTTCAAAATAATAGCAGTTTGAAGTTCAATTAGTGAGGTCAATCATTCTGTGAAGAAACAGGTGTGAATCAGGTGGCCCTTATTTAACCCCTTCCTACCATATGACGTGCTATCCCGTCCATGTGACCAGGGCCTGAAGTCCCAGGGACGGAATAGTACGTCATAGTCGATCGGCCGTTCTCACGGGGGAGCGCGGCCGTGTGTCAGCTGATTTTCACAGCTGACACCCGGCACTAAGTGCCAGGAGCGGTCACAGACCGCTCCTGGCACTTTAACCCCGGCCCACTGCGATCAAACATGATTGCTGACAGCCCCTCTGCTTTTGGATCGAAGACCCCCCGGCATGCCGCGGGTCCCGATCGCTGCCATGGAGACCCGATGTTGTCACGATGACATCCGGGTCTCCAGGCCTGAGTGACTTCCTGTCATGCGCATTGATGACCAGGAAGTCTCTCAGGTCAGTGTTATAGGAGTTGCAGCGCAGATCTGCATGCTATAGAAGCAATCAGCCTACACAAAATAAGTTTCCCATAGCGGGACAAAGTGTAAAACTAAGAATTACTGTAAATAAAAAAAATTTTTTTAAATAATTGTAAAAATTAAAAAATCAACATTTATTCCAGCAATAAATATTTTATTAAAAAAAATTTAAACAATAAAAGTACACATATATGGTATCGCCGCGTCCGTAATGACCCGCCCTATAAAACTGTCCCATTAGTTAACCCCTTTAGTGAACACCATAAAAAAAAGAACAAGGCAAAAAACAATGCTTTATCATCATACCGCCAAGCAAAAAGTGGAATAACACGTGATCAAACAAACGGATATAAATAAAGGTGGTACAGCTGAAAACGTCATTTTGTCCCGCAAAAAATAAGCCGCCATACAGCATCATCAGCGAAAAAATTAAAAAAATATACCTGTCAGAATGAATGAATAGACCCCTCACTTTTGGTGCCACTTTTGAGTGTTTTCTGCCATATAGACCCCTCAAAGTGACTTCAAATGTGAGGTGGTCCCTAAAAAAATGGTTTTGTAAATTTTGTTGTAAAAATGAGAAATCGCTGGTCAACTTTTAACCCTTATAACTTTCTAACAAAAAAAAGTTTGTTTCCAAAATTGTGCTGATGTAAAGTAGACATGCGGGAAATGTTATTTAGAAACTATTTCATGTGACATATTTCTCTGATTTAAGGGCACAAAATTCAAAGTTTGAAAATTGCGAAATGTTAAAAATTTTCGCCATATTTCCTTTTTTTTATAAATAAACTCAAGTTATATCGAAGAAATGTTACCACGAACATGAAGTACAATATGTCACGAGAAAACAGTCTCAGAATCACCAAGATCCGTTGAAGCGTTCCAGAGTTATAACCTCATAAAAGGACAGTGGTCAGAATTGTTAAAATTGGCCTGGTCATTAACGTGCAAACCACCCTTGGGAGTAAAGGGGTTAAGGGTGAAGCCAGGACATGTTGTACATGCATTTCTCCTTGAAAGCCTAACACCTAGAAATTAACTTTTCATTTCTTCCTCCATCCTCCACATCCTACACCTACACTTCAGATCTATTCCTCAACATAAATTCCTTTGTCTCCAAACACAGTCAGTCACCCTATGCCCTATCCTATTCCCACTTACTAACACTCTCTCTTCTGGTGATATTTCCCCAAACCCCGGTCCTCTTCACCACATCCCCACAGTCACTTCTACCTCCCATCCACGACCTATCACAAATTTTCGTAACCTTTCTAACCTTATACCCATTCACCCAGCCCCCGCTTCCACATTCCCTCTAACAGGAGCTTTATGGAATGCTTGCTCTGCCTGCAACAGACTCTCATACATCCATGATGTTTCCTTCACTAAGAACCAATCCTTCCTCGGCATCACCGAAACCTGGCTCACCAACTCTGATACAGCAACTCCAGCTGCTTTTTTTTTGGTGTATTCCACCTTTCTCACACACCCCCACCCCAGCCATAAGCAGTGTGGAGGGGTTGGTATTCCCCAGTCAGGTAAATGCTCCTTCGCTCTAATTCCACTGCCACCCTCCGTTACTCTCCCTTCTTTTGAGGCGCACTCATTCTGCATCTACTCCCCCTACAACTGGTGGTGATTTTTCACTTCCCGGGCCAGACACCTCCTTTTTCTACCACTTTACTACTAAATTTGATTTCCATTAACATCCCCACTATCATCATGGGTGACTTAATCATCCCAATTGACACTTCCCACTCAGCCATCCTCAAGCTTCCTCCTTCAATCTTGCTCAATGGTCCTCCACAGCCACTCACAAGGACAGCCACACACCGGAACTCCTCTTCACCTGCCTCTGTTCCCCATATAACTTCTCTAACTCTAACTGTCTGAGCACAACTTACTTACATTCACATTCCGCACCTCTCCATGTGCACAATTCCCACTTCACAAACTTGCACACCCTCGAAGAAATCTGAAACACCTTGATTTACACTCATGTTCTGAGTCCTTTCACCCTCTGGAAGTCTTAGGTTTCTCATACAATGCAGATGTGGCTTTATATAAACATCACAGCAGCTGCAGCTCTCGAATTAGTCGCCCCCCTCACACATATCAAAGCTCGCACAATCAACAGGCAACCCTGGTACACCAGTTTGACTAAAAAACTGAGGCAGACTTCTGAGGTTGCTGAGCGGAGATGGAAAAGATCCCATTCCAACGAGCACTTCGTGGCATACGAACAGTCCACCAATTTCAAGTCTCCACTCGCTGCTGCAAAACAAACCTACTTCTCATCTCTCATATCATCACTGTATCACAACCCTAAATAGCTATTGAACACTTTCAATTCTCTCCTCGGTCCCCAGCACCTCCTCCCTCTCCTCTCAACAGAAGGCTTTGCCTCATTCTTCAAGCAGATTGACATCAGAGAAAGCTTTGGCTTACAGTTCTCACAGCCTGTCCTCATAACTACTCAGTCCTCCTCCTCCAAAACCAGCTTCTCTGCCATTACAGAACATAAACTTTCCTCTCTACTCTCCAGATCACAGCTCATCAGCTGTGCACTTAAACCAATTCCATCCCAACTCATTCCAAACCACGTTATCTTGCCCCCTGTCGGTATCTCCCAAGGTTCAGTTCTAGGACCCTTGCTCTTCTCCATCTGCACTTCTCGCCTGGGACTGCTCATAGAGTCCCACAGCTTTCAGTATCTTCTCTATGCTGGTAACACACTTATCTACCTCTCTGGACACGATATAACTTCCTTACTATTTGTAGAAAAAACTTGGCACTCAGGGAGCAATTGAAGTGAAAAAATAAGGTTCCATTTATTGTGCATCCAACAAATGAGCGCACATCCCCAGCGACGTTGGTCGCACATTGCAAACGTGCTGCTCCATACAGGTTCTACTCAGGCATCCAGGCATAACAATCCTCTTTTGGAATATCAATATACTACAAGATTTCTGTAGTGGAATATTGAAACTCCTCATCTATTCTACTGAACCAGTTAGTTCTGATGAAGGTCCTCATGTGGATCGAAAACGTTTAACATAATTTGTTGGATGCGCAATAAATGGAACCTTCTTTTTTCACTTCAATTGCTCCCTGAGTGCCAAGTTTTTTCTACAGTTGATATGACGGGCTGGATACTCCACTTGGGCACCATTAACTGTTGTATGAGTGCCGTGTTTATTTACTTGATCATTTCCTTACTAACCAGAATCCCAAAATGTCTGTCCACTATTTCATCCTTCTTCTCTGCTTGATTTCTAAAACTTAACATGGACAAAACCAAATTAATCACTTTTTCCTCATCTCACTCAACCCCTTCAACAGACTTATCCATCAAAGTTAATGGCTACTCTTCCCAGTCCCATAAGCTTGCTGCCTCGGGGTAAGCCTTGACTCTGCTCTCTCACTTACACCACAGTCAAGTCCTTTTCATCTCTTGCCAACATTACTTAAACAAGAATCTGCAAAAACACTAGTGCATGCCCTCATCATCTTCTGCCTTGACCACTGCAATCTCCTACTGTGTGGCCTCCCTTCCAGCACTCTCACACCCCTCCAATCTATCCTAAACTCTGCTGCCTGACTAATCCACCTGGCTTCCCCCGGCCTCTCCCCTGTGCCAATCCCTTCATTGGCTCCCCATTGCCCAGAGAAGCCAGTTCAAAACATACAACACCATCCACAACCTTTCTCCTCCATACATCTGTGACCTAGTCTCCCAGTACTTACCTGCGGGCAACCTCCGATCCTCTCAAGATCTCCTTCTCTACTCCCTTCTTCCCACAATGCATACAAGATTTTTCCTGTGCATGCCCCCTACTCTGGAACACTTTACCCCAACATATCAGACCCTCGCCTACCATGGAAACCTTAAAAAGGAACCTGAAGACCTACCTCTTTTGTCAAGCCTACAACCTGCAGTAACCCTTGCTCCACTACACCACTGCATGATCAGCTCTACCCTCACCGACTGTATCCTCACCCATTCCTTGTAGACTGTAACAGGGGTGGGATTCAAATTTTTAACAACAGGTTCTGTGTTTGTGCGTCGGAAAATCACACCCATTTTAAAGCCACTCCCATTTTTTAGCCACACCCAGTTTTAAAGCAACACACATTTACACACACATTTACCTCAAACGTATACAAGTAGGGGAGCAGTCAAACCATACCTCCCAACTTTTGAAGAAGGGAAAGAGTGATAAAGGTTGCGGCACGCGCAGCGGCAAATTTTAGGCACGCCCCGGCAACTAGTCACACCCATGTCCACGCCCCAACCACATCCATTTAGCACTGGTGATCACACTGACTGGTACTGAGGCACAGTGACTGGCACTGTGGGCACACTGGTACTGAGTAAAAGAAAGAACCGAGAGAGAGAAGAATGAGGGAAGAATGGGAAGCATTTAAGGAAACCAGGATGGATGAACATAGAACTTAAACACATGCTAAAAAGGAAGAAAGAAATGTTTATCAAATGGAAAGAGGGAGGCATATCTAAAGAAGAATATAATGCCGTCTGCAGAACCTGCAGGGCACAAATCAGATTATCTAAAGCTGACAATGAATTAAGGCTTGCAAGTGACGTCAAAAGCAACAAAAAAGGATTTTGGGGATACGTCAAAAGTAAAAGAAAAGTCAAAGATGCTATAGGATTTTTACAGGATGAAAATGATGAAATGGTAAGTCAGGATGTTGAGAAGGCTGAACTTTTAAATTCCTATTTTGCATCTGTTTTCTCTCAGAAAGGAAATGTAACATCAACTGATCTTCACTGTCCTATTAAAGGAATAGAAGAATCCAGGATATCTATAAACAGAAAGACAGTGAGGAAACACTTAGCTAACCTAAATGAATTCAAGTCTCCAGGTCCAGATGAATTACACCCCAGGGTACTGAAGGAGATAGCAGAAGAAATTCTTGAACCACTGTCCATAATCTTTGAAAATTCTTGGAGAACAGGAGAAGTCCCAGAAGACTGGAGAAGAGCAAATGTTGTTCCTATCTTCAAAAAGGGGAAGAAGGTGGACCCAGGGAACTACAGGCCGGTGAGTCTGACTTCTATACCAGGAAAGATCTTTGAACAAATTATTAAAGAACATGTATGCAAGTACCTGGATAAAAATGAAGTGATTAAACAGAGTCAGCATGGGTTTGTAACTAATAAGTCATGTCAGACTAACTTAATTTCCTTCTATGACAGAATCACTGACTGGGTGGATCAGGGAAATGCTGTAGATATAGTATATCTTGACTTCAGCAAAGCATTTGACAAAGTATCTCACACAATCCTTATTGAAAAAATGACTAAGTATGGAATGGACAAGGCAACTGTTAGGTGGATTCATAACTGGCTTCAGTGATCGGACCCAAAGAGTGGTTGTAAATGGCTGCACATCCAGTTGGAAGAATGTCTCAAGTGGGGTACCACAAGGCTCTGTTTTGGGCCCTGTATTGTTCAACATCTTTATCAATGATTTAGATGAAGGAATTGAGGGTAAACTGATCAAATTTGCTGATGACACAAAGCTAGGAGGGGTAGCTAATACTAGAGAAGAGAGAGAGAGGATTCAAAAAGATATACATAAACTGGAGCAGTAGGCAGCAACTAACAGAATGGATTTTAACAGGGAAAAATGCAAAGTACTACATCTGGGCAATAAAAATGAAAAAAGCATATACAAAATGGGAGGAATAGGGCTAAGTAACAGCACATGTGAAAAAGACTTGGGTATACTAATTGATCACAGACTTAACATGAGTCAACAGTGTGATGCAGCAGCAAAAAAGGCAAATGCAATTCTAGGATGTATCAACAGAAGCATACAGTCTAGATCACGTGAGGTCATTATTGCCCTCTACTCCTCTTTGGTCAGACCTCATCTGGAATACTGTGTCCAGTTTTGGGCACCACATTTTAAAAAATACATCAACAAACTGGAGCAAGTTCAGAGAAGAGCCACCAGAATGGTGACCGGTCTGCAAACCATGTCCTATGAGGAACGGTTGCAGGATTTGGGAATGTTTAGCTTGCAAAAAAGAAGACTGAGAGGAGACTTAATAGCTGTCTACAAATATCTCAAGGGCTGTCACATTGTAGAAGGATCATCTTTATTCTCATTTGCGCAAGGAAAGACTAGAAGCAATGGGATGAAACTGAATGGGAGGAGACACAGATTAGATATTAGAAAAAACTTTTTGACAGTTAGGGTGATCAATGAGTGGAACAGGCTGCCACAAGAGGTGGTGAGTTCTCCTTCAATGGAAGTCTTCAAACAGAGGCTGGATAGACATCTGTCTGGGATGATTTAGAGAATCCTGCTTTGAGCAGGGGGTTGGACCAGATGACCCAGGAGGTCCCTTCCAACTCTACCATTCTATGATTCTATGAAAAAAGAAAACCGAGAGAAAGAAAGAGGGGAAAGCAAGAAATGAACAGAGAGAAAGTAGAGAGAAAAAGAAATAAAGAAAGGGGAAAGATAGAACAGAGAGAGAGAGAAAGAAAGAGGGGAAGAAAGAAAGAACAGAGAGAGAGAGAAAGAAAGAACAGAGATATAGAAAGAAAGGGGGGAAAGAAAGAACAGAGAGATAGAAAGAAAGAGGGGAAAGAAAGAAAACAGAGAGAGAGAGTGGACAGAAAAAAAGAACAGAGAGAAAAAAAGAAAGAGGGGAAAGAAAGAAATAAAATAGAGGGAGAGAGAAAGAAAGATGGGAAAGAAAAAAAGGGGAAAGAAAGAACAGAGAGAGAAAAGAAGAACAGGAGAGAAAGAACAGAGAGAGAAAGAAAGAACAGAGAGAGAGAGAAAGAAAAGAGGGAGAAAGAAAGAAATATTCTATAAAGATACTATAGCAGCTCGGCTCCCATTGTAGTGCCCACCTGAGCCTCCCGGTGCAGGACATATCATGATCCGCTCACATGGCCGACATCCCCGATTCCAAGGCGAGGACACGGTGATGGATCTGAAGCATTCCCTGAAGTGCCTCCATGGTTCCGTCACAATCTCCTCCCGAAATTACCTAATTTCCGGTCATCTTCCAGCATTTCACTTCTGGTGGAACATCACGTGCGAGTTTTAAAGTGCTCCTCGGGAACTCCGGCATGTACTCCTGTGTCCATGGGAAAAGAGAGAGTAGTCACTGAACCGGATGACGGCTCTGGATCCCCCCGGTATGGGAATCGGCTGCTTTTTTAACAAGCAGTTCCATCGAACCGGGGAGAACCGGCTGAATCCCACCCCTCCACATGTACAACCCCCTGAAGCCCCCTTCACCATGTGCAGTACCCAGGCCGCAGCCCCACCACCATGTGCAGTGCCCAGGCCGCAGCCCCCTCCACAATACAGCCCCCGCCACATGTACAGCCCCCTCCACCATGTGCAGTCTGCACAGCCCCACCACCATGCGCAGCCCCTCCATCATACAGCCACCATGTACAGCCCTTGCGCAGGCACAGCCCCCGGCCGCCAACATGTACAGCCCCTGTGCAGCCCCCTCCACCATACAGCCCCACCACAATGTATAGCCCTTGCGCAGCCCCCTCCACCATGTACAGCCCCTGCGCAGCCCCCTCCACAATAATGCCCCGCCACATGTACAGCCCCCAGGCCGCAGACCACTCCACCATACAGCCCCCTGTGTGCATTGCCCAGGCCGCCCAGCATTTCACTTCTGGTGGAACATCACGTGCGAGTTTTAAAGTGCGCTCGGGGCTCCGGCATGTACTCCTGTGTCCATGGGAAAAGAGAGAGTAGTCACTGAACCGGATGATGGCTCTGGATCCCCCGGTATGGGGAATCGGCTGCTTTTTTAACAAGCAGTTCCATCGAACCGGGAGAACCGGCTGAATCCCACCCCTCCACATGTACAACCCCCTGAAGCCCCCTTCACCATGTGCAGTACCCAGGCCGCAGCCCCACCACCATGTGCAGTGCCCAGGCCGCAGCCCCCTCCACAATACAGCCCCCGCCACATGTACAGCCCCCTCCATCATGTGCAGTCCCCACAGCCCCCGCCACCATGCGCAGCCCCCTCCACCATACAGCTACCATGTACAGCCCTTGCGCAGGCACAGCCCCTCCACCATACAGTCCCTGTGCAGCCCCCTCCACCATACAGTTCTTGTGCAGCCCCCTCCACCATACAGCCCCTGTGCAGCTCCTCCACCATACAGCCCCTGTGCAGCCCCTCCACCATACAGCCCCTGTACAGCCCTCCACAGCCTGTGCCCCCCTCCACCATACAGCCCCTGTGCAGCCCCCTCCACCATACAGCCCCTGTGCAGCCCCTCCACCATACAGCCACCATGTACAGCCCTTGCGCAGGCACAGCCCCTCCACCATACAGTCCCTGTGCAGCCCCCTCGATCATACAGCCCCTGTGCAGCCCCACCACCATACAGCCCCTGTGCAGCCCCTCCACCATACAGCCCCCGCTCAATTCATTTTATAAAAAATAATAATAAAAAAAAAATTTCCATACTTACCTTAAAGTCACCGCTGCGCTGCTCCCCTGCAGATACTCTCCACTTCCAGCGTCTGCGTCCGGTACACGTCAGGCCTGCGCGATGACGTTATCGTGCAGGTCCGACGCGACACTGGAAGTAGAGAGGGAGGAAGAAGGAGCTGCGCGGCGTGCACAGCTCCCGGCCAGATACTGTGTGACGCGGGCGGCTGTGTCTGTTGCCGGCCGCGTCACATCACACAGTAAAGCAGGCACGGGCGGCCGCACGCAATTTGCTGTGCGGCCGGCCCACCAGGCAGTGGGGTACCGGTTCGCGCCTCTCAATCTCCCCGGTTCGGGGAACCGCCTACTTTTTTAACAAGCGGTTCCATCGAACCGGGGAGAACCGGCTAAATCCCACCCCTGGACTGTAAGCCCTAGCGGGCAGGGTCCTTTCTCCTCCTGTACCAGCAGGTATATTGTATGATTATTATACTTGTTTTTATGTGTACCCCTTTTCACATGTAAAGAGCAATGGAATGAATGGCACCATAATAAATAATAAGCATGTGAAACATTTGTAGTACACTCCCTTCTGACTAAGCACTCCTCCTATCAGCCTAAGACATTTTTAATTCGAGCTGGATCCTGCCTTTAAAATTGTAAGCTTTCAGCCCGGGAGCAGCATATTAGGTTACAGTTCCAACAAAGGGGTACGCCTTGCTGCTGGGCTCTCACAGAGCACAAATTGACCAATAAGTACACTGAGCAAAAATACAGTGGTGTGAAAAAGTGTTGGACCCCTTCCTGATGTCCTATTCTTTTGCATGTTTGTCACATTTAAATGTTTCAGATCACCAAATTTAAATATTAGACAAAGATAACAAGTAGACACTGTGGATGCAGTTTGTGCTATGGACTTCTGAAAGGAAGGACAATGCTGAACAGAGGCCAGATGGAGTCCAGAGTAACTCTGCTGCCTTATTATAGTGAATGGATGCCTCGGGGGTTTCATTTGAATCATGTCACTCAGAGATTTAGATGGAAACCCCAAAGTGGGTAGTTTGTAAAATGACATCACTTATTGGGGGTTTCTGTTGTTCTTGCATCTCAGGGGATCTGCCAATGTGAGAAGGCACTCTCAAACCATTCCAGCAACATCTGACCTCCAATATGGCACTTCTTCCATGTGAGCTTTTCACTGTGCCTCAAAAGTAGTTTTCGACCACATACAGGGTATCTGTGTACTCAGGAGAAATTGCACAACAAATTTTGGGGATGATTTTCTCCTGCTATCCTTGAAAGTGAAAAAAGTGGGGCTAAATCAACAGTTTTGTGGGAAAAATAGTTTTAAAATTCTGTGAAACAACTGTGTGTTCAAAGTGCTCATTAGACGTTTAGATAAGGCCTCTTTCACACATCTGTTTTTTACAATCAGTCGCAATTCGTGAAAGTGTTAAAAAAACGGATCCTGTTCAGACTGTAAAAAACTGATGCGAAGGATTCTGTTTTTTGATGGATCCATCAAGGCTGGTGAGGTGAACTTATGAACTTTGTCCCATGCGCTGAGAGAGAGATTTTTTTCATGTGCCAGAACGGCTGTGGGGGTTAAATTAAAGGAAAATAAATTATGGAGGGCATGCTCAGTTGTAAAAAACAGATCCGTCACCGGAATCTGTCTTGTGATGGATCCTGCGCCCATAGGCTTCCATTATAGCCTACGACGGATGCCGCTGGATCCCTCTCTGTCCGACTTTTCGACGTACAGAAAAAAACGTTCCTTTGTCCGTTGCCTCAGTCTGACGGACAAAGATTTTTCAACGGATCCGTCAAAAGATGGATGAAACGTGCGGCTATCCGTAGCTAATACAAGTCTATGAGAAAAAAAACAGATCCTGCAGCACCAATTGCAGGATCCATTTTTTTCACAAAATGACGGATTGTGGCTGATGGCAAAAAACTGATGTGTGAAAGAGGCCTAAATCTCTTCAGGGCTCTAGTTTACAAAATTGGGTCACTTGTGGGGGACACCCACTGTGTAGGCACATCAGGGGCTCTCCAAATGCGACATGACACCCTGGGACCATTCCACGAAAGTCTGCGTTTTAAAACGACATTCCTTCCTTTCTTTGCCCTCACGTGCACCAAAACAGGAGTTTTCCCCCACATATGGGGTATCTGCACACCCAGGTGAAAATACACAACATATTTTTGTGTCTATTTTCTCCTGATACCCTTGCGAAAACAAAAATTTGGGACTAAACATTTTTGTGGGAAAAAAAATTTTTTTTATTTTCATTACTCTAAACTATAAAGTTTTGTGAAGCACCTGGTGGTTCACACATCTAGATACCTTCCTTGAAGAGTCTAGTTTCCAAAATGGGGTCACTTGTGGGTGTTTTCCACTGTTTATGACCATCAGGGGCTCTCCAAACGAGACATGGCGTCCACTCTAGATTCCAGCCGATTTTGCTTTCAAAAAGTCAAACTGATCTCTTTCCCTTACGAGCCCTGCCGTGTGCCCAAACAGTAGTTTCCTCCACATATGGGGTATACGTGCACTCAAGAAAAATTTCACAAATTTTGGGGTCCATTTTCTCCTGTTACCCTGCTGTAAATGAAAAAAATAATTGGGGTATTAACTTTTTTTCACAAAAAATGTACTTAATTGTTAATTTTTTCCTTCCAC
Source organism: Oophaga sylvatica (assembly GCA_033576555.1). NCBI lineage: Eukaryota > Metazoa > Chordata > Amphibia > Anura > Dendrobatidae > Oophaga > Oophaga sylvatica. The sequence goes on from JARQOD010000001.1 coordinate 279,763,347, forward strand.
ATTACTTCAGTTCCAGTTAAGCACCTGAAGAGTTAATAAACTTCTTCAATGTGATTTTGTTAAACCCCCCTTGGCTTTTTATCTATTTTGTTATATTACATTCTGTGATTAAATATTTTTGCATCAGATTTGTGTGTGATGCACCAGCACTGAATAGTCTAAGTTGGTGAAGTGAAAAAAATAGAGATAAATTAGAGTTATGGGATCAAATAACTAAAAATTGGCATGGGCATGTCCTTTTGGGATGAAGCCTATAACTGTACCTTGAATATGTTTTGGTAAATGGCTTAGATGCAAAATCTTATATCGCTGTCCAAATATTTCTGGACCTAACTGCATATATAATGTGCCCCCACACAGCCCCCCTATATACAGCATGAAGCCTCGTATAACTCTCCAATGTATAGTATGAGCCACTACACAGCCCTCCCATATAAAAGACACAAATCCTACAGTCATGCAGATTAAAAAAAAACACACACACACACCTTGCCCTTGTTTTCCCTGTACTCTGGTCCAGTCTTTACTGTGTGCACCAACATTCCAGCACAGGAGACGCAATGTAGTGACATCATTGCGCCTGCTGTTTCAGTCATACACACTGAATGGTGGAAGGAGCCCACGACCTCCTCCTCCATCATTGTATTCACTGCTGTTAGCATCCTGAGGATGCATATAGTGGTGACATCAAATGCAGTGTGAAGGAGAGCTGTCACATAGTGCAGCCTGTGGGCCATTGTGTTTTCAGCCCATCGGCAGTCATGGTCTGCATGCACGACTGGTACAGCCAGAGGACCGGATGTGGCCTGCGGTTCGCATGTTGCCCAAATCTGGGTTAAGTTGTACTGTTACAGTTTAGCTTTTGCCTATCCAGTCGGCCTATAGAACAAACTAATAGGACCAATAAGAATGCAAGTATGTTATTTTCACTCTGAATTTTGGAGAGATCATGTTTATTGATCATTTATTATTTGACCTTTACATTATTTTTCTTTTTTTAAGGCTATGAAGGGATTTCAAATATTTGTTATCAGAAATGTGAAGGAAATATTTCATAGTTTGACTATAGAGTTAAAGGGTTTCTGCTCTTTAAAAATAATATAAAATATTAAATTTCTCTCTAAATACTTTTATTTAGCAAAAAAGATATGCTTTATGTAGAGCACTCTGTCAGCATTGTAAAGATGAGTAAAGATTATAGGGTTGAGCATTCCGATACCGAAACCCGGTTCCGATACCTGAAATCCAATGTAAGTCTATGGGAACAAAATATCGGAATATTTTTAATTCCGATATTTTGTTCCCATAGACTAACATTGGATTTCAGGTATCAGAACCGGGTATCGGAATGCTCAACCCTAGGAACTTAGCGTGCACTCAGTCAAGTAAGACAAGGTGCTGGTGTAGTGGACCTGAGGTCCCAAATCTAGAATAATATAATACACCGCACACTTAGTTGAATATGATGCAAGGGTGAAAACTATTATTTATTTATATACAGATTGATAGTTTAGGCAAGGCAATATATGACAAGCGATTAAATTTAACGTCTCGGTCAACCGGAGCCTTTATCAAAAAAGTCGCTGAAAAATAAAGAGAAAACAAATAAATAGCAAATAATTATATAATCACAATGAAATAATAAAGCAAATGAGACAATGAAGGTAAATATACAAAAATCATCCAGTTATTTGCTATTTATTTGTTTTCTCTTTATTTTTCAGCGACTTTATTATATTATTCTAGCATTGTAAAGATGGCAACTGCCAGGACATGCAGTAGAAGGAACTTTGCGGGGTTGAGGCCTGGACGGCATGTAGGGCAGACTGCAAAGTGCGAGCTCCCGCAGATTATCATGTGTTTATCCTGCCACCATGATATTAGCTATCTGTGACCCCTCTGCTCATTCACCCAAATCCTCCTGTACAAAGAGATTATCTGGAGACTGAGTGTGGCATCTTCCGGAAGCAGGAGGACTGATAAGGACTCAGCAGGGGATAAGAGAGGACAATCTAAAGGGTATGCCACACTAAACAAGATCGCTAACGAGATCGCTAAAATACGTCACTATTTAGCGATCTCGTTAGCGACCTCGTTGTGTGTGGCATGTAGCAACGACGTGGCCCCTGCTGTGATCTCGTTGATCGTTCACTAGAGTTCTGGACCGTATTTTGATCGTTGGCGTCCCGCTGGTGAGCCTGAATCGCTGTGTTTGGCACCTTTTGTGAACGATGTGCGACCTCGTTGACGACGCATTAGTCAGCGGCGCAGGCGGGACTTTGTTTTCTTTCGTTAACGCCCTACAGCTCCGATTGGTGACCACAACATCACCTCAGCTATAATAACTGCGCCCCCATCCATTGTTTCCAGAGCACTTTTGGGTATCTTTGTGCGTTGTTGCGAGGATAGTATCGTGTGGCGGAGTTTTGCGATCCTGTTTGTGGCGCAGTGGTGGGTTTTTGCGATCCTGTCTGAGTCGCTAGAGCACCATCCATCCCATTTGGATTTGGATCTTCGGGATATTTGGATTCAAGGTAAATATTGTTTGTGATGCTGTTTGATAATGGTTTTTAACCTTATTTTTTTTTTTTTTTCGTCTACTTTATTTATTTTACATCCCTGACCTTATTTTCTTTTTTTTTTTTTCCCGTCTGCTTTATTTATTTTACACCCCTGACCTTATTTTTTTTTTTTCGTCTGCTTTATTTATTTTACACCCTGACCTTATTTTTTTTATTTTTTTTGTCTGCTTTATTTATTTTACACCCCTGACCTTATTTTTTTTTTTTTTCGTCTGCTTTATTATTTTTACACCCCCCACCATTTTAGACATTTGTAAACTGTATATAAAATGTTAACTGAAAAGTTTAATTTTTTTTTTTATATATTTTTTATTTATTCTTTATTTTATTTTGTTTAAACTCTTTATTAATAGTAATTAATTAGTAATTAACTTTTCTCTTCTTTACCGTACAGGTTGCACATAATGAACCTGTCCACCGCGGAGCGTGTGATTGTTGGCAGTTGCACTGTCAATGGAGGCAGATCGTCAGGAAGAGGGCGGGTGGAAGAGAGGCGCTCCAAGCGAAAGCGTCGCATGTGGACCAGGGAATGGCTGGAGCAGAGGTCTCAAATTCACCCACATGCATCTAGTGAGGGAATTGCAGGAAAAGAATCCGCAGGATTTCCGGAATTATCTACGGATGTCGGAGGATTCATTCAAGCTCCTACTGGAAGCTGTGAGGCCACTCATTGAACGGCAGGATACCCGGATGCGTGCAGCTGTTTCAGCAGAGGAACGTTTGGCAGTAACGCTGCGATTTCTGGCAACCGGACGTTCAATGAAGGATTTGCAATATTCTGCTGCAATTTCTCGGTCGCTGCTTGGAGAACTAATTCCGGAGACATGCAACGCCATCGTCCCAGTTTACAGAGCTACATGCCTTTTCCCAAATCAGTGGCGGAATGGCAAATTATTGCCTCTGATTTTGAAAGGATTTGGCAGTTCCCAAACTGTGGTGGTGCCTTGGATGGCAAACATGTGCGGATCACGCAACCAGCCAAAGCGGATCCTATTTTCATAATTACAAGGGCTACTTCAGCGTGATCCTCATGGCCCTTGTTAATGCCAATTATGAATTTATTGACGTTGATGTTGGCATGAACGGAAGGGTTTCTGACGGTCGCGTTTTGGAGCACACTACTTTTGGTGAACGGTTGTTTAATAATAAACTTAACTTGCCAACCAACATGGACACCACCGCCAACCTAAACTTTGTGTTTGTGGGCGATGAAGCCTTCCCCCTTCATGAGCATCTTGTTAAACCATACCCACAAAAGACTTTGACAGGGGAAAGGCGGATTTTTAACTACAGACTGTCTAGGACACGGCGAGTTGTTGAGAATGCCTTCAGCATAATGGCCAACCGCTTCAGGGTTTTCCACACTCCAATCAATATGAAGCTGGAATCCATAGACTCTGTGGTGTTGGCCTGTTGTGTGCTGCACAATTTTCTACGCAAACGCGATGCTGGTACTTACAGTCCGCCAGGCTTCATGGACTCGGACAGCAATGGTGACGTGGTGTTTGGAGAATGGCGTGACAATGATCCCGCTATTGCAGGCCTTCAACCTGTCAATCAAGGCAGGAGCAAGGACGATGCGAAGGCCGGCCGAGACAAGTACTGCCAATACTTTAATGGGCCTGGTGCAGTGACTTGGCAGCATCAGGTCTAGTTTGATTTTGATAATGTTTTACTTTACCCTTTTTTTAACAATGTTTTTATAATAAAAAATTTTTATTTTAAAAATGCATTCGTGTTTTTTTTTAATTATTTTACCAATATGGGAGAAGGGCTAATGATGGGTGAGATGTGGGGAGGGAGTAATGGGGATGGCAAAGAGACATGTTACCAGCAGCTGCAGTTTTTAAAATCTTTTCAAAGGCTTTTTTGTTGTCTATTTTTGGTTTTACATTGTATTTACTTGTCACACACGGGGTCATGGGAGTACCATCAGTCATAGGAGTTAATTGTTAAAAAAATAAAGAAAAAAGTTTCAAATATTTACAATTATTTTAAGGGCCTATGGTCTCACTAGCGTTCAAACATTATAATTAAATATAACAGATAATACACCACAGCTGCATATATAAAGTTTAAATATATAATATATATATTTTAGTCATATATGAAAGATTAAAAAATTGTTATAAATATATTTGAAAATTCTTGGGAGGTAAAGGTCAACATTCACCAGGGAATCACAGCTATTCACAGATATGCGACGCCATTGTGATCGCAATGTGACTTCTCACGAGCTCCAGCTATATACAGATATGCATACACATATGTGAAGCCACTGTGATTTGCAAGGTGAAGATTCTCGAGCCCCAGCCATACAGATATGCGACGCCATTGTGATCGCAATGTGACTTCTCACGAGCTCCAGCTGTACAGATATGCATACAGATATGCAAAGCCATTGTGATTGCAAGGTGATTCGCGAGCCCCAGCCATAAAGATATGCGATGCCATTGTGATCGCAATGTGACTACTCATGCACTCCAGCTATACAGATATGCATACAGATATGCAAAGCCATTGTGATTTGCAAGGTGAAGATTCGCGAGCCCCAGCCATACAGATATGCGACGCCATTGTGATCGCAATGTGACCTCACGAGCTCCAGCTATACAGATATGCATACACATATGTGAAGCCATTGTGATTTGCAAGGTGAAGATTGTCACGAGCCCCAGCCATAAAGACATGAGACGCCATTGTGATCGCCTAGCTTGGAACAGTGGTACTGCGATCGCAACAGCATCTCATATCTGTGCTTGGCTGGTGCATGGCCGCTGCGGTCACTTTTCAATTGCAAAACCGTTTTGCGTCGCGAGTGCGGCCGCACGTAACGTGCGCACGCTGTGACGTCATGGCGCTGGCGTCGCCCAATGTGCTGTTGTTTGTAATGGCGGCAATGGCGGCGAGACAGCGCGGGCCTAAATGGTCGGACGAGGAGGTCCGTTTTTTAATTAAAAAAACGGACCGTTGGGATTATTACTGCAGGCTACCTGTGGCGCTTCAATGTGCGGCGGACCAGAGCACAGATCCGCAAGAAGCTGGCGGACCTGCGATACCGCTCACGTGATAGGGTCGCCAGCATCCGGGCCCAGCTACGAAGGCCTCTGAGTGAGTATTGATGAGGGTATCTGGAGAGGTTATGTTTTGTGGGTTAGGCTACTTTCACACTTGGGTTTTTTTGGCGCATGCGTTGTCTATGTGTCACATTTCTATCATCTCTGTCTCCATCATCTCTGGCTCTATCATCTGTCTCCATCATCTCTGTCTCAATCATCTATTTTTTTTTTTGACCGGAAAAAATAAAAAAAACATGTAGCGTCTAGCGCATATGGGCGCACACCGGGAAAATGCGCAGCGCACGACAAACGCACATGAACGCGTGCAAGCGCTAGACCCTGCGCCCGCCATGTTAAAGATAGGGGAACATTGCGCATGCGTCCGATAGCGCAAGTTGCGCTGCGCAAAAAAACGCAAGTGTGAAAGTAGCCTTATCTACCTATATCAATGCACCCGCAGTGATGGGAGTACCGGCAGTGATGGGGCAAGGCAGTGATGGGAGTACCAGTCGTGAGGGGGTTTACAGGCATAGATGGAAGTACTGGGAGTAACGGGAGGACGAGTAGTGATGGGAGTACCAGTAGTGATGGGGCAGGCAATGATAATGGGAAGGCAATGCTAATGATGATATTAATGGGGAGACAATGATGATGGGAAGGCAATGATGATTATATTAATGGGGAGGCAATGATGATGATAATGGGGAGTCTGAATTGTATATTTTATTTTACAGCACCACCTTCACCATCAGCAGCACCAGCTGCTCCACCGTCCCCAGCTACCCCTCCACCTCCATCATCTCCTTCCCCGGCTACCCCTCCACCTCCATCACCTACCCCTCCACCTCCATCATCACCTTACCTTTCAACCCCTTCACCACCAGCAACCCCCCCTCCACAGTTGGGGTCATCATCCAGCTCTTCACCGGCATATGGCTTCTCTCCAGTGTCACCCCGTGACACGGATGCAGGCTCCCCATCAGGTAATTAACGCACATTATATAAGCTTCAGACAAGTTTGAGAACTTTGTAAGGTCTTAAGGCTGGGTCTCACATAGCGATACACCAGCGATCCCGACAACGATCAGGATCACTGGTGTATCGCTATATTATCGCTGCTGAGCTACCAAACAGGCAGCTCAGGCAGCGATCAGCACAAGGACACTGCGGGTAAACATCGCTAGTTACCCGCTGTGTACCTTGGATACCAGCGCCCTGATGCAGGGAGCTGGTAACCAAGGTACACATCGGGTTTCCAGGCGCTGCGCAGTGCCTGGAAACCCGCTGTGTACCTTGGTTACCAGCTCCCTGCAGCAGGGCGCTGGTATCCAAGGTACACAGCGGGTTTCTAGGCACAGCCCCGCGCCTGGAAAACCGCTGTTTACCTTGGTTACCAGCGGATCGCTGGTCTCCCGCCTGTCACACGCAGCGATGCGTGCCTGTCAGCGGGAGACCAGCGATCAAAAAAATGTCCAGACATTTCAGCGACGATCAGCGATACCCGGCAGGGGGCTGATCGTCGCTGAATGTCACACACAGCGATATCGCTGGTGAGCTCGCTGCTGCGTCACAAAACTAGTGACTCAGTACCGATCTCGCTAGCGATATCGCTATGTGAGACGGGCCCTTTATGTGTAATGGCTGTTGTGATATAATTTTTTTTTTTCTGTGTTTCCCTAGCCGGCGGACCAACAGGTTCTGGGTGGGCAGTAAGCGGGTCCTCTGAGGAAAACCGTAAGTGTTAACAAACATAACATGTACATGTTGATGTTGCAACATAATTCACTATTAACTGTTACCTTTACCTCCACAGAAATCCCAACTGCAGAGGACCTGTTGGTGTCCCACCGCCGGCTGATGGCGAGAATGCACACAGCAGTGGCAGCTGTGAACAGCGCCATGGCTGCACTGCTGGAGCACGGGGTGATACTGGAGAGGGCAGTGGCTGGACTACGGGGCCGCCCTGAGTAAATTTTTTTTTTTTTAAATTATTTTGTTAATATTTTGTTTATAATTTTTTATTTTATTATTATCTTTGTTTTTTGTTTATATTTAATTAAAAAAAAATATATATACATTATATATGAAGTTAATATATATGATATATTGAACGTTTATCTATGCAGGTGTGGTGTATTTTTTTTTAGTATAAGGTTTTAGCGCTAGTGTGACCAGGGCCTTTAAAAGAAATGTTAATTTTTGAAATTTTTTTCATTTCATTTTTTCCCTATGATGGAACACCTATGATAGCTAGTACTCCCATGACCCCATGTGTGACAAGTAGATGTAATAAAAATACAACATTTTAATAGTTGACAACACATAAGAATAATAAAAGACCACAATTCATTAGATAAATAAGATTTTTATTAAAAAAGGTAACAATGTTAAAAAATATAGACAACAAAAACACTTTTGTAAAAAATTTTAAAAACTACAACTGCTGGTAAGATGGATCATTGCCATTACCACGCTGCCTCTGCGGTGTATAAAAATAAGGGGGAGCACCAACATTTGGGTTTGCAGGATTTAGCCCAATTGGGTTCGGCACAGGATTGTTGGGCCATGAGTAGTCCGGGTACTGCGGTCTTGGCATGATGACATATCTGTTATCCAGGTTTCCAAAAGACGCTTGAGTCAGTACCTCAAACATGAAGCCGCTGAACAGGATCCAGTGTAGGGAGCTTCTCATTAGCAAAGTATGCAAACCCTGTTATTTTAGTTTGGTCTTTTTCTGCCGTTAGCACTTTTTTCGCAATTTCCACCAATTCAGGAGTAGCCGAGGTGGGAGCCGAGGTGGTGGAGCCTTCCTTTTCCTTCCTGAAAGTGAAAGCCGGCGCCGCACAGATGAGGATGGTGGCTCAACTGCTTCTTTGTCTTGGATCAACGGCATGCTGTCTTCTTCTGTTGGAGGTGTGGAGACAGCCTCTTCTGTGTCCTGCATGAACAAAAAACAAATGGTAAATCACAAAGACAAAGAAATTAATCTTCACACTATAACACCCATATACAGCAAAAATGTGAAAACGACACTTGTATAGACAAAGAAATGTATCTTCACACTATACCCAAAACCAGCAAAAATGTGAAAACGACACTTGTAAAGACAAAGAAATTAATCTTCACACTATACCCAAAAACAGCAAAAATGTGAAAACGACACTTGTAAAGACAAAGAAATTAATCTTCACACTATAACACCCATATACAGCAAAAATGTGAAAACGACACTTGTAAAGACAAAGAAATGTATCTTCACACTATAACACCCAAAAACAGCAAAAATGTGAAAACGAAACTTGTAAATGGATAGGCCTCAACCGTTGAGCTAGATAAATTATCAGTACATGAAGGGATATATTCTGCCATTTTATCTACATTTCACAATTATATTTTTAATTTCAAGTCCACTTTGGCATGTACATTAAAATGTATTGTAATTTGTAATACAAAGGTACTTACATGTATGACAGGGGTGTCCGGCTGGATCACCGGGTCTAGATCCAACATGGATGTCCCTTGTCTGGGTACTTCTTGGTCCCTTGTGAAAGCGAACAGATAAAAGTACCACAGTTGGGGGACATAAACATCTTCGGCCCCCGCTCCAGATTTGGTAGAATTTATAACTTTATTGAGCTCTTTTTTGTACACTGTGCGGAGGGCCTGAATACGTTTTTTGACCGATGACTCATCCGCCGGTTCATCTGGGTAACAGTTCTTGCAGAGCTCCACCAGTTTTTTGTACGTGTCCTTCTTTTTAAGCCTGTTACAGTAATCAGCCGACTTTATTTTCCACAGGCACGGCATTGAGCGGTACAGCTCGATAAACTCCCGCAAAAATTCCTGCTTATCGGCCATCTGTAATAAAAAAAATGATTATGTGAGAACGCCAGAATGGTTAAATAAAATGCTTACATAGTCTACAACATAGAACACAGCAGGGATCACAAAATGGTGGTTGTGGGCACAGCTGGAGTAAACATTGACAGAGCTGGGATCATAAAATGGTGGTGGTGGGCGTGCCAGAACAAAACAATGGCAAAAAAAAAATAAAAAAATCATAGATGAAAAATTACACAAAAAACAGCAGGGATCACAAAATGGTGGTTGTGGGCGCAGCAGGATCAAACATTGACAGAGCTGGGATCATAAAATGGTGGGCGTGCCTGAACAAAACAATGGCAAAAAAAATAAAAAAATCATAGATGAACAATTACGCAAAAAAACAGCAAAAAACAGCAGGGATCACAAAATGGTGGTTGTGGGCGCAGCAGGAGCAAACATTGACAGAGCTGGGATCATAAAATGGTGGGCGTGCCTGAACAAAACAATGGCAAAAAAAATAAAAAAATCATAGATGAACAATTACGCAAAAAAAACAGCAAAAAACAGCAGGGATCACAAAATGGTGGTTGTGGGCGCAGCAGGAGCAAACATTGACAGAGCTGGGATCATAAAATGGTGGGCGTGCCTGAACAAAACAATGGCAAAAAAAAAAAATTTATGGACGACAATGGTTAACAACAGCAGAGATCTAAAATGGATCTGTAAAATTAAAGAAAAAATAAAAATTAAATGTGACAAAAAAAATACCTACCTTACAAAACTTGTTTGTGATTCTGAATAAAAAAGAAAATAGGGAAACTAAATAGCGTCACAAACTGGATCGCAGAGGATATAACGCCACAGACTGGATTGCAAAAACCCCAATGCCGTAGACTGGAACGTAGCAACCGCAATAGTGGCGCAAACTGGATCGCAGTAGTAGCTACAAAGGCTAGCAGGACACACTGGAACGATGCTGGAGATTTGAAAGAACCGCTTCTGCTCGAGAGCAATGGAGAGGAGTGCTGATACGTCGTCTTTTATGACGCGGTCATCCAATCACAAAGCGGGAGAGCTGTGATAAATATCTATGAGATAAATAGTGACCACCAATCTGTGATGAGGGGCATGCAAAAGGTTGCGCTCAGTCACGCCTATCGAGGTCGTGATCTTTCACAGTACATGCAGTGTGGCACGTCCCAACGACCGCCAAAGTCGTTAAAGAGATCGCTAACCGCTGATGCGTCGTTAATGAAATCGTCCAGTTTGGCCGCTACTAGCGACCTTAAAACGATCACACCAACGATAGCGTCGTTATCGTGATCGTTAGCGGGAACGTTTAGTGTGGCAGTACCTTAAAGGTACTGCCACACTAAACGATCGCACTAGTGATCATGACAACGACACAAGCTGACGAGATCGTTGGTGTGATCGCTATAAGGTCGCTAGTAGCTTCCAAACAGGAAGATCTCATTAACGACACATCAGCGGATCAGCGATCTGTATAACGACCTCGGCGGTCGTTGGGACGTGCCACACAGCATGTATTGTTAAAGATCACGACCTCGATAGGCGTGATTGAGCGCAACCTTTTCCACGCCCCTCAGCACAGATTGGTGGTCACTGTATGTCATGGCTGTTTATGTCACAGCAAAGATGAAGCGCTGTAGCGACTCTGGCAGGATCGCAAAACCCACACACTATACTATCCTCGCAACAACGCACAAAGGACAGAACGTTGGAGTTATCCACAAAGCGCTCTGGAACAATGGATGGGAGCTGAAGGGCATTACTAAAGAAATCCCAGTCCCGCCTGCGCCGCTGACATATGAGTCGTCAACGAGGTCGTACATTGTTCACAAAAGGTGTCAAACACAGCGATTCAGGCTCACCAGCGGGACGCCAACGATCAAAATATGGGCCAAACCGTTCGTGCACGATCAGCGACATCGCAGCGGGGGCCACATCGCTGCTACATGTCACACACAGCGACATCGCTAACGATGTCGCTGCTGCGTCATAAAATCGCTGTCGCTTGCGCGATCTCACTTAGTGTGGCATACCCTTAAGATGGAGACTCTACACTGTTCTGCAAACAGGAAGGCCTGGGTCTCACATAGCGACGCACCAGCGATCCCGACAACGATATGCACTTGTCAGGATCGCTGGTGTATCGCTACATGATCGCTGCTGAGCTGCCAAACAGCCAGCTCAGGGCAGCGATCAGCACAGCGACACTGCGGGTAACATCGCTTAGTTACCCGCAGTGTACGTTGGATACCAGCGCCCTGATGCAGGGAGCTGGTAACCAAGGTACACATCGGGTTTCCAGGCACTGCGCGGTGCCTGGAAACCCGCTGTGTACCTTGGTTACCAGCTCCCTGCATCAGGGCGCTGGTATCCAACGTACACAGCGGGTTTCTAGGCACAGCCCCGCGCCTGGAAACCCGCTGTGTACCTTGGTTACCAGCGGATTGCTGGTCTCCCGCCTGTCACACGCAGCGATGCGTGCCTGTCAGCGGGAGACCAGCGATCAAAAAAATGTCCAGGACATTCAGCGACGATCAGCGATACCCAGCAGGGGGTGGCTGATCGTCGCTGAATGTCACACACAGCGATATCGCTGGGGACATAGCTGCTGCGTCACAAAACTAGTGACTCAGCAGCGATCTCGCTAGCGAGATCGCTGTGTGAGACGGGAGCTGAATTCAGATGCACATGGTAAACTTGAGAAGTTTGCCAGAGTCCCACTTCATGAAGACCCTGACAGAGAGAGGAAGAGCAGCATTCATTATCTGCAGAGATTGTGAGTACAAACATCCCTGTTAGCTCCACAAAGCAGGCTGATAAGACCAGTGTGAAGGATGGAGAGGCTGAGAAAGACAGTCCACAGGTTAACCCCTCGATGTCTGAGCCCACGCTGAGTGAGATCCTAGCAGCAATGCCTGTACTTCCACTCTGAAGGATGTAAACACTCAGATGGCAGAGATGAAAGCGGACATATCCTGTATAAAGCATGATCTACACACAGTGAATGAGAGAGTGGGTGAGCTGGAGAGGTGAGTGGGCATAACTGAAGATAAACTGACCCCTGTGACTCGAGACCTGGGTAGAGCTATCCACAATATATCTCTATTGATCAGCAAAGTTGATGATTTGGAAAATCGCTCTCGCAGAAGCAACCTGCGCCTGGTGGGGGTCCCGGAGAAAGCGGAAAGCCGAAATCCGGCTGCCTTTCTGGAGACGTGGTTGACAGGTGCCATGGGAAAGGACATTCTCTCCCCGTTTTCTTCCATAGAGAGGGCGCACAGGGTCCCGGCTCGCCCTCCCCCACGGCCCATTCTCCTGAAACTTCTGCATTACAAAGATAGAGACGCCATCCTCAGGCGGGCTAGAGAACTTCAGGAACTCACCATTGATGGCAATAGGGTTTCTATATATCCAGAGTTTTCCCTGGAGGTGCAGAAAAAGAGGGCGCAATTTCTAGATATCAAGAAACGTCTGAAGAATATCCAAATTCCCTATGCTATGCTTTACCCAGCCAAGCTACGTGTGGTGGCCAAGGGGACTACTCATTTTTTTGACTCTCCAAAAACCGCCCTGGACTGGCTTGATGATAACAAGACTTATGGAGGAGCATACATTGACACCAGCATTTTCTGGCAATTTCAGAGGCATCTGCTGCTAAGCCGGTGGCTCTCATATCCACTTGCAATTGGATTTTTTCATCCTTGCAGCTGTGGATCTGGATGATATGCGGGATAGCCTTAAATTGTTTGTCCTACCACACCAAAACTCGCGCAGATCTTTGGTTGACTTGAGCTTGAGGAGGGGTTGATGCTATCTAGTCCCGCCGGACGGCGGGTCTCCGTGTGGGAAATTTTTGTAGCTGTCTATGTGCATGACACACTGCCTTAACTGCGGTGTTGGCCTAGTTTTCTTAAAGGCCCCTAATTTCTCTTCCAGAGAGAAATGTTTGGTTGTGTGGATATTGTTTGGGATTGTGTGTGGAGGTTTCAGTTTGGAATAGATGCTCCCTAGGGGGCCCAGATTTCAGCTATATTATGCAGGCATAGTCAACTTAGATAATTTGGATATTTTGGTAAACAATAATATAAATAGGATATGGCTCAAAACGTGAACCTATTGGCCTGGAACGTAAGAGTTGGGGAACGCCAATAAATGATATGCAATTTTTTCATCCCTTAGTAAATATCACCCAGCTATTGTTTGCTTGACAGAAACATATTTAGTCAGGGATAAACTCCAGACTCTTAGAAACCCCTGGGTGGGTGCGTCATTCCACTCAGTGTATTCGACGTATGCTCGAGGGGTTAGCATTCTAATTCATCGCTCCATCCCGTTTGTGTGTGACAGCTCTTCTATTGAAGCAGATGGAAGATATGTTTGTCTGGTCTGCTCTGTTTATGGTATTCACATGATATTGGTTGCCCTGTACATCCCACCCCCCTACTCTGGTGAAGTTCTTAGGAAAATATCTCTTTTTATTAGCAAAAACCCCCCTGCCCCAGTCCTAATTTCCCTTCTGGGATAAATTCCACTCAGGTAGTATATCAGAGCTCTCCCCCCCCACGAAAATGGCTGCTGCACTTACTGAGTTGGGTCTTCATGATATTTGGCGTTTAAAAAATCCTAAACTTAAAGTGTATTCCTGTTACTCCTCATCCCACCGTACATTGTCAAGAATTGACTTGGCGATAGATTCTGATTCGATGCTGACTGGTGGCCGAGTTCGAATACTTAACAAGAAGTGTTTCGGACCACTCACCCATTAGATGTGCAGATGAGATGGGGAGCTGACGGAGTAAGCAGTTGGGCCCCATGGTGGCTAAACCCAAATTGGTTTCTTCTGAGTAATGGGAATACTATAGAAGGGTGTATTAAGGAATATCTACATCATAATATTGACATTGCCCCACTAAACATTGTTTGGGATGCTCTTAAGGCTTTTTGTAGAGGGGTTCTTTCAAAAGAAATTTACCAATTTAAGTCCAAATCCAGAAGATTGACATCCTTCCTTCGTGAAGAGGTGAATAAATATGAACTTTAATTTACTATTACACCCTCAGACTCCAGTAAGAGGTGGTAGGAGGGGGCTCAGAATGTATACTCGGAACATTTACTTGACAAAGCTGGGCATAAACGTTTTTTCTATAAGCAGAAGTTCTTTGAGGCGGGAGAAAGTACGGGACACCTATTGGCTTCTGTTATTAAGGCACAGGAGGGCTTGGCCCATATATCGAGTTTACATAATACAGAGGGGGTAACTATCACAGATAAGGACATCTTAGCAGAGTTTAAAAAGTACTATTCTGAACTGTATGCTTCTAGGGCTCCGCCTTGCGAGGGAGAAATGGACACATATCTGTCTAAGATAAAACTTCCTAAACTTTCTATGCAGGCAGTTGAGGAGTTGGATAGGCCCCTGACGACTGAGGAGCTGGAGTATGAGCTTTCAGGGTTTCCGAATTAGAAGGCCCCAGGGTCGGACGGTATCCCTGGTGAATTTTACAAACGCTTCAGTAGTGTTTTATTGCCTCTACTGCGAAAAGTCTTTCAATCTGCAAGTGATACGGGACAGCTCCCTCCGTCTATGCTAGAGGCTATTATAGTGGTCATCCTTAAGCAGGGTAAGGATCCCCTCCATCCTGAGTCTTACAGGCCCATTTCTCTACTCCAGACGGATGTTAAAATTCTTGCCAAAGTTCTCTCGGTCAGACTGGCTAAGGTTATTGCTGAGCTCATTCGTGAGAATCAGTCGGGGTTCATGCCGGGGAAGTCTACTGCCATTAATTTGCGTCGGTTGTTCCTCAACATGCAGTTAAGATCTCCTGAGGCGGGAGCCAGGGCGGTGCTATCGCTCGACACAGCTAAAGCCTTTGATATGGTTGAGTGGGGCTATCTTTGGAAGATTATAGAAAGAATGGGGTTTGGCCCTAAGTTCTTGGCCCTCATTAAGCTACTCTATAATGGTCCATCAGCTAGGATTAGGGTCAATGGTGAGTTATCAGGGGGGGTGGCATGGGGAGGGGAACAAGACAGGGATGTCCTCTGTCGCCCCTCCTCTTTGCCATCGCTATTGAACCATTAGCATGTATTATTAGGGCCTCTAAGGAAGTGCGGGGATTTAGGGTGGGTGACCTGGAGGAACACATCTCGATATATGCGGACGACATGCTTCTGTATCTGGGGGATGCCTTTGCCTCTATTAGACCAGTTATAGGTATCCTTGAGGAATTTGGTAAGTGATTGGGCCTCCTTATAAATTGGAACAAATCGGTACTTATGCCTATAGATCCGTGTGTAGACACGCAGAGGTTAGTGGAAACCAATATTAAACTGGTAACAGAATTTAAGTATCTGGGGATCAATGTTACAGCTAAACCTGTTGACTATGTGCCTCTTAATCGGACACCCGTTAGATAGATTTGTAACTAAAATTGATGCATGGTGTAGACTTCCCCTATCAGTTGTTGGGAGAGGAAACCTCATAAAAATGGTTTTAATGCCCCAACTGCTCTACATACTTCACAATTCCCCGGTGTGGATCCCGGCATGGTACTTTCAGAGGGCTCATAGGTTATTCAGACAATTCCTTTGGAAGAAAAAGCAGGCTCGAATCCATCTGGAGTACCTACAAAGAGAAAAAATAAATGGGGGTCTGGCTATCCCGAATGCTTGGATCTACTATCTAGCGGCTCAGATTCAGCAACTGAAGGTTGGGATCAGTGTGTCGCACTGGAGAAAAATGGGCAACTGGCAGTTCAGAATAGCCCCTGGAGAGTACCAATGTATATGGTAGACGCCCGGGGAGGGGGGGAAACAAATTATCTCTAGCTCCAACTCTGGCCATGATCTCTAAAGGGTATGCCACACTAAACAACATCGCTAACGGGATCGCTAAAAAACGTCACTATTTAGCGATCCCGTTAGCGATGTTGTTGTGTGCGGCATCTACCAGCGACGTGGCCCCTGCTGAGATCCTGCTGTGATCTCGCTCGTCGTTCTCATCGTTCCGGACCCTATTTTTATCTCGGCGCCCCGCTGGTAAGTATATATCGCTGAGTATGGCACCTTTTTTTAGCGATTTAGCTGTATTTTTGTACCGCTAAAGTCGTTAAGGAGATCGCTAACCGCGATAGCGTCCTTAACGACATCGCTAAATTAAGCCGCTACTAGCGATATTGAAACTATCCCGCTAGCGATCGCATTAGTATGCGTCGTTATCGTGATCGCTAGCGGGATAGTTTAGTGTGGCAGTACCTTAAGGTTTGGGATAGAGGAAAGCACCTGTTGGGTGGTTCTGCTTGCGCTTTGTTTACACCATTGTGGCATAATCCTAGTCCTCTGGAATTTCAAACTTTAGAAGGGTGCTCTGATCGGGAGGCGAAGGGGGTGATGACAGTGGCACACATTCATTCTAAAAATACATTAAAACAGTTTGAACAACTGCTCACTGAATTTGACATTCCCCATAGGTTTTTCTGCAGATATTTACAGCTCCAGTATGCGTATGCAGCTCAAATCAAAACTAGAGATCTTAGCATAGACCCTAATCCATTGACAATGTTGGTGGGGGGCTTGGGCTCCAGAAGAGGACTGATTTCCTCCATCTATAGAATACTTCTCAATACATTTCACGATAAGTACCCCCTTTGCACCAAAGCTAGATGGGAGGAAGATGTTGGCCCACTCTCAGATGATCAATGGGACTATATATTAAATTCAGTGCCCTGTCTTTCCTTATCGGAGGCCCAGAGATTATCACAGGTGTATCTAATACATAGGAAATATAAAACGCCTGCGTTCTTGCACAAAATCGCGATAAGAAGTGACTCGTGCTGCCCCCGATGTAGCCTACCTGATGCACACCTTATGCATATGTTCTGGGAGTGTCCTCGGCTTGGACGGTTCTGGAATAATGTTCTGAATACGTTGGCAAGAGTTTATGGTACAAGATTGCTCCCTGATCCAAAGGTCTGTGTGCTGGGTATTATACTGGATATTCCTGTGGAAGACCCGCTGGCGATCGGTATGGCTAGAATTCTATATATAGCAGGGAAAACCATTGCCTTGCACTGGAAGCAATCGGCACCCCCGACGGTGGTGGAGTTTATTAATAGAGTCAATAGTTTTATAAGGCTGGAAAAAGGAGTGTATATTAAAAGAAAAGCTATCGGAAAATTTGATAAAATCTGGAGCCCCTGGCTTAACACCACAGGTTTGCAATCCCAAATTTTGCTGCTGGAGAATCTGTTCTCTATGCTTCGTTAATTATGGTACCCCTTATTCCCTCTTGGTTCCATATGATCTCTTGCTTTATGAATAGGTTTCATGATTATGTCTATAGCTCATTTTGTACTATGTGCCTGACTGTTCATAGTTCTATGATGCACAAGTCTTATCTTGTTTCATATTGTCCCCCTTAAAAATTGTTTGTTTTTTCTTTTTTTGTGTGTTTCTCCCTTTTTTCTACTGTACATTTATAGGTCACATTCTAAGGGACCCACAGTTATATTAGATAGAATTTGATAATGGGGGGGTTGGGTTGTGTACAAGAGGTATGTCTCAAATCTGTTTGTACCTTGTCTCAATTTTGTAAGTTAAAACTGTTTAATAAAAATAATCTGATTTAAAAAAAAAAAAGAAGGAACTTTGCGAAGCATGAGACAGGCATCTTCCTTTAGCGGACTATAACATCCACTTCTGTCAGCCTGACAGTTCTCCCTTAGTCCCCTCCAGTGTCCTGTCAGGATGACTGAATAGAGAACTATGCGTTCACGACGCCCAACAGGATGCTGCTCTGACATGACCTCATGTATCATGCAGCCCATCCTACTCCTACTAGTGCTCACCGAGATCTAGGACTGGTTGTGATTGATGGTAGTTGCCATGTTGGAATCCTGACAGAGCAGTAGATAAAGCATTCCTTTTTGCTATATAAAAGGGATTTAGAAAAATGTTTAAAATTGAAATGTGTATTGTTTTAGTACATTTTTTGGCTAACCCCTTTAATGTACTCTCTCCAGCTGAAATGTGCAAGTCAGTTTCTTATGCAGTTATGTAACCTGACTTTTGTAGTTTATCTTTTGCTTGTGTGGTCTACCATACTCTGAACATGTGTAACTTCTCTCTACCTACCTGTATTAAAGGATGTGACATCACATGTGTCTTATTCCTGCTCTCCTCTTCCTCTCTGAAAGGATTCTGTTTCTCATGCTGGGCAGCCATGCAGAGTCTAATAGATCTGCCATTGAGAGAGCTATTTACTGTTCTCTTTGTTTTGTGTGAAGACTGTGTGAACACGCCTGCCAGACGACTTCACTGCTTTCAAACAAGCTACACTTGCCTTCAAATTAGCCCTCACCTCTGCTAAACAGACCTATTTCACAAACCTTGTATCTTCATTACCCTACAACCCAAAACAACTGTTCAGCACATTCAACTCTCTCCTCCGCCCACCACTGCCATCTCCAACTCCCCTCATCTCTGCCTAGGACTTTATGCCACATACTTCAAAAATAAGATCGACCAAACAAGGCAAACCTTTACTGTTCCACCACCCCAACCACTCCATATACCAGACCTCTGCCATTCCCTAAGGCTGTGGTTCCACGGTCCGGAACCACAGCGCTTTGGACGGAGCGGAAATTCCGCTCCGTCTAAGCCCCGCCCCCTTTATGACGCGCGATCTTTCCGGAGGTGTTCAGGACACCTCCGGAACACCTCCGGAAAGAGCGCAGGGCTACATAGCCCTGTGTTAATTCTGTTGCGGCGACGCACCGTCACCGCAATACGCGAGGACATGCTGCGGTCTAAAAAGACGCGCCGCATGTCCGTTTACGCAGGTTTGCCACCTGCGTATTGTTACGCATAGTGGAGACGGGATTTCTTGAAATCCCCTCCACTATGCTGTAACATCTGGACGCTGCGTGTTTGGCGCTGCGCCGCGCACAGCGCCAAACACGCAGCGTATCCTGACCGTGGAAACTCACCCTAATAATCTCCCTCTCCAACATCACTGAAGGAGAGCTTACTCACCTCCTTTCCAAATCACCTCACCACCTGTGCACTTGACCCCATCCCTTCCCACCTGCTCCCCAACCTCACTAACACGCTCATTCCAGCCTTAACCCATCTCTTCAACCTATCGCTATTTTCTGGCACCTTCCCCTCTGCCTTCAAACATGCCACTCACACCCATCCTCAAAAAAAAAAAAAAACAAAAAAAACTAACCTTGACCCAACTGCTATGCCCAGCTATTGCCCCATATCACTGCTCCCGTTTGCTTACTAACTCCTTGAGCAGCATGTCCATGCTCAACTTTCCTCCCATCTCTCATCTCTCTGCTTGACAGCCTCCAATCTGGCTTCCACCGCCATCACTACACCGAAACTGCCCTGACCAAAATTACTAATGTCTTGCTCACAGCCAAAGCCAACAGTTTTCCATCCTCCTCCTTCTCAGCCTGTCCTCTGCCTTTGACAGTCGACCACTGCCTACTGCTACAGATTCTTTCTTCCCTTGGCATCAAAAATCTTGCCCTGTCCTGAATTGCCTCATACCTTTCCGACCGCACATTTGGCATTTCCCACTCCCACACGAACTCCTCATCCCACCCTCTCTCTGTTGGAGTCCTTCAATGCTCTGTCCTGGGGCCCCTACTTTTTTCCATCTATACCCTTGGCCTAGGACAACTCAAAGTCCCATGGCTTTCAGTACAACCTGTATGCGGACGACACTCCGATCTACCTCTCTGGCCCAGATGTCACCTCTCTGCTGTCCAGAATCCCGGAGTGTCTATCAGCCATATCTTCCTTCTTCACCTCTCGCTTCCTAAAACTCAATGTAGACAATACCGAACTCATCATCTTTTCTCCATATCGCGTATCTCCCCTACCAGACCTATAAATAAATAATAATAATCTTTATTTATATAGCGCCATCATATTCCGCAGCGCTTTACAGTTTAACAGTTTCAAAACACAAGTCATAAGTAACAACGTTAACAATACAGTAATTAAAGCAAAATAAGACGGCCCTGCTCGTGAGAGCTTACAATCTACAATGAGGTGGGGGAGATACAAAGTACAGGTGTGTATATACAATGGTGCATTTACAATGATGGTCCAGCCATCTTAAGGGAGTGAGGGATGGATGGAGATAGTGAATGGGCTACACACACACACACTTACACAGAGAATGACTTTGATTAGTGAATGTGATAGGCCGCTCTGAACAGATATGTTTTGGAGGGAGCGCCTGAAACCATGCAAATTGTGGATAGTCCTAATTTCTTGGGGTAGAGCATTCCAGAGGATTGGCGCAGCGCGGAAGAAGTCTTGGAGTCGGGAGTGGGAGGTACGGATTAGTGCAGAGGTTAGTCGAAAGTCGTTTGCAGAGCGCAGCAGTCGGTTAGGCCGATAGATAGAAATGAGGGAGGAGATGTAGGGGGGTGCTGCAGTGTGGAGAGCTTTGTGGGTGAGAACAAGTACTTTGAATTGGATCCTATAATGAATGGGCAGCCAGTGTAAGGACTGGCGAAGAGCGGATGCGTCCGAGTACCGATTAGCCAGATGGATGACCCTGGCTGCTGCATTAAGGATAGACTGGAGAGGGGATAGTCGAGTAATGGGGAGGCCAAGTAATAGAGCGTTACAGTAGTCCAGGCGGGAGTGGATCAATGCTACAGTGAGGGTTTTTGTTGTTTCCATGGTGAGAAAAGGGCGGATTCTAGAGATGTTTTTAGGTGTAGGCGGCAAGAGCGGGCAAGAGATTGTATATGGGAGGTGAAGGAGAGATTGGTGTCAAACATAACACCCAGACAGCGAGCCTGCTGCCGGGGTGTTATTATGGTGCCGCCCACTGAGAGGGAAATGTCA
Organism: Oophaga sylvatica; assembly: GCA_033576555.1. NCBI lineage: Eukaryota > Metazoa > Chordata > Amphibia > Anura > Dendrobatidae > Oophaga > Oophaga sylvatica. The sequence goes on from JARQOD010000001.1 coordinate 279,784,717, forward strand.
GATTTAGGGAGGTTAGTAGACGGCGGGAGCAGAAGAAGTTCAGTTTTGGAGAGGTTAAGTTTCAGATAGAGAGCAGACATGATGTTGGAGACTGCGGACAGACAGTCGGTGGCGTTCTGTAGTACAGCGGGGGTAAGGTCGGGGGATGACGTGTATAATTGTGTGTCATCAGCATAAAGATAGTACTGAAAGCCAAATCTGCTGATGGTCTGTCCAATTGGGGCGGTGTTAGAGAGAGAAGAGAGGGGGGCCAAGGACTGAGCCCTGGGGTACACCGACAGTGAGAGGAAGAGGAGATGAAGTGGAGCCAGAGAACGAAACACTGAAGGAGCGGTCAGAAAGATAGGAGGAGAACCAGGAGAGAACAGTGTCCTTAATACCCAGTGACTGGAGCCTAGACAGTAGGAGACGGTGGTCAGCCGTGTCGAAAGCTGCAGAAAGGTCGAGTAGAATGAGCAGAGAGTGGTCGCCGTTACGTTTTGCTGTCAGAAGGTCATTGGTCACTTTGATGAGTGCAGTTTCAGTCGAATGTAGGGGTCGGAAGCCAGACTGTGAAGGGTCTAGGAGGGAGTGAGTGGAGAGGTACCGGTGAGGCGGTGATGTCCTGACTAAGAGATCTGCAAATGAACTATGACGTGTGGCTCCTCCCCAGCCAGCCTTGCCTGTAACTACCATGTGAGTTTTTCCCTATTTTATTTTATAACTGCCTTGTACATAACTATATTGCCTCAGCTTGTTACATCTTTTTATATTGTATAAGCACTGCCTGTTTTTAAGGAATAAACCTATAAAATTATTAGTTTGATTCTCCTGCTCTATATAACGAATTTGCACGTGCCTGAAGTACTACGCTACTGTTTTGGGGTTGCTACGGACCCTCTTGATAAATTGTTCCTAAAGTAAACCGTAGCTGGTGGCAGCTTAAAAGACGTGGTGTAAAGTGTTGACCTATGGGGTGGCGTTGGCAGTGACGGAGCGGGTTTTATACGTGTATTGCCTGGCTGCGGCCCGGAGTGATTATAATTCCCTCACTGCAGCGTGCCCAATAGCCAGCAACATCCAAGTGACCCGTCTGGCGACTAATTATCCTAGGTGCAGTTCCCTGACTGACCTGAGGGTAAGGGGGGTGCCACAGGGCTGCAAGTTCCTAAGTGGAAGTGGGAAGTGGATAATTATAAATCCCTGCAGTTTACTGGGTCGGACTGGCAGCAGCCGTCGTGTGTGTGCGCGTTTTCGTCACATTTGCGGCACGGAGGGATCACAAGCCGTGATACCCCGGGCTACCGTGTGGCGGACCGTGTGCCCGTTACATCACATCACAGACCTATATTATGGTAAACAGCATTATGCTCTCTCCTGCACCTGAAATCCGCTGCCTCGAGTAACTCTCGACTCTGCCCTGTCCTTCAAACCGCACGTCCAAACTCTTGCCACGCCTCCAACTCAAAAATATTTCCAGAATCCATCCCTTCCTCAGCCCTCAATCTACTAAAACTCTTGTGCATGCCCTCATCATCTCCCGCCTTGATTACTGCAACACCCTCCTCTGTGGCCTCCCGCTAACTCTCTTGCACCACTCTAGTCTGTCCTCAACTCTGCTGCCCACTAATCCACCTCTCTCCTCGCTACTCCCGTTTCTCCCCTCTGCAAATTCCTACACTGGCTCCCAATTCATCAACGAATCCAGTTCAAACTACTAACACTGACCTACAAAGCCTCCACAACCTGTCCCCTTCTTATATCTCTGAACTAATCTCCAATATCTTCCCTCACGTAATCTTCAATCCTCCCAAGACCTCCTACTCTCCCTCCACACTTATTCGTTCTTCACACAACCGCCTCCAAGATTTCTCCCGAATATCTCCCATCCTCTGGAATTCCATGCCTCAACACGTCCGATTATCCACCTTCCTCGGATCCTTCAGACGGAACCTGAAAAACCATTCAGCCGCCTCATCACCACCCGAGCTGCCGCCTCACCACCACCAGAGCTGCTGCACCCCCGACCTTCTGTTTCATCCCTTCCCCATTATCCTGTAGAATGTAAGTCCGCAAGGACTGGGTCCTCTCCCCTCTGTACCAGTCTGTCAGTGTAAATTTGTTTACTGTAAACGATATCTATAACTTTGTATGTAACCCCTTAACATGTACAGCACCATGGAATTAATGGTGCTATATAAATAAATAATACTAAAGACTGATTATGGCATTCCATTGCTATATAGGGGCATACAACTGAGAAGAGATTTAATGTATGGGGTATGGAGGGTGGTTTGAGATAGCAAAAAAAAAAAAATGGAGGAGCTGTCTACAGTTATGGCCAAAAGTTTTGAGAATGATAGAAATATTATATTTTCACATGAACTGCTGCCCTCTGGTTTTTATGTGTGTTTGCAATTATTATATTTCTGTCTGTGATAATAACATCTGTCAAACATATGAGTAACAAAGCTTATATTGACAGTTAGAATGAGTTAATGCAGCAAGTCAATATTTGCAGTGTTGACCCTTCTTCTTCAGGACCTCTGCAATTCTCCCTGGCATGCTCTCAATCAACTTCTGGACCAAATCCTGACTGATAGCAGTCTATTCTTGCACAATCAATGCTTTCATTTTGTCAGAATTTTTAGGTTTTTGTTTGTCCACCCGTCTCTTGATGATTGACCACAAGTTCTCAATGGGATTAAGATCTGGGGTGTTTCCAGGCTATGGACCCAAAATCTCTATGTTTTGTTCCCTGAGCCATTTAGTTATCACCTTTGCTTTATGGCAAGGTGCTCCATCATGCTGGAAAAGGCATTGTTGATCGCCAAACTGCTCTTGGAGGGTTGGGAGAAGTTGCTCTTGGAGGACATTCTGGTACCATTCTTTATTCATGACTGTGTTTTTAGGCAAGACTGTGAGAGAGCCGATTCCCTTGCCTGAGAAGCAACCCCACACATGAATGGTTTCAGGATGCTTAACAGTTGGCATGAGACAAGACTGGTGGTAGCGCTCACCTTGTCTTCTCCGAATGAGGCGTTTTCCTGATGTCCCAAACAACAATCATCAGAGAAAATAACTTTACCCCAGTCCTCAGCAGTCCACTGCCTGTACCTTTTGCAGAATATCAGTCTGTCCATGATGTTTTTTTCTGGAGAGAAGTGGCTTCTTTGCTGCCCTCCTTGAGACCAGGCCTTGCTCCAAGAGTCTCCGCCTCACAGTGCGTGCAGATGCACTCACACCTGCCTGCTGCCATTCCTGAGCAAGCTCTGCACTGCTGGTAGCCCGATCCCGCAGCTGAAACACTTTTAAGAGACGGTCCTGGCGCTTGCTGGTCTTTCTTGGGCGCCCTGGAGCCTTTTTGGCAACAATGGAAAATATCTCTCCTTGAAGTTCTTGATGATGCGATAGATTGTTGACTGAGGTGCAATCTTTCTAGCTGCGATACTCTTCCCTGTTAGGCCATTTTTGTGCATTGCAATGATGACTGTTTCTTTAGAGATAACCATGGTTAACAGAAGAGAAACAATGATGCCAAGCACCAGCCTCCTTTTAAAGTGTCCAGTGGTGTCATTCTTACTTAATCATGACAGATTGATCTCCAGCCATGTCCTCATCAACACCCACACCTGTGTTAATGGAGCAATCACTGAAAAGAGGTTAGCTGGTCCTTTTAAGGCAGGGCTGCAATGATGTTGAAATGTGTTTTGGGGGATAAAGTTCATTTTCTAGCCAAATATTGACTTTGCAAGTAATTGCTGTTAAGCTGATCACGCTTTATAACATTCTGGAGTATATGCAAATTGCGATTAGAAAAAGTGAAGCAGTACACTTTGTAAAAATTAATATTTGTGTCATTCTCAAAACTTTTGGCCATGACTGTACTTGAATATCCAACTCGCCAAAAGTCCTGGCAGCATTAAAATACTGATTGTGCACAAAACTACGGAACAGAATGAGAATGTTTAAGCTTAGCTAGCACCATTTAGTGTTCATCGGGTAAATACAGACCCCACCCATATATGGTACGATATCTAATGGGTGGGCTACATGTGATTGGTAAGAAAAATAAGACAACATTCCAACTTTAAAAAGTTTTTATTAATTAAAAATACTATACAAAAAAAACCTTTTTCATCCAGCTTCTAAAGATCTTAAGAGAATCAATTGGAAATTTTAAGATAAAATGCAGTATTGCAGATACGCATGTTCCTGATATGCAAGGAGTACAGTCTCCACAGGATGTTTATATTTAAAACAACTACCATGTGTTGAGGATATCAGAATTAAAGTAACCCATCTACATAAGTACTGGGGTTCATCAGCAGAATTGCGAATCCATTAGATCCACTGGAATAAAACCAAATTCATGTAGTGTACCCAATGCCTTCAATGACCTGGAGAGTTCTGGGGCTATAAACCATTCTGTAAGACAAGAGTCAGCCTGAGGAATTCCTTTTCAGGAAACACGGTTCTTACCACCCTCATTACATAGTGAGCATAGAACACGCCCAAAGCAAGTCAAATGCACAGAATAAAAGCTACAAATAACACTGCAGATATCATAACACATATGAAAAGAGATATGCTAGGACATCTGCATAGAATTTCTATAGAACAATTTGTGTAATTTGGCTCTTTTACAAAAATAGAAACAGAAGTAAATTTATGTATACAATATTGAGTGCATTTTACATTAAAATTAAATAAGCCCGATAAAGATAAAGTGCATATAGCCAGAGGGAAGCATGAAAACTCAGTGCTATGTCTCATACTAAGCTGAAGCCCTCGTAATGGTCTATGGCTTGGGTAAGTTTTTCCCTGAGGATTTCTTTGCTGCTGTATTTGGGCAAGTCCAAAAGGTTGAAGCATGTGTGCGCTACAGGCAGGTAGTCCTCCCCACTGGATACAGACTGGATGATTATGTGCAAGCTGGACATGCCGTAGATGGGAATACGGTCACTGCCGGTGAGGAACACTGAAACGACAACGGTTTATAGAACGCATTAGAGGTGATCATTTCAAAGGAACCTGTCAGATTCATGCTGTGCAAGCCATGGGCAGCATGAATCCGCGATTGGCTGCCCACTTGCAGCCAGGCATGTTTTTCATTGAATGGCTTGTAGCGTTGTAGAGAACATATAGTTTGAACACTATGGAGACACCAGTCAATCACCTACAGCGGTGCAGAAGGAAGCCGGCTGAAGCAGGTGCCAGACTAGTCCCGTCTGTTCCTATAGTCCCCTGCTAAATCTTCAAACTGTTTTCTCTGAGACGCTGGAGTGTAAGACTTACCTGGCTGCAATTGTGCAGCCAATCTCTGTTTCATGTTGCCCATGGTCTAAGAGAGAAATGTGTCATTACATTCATGCTGCTTGGGATAAAAACCAAAATATATAAAAAAATAATAGCAATTTCCTATTATTATCATTTTCTATCTCTGTAAAGATGTCCCACAAAGTTATTCCATCACCAGATTTAGATTTGTCAAGTTTTTAGCTTTAAAACAAAATTTCATTAGTAATTGATGTCATAAACTTTGGTGCCATAAAAAAATGTATTTTCAGGTTCTGGATAATTATGTACCGTATTTTTCGGACTATAAGACGCACCCAGGTTTTAGAGGTGGAAAATAGGGAAAAATATATTTGAAGCAAAAAATGTGGTAAAATATTTAATAACATACTATTATATGTGGTGTTATTATATAGTATGTTATTATGTTGGAAGCTACGGGTAGGAGATGGTGCTGCGGGACCAGTGTGGTGTCTGTAAACTACTATGTGAAGACGCTGGAGGGTGAGTATAAGGCCGGGGTCACACATGCGAGAAACTCACACGATTTCGTGTGAGTCTCTCGCATGAACACCCGGAACTGCCGCCGGCACTCAGACTGGATCGTGCGGCTGCATAGAAATACATGCTGCATAGAAATAGAACAGATGATAGAGACAGAGTTGATAGAGATAGATGATAGAGGATAGATAAGAGATAGATGATAGAGACAGAGATGATAGAGACAGAGATGATAGAGACAGAGATGATAGAGACAGAGATGATAGAGACAGAGATGATAGAGACAGAGATGATGATAGAGACAGATGAAGAGATGATAGAGACAGTGATAGAATAGAGACGAGATGATAGAGACAGAGATGATAGAGACAGAGATGATAGAGACAGAGATGATAGAGACAGAGATGATAGAGACAGAGATGATAGAGAAGAGATGATAGAGACAGAGATGATAGAGACAGATAAGAAGAGTGATAGAGACAGAGATGAATAGAGACAGAGATGATAGAGACAGAGATGATAGAGACAGAGATGATAGAGACAGATGATAACAGATAAGAGACAGAGATGATAGAGACAGAGATGATAGAGACAGAGATGATAGAGACAGAGATGATAGAGACAGAGATGATAGAGACAGAGATGATAGAGACAGATAGAACAGAAATAGAGACAGAGATGATAGAGACAGAGATGATAGAGACAGATGATAGAGACAGATGATGATAGAGACAGAGATGATAGAGACAGAGATGATAGAGACAGATGATGAGATGATAGAGACAGAGATGATAGAGACAGATGATAGAGACAGAGATGATAGAGACAGAGATGATAGAGACAGAGATGATAGAGACAGAGATGATAGAGACAGATGATAGAGACAGAGATGATAGAGACAGATGATAGAGACAGAGATGATAGAGACAGAAAATGATAGAGACAGATGATAGAGACAGATGATAGAGACAGAGATGATAGAGACAGATAATGAGACAGAGAGACAGATGACAGAGATGATAGAGACAGATGATAGAGACAGATGATAGAGACAGATGATAGAGACAGATGATAGAGACAGATGATAGAGACAGATGATAGAGACAGATGATAGAGACAGAGATGATAGAGACAGAGATGATAGAGACAGAGATGATAGAGACAGAGATGATAGAGACAGATGATAGAGACAGAGATGATAGAGACAGATGATATAGACAGAGATGATAGAGACAGAGTTGATAGAAATGTGACACCTATGCGTTTCATGTGCACATGATGCGCTGCACAAAAAAACGCAAGTGTGAAAGTAGCCTAACCTTTTAATTAATTCTCTGTTGTACAGTGTGTCTGAAGGACCTGTGATGACATCATGAAGAGGCAGGGCTTTGGTCATGTGATGCTCCAGCCAGCCCTCTTCATGACCTCATCACAGGTCCTTCACAGGAGCATTCAGCTTCCCATCAGCACAGCCCCAGGCTGTCAGGTATGCCAGCTGCTCCTGCTGCCTCCTTCTCCTTCAGACACCGATCTGCCCAGCTGCTGCAGGAATCAGGCGCTGGGGAAACTGTGTGGCTCTGTGATCCGCTGCTCCCCGCTCACTGCTCAGCTGATAGGTGGGCGGGGAAGAGGCTGATTAATATTCACTGCACTTAAGTAGGGACCGGGGGTTTCCCCAGCGCTTGTTTCCTGCAGCAGAGGGGATATTTTCTTGCCTCCTGCTGATCCCACTCCACCGCTGCCCACTAACCCCCTCCCCACATGTTACATTTCGACCATAAGACGCACCCACACTTTCCTCCCAAATTTGGAGGAAAAAAAGTGCTCTTATGGTCCAAAAAATACGGTACTTCAAACCCATCCCGACATCCTCCACACCCTCGCTCCTGACTTGTGCTGTACTCGTACGGAGCCCCATACTCAGCAGATAATGACCGACTCACAGCCAGGACCTGACTAACAGACGATGGTGGAACAGAGCTCCGCTTGCGACTGTTAACCTGTTAAATGCTGCTGTCAATTTCTGACAATGGCATTAACAGTGCGCCAGCATGGGTGAGAAATATTTCTATGTACTCAATGGCTGTCCCGCAACATCATAGCGGGGCACCAATGGGTTGATATGACAGCTGGGGGCATGTCAAAGACCTCCATACCTGTCATCATGGAGATGCGCTGACACCAAGCATGTGGCTGGACTTAAGAGGAGAACATGAATTTTTGCTACATACAGCAATACTATGATAAAGCTGTATATAGCACAAACAATCGGATGATTGCAGTTTCAAGTCTCTTAAGTGGACTGACAAATACAGTAAAAAAAAATAAATCAATTTTATTTTCACCCATTCAAAATAAAGATATTAAAAAAATACGTGGTATCATACCATGTACATGAAAGTCTGATCTAGCAAAATATAAAATTAATGAAATCAGTAAATATAGTAAACAGAAAAACAATAAATAAGCCAAAAAAATCCTGAATTTTGATTGCCGCAACACCATAAAAAATGCTGTGAAAAGCAATGAAAACATCATGTGTATCCTAGAACAATAAAACAGTCTCACCTCACAAAAAAAAAATGCCCTCACACAGTGCCATCAGCTGAAAACTAAAAAAAAGTTATGGAAAATGGCGACATTTTAATAATTTTTTTTTACAAATGTTTATTTTGTCTTCATTATTTTAGTGGTGAGAAGAAAGTATATAAATTGGGGAAAATTTTTTTTATCACCATAATCATGCTGACAAGGAGAATCTTTGCCAGGTTTATTGTGCTAAAGAACCCTAATGCAACCGAACAATGTAAAAAAAAATAAAAAAAATAATCTAATAAAAACACGGGTATTACATACCTGGTAATATGTTTTTTCATGAGACATGACGGCACCACGAGAGAGGGGATCCGCCCATCAAGGACAGGAAACCTTCAAGATAAAAGGGGCGGCTCCTCTCTCCGCATGTTAGTACACACATAAATAATACATTCTTTTGCAGTTCTAATCACCCCAATCCAGGGGAGTGAAAAAAATAATAAAAATGCACCCAACTAGTGACGTGATCAAGGGCGGGAATATAAGGGTGCAGTCATGTCTCATGAAAAAACACATTACCAGGTATGTAATACCCGTGTTTTTCCATCATACATGACGGCACCACGAGAGAATTACAGAGATCGCATTCTGTTTTAGGGAGGGATCACTGCTTCCAACACTCTTCTCCCGAACGTGAGATCAGAGGTAGCAGATAAATCTAATCTATAGTGTCTGAAGAAAGTTGACGGAGAGGACCAAGTGGCCGCCTTACAGATTTGGTCGATCGTGGCATCTGCTTTCTCCGCCCAAGATGTCGACATGGCTCTTGTGGAGTGGGCCTTAAGTCCTTCAGGAACAGCCCTGTCTACACTACTATACGCTAGCATAATGGCCTCTCTCACCCATCTAGCTATAGTTTGTCTAGAGGCTCCTAGGCCTTTTCTCGCCCCCTGAAAAGAAACAAGTAATGATCTGCTTTTCCTCCAAGTTTTCGCTCTTTCTAGATATTGTATGATACATCTCCTAACATCTAACCAGTGTAGTTTCTCCTCTTTTGGGTTGCTAGGGTCAGGACAAAAAGATGGCAATATTATTTCCTGAGCTCTGTGGAATCTTGACACAACTTTAGGTAAATATGCAGGGTCTAGTTTTAATACTACTCTGCCATCTAGAATCCGAGTGTAAGGAGAGTCGGCTGACAACGCATGCAAGTCTCCAATCCTACGGGCTGATGTGAGCGCTATCAACAAAGTGGTTTTAAGAGTTAGAGCTTTATCGGATATTGTGTCTAGGGGCTCAAAGGGGCTACCCGTCAAGGCTGATAAAACCAGATTAAGGTCCCATGGTGGAGGAGCAGGGGATGGAACAGAATCCGCTCTACTACAGACTCGAATGAACCTGGCTATCCACCTGTTGTTTGCTAGATCATGGTTAAACAAGGCTGCCAGGGCAGAGACATGAACTTTAAGGGTGCTAACTGCTAGCCCTAGTTCTAAGCCCTTTTGTAGGAATTCTAATATAGCCACTATTGGGATCTCCCCTTCCCGTATTGGAGCTGAATTTGTTAAAAATTTCCTCCATATTCTGCCATAAATCTTCGTAGTTACTGGTTTTCTACTGCGAAGTAGGGTAGATACTACTGCGGCTGAAAACCCCCTTTTTTCTAATAGTGACCTCTCAAATTCCAGGCTGTCAAATGCAGCCCGGACTTCTGAGGGTGACTGAAAGGACCCTGTGTCAGGAGGTCCTGGTCTTCCAGCAGTACCCATGGATCTGTTATGGACATTATCTTCAGCCAGTAGAACCAAGGCCTCTTTGGCCAAAAGGGAGCTATTAAGATCACCCTGGCTTTGTCCTCCCTGATCTTCTTCAGAACTAGAGGAATTAGACATACTGGAGGAAAGGCATACAGAAGTCCCGACGTCCAGCTTATTCTGAAGGCATCTACTGACAAGGGTCTGTCTGCTGGATTCAGAGAGCAGAATTTTCGCAGCTTCTTGTTGGTTCTTGTGGCAAAAAGGTCTATGCTGGGTTTCCCCCACATATGTACTATCTGATGAAAAATGGACTCTTTTAATGCCCACTCTCCCTGCTTCAGGTAGTTTCTGCTCAGGAAATCTGCTTTTTGGTTGTCTATGCCTCTTATATGTAGGGCCGATAATGAGTGGAAATGGCGTTCTGCAAGAATAATAATTCTTTCTGTTATGTCCATCAGCGATCGAGAACGGGTGCCTCCTTGGTGGTTTATATAAGCGACTGCCGTCCGATTGTCTGATAGAACTCGGACATGGTGCCCCGATATATTTGGTAGAAGACCCTGTAATGCTCTTTCGACCGCCAAGAGTTCCCATTAGTTCGAACAAAGCTGTTTTTCTTCTTGTTTCCACGGTTCTTGGAGCCACAGTGTATCCAGATGAGCTCCCCACCCCCAAGGGCTGGCATCTGTTGTGACCACCTTGGAGACCGTGAACTTCCATGGAATCCCTCGCGGAGATGTATCTATTCTCAACCACCATTGGAGTGATTGAAGTACCGAGATTGGAAGTGTGATCTTCTGGTCCAGATGTCCCTGGAGGACTAGATCTTCCTGCAATACACTCCACTGTAACCTCCTTGTATGGAACTGGGCCCACTTTACTGCTGGTATACATGCAGTTAGTGATCTCAACAACGACATAGCTTTCCTTAGCGTAATTTGAGGTTTTTGTATTGTTGTTATTATCATCTGTTTTATTCTGAGTTCTTTTTCTTCTGGAAGACGACATTCCTGTGCTACTGAGTCTATCGTTATTCCCAAGAAAACTTGGGTCATTGCTGGTTCCAGCTTGGATTTTTTGAGGTTGAGCTGCCACCCCAACCTCCGTAGGGTTTCTATAACGATACTGACTTGATCCTGACAGTGCAAAAAATTCTTCCCCACTATCAGAAAATCGTCCAGATAGGGTATTATTAGCGTGTCTCTCTCTCTCAGATGTGCCGTGACCTCTGCCATCAATTTCGTGAAGACACGTGGGGCTGTTGCTATACCGAAGGGCAGGGCTCTGTACTGCAGGTGATGTAATTGTGATTTTATTTTTACGCTACTCAGATATTTGCGGTCTGCTTGCCGGATTGGGACGTGATAATAAGCGTCCTTGAGGTCGAGGACCGCCATGTAGCATCGAGGAAAGAGGAGATTTACTGCTGTTCTTATCGTTTCCATTTTGAAAGACGGGATTACCAGAAACCTGTTGAGAGCCTTTAGATTTATGATCGTCCTCCAGGAGTTGTCTGGCTTTCTTACTTGAAACAGCGGGGAGTAAAAACCTTCTCTTTCTTCTTCCACTGGAACTTTTTCCAGGACGCGTTTCTGTATAAGAGAGATTATTTCTTCTTCCAGAGTCGTTTGTTTTTCTGACGAAGATTGTAGGGGAGTCATCATATATTTGTTTGGTGGACGGTGATGAAATTTTAATCCCAGTCCTGATTCCACTATCTGTAAAATCCAGGAACTGGACGAAATCTTCTCCCAGGCTGGAAGGAAGTGAGAGAGCCTGCCTCCCACCTGAGAAGGACCGTCACTGAAGCCTCTCCCTCCTCTGGATCGTTTGTCTTGAAAATTTCTGTCCCGTTCTCTGTAGTGCTGTCTCCCAAACTTTCGATTTCTCTGAAAGGAGCGCCGAAAGGTCTGAAACGGCTGTTTCGGAAAGTTTTTCTTTTTATCGGTAGCTTTCTCCAATACTTCATCTAGCGCAGGCCCAAATAAGAAATTGCCTTCGCATGGTAGGGAGCATAACTTCACTTTTGCCTGAATGTCACCTGGCCAGCACTTAAGCCATACCGCTCTGCGCCCTACATTAGCTAGTGCTGCAGATTTAGCTGCCAACCTTGCAGAATCCGCCGAGGCTTCGGCTAGGAAACTTGCTGCTGCCCTAATGGCCGGTATGGCCTCCAAGATGTTTTCTCTGGAGACTCTTTGTTCCACCTGATCCTCTAGGTTGTCCACCCAGACCTTCAGGGATCTGTCCACACAAGTAGCTGCGATGGCCGGTCTTAATGCCCCTGCTGACGTCTCCCAGACCGTCTTTAAGCAGACGTCTGTCTTCCTGTCTAGCGGCTCTCTCAACTTACCTAGGTCTTCAAAAGGTAGGGAGGATTTTCTGGCGATTTTTGACACTGCTACGTCTATTTTTGGGGCTCTATCCCAAGATGAAGATGCTTGCTCATCGAAAGGATATTTCCTCTTCAGAGCGCTGGTGATGTGTGACTTTTTCTCTGGCTTCTCCCACTCCCTTCTAATAAGGTCCTTTAGCTGATCGTTAATGGGAAAGGTTTTACGTTTTTTCTTCTGAAGCCCCACGAACATAAGTTCTTGAGGTGTTCGTTTAGGTTTCTCTTCTATCAATCCCATGGTAGAGCGGACTGTCTTTATTAGGTTATCCGTCGCCTCAATCGGGAAGACGTTTTCGTCCTCTGAGCTGCTATCTGTATTACGGGACCTGCTAGAGTCCCTTTCTGCTCCAGAGGAATCTTCCTGGGATATCCCTGAAACACTAGATCTACAGTATCTCTGGACTTACCGTCCAGATCTGCTGTATGGAAGGCTTTCATTGATTTACATACTTCTGCCTGAATTAGAGACTTCAAGCTTTCAGAAAAGGAGGGTGTTTCCTCCGCTAGTGTTTTGGCAATACAGTCCTGGCATAAATCCTTAGCCCAGGCTCTTTCTAGCGGAGTTTTACATAAGGGACATTCCCTATTTTTGGTTTTTGCCTTACTCTTTTTATAAACCCCCTATCCAATATGTATGTGAGAGGGAAAAAAAGAGATATATGCAAGAAAGAAAAGAGAAAGAGAACAGACATTAGTGTACTGGACTTTCTCGAAGTTCACTCACCACTCGGACGCTGCAATAGACGGGTACCGGCTCCGGAGGCTGATTGGCTCCCTCCGATATCATAGATCCTTCCTTACTGTGCCCCGTTCTTATGCTGTCCGAGCGGCTATTGCTGTGGCGTGTCTGGGTTTTTTCACCGGACAGGGACCGCCTCGCATGTATTTCCTGGCGTGAGTCCAGGTGCCCCGGTGATAGACTCTCCATTCTAATGCTTTTCAGCTAAACCGTCACCTGCAGACTGTGGTCTCGTGACGGTGATCGCTATGTGAGTGCCGGTTAAGTACCTTTTGTGCACGTGCGCGCCCCCCCCTTTTTTTTTTTTTAATGCCCGCAAGCTCCCGTCGCGTGCGCACACGCCCGGCCGCCACGCGCTCTTTCTCGGCACTTCTCCTGCAGCAACAGGAGAATCCCGGCCTCTGGGGCGCGCTCAGCCAGCCAGAACGCGCCCCGTCATATCCGGTGCGCAACTTCCGTTGCGCGGCTTCCGGTCTCCTGCAGCGCTCGCACGTGTCAGGAGGGCGCAGGAGACAGTATGACCGCTCCCCCCATGCAGCGGTTCTCAGCTAAGAAGCGTCCCTGGTCTCCACTGCGCCACCAATGAATATCCGCAGGTCTCCCAGGTATCGGGGGGGGGGGGTAGAGAGGGGAGCATATGAAATGCCTGGCACCGATGTGCTTTCAGGCTGCATGGCCACAAATCAACAGGGGGACACACTGAAAAAAGTGGTCCCCGAGGATTGCCCCCACCTACAGCCTAGCCCCAGAGGGAGCTGTAGGAAAAAATCTGCCCTAAAGGGCAGTGGCCATGCCTCGCTCAGGGGAGGCAGGGTATACCTGACCCCCGAGGCGACTTCCAGTACCTGGTGACGGATGCGATGGACCAATGCCCACCGTTACCCATCCGACCCAGGCCTAGGCATCCTCTTCCATCCGAGAGTCCTTTAATCTTGAGGGTCTCCCATCGAGGACAGGAAACCAACTGATGCGGAGAGAGGAGCCGCCCCTTTTATCTTGAAGGTTTCCTGTCCTTGATGGGCGGATCCCCTCTCTCGTGGTGCCGTCATGTATGATGGAAAAAACACAGTATCTACAGTTGTACTAACCCAAGCTATTAAGTTGTCACATTAACCTTTACTGTAAACTTTAATAAATCAACATTAACCTGTAAGTTATATATAACCTTAAAAAGGTGCCTATAGGGACTAACTAACAGGTATTTCCCAACACTACACATGGGGATTCAGGGCACTGGGGAACTATAGCATATGTTTCCCGCAAGAATAACCAGTGAGGACATTTTCTTACTTATCTGGCTTTAGAATATTCTTCATCTTTCAACTGAATATTCAAACCATACAAATACACTACAATATCTTACATAGAAACCTCTTCTTCTTCTCCAGTGGGAAATCATGGAACATCTCCCAGAACATCCTCACAGTTGGGTGCAGGGCTGAGTATTCACCTTTATAGACAGCACTCTACGAGAGATCCATGCAAGGTCTTATTAATTCAAATCAGGTATGCCTACTGCATATTCATGAACAATCACCATAACAGGTTATGTTCAATTTAGTATTTGTTTATCATGTACTAAAGAAAATATAAGGTATATTAAGCTAAAGGGTGAACTCTATGAACTTAAGTCTACCTTTAGTCTTAAAAACTATGAAAGTAAAAGGCACACCACACATTTACCCTAGTAAGAGTTCTTAAGAGGCTATATTGTGCTGTCTTTACTCCTAATGACCAAGGTCATCTTCTGACTGCCCCCCTAAAGTTGGTTGTGCATTAGAACTTGTCAGTGACGACTTATTTCACCACGATCAAACAACCATCTAATTATAGAGTCCTACTGACTCCCCCCAACAGAAGATGCTGGGGGAAACAAGGATCAAACATGATGGATTGCAACATGCCAGGCACATGATGCCCAATTATAGATGGTCAAGAGGTGTCAAAGTCGGTTACTTTTCATGTGTGGCCACCTTAGCACATCCTTTATTTTATCTATTAGTTTTGAAAGCTGGACATGTGGTTAATCATCATCACCACTGTCATCAGTCTCACCTCTTCCAGCTCCTGCCAGTTATAGTTCGTGCTGCCAACGACCATGGCTCTGAGTTCAGATGGCTGAAAAAGCTCCAATACTTTGCCACCACAAACTTTTAGAAATCCGGTGGAGAATGCCTCATACCATTCTTGTACCGACTGATTGAAGACATAGTCAATGTAAGCATCAACAAATTCTTTCCTACAAGATGTAAATTGTAAAACTCATAACCAATCCATAAATATTATCTCTTTCTGAGAATCCCTTGCACAGAATCAGTAAGGTCTTCTGTGTTTCACTTTACTTTTATTTCAAGCTTTTCATTATTTTCGGTCTACATCACCCGTTCAATTCCCTGATAGAAAGGGTTCTGTATAAATGCAACTTGACGGGCATCTAGTTAAGAAGAGTACTCACACATCTGAGTAAAAGCTTAAAACCAAAGTGGTGGTTTCTTTAGGGGTTTCATTGACCATTAAAGAGAATCTGTCACCCCATTTTTGCCCTATGAGATAGGGCCACCGCCATCAGGGGCTTATCTACAGCATTCTGTAATGCTGTAGATAAGCCCCCGATGTTACCTGAAAGATAAGAAAAACGAGTTATATTATACTCACCCAGGGGCATTCCGCCGTCCGGTCGGGTCCGATGGGCGTCGCGGTCCGGTCCGGGGACTCCCATCTTGTAGCGAAGCCGGCCTCTTCTTTCCGTCGCGGCTCCTGCGCAGGCGCACTGCTCTGCCCTGGTGAGGGCAGAGCAGAGTACTACAGTGCGCAGGCGCCAGACCCCTCTGACCTTTCCCAGCACCTGCGCACTGTAGTACTCTGCTCTGCCCTCACCAGGGCAGAGCAGTGCGCCTGCGCAGGAGCCGCGACGGAAAGAAGAGGCCGGCTTCGCTACAAGATGGGAGGCCCCGGACCGGACCGCGACGCCCATAGAACCCGACCGGACGGCGGAACGCCCCTGGGTGAGTATAATATAACTCGTTTTTCTTCACTTTCAGGTGACATCGGGGGCTTATCTACAGCATTACAGAATGCTGTAGATAAGCCCCTGATGGCGGTGGCCCTATCTCATAGAGTAAAAATGGGGTGACAGATTCCCTTTAAACTAGATGTTTAAAAATAACCAACAGCACATGAGATCTATGGAGTGTCTGTGCCGGACGACGAGTGTAAGTGGCTGATTTTAGACATTTCTCCAAGATCTATGTTCATGTAAACAGGGGATGTACTGCTGACAACAGCCATGCAGTAAGAGAACAGGATGATCGTACTGACAATTAGTTCTGTTCTGATGCCTTATGTTGGCCTGTGTGAATGCGCCATTAAATATTCCATTGGAGCTCATTTATAGGCAAGAACCAGCTAACTGCACTGGCCAGATGACATACCTGTTCGCTTTATTCACAGTTTTCTGGTCTCCTTCAGGCACCAAGGGTTTCATTTCAGTCAGCCCATAACTTTCCCTACAGATCTGTAGACACATTTCATTCAAAAAGAGACAAGAATGTGACAACAGGAAAACCCTTGCGAATGCCCAAATAAAGGAAATCCAACTTCCGAAAATCAGAGATGGGTGCGAGTGTGCTTGATTAATCGTGGACATACAATAACATACTGAAAAATAATAACTGATCTTTTCAGGGCGAAAGTTTTTTTCTAATAAGTTTTCACTATTGTAGGTCAGAATTTTACACTGAAATGACTGAAACCCCCTACACTCAAGAGGCATTTTAGCAAGTTTGGGAACGCAGTTTATAGAAAGTGGTTTCGATCTATCCCTATGTTTTGATACAATTTAATTTACCAATCATTTAGTGTATAAGAATTTTCTACAAATTATGTAGGTGTCAAAAATACTACTTTGGTAAATTACATTAGTATCTAAAATATACAGATTAGCAAAGTTAATGAAAGGAAAATAATTTTGTGTCGCCTTACTGTAAAATTAAGGCAGAACATCTCCTCAACATCATCTTCAGGGTAGTCTAACAGTTCTTGAAGACTCCTAGAAGTATAAATTAAAAGTTACAAAAATGCCATGTATTAAAAAAAAATAATAAAAATGATGGTTGCTGGGAAAAAAGACAAATTTACTTAGTTTTTTGCACATTTCATATACTTACTTTGACCTTGTACTAAAATACTTCCTGCAATTCCTTTGGTCATCTTCTCCATTATATCTCTCATATGTATCACGTACAAATGAAATATGTGAGCGATAATAGTACAGAATTTTTTTTAACATATATCTCAATAAGTCAGAATATGCAAAAATTCTCTCTTCAGAGAGGAAGAGAACTAGAACTCTAGTGCCACCTTGGAAGTAGCAATCCTAAAAGTCAATGTCGACCCTTTAACGAGCCTTGTTACATGTCTTAGGATAAAAGCCAAACCAAAATCTCAATTTGCAGACATTGTGTTTCGGGGTACTGTCCCTCGTCAGTGCAAAGTGAGATCTGGTTTGGATGTAAGAGAGGTGTCTAATTGGGATCCAAGGGGAAACGTTTATTCTTGAGGAGAGTGACATGTCAAGCCTGGCATGCCAAGGTGAGGAGACTTTAAGCCTTGCCCAGAGGAGCATTGCAAAGATTAAAAGTCTCCTCACTTTGGCATGCCAGGCTTGACATGGGACTCTCCACAAGGAGTTATTGAAAAAAAGGCCACCATCTCTGGAACTGCATGGTGAATTAAAAAAACAAAACATAAAAAAACAAAAAAAAATTACTAGGCAAGCAGTGGGACTAACGCAAGAGCAGACACTGGCCACTTTTTAACCTGGTGACAGATCCTCTTTAACCGTTAATCAATAGTTGGACCCCAACGATTAATATCAAAAACTGATCAATGCAATTCAGATTTCATGAACCAACCTTCCTTCCGTGGGTGAGAGATCCTTGAGATCTTCCAAAGTGGCTGGCACATTAAGGAGCTTCTTATACAGCACCAAAGGAAAGTGGAGGTCCACCACTGTGAAGTTATAGATGGCTAAACCACACATGATGCCAATCAGATGGAACCAGTTGTGCTCTACAAAACACTAAGGAACATACAAGTATGATGAAATACCCACAAAGCTGTGTGTCCATAACACTGTAATTTCATATACAACTTTACATGCACAGGTGCTTCTCACAAAATTAGAATATCAAAAAGTTAATTTCAGTTCTTCAATACAAAAAGTGAAACTCATTATATACAGTCATTACAAACAGAGTGATCCATTTCAAGTGTTTATTTTTGTTAATGTTGATGATTATGGCTAACAGCCAATTAAAACCCCAAAGTCATTAACTCAGTAAATTAGAATACTTCATAACACCAGCTTGAAAATTTTAAAATCCAAAATGTTGGCCTACTGAAATGTATGTTCAGTAAATGCACTCAATACTTGGTCAGGGCTCCTTTTGCATCAATTACTGCATCAATCCGGCATGGTGGCGATTAGCCTGTGGCACTGGTCAGGTGTTATGTCTGAATTATTGGGTCTGGTGTCTCTATCTTCCTCTTGACAATACCCCATAGATTCTCTGTGGGGTTGAGGTCAGGTGAGTTTGCTGACCAATCAAGCAGAGTGATATGGTCGTTTTTAAACCAGGTATTGGTACTTTTGGCAGTGTGGACAGGTGCCAAGTCCTGCTGAAGAATGAAATTTCCATCTACAAAAAGCTTATCGGCAAAGGGAAGCATGAAGTGCTCTAAAATTTCCTGGTAAACAGCTGCTCTGACTTAGGTCTTGATAAAACACAGTGGACCTACACCAGCAGATGACATGGCTGCCCAAATCATCACTGATTATGAAAACTTCACACTAGACCTCAAGCAGCTTGGACTGTGTGCCTCTCCACTCTTCCTCCAGACTCTGGGACCTTGATTTTCATCAGAAAACATCACCTTGGACCACTGAGCAACAGTCCAGTTCTTTTTCTCCTTGACCCAGGTAAGACGCTTCTGGTGTTGTCTATTGGTCATGAGTAGCTTGATACTCGCGACACTTGTAGCCCATGTCCTGGAAATGTCTGTGTGGTGGCACTTGAAGCAATGACTCAAGCAGCAGTCAACTTCTTGTGAATCTCCCCCAAATTTTTGAATGGCCTTTTCTTAATCCTTTCACGGCTGCGGTTATCCCGGTTGCTTGTGCATCTTTTTCTACCACACTTTTTCCTTCCACTCAACTTTCCATTAATATGATTGGATACAGCACTGTGAACAGCCAGCTTCTTTAGCAATGACCTTTTGTGGCTTACCCTCCTTGTGGAGTGTGTCTGCCTTCTGGACATCTTGTCAAGTCAGCAGTCTTCCCCATGATTGTGGAGCCTACTGAAACAGACTAAGGGATCTTCAAACACTTAGGAAGCCTTTGCAGGTTTTTTTTGTTAATTATTCTAATTTACTGAGATAATGACTTTTGGGTTTTCATTGGCTGTAAGCCATAGATCACTACTGTTTGTAATGACTGTATATAATATGAGTTTCACGTTTTGTATTAAAGAACTGAAATAAACTTTTTGATGATATTCTAATTTTGTGAGAAGCACCTGTATGTTTTTAGATGAACCGTCTGGTTGGATCATCTACTACCACACTAAAAGAGGGTCACAAATTGTCTTATTTCTTGTGCATGGCATTTACAACTAATAATTGTTGCACTATATTCTCCAGGAATCACGGCAAAGGTGTAAACCTCTATCCTCATCCAACCATGGACAATTTTCCACATTGTATTAAAACATAAGGGTAATCTGCGCTCAAAGACCTTAAAATTATTTGCTGGAACCAAAAAGTAAGAATAAAGCAGTAGCAACTTTAGTGCTGTGTTCCAACTAAGAGTTAGTAACTATGGTGAGAGAGGGCACATAAAAAAAAAAAAAAATCAAAATACCTTGGTAGAAAGAGGTCAGGAAAGAGGAGAAGATTCCCGTGAAGTCAGACAATGGAGAAGGTCCTTCTGCTGTAAGACTGTGATTTCCAAGAACACATCAAAAAACTGACCGGCACATCCAAACATAGATCCAGTGTGAACAGGTGCTAAAACCTAGAGTCACCAACTCATACACATTCAAGAAAAAAAGGTAGCACACTGTAGCGCTATAGCTTGCGGACACAAAATATGAAAATATGAAAAATGAATTGCATCACTGCCTTAGAAATATGAAAAATTGAGAAGTCTTAGCGCATAAAAAGGCCAATTTATGTGTACCTGGGAGCCACGTTAAGGCTCTTCTCGTATCCCAGGTCCTAGCATGAGCACTTCACCTGTTGGTCACAGGCGTTTTAATTATACCAGGTTCATTACCTCTCCACAGAGATGTAGATTTTAGTCTGAAGAGAGGATTCATATGTACTCATGCAGACTGACTTTTCTAAGTGAGGATTGGCATAGTTAGGACCTGGGATACGAGAAGAGCCTTAACGTGGCTCCCAGGTACACATAAATTGGCCTTTTTATGCGCTAAGACTTCTCAATTTTTCATATTTCTAAGGCAGTGATGCAATTCATTTTTCATATTTTCATATTTTGTGTCCGCAAGCTATAGCGCTACAGTGTGCTACCTTTTTTTCTTGAATGTGATTTCCAAGAGACTTCTTCCTTAAGAGTGTCCAGTATAGTTACCAGTGGTGCACTCTGCTATAGTGCAAGGAGCGGCTAATATGCCAAGTAGTTCAAAATGTTGAAGATGAGACGCCGTCCCGCGACACTCTTAAGGAGAAGTCTCTTGGAAATCACAGTCTTACAGCAGGAGGACCTTCTACATTGTCTGACTTCACGGGAAATCTTCTCTTTCCCGACATCTCTCTACCAAGGTATTTTGATTTTTTTTTATGTGCCCTCTCTCACCATAGTTATTAACTCTTAGTTGGAACACAGCACTAAAGTTGCTACTGCTTTAGTCTTACTTTTAGGTTCCAGCAAATAATTTTAAGGTCTTTGAGCGCAGATTACCCTTATGTTTTAATACTAGATCTTAGACTGGACATATCGAGTGGTTTTGTCTTATAATTTGCAGCTAGAGACCTGTTGGGTGTTGCGCCCGGGGCTTCTTTAATTTTCCACATTGTGTTTTCATGTTTGCCTTCCCTTCTTACAAGAGCCATAACTTATTTTTCCATCAACATTGCCATATGAGGACTTGTATTTTATGGGGTGAGATTTAGTTTTGAACACCATTTACTTTACCATACAATGTACAATAATAAAAATCCAAGTACAATGAAATGATGAAAAAAAGCTGCAATTCTTCCATTGTTTTTTGTTTTGATTTTAAGGTGTTCATTAGCCAGTACAAATTGACCCAGCAACATATATTGTTTTGCACAAAGTTGAATGTGCTGACAACAAAATCACATCAATGGAAATCAAATTTATTAACCAATGGAGGCCTGGATTTGGAGTCTCCCACAAAATTAAAGTGAAATGTAATGTCCTTAAAACAAGTCAAAATGATGCTCAGTAGTGTGTGTGGCCTCCATGTGCCTGAAAGACCTCCCTACAATGTCTGGGCATGCTCCTGATGAGGCGGCGGATGGTCTCCTGAGGGATCTCCTCCCAGACCTGGACTAAAGCATCCGCCAACTTCTGGACAGTCTGTGGTGCAACATGACGTTGGTGGATGGAGCGAGACATGATGTCCCAGATGTGCTCAATCGGATTCAGGCCTGGGGAACGGGTGGGCCAGTCCATAGCGTCAATTCCTTCATCTTGTAGGAACTGCTGACACACTCCAGCCACATGAGGTCTGGCATTGTCCTGCATTAGGAGGAACCCAGGGCCAACCGCACCAGCATATGGTCTCACAAGGGGTCTGAGGATCTCATCTCAGTACTTAATGGAAGTCAGGCTACCTCTGGTGAGCACATGGAGGGCTGTGCGGCCCTCCAAAGAAATGCCAACCCACAACATTTTTGATCCACTGCCAAACCGGTCATGCTGAAGGATGTTGCAGGCAGCAGATCGCTCTCCACGGCGTCTCCACACTCTGTCACGTCTGTCACATTTGCTCAGTGTGAACCTGCTTTCATCTGTGAAGAGCACAGGGCGCCAGTGGCAAATTTGCCAAACCTGGTGTTCTGTGGCAAATGCCAAGCATCCTGCACAGTGTTGGGCTGTGAGCACAACCCCATCTGTGGACTTCGGGCACTCAGACCATCCTCATGGAGTCAGTTTCTAACCGTTTGTGCAGACACATGCACATTTGTGGCTGCTGGAGGTCATTTTGCAGGGCTCTGGCAGTGCTCCTCCTGTTCTCCTTGCACTAAGGCAGAGGTAGTGGTCCTACTGCTGGGTTGTTGCCCTCCTACGGCCCCCTCCACATCTCCTGGTGTACTGGCTTGTCTCCAGGTAGTGCCTCCAGCCTCTGGACAGTACGCTGACTGACACATCAAACTTACTTGCCACAGCTCTCCAGGATGGCACATCAATGATGAGCTGCACTACCTGAGCCACTTGTGTGGGTTGTAGAGTCCGTCTCATGCTACCACGAGTGTGAAAGCACAACCAACATTCAAAAGTGACCAAGAACATCAGCCAGAAAGCATTGATACAGAGATGTGGTATGTGGTCCCCACCTGCAGAACCACTCCTTTATGGAGTGTGTCTTGATAATTGCCAATAATTTCCATGTGTTGTCTATTTCATTTGCACAACAGCATGTGAAATTGATTATCAACCAGTGTTGCTTCCATTCCAATATAATGAAAGAGGGGAACAAGGGATTGATCCCGACGAGGGCGGTTGCCAAAAACACGCGTTGGGTTGGGAGCCTTCTCACAGCTGTAAGTTCCTTTACTACCCCATTTTATTAAGATGGTGAACTTATGGGTAGCTGATATCCAACTATGCTATATACAGGGTAGGCCAATTATATGGATACACCTAAACAAAATGGGAATGGTTGGCGATATCAACTTCCTGTATGTGGCACACTAGTATATGGGATTGGGAAAACTTTTCAAGATGGGTGGTGACCATGGCAGCCATTTTGAAGTCGGCCATTTTGGATCCAATTTTATTTTTTTCAATTTGAAGAGGGTCATGTGACACAAACTTATTGAGAAATTCACAAGAAAAACAATGGTGTGCTTGATTTTAACATAACTTTATTCTTTTATGAGTTATTTACAAGTTTATGACCACTTATAAAATGTGTTCAAAGTGCTGCCCATTGTGTTGAATTGTCAATGCAACCCTCTTCTCCCACTCTTGATAAACTGATAGCAACACCGCAGAAGAAATGCTAGCACAGGCTTCCAGTATCCATTGTTTCAGATGCTGCACATCTCGTATCTTCACAGCATAGACAATTGCCTTCAGATGACTCAAAGATAAAAACCTAATTGGGTCAGATCGGGAGACCTTGGTGGCCATTCAACTGGCCCACGATGACCAATCCACTTTCCAGGAAACTGAAGATGGCACGCTCCCTGAGTTTTTCCAGCAAGATGGTGCACCAAACATTATGGGTGTCAGGTCCGAGCATTTCTACATGAACAGTTTCCTGCCCTACCTACTGGTAATTCCACTCCATTAGTCTTGACTACCTTGCCTCTCTTTATTACCAACTGGCCGCACTTCTCCAATCTGAAAGACATCCCGATGTTTTCGCTGTAGATCCTTATCAGGTGGATCAATGAATTGATGTCTCATTTGTTTTTCGCATACAGCTTGATGTCATCCACGTAGAGGAGGTGGTTGATGGTGCTTCCACTGTTGAACTTTTATCCATAAATAAATAAAATATATATATATCCCTTGAAATTGTTCCAGAAAATTATTGCACTTACACGTTTTGTTAAGTACATGTTTATTTCCTTTGTGAATATTGGAACAACACAGAAAAAAAAGGCAAATTCGACATAATTTCACAAAAAAGAAAAAAAAAAACAATGAGCAGGACAAAATTGTTGACCCCTTTCCAAAATTGGGGGTAAACAATTTGGTTTCAAGCATATGATACTCGTTCAAACTCACCTGTAGTAAGTAACAGGTGTGGGCAATATGAAAATCACACCTAAAACCAGATAAAAAAAAAGGGGGAGAAGTTGACTCAATCTTTGCATTGTGTGTCTATGTGTGCCACACTTGGAGACCAGAAAGGACAAGAGAACTGTTTGAGAACCAAAATTGTTGAAAAATACCAACAATCTCAAGGTTACAAGTCCATCTCTAGATATCTTTATGTCCCTTTGTCCATGGTGCACAACATTCAAGAACTTTACAACCCATGGCACTGTAGGAAATCTCACTGGACATGGATGGCAGAGAAAAATTAATGAAAGGTTGCAATGCAGGATAGTCCAGATGATGGATAAGCAGTCTCAATCAACTTTCAAAGAAATTCAAGCTGTCCTGCAGGCTCAGGATGCATCAGTTGTCAGTGCAAACTATCCGTTGACATTTGAATGAAACGCTATGGCAGGAAACCCAGGAGGACCTATCTGCTGACACAGAGACATAAAAAAGCTAGACTACAGTTTGCCAAAATGTACATGTTTATATAGAAGTCAGTCCACCGGTATAAATCAAAAAAGCTGGCACTTCAAAAATGTGAATAGAAAAAAGGAACTACCGATTTACATCAATTAACCGAGAAAAGAGATCCAGCATACTATTATTAAAAAAATCAAAATTTATTAATACACATTAAAATACATATATAAAACCATAAACACAAAAAACAATAATGCCCAGTAGGAGGTAGAAATGCTCTCCTACTAAATCACCAAATATTAATGTAGCGTGTCCAAATAGATATATACTATATTATACAGCTGCCAGATAGCCCAAAAGTAAACTAAACCATAGCTGATAAGAACATATCAAAATATAAGTCCTAAATGTGACGTAAAACATCCTGCCTATAAGTCCATAATCATGTAGTAATTCTGGATTAATCAATCCTAGACCAGAGAAAATACAAAGAGCGGACAATAGAAAGGCACATGGAACAGTATACTCAGGGTCCGGACGCTAAATTACCTTAATAAGCTGGACAGCGGTGACTTAGAGTGGCGTGACTTCCTCCACCCCAACGTACGTTGCGCAATAGCTTCTTCCGGGGCTCAGAATGGAGGGAGCACTGTTTGACTTTTTGAACGCAAAATTGACTGGAATAAATGGCGGTGCCATGTCGTGTTTGGAGACCCCCTGATGTGCCTAAATAGTGGAAACCCCTCAATTCTAACTCCAACCCTAACCACAACACACCTCTAACCACAACCCTAACCCCAACACACCCCTAACCCAAATCATAACCCTAACCACAAGCCTAACCCTAATCCCAACCCTAACCCCAACACACCCTTAACCCCAACTCTAACCCTAACCACAAGCCTAACCCTAATCCCAACCCAAACCCTAATTCCAACCGTAACCCTAATTCCAACTCTAACCCTAATTTCAACTCTAACCCTAATTCTAACCCTAAACCTAGTTCCAACCCTAACCCTAATCGAAAAATTAAAAAAAAAAAATCTTTATTATTACTTGTCCCTACCTATGGTGGTGATAAAGGGGGGGTTTATTTACTTTTTTTTTATTTTGATCACTGTGAGAGTTTATCACAGTGATCAAAATAAATGAATGGAATCTGCCGGCCGGCGGGCGCACTGCGCCAGCCATTTTCCAAGATGGCGGCGCCCATGAAGAATCCTGGAGGGACTCCGGGACGGCCACAGGGACATCGCAGGTCCCGGGAGAGGTGAGGGGGGGGGGGGGAATCGGAAGGCGGGGGGAGCACGGAAAGGGGGATGGGAGCAGATAGTGACGGCGGTGACCGATCGCTGCCATCAATCGGTGGCGGCGGCCGATCGCCGCCGTCACTAGGTTTGGGGGGGTCGGATCTTGGTCTCCAGCCATTTCAGATGCTATTGCAGCATCGGCCATGGCTGGATTGTAATATTTCACCATATTTCATCGGTGATTGCTCTGATTGGCTGTTTCACTTTTAACAGCCAATCAGAGCGATCGCCGATGTGAGGGGGCGGTGCAACCCCCCGGCGCTACGTGCAGAGAATAAAACAAAACAAAACGACTTTCTATGTGTCCGATGTCTCACACACCACATGGCCAGAAAAGGTATTAAAATGGTAAAGGTACATTTCCTGTGAAATTTTTTTTTTTTTTTTACCATTGAAAGCAATAAGCAATGCAAATGTACAAAAACACAGCAAAAAGATTGCTTGTGAACTTAGCCCAAGGTGTGGAGGAGCATTTTTTCTCTTACTTATTTTGCCTTCTATACAATTTGTTATCCTGAAAATAATGTTTCTTTTTTTCCAGTCAACTCAATTTTAATGGTAGTTTTGCATGTTTTATTCTCAGTCTGTAAAAGTGGTGTACATTAACAACATTGTTCCTTGCAGCGACCTGGGATTCAGAGATGCTTCCAGGGGTCTTCCCCATCCTGTTCCCATGCCATTTCAGCGCGGTTTCTATAGTTTTCAGCAATATTTGAACACCCTCCAGATCTCCAGGGGGCCACCAGAAAAATGCTCGAGTTTCTTAGTGACTTCTATTATACTCATTACTTGGGTTGCGCACCAAAGCATTGCAATTTAGTGCTCGCTCATCACTAAAGCACATCATTCTACTGTTTACCGAAAAAGGAATGAGGCCTACAAGGAAAATAACAGTACCTACAGTCAAATATGGTGGAGGTTCAAAGATGTTTTCGGGTTGTTTTGCTGCCTCTGGCACTGGATGCCTTGATTTTGTGCAAGGCATCATGGAATCTGAAGATTACCAAAGGATTTTGGGTCGCAACGTAGTGCCCATTGTCAGAAACCTGTTTGCATCCTAGGTCATGGTTGTTCCAGCAGGACAATGAACCCAAACATACTTCAAGAAGCACTCAGAAATAGATGCAATGAAAGTGCTGGAGAGTTCTAAAGTGTCCAGCAATAAGTCTGGATCTAAATCTCATTGAACACATGTGGAGAGAAATTAAAATTGCTGTTGGGACAAGGCACCCTTCAAATATGAGAAGCCTGGAGCAATTTGCAAAAGACGAGTGGTCAAAATTTACAGTTGAGAGGTGTATGTCGTTTGATGATGGTTATAGGGTCCGACTGATTGCAGTTATTTATTTCAAAAGGGTGTGCAACCAAATATTAAGTTGAGGGTGCCAACAATTTTTTTTGGGCCTATTTTTGTAGTGGTGTGTGAAATTATGTCCAATTTGCCATCTTTTCTCAGTTTTTGTGTTGTTGCAATACACACAAAGTAAATGGACATGTGTATATTGCATGTAATTGTACATGTTTTGCTTATTTTCTGGGATTTTCTTTAGATAGGACAGTGGATAAGATGTAACATGTGCTGGCACTTACTATATCAGAGAACCAGATCAAGTTGGAATCAGGATAGACTGTGAACATTCCGTAGATCGGGTTCAGAAGTTCTTTAAGAAGCAGGAGAAAGAATTCTTTAGTGACACCTCCATCATCCACAGCCTCCTCCCCGTCAAATATCACCTGGAATAAATGCAATAATTCCACTTCAGAAAATGAAGAATGCTTGAGTAAAGACTCAGAACAGCCACAGGTAATTATGTACAAGAATAGAAAAAAAGCGTTTTCATTGAAGGTCAGAGCAGAAAATATGGTATATCATGGAAGGGGTTAAATAATTTAAAATAGATGCACAAAAAAAATTCTAATGCGTCATGAAAGTAAAATGGCTAAATTCTGTGATCGAGAGCGATCACAAAATTTAGGAGTCAGTGTTTTCTTCCATTATAAATGTTACGATAATTGTATATACATTGCATTGGCTATTTACATAATGTATATGTCTGTTTGTTGTTGTTTAACCCCCTTTACCCCAAAGGGTGGTTTGCACGTTAATGACCGGGCCAATTTTTACAATTCTGACCACTGTCTCTTTATGAGGTTATAACTCTGGAACGCTTCAACGGATATTCGCGATTCTGAGATTGTTTTCTCGTGACATATTGTACTTCACGTTAGTGGTAAAATTTCTTCCATATACCTTGCGTTTTTTTGAAAAAAACGCAAATATGGCGAAAATTTTGAAAATTTTGCAATTTTCAAACTTTGAATTTTTATTCCCTTAAAACAGAGAAATATGTCACACAAAACACGGATTTTGGTAAAAACTTACCTGTAAAATCCTTTTCAGCAAAGGAAGGAAGAGAGACACAGTATTCATTACTGATGGGTAGGCGGAGCCCCAGATCAGGATGTCACCTCAGATCAAAAGAGTGCTGACTGGCTGGCCCCTCCAGCTCGGGCTCCTCCTACTCAGCTCCAGTCGTACCAAAGCTTTTAGGAAAAGAGCCAAGATCACCAGCGGAGCAACATAACCCCTTCTGAAGAAACTTCAGAGAAAAAACACAAGGATACAGGTTATGCATGCAAAGAAAGCCAAAAACCACAGAGTTCCAGGTACTACTCACGGAACCTGACTACTGCGATGAGCTGGCGATGCTGGAACAGAGTCTTAGCGCGCTGACCTCAGCCCAGATAATCGCTATCAGATAAGGGTCGCGCTGCATCTGAAAACATCAACACACTTCTGCCATGGGAGGGTGCTGTGTCTCTCTTCCTTCCTTCGCTGAAAAGGATTTTACAGGTAAGTTTTTACCAAAATCCGTGTTTCAGCTGCAGATGGAAGGAAGAGAGCCACAGTATTCATTACTGATGGGACGTCCCAAAGCAGTTCAAAAATAAGGGTGGGAAAAACCAACAAAAGGCAGAAACCCAACAACCTTAACAACAAAGCGCAACCAGCGCTAAACACAAGTTCATCCAGAACTTTAAACTACAGCTGCCTGCAGGACCCTACGTCCGAGGGCTGCATCAGCGGAAGCACTGACGTCCACTTTATAAAACCTTGTAAACGTGTGGACAGAGCGCCAAGTTGCCGCTCGGCAGAGCTGCACTGCCGAGGCACCTTGATGAAAAGCCCACGATGAGGCCACAGCTCTCGTGGAATGGGCTCGAATCTTAATCGGGCAAGATTCACCCCGAAGGCGGTAAGCTTCCAAAATAGCTGACCGGATCCAACGAGCTATAGAATCCTTGGAAGCTCGTTGACCACGCCGACGACCTGCTGGAACCACAAACAGGGAGTCCGTCTTACGAAAACCTTGAGTAATAGATAGATAAAACTTCAAGGCCCGCACTAAATCCAATGTGTGTAAATCTCGCTCTTTCGCATTTTTCGGATCCGGACAGAGTGAAGGCAACACAATATCCTGATTAACATGAAATTGTGACACCACTTTAGGCAAAAAATCACCCCGAGTGCGAAGCACTACACGATCCGGAAAAAACTCCAGAAAAGGAGGCGAACAAGAAAGAGCTGCCAACTCAGAAACTCTCCTCAAGGAAGTGACTGCAACAAGGAAAGCCACCTTCCAAGAAAGTAAAGAAAGGCTAGCAGAAACCATAGGCTCAAAAGGTTTATGCTGAAGAACCTCCAAAACAAGGTTGAGCCGCCAGGAGAACACGGGTGCCTTCCGCGGCGGAAACTTACGAGATATACCTCGGAAAAAGGAGAGCACGTCTCTATTTGAAGCAATGGTTCTCCGGAACAATAAGGACAGAGCAGAAATCTGACCTTTCAGAGTGCTGACTGCCAAACCCTTGTCTAGCCCATGCTGCAGAAAAGCCAACAGGTTGGGAATGGAAAATTTTCTCGGGTTCCGAGAGGACCCCAAACACCACGAAAAGAAGGTTTCCCAAATTTTGTGGTAAATCCTAGTAGTAGCCGGACATCTTGCAGCACGAAGGGTAGCAATGACCTCGGCTGAGAAACCTCTACGGGTCAAGATTTCGGTCTCAAGAGCCACGCCGTCAAACGCAGGGACATCAAGTCCGGATGACAAACGGGCCCCTGAGTCAACAAGTCCGGTTGAAGAGGGAGTGGAAAAGGAGGTGCCGCCAACAGCGACATTATTGTCGAGAACCACACCCTTCTTGGCCAGTCTGGAGCTATCAAAATAGCTGGAATTCTCTCTAGTCTGATCCGACGCAGTACTAGAGGAAGTAAGGATATCGGCGGGAATACATAGATCAGCTCGAACTGATCCCACTGAGCCACTAGAGCATCCACCGCCACCGCCTTCGGGTCCTTGTACCTGGACATGAATGTCGGTAACTTGGCATTGGACCTGGATGCCATCAAATCCACTTGGGGGGTTCCCCAGCGAGAGCACAGTAGTGCAAAAACTTCCGGGTGGAGGCTCCATTCCCCGGGATCCATCCTTCTGCGACTGAGAAAGTCCGCTGTAATATTCTGAACCCCTGGAATGTGAATCGCCGAAATGGCTGGTACACTGGCCTCTGCCCAAATCAGAATTCGGGACACCTCTACCATGAGTCTGGAACTCCTTGTCCCATCTTGGTGATTGATATACGCGACAGCCGTCGCATTGTCTGTCTGCACTCGGACTGGCAGACCGCTCAAAGGGACCGTCCAATGTTGGAGGCAAAGGAAAATCGCCCTCAATTCCAGGATGTTGATCGGAAGAAAAGACTCTTCCGATGACCATACCCCCTGAATCCAGAGATTGTTCCAAACACCCCCCCAGCCCGTCAGGCTGGCATCGGTGGTTATGACTGACCACTTCGGAGGGAGGAAAGACTTCCCCAGGGAGAATGCCCCTGGACGTAACCACCATTCTAGAGAATCCCGCACCGCGCGAGAAATGGTGACACTGCAATCCAGCGATTGCGACTGGTTCCATCGACTCAAGATGAACCTTTGGAGAGTCCTGGAATGGAACTGGGCAAAAGGAATTGCCTCCATGGACGCCACCATCAGTCCCAGAAGACGCATACACTTCCGTAGGGACATTGCCGTTGAGGATTTCATAATCTGTACATGTCGAAGAAGACATGACTGTTTGTCTGGTGGTAGGGAAACTACCGACCGAAACGTGTCGAGATGCATTCCCAAAAAGAGGATTGTCCTCGATGGTTCCAGGGACGACTTCTCCCAATTGACCAGCCAACCGAATCCTTCAGAAACTGAAGAGACAAATCCCGAGCCGTCAACGCCTCCTCCTCCGAGGAAGCCACGATCAAAAGATCGTCCAGATAAGGGAGAATCGTAATCCCCTGTCTTCGAAGGATTGCCATGAGGGGCGCCAGAATTTTTGTAAAGACCCTTGGCGCTGAGGCTAAGCCGAACGGCAGAGCCACGAACTGGTAATGATTCTGACCTATGGCAAATCGAAGAAAGCGCTGATGAGCCTTTCCGATGGGAATATGCAAATAAGCGTCGCGAATGTCGATTGACACCAAAAAATCGTTCTGTGACAGAGCCGCCACAACGGAACGAAGCGACTCCATGCGAAATTTCCGGGCATGGACATGCCGGTTTAATCGCTTGAGATCCAGAATCGGGCGAAATTTGTTCTCCTTTTTGGGAACTATAAAAAGGTTGGAATAAAAACCTTTCCCTCGGTCCTCTGACGGAACCGGTATCACTACACCCTTTTGTAGCAGAGATTCGACCTCTCGCTGTAGAGCGACAACAAGCTCGGGTTCCGACGGAACGCGAGATTGACAAAAAACATTTGGGGGTCGAGAAACAAACTCTATGAAATAGCCTGCCGACACTATCCGCGTTACCCAGGAATCTGGAACGCGAGCCATCCAAGTCTCCTTGAAAAGAAGCAGGCGACCCCCCACTCGAGAAACCTCGAGTGGACCCCTGGCGTCAATCCGACTTTGCGGGCTTCTTGTCAAGTTCCCGCTTGTCCTGGCGGAAACTCTGCTTCCAGGGAGTACGAGTTTTCTGAGAGGATTTCTTTCCTGAGAAGGAAAGACGACCCGATCCCCACGAGGAGTGACTAGATCGTCCTCGGCCCCGAAAGGACCGCCGACCACTATAGACACCAGGCTTACTGGACACCGAGGCCATGGCCCTTCGCTGTGGTAATGCTGATTCCTTCGCCTTAGCCTTGGAAATCAGCTCTGTGAGGTCGGATCCAAAAAGATGGCCACCCTTGTAAGGTAAGGCCAACAACCCTTGTTTGGAAACTGCGTCCCCGGCCCACTGTCTGAGCCATAAAGCTCTTCTGACTGTGACCGCTGAAGCTTGCGCTTTGGCCAGCAGAGATGCCGTATCCAGACCGGCATCAAAGATATAACAGGCTGCCGTTTCTAGCCATTCACAAGTTTCCCGTATCTCAGATAACGGAGATTCATTTTGCAACTCCGTCTTCAGACGTGCCAGCCAGCTTAGAGAAGCTCTAGCAGCACACATGGATCCTAGCACTGCTCGAAATCCATGACCCGCAGCCTCATAGCTTGCTTTTGCCGCCAATTCTGCCTTTCTATCCAAAGGCTCCTGTAAGCTCGCTTTTCCCTTAATAGGGAGTAGTGAGGATTTACTAAGCTGAGATAAAGACACATCCACTTCAGGAGCAGAAGTCCAATTAGCCTTTAACTCCGCAGAGCAAGGATAAAGTGTATCAAAGAAATGCGTTCCATGAAAACGCTTATCTGGACATAGACGTTCCTCCTCTATTACACTATTAAGCTCATCCAGAGCTGGCAATGTTGTACGCGAAGCACGGGACTCCTGGAACATGCGTGCTGATTTACCAGGATGACTAGTTACCTCCTCCGGTAACTGTAATATATCTCTCATGGCTTCAATCAATGCCTCCGTACGCTTCGCCATAGAGGAACGCCCCTGCGGCTCGTCCGCATCAGAATCGGATATTTCTCCATCCGAATTTAAAGGGGAACTCTGCCCAATATCAGATACATCTGACTCGCTCCGTGTAGAGGCCGGTAACGGCCTGCGTCGCTTCCTCTGAGAGGAATTAGCAGACACATATTGACCTAAAAGGTCAGACAAGTTGTTGATCGATCGAGCGATATCGTCCAATTTTCCACCGCTGTCGACCGCAGCGCTAGACGCTGTGGAGGTCTGCGTATCTGATTGCCGTAATGGCACTGGGACATGGTCCGCGGCATCTGAACTCTGTTCAGACATGCCTCACCTGTATGAGCAGGTCAAAGCGGTAATACCAGCAAAAACTATGCGGTTTTTTATTTATTTATTTATTTATTTTTTTTTAAACGCTGAAGGGTTAACGCTCCACCAAGCAGGGTTACCCCAGCGGTATTCAGTCAAAAAAATTTAGCTGGTAGAAATAACCCTCAGAGGGTTAATATTGCAAACTCACCACAATATATATATTTGTGAGCCCCAGCCAATTTTTATGTCTCTAATGAGACTGCAGCTGCAGGATAGCGATCGCTGCGCTGCGGGGTGAGGAATCAGCACTCACCCAGCTGGCCGTGGTGTCTTATGAGAGGAGCGGTCTGAGGAGCCCAGGAGCCTGTGTAATGGCCGCCACAGTGAAGGAGTCGCAGAGAGAAACGCCAGAGCGCGCGTCTTCCTGCTCAGAAGACCGGGAATAGTTAGGCCACGCCCCCCGCCAGCTCGAATATTGAGCGCGAACTCCCCCGCTCCTGCTCCCTCTCTGTCCTGCAGGTATCTGCCTGCGGACAAAAAATCACCACATCTACTTGTAACAGCGCTGTCACAGCAGCGCTGAAGCATACTGACATACATGTAGTAGTGCTGTCACAGCAGCGCTGAAGCATACTGACATACAAGTAATAGCGCTGCTCAATCAGACGCTAAAGCACTCACACATTATTATAATAAAAATTTTGTGTGGAGTACTCACCAGCCAAGGCGCCACAGGGACCCTCAGGGGTTTCTGGCGCTGTGCCCATGCTTCCCCCCAGGGCGGGAAGCGCAGTGACCGCACGTGTGGTTTGCGTCCCGCCAGGGAAGCTCTCCTCATCCCCCAGGGCCGGCAAGGATTCTGCAGGGACTTTGAGTAAATACAGATCCGCCAAGGGAGAGGTTGGGGTACAGCAGCGCTGGTACCCCTGAGACCTCTAGACCAACTAGTGATCCAAGTCTCCTGTCCGAATATAAAATAATAAAATCTTCTGAGGAGCTGCATTAGCAGCGACCATCCTCTGGACCTCAAATCTTAGACTGGAGCTGAGTAGGAGGAGCCCGAGCTGGAGGGGCCAGCCAGTCAGCACTCTTTTGATCTGAGGTGACATCCTGATCTGGGGCTCCGCCTACCCATCAGTAATGAATACTGTGGCTCTCTTCCTTCCATCTGCAGCTGAAAATGATCACACAAACGATCGCATTAGTAGCGTCGTTAACAGGATCGTTAGTGGGAACGTATAGTGGCAGTATTAAAATCGCAGACTCACACAAACTCTTTATTATTAATTGAAAAGTGTGCGAGCCCCTTATGCATAACACCCAGGACAGCGAAAGTCTGTCATCATTAGTGCCCAGAAGGCGCCCGTGCATTCGGGGTGAAGGGTAAGCTTCTGCCTCGGGCTAAAACAACTCACCCAGCTGTAACAGTTTAACATCTTGCCGGGAGGAGGAGGGAAGAAGACCAGAAGAAGCTTTTCAGCCTGCTCTTTAACCCCTTCACCCCAAGGGTGGTTTGCACGTTAATGACCGGGCCAATTTTTACAATTCTGACCACTGTCTCTTTATGAGGTTATAACTCTGGAACGCTTCAACGGATATTCGCGATTCAGAGACTGTTTTCTCGTGACATATTGTACTTCACGTTAGTGGTAAAATTTCTTCCATATACCTTGCGTTTATTTTTGAAAAAAACGCAAATATGGCGAAAATTTAGAAAATTTTGCAATTTTCAAACTTTGAATTTTTATTCCCTTAAAACAGAGAAATATGTCACACAAAATAGTTAAGAAATAACATTTCTAACATGTCTGCTTTACATCAGCACAATTTTGGAAACAAAATTTTTATTTGTTAGGAAGTTATAAGGGTTAAAAGTTGACCAGCGATTTCTCATTTTTACAACAAAATTTACAAAGCCATTTTTTTTAGGGACCACCTCACATTTGAAGTCACTTTGAGGGATCTATATGGTAGAAAATGCCCAAAAGTGACACCATTCTAAAAACTGCACCCCTCAAGGTACTCAAAACCACAATCAAGAAGATTATTAACCCTTCAGGTGCTTCACAGCAGCTGAAGCAATGTGAAAGGAAAAAATGAACATTTTACTTTTTAGTCACAAAAATGATCTATTACAAACATTTTTTTATTTTCACAAGAGAAAAAGGAGAAAATGGACGATAAAGTTGTTGTGCCATTTCTCCTGAGTACGCCAATACCCAATATGTGGGGAAAAACCACTGTTTGGGTGCACGGAAGGGCTTAGAATGGAAGGAGCGCCGTTTGACTTTCCCAAACTAAAATTGGTGGGAATTGAGATTGGACGCCATGTCGCGTTTGGAGATTCCCTGATGTGCCTAAACAGTGGAAACCCCCCACATGTGACCCCATTTTGGAAACTAGACCCCCTAAGGAACTTATCTAGATGTGTGGTGAGCACTTTGAACCCCCAATGCTTCACGCAAGTTTATAATGTAGAGCCGTGAAGAAAAAAAATCATATTTTTCCACAACCATGATGTTTTAGTTCCCAATTTGTTATTTTCCCAAGGTAAGAGGAGAAATTGGACCACAAAAGTTGTTGTCCAACTTGTCCTGAGTACGCTGACACCCCATATGTGGGGGGGAACCACTGTTTGGGCGCATGGCAGGGCTCGAAATGGAAGGAGCGCCATTTGACTTTTCCAAACCAAAATTGGCTGGAATTGAGAAAGGACGCCATGTTGCGTTTGGAGAGCCACTGATGTGCCTAAACAGTGGAAACCCCCCACATGTGACCCCATTTTGGAAACTAGACCCCCTAAGGAACTTATCTAGATGTGTGGTGAGCACTTTGAACCCCAAAATGCTTCACGCAAGTTTATAATGTAGAGCCGTGAAGAAAAAAAAATCATATTTTTTCCACAACCATGATGTTTTAGTCCCCAATTTGTTATTTTCCCAAGGGTAAGAGGAGAAATTGGACCACAAAAGTTGTTGTCCAACTTGTCCTGAGTACGCTGATACCCCATATGTGGGGGGGGAACCACTGTTTGGGCCACGGCAGGGCTCGAAATGGAAGGAGCGCCATTTGACTTTTCCAAACCAAAATTGGCTGGAATTGAGAAAGGACGCCATGTTGCGTTTGGAGAGCCACTGATGTGCCTAAACAGTGGAAACCCCCCACATGTGACCCCATTTTGGAAACTAGACCCCCTAAGGAACTTATCTAGATGTGTGATGAGCACTTTGAACCCCCAAGTGCTTCACGCAAGTTTATAATGTTGAGCCGTGAAGAAAAAAAATCATATTTTTTCCACAAGCATGATGTTTTAGTCCCCAATTTGTTATTTTCCCAAGGGTAAGAGGAGAAATTGGACCACAAAAGTTGTTGTCCAACTTGTCCTGAGTACACTGATACCCCATATGTGGGGGGAACCATGTTTGGGCGCACGGCAGGGCTCAACAGGAAGGAGGCCGTTTGACTATTCCAAACCAAAATTGGCTGGAATTGAGAAACGGACGCCATGTCG
Organism: Oophaga sylvatica; assembly: GCA_033576555.1. Classification (NCBI taxonomy): domain Eukaryota; kingdom Metazoa; phylum Chordata; class Amphibia; order Anura; family Dendrobatidae; genus Oophaga; species Oophaga sylvatica. Next base: position 279,821,431 of record JARQOD010000001.1, read on the forward strand.
CGTTTGGGAGCCCTGATGTGCCTAAACAGTGGAAACCCCCACAGTGACCCCATTTTGGAAACTAGACCCCCTAAGGAACTTATCTAGGTGTGTGGTGAGCATTTTGAACCCCAAGTGTTTCACTAAAGTTTATAATGCCCTGGCGTGAATAAAAAAAAAAAAAAAAATTTCCACAAATATGATGTTTTAGTCCCCAATTTTTTATTTTCCCAAGGGTACAGGAGAACTTGGACCACAAAAGTTGTTATCCAATTTGTCCTGAGTACGCTGATACCCCATATGTTGGGGGGAACCACTGTTTGGGCGCATGGCAGGGCGCAGAAGGGAAGCAGTGACGTTTTGGAATGCAGACTTTGATGGAATGGTCTGCGGGCGTCATGTTCCGTTAGCAGAGCCCCTCATGTGCCTAAACAGTGGAAACCCCCACAAGTGACCCCATTTTGGAAACTAGACCCCCTAAAGGAACTTACCTAGGTGTGTGGTGAGCATTTTGAACCCCCAAGTGTTTCACTAAAGTTTATAATGCCCAGGTGTAAAAATAAAAAATCCTACTTTTATCCTCACAAAAATGATGTTTTAGTCCCCAATTTTTTATTTTCCCAAGGGTAAGAGGAGAAATTGGACACCAAAAATTGTTGTCCAATTTGTCCTGAGTACACTGGTGCCCCATATGTGGGAAAAAACTGTTTGGGCACAAGTCGGGGCTCAGAAGGGAAGTCGTGACGTTTTGGAATGCAGACTGATGGAATGGTCTGCGGGCGTCATGTTCCGTTTGCAGAGCTCCTGATGTGCCTAAACAGTAAAAAAAACCCACAAGTGACATAATTTTGGAAAGTAGACTCCCAAGGAACTTTTCTAAATGTGCCCCCCTTCTGGAACTAATCTTTCCTGTAAAGTAAATTAGTAGTGCATTGAGGTGTGGTACAATTTGAAACAATCCTTCATACACAGGCCAGGTTTTTCGGGGCAGGTGTCGCATTGGTAAGTGGTGTCCTTGCGTATTCCCCTTTTGTAACACACTCGGCACCTTTTTTGCGGCTTACCTTTGCTTCCAGTTGGCGGGACCACCCCCGGGAAATGCTGACCTGGTATGATACGAGCACCTTCAGTTCCAGAAGTACTGGGGCCCGCTCTTTCCTGATCGCCAAACATCAGGGCCTTAACCACTATCTCCTGAAACTGAAGGTACGTCGTATCGCTGTTGCGTGCACATCGTGACAGCAGGAAAGCGTTGAGCATTGCCATTTGGACGATGTGCACGGACAGCTTCTTGTACCACACCTTGGCCTTTCTCAAAGCACTGTACGGTTGGAGGAGTTGATCAGAGAGATCAACACCCCCCATGTATTTATTGTACCCCAGTACACAGTCCGGTTTGCGGACCTGTGTAGAGGTACCCCGTACAGTGCTGAGGGCGCTGCCATCACCATGTATGGTGGTCAAGAGAAGGACATCCCTCTTGTCCTTGTACTTGACCACCAACAGGTGGTCGCTACATTGGGCTCTGCTCTCACCCTTTCTGAGCATCTGCCCAAGTAGCGTCTTCGGGAGGCCTCTCTGATTTTTGGGAACGGTACCGCAAGCTGCAGTACCTCGCGCAGAGAGGGATTTGTAGAGTGGGACGCTGGAATAAAAGTTATCGGTGTAAAGGTGATAACCTTTATCCAGCAGTGGGTGCACCAAATCCCACACAATTTTCCCACTCACTCCCAGGACGGGGGGACACTCAGGGGGTTCAATCCTGGTGTCCTTTCCTTCGTAAACTCTAAAGCTGTGCGTGTACCCTGAGGTACTCTCGCACAGCTTGTAGAGTTTAATTCCGTACCTTGCCCTCTTGCTGGGCAGGTACTGGCGGAATCTGAGCCGTCCCTTAAAATGAACCAAGGACTCATCCACGCAAACTTTTTGCTGAAGTGTTCGATGACCGGCCGAACTTTGAACAGACGGTCAAAGTTGGGGTCATTTTGTGGGGGACACTGTGCATTATCATTATAATGCAGGAATTTGTGGATGGCCTCAAAACGCGTCCGGGCCATGACCATTCGGAACAGTGGAGTGTTGTATAAATATCAACACTCCAATATTGCCGAAGTTCTGGCTTCTTCAGGATCCCCATATGGAGGACCAGGCCCCAAAACTGCATCATTTCACCTGCGTCTACAGGAGACCAGTTGGAAAATGATGACACTGGGTTTTGCGCCAAAAATTGCCGAGCGTACAAATTAGTTTGCTCCACCACGAGGTTAATAAAATCCTCAGAGAAAAAGACTTTGAAAAAGTCTATTTCTCTGAGGGCCGTGGTGTCAAACTTGATTCCTGATTCTGCCACAAAATCAGGAATCAGTGGCTCGTAATTTTCGGGGGGCGGGGTCCATATGGGGTCCAAGAGGGGTGCGCTGGTTCATTTTCAGGGGTGGGCGCTGCCTCATCTTCTGTCCTGGGGCGTCTGTGTGGCGGTTCCGCAGGACCCGAGGAGGAAGATGAGGAAGAGGAGGAAGAAGAAGAAGAGGATGAAGAATCTGAAAAGTAAAGAAATGTGGGATCCTCTCCCTCGCTATCAGTGTCGGAGGCAAGGAAAGCGTATGCCTCTTCCACTGAATAGCGCTGTTGGGAAGAACGTGACGAGCGGGACATTTTTTTTGTGAATGTGGTGCTTTGTGTGAACTTTATTTATAACTGTGTGTGTGTGTGGGGGGGGGATAGTGGTTGGTGCAAACTATGCTGAAAGGAAAAAGCTAAAAGAAAAGAAAGAGAATAGGGAAAAAAATGCCTGTGAAAAAAAGTCTAAACCAGCAGGCACGAGCTCTGATAAGTGACCGGTGTCACTTATCAAAGTTCCGCGGCTGCCGGATGTGCGCACAGGAGTGGCGGAAAGGGAAGTGAAAAAAAAAAAAAAAAAAAACGGCAGGAACGAGCTCTGATAAGTGACCGGTGTCACTTATCAAAGTTCCGCGGCTGCTAGATGTGCGCACGGGAGTGGCGGAAAGTGGAGTGAAAAAAAAAAAAACTGCAGGAACGAACTCTGATAAGTGACTGGTGTCACTTATCAAAGTTCCGCGGCTGCTGGATGTGCGCACAGGAGTGGCGGAAAGGGGAGTGAAAAAAAAAAATGCAGGAACGAGCTCTGATAAGTGACTGGTGTCACTTATCAAAGTTCCGCGGCTGCTGGATGTGCGCACAGGAGTGGCGGAAAGGGGAGTGAAAAAAAAAAAGACGGCAGGAGCGAGCTCTGATAAGTGACCGGTGTCACTTATCAAAGTTCCGCGGCTGCTAGATGTGCGCACAGGAGTGGCGGAAAGGGGAGTGAAAAAAAAAAAACTGCAGGAACGAGCTCTGATAAGTGACTGGTGTCACTTATCAAAGTTCCGCGGCTGCTGGATGTGCGCACAGGAGTGGCGGAAAGGGGAGTGAGAAAAAAAAAAATTGCAGGAACGAGCTCTGATAAGTGACTGGTGTCACTTATCAAAGTTCCGCGGCTGCTGGAAGTGCGCACGGAGGGGGGTGCAAAAGAAAAACGAGCACGAGTGTTGATCGGTGAACTGCGTCACCAATCAACGCTCGGCGGCTGCTAAATGTGTGCAAAGGGGGGTTAAAAAGAGGGGGAAAGGGAAGGGGGGAGGGGGAATGGGGGGATTGGGGTGGATCGGGCAGGGATCGGGGCTCAAAAACTCACGTTTGTAGTCTCTCTTCTTCTTCTCTCTCTTCTTATCTCTTCTTCTTTCTCTTTTTTCTTCTCTCTTCTTCTCTTTCTTTCTTCAGCAGGAGTTGTGGTGTCACAGGCTACTGTGGCACCACAAGGCCCAGCACAGGAGGAGATCTGGCGTGTGACCGCACTGCAGGAATCCTCAGCAAGTGTGAGGACCCCTGCAGTGCGGTCAGACAGGTCAGATCCAGTTTGCAGACAGGTCACAGAGCGGTCACATCGCTGCTGTGACCTGTCATTGGTGGGATCGATGATCACATCGATCCCACCAATCAGAGGAGACCCTTGTTTTGCCGGTTGCTAGGCACCGGCCTAGTAATCGGAGCTCACTGCTCCGATTCCTAGGCAGGTCACCGGCAGGTCAGGAAGCAGGGCACAGAGCGGTCACACCGCTGCTGTCCCTGTGATTGGCGCGATCGTCGATGACATCGATCGCGCCAATCAGCAGCTGCAGGCCCTACTGGGCCTGTCCTAGGCTCCGGCCTAGGATCGGTGCTATTACTGCACCGATCCAGGCAGGTACAGGCAGGGCACAGCGCGGATACACCGCGGCTGTGCCCTGCGATTGGCGCGATCGATGTGATCGGCGATCGCGCCAATCCAGGGGGGTCTGCTCCTTTCTATGCCCAGGCCTAGGATCGAGTACATTGGTACTCGATTCTAGCCTGGGATCTCACTGTTTCAGCCCATCGGATTGGCTGAAACAGTGAGAAAGGCTGCGATTGGCTGTTCAGAATTGAACAGCCAATCACAGCGATCGGGAGTGAGGGTGGGCGGTGACAGACCCCGGGATGCCGGCGCCATCTCTCCTGAGGTAAGATGGCGTCGGAATTTTAATGCGATCATTGCGACTTAAGTCGCAATGTCGCATTAAAGGGCTGGACGTACTATCCCGGCCACGGTCATACGGGCCCAGGTACCATGGACGGGATAGTACGTCCGATGGCAGTAAGGGGTTAATAAACGAATTAAAAAAAATAAAATTTAGGAGGCAGAGAGAGAGATGGAGCTCCCTTCAGATGGAGCTTCCTTCAGATCGGCACACCAGCGACATCATCGCGGGGGCCTGATTGTTGCCATGGTGACAGTAGGTCAACCCCAAGTTACGGAAAGCATCTTAGACTGCATGGTCTGAGAGGCTTGTGTAGGTGAAGCACTGACAGGTAGAAAGCATTGCAATGACGGTGCACTGCAATGCAGTATACCTGAGATCAAAGGTATTGCAGAATCCGGAACGACTGTTACACTACTTAAACCCTTCAGTAAATGGCATTAAAAACAATTCCTGAATTGCTGGTTTTTGTTCATTCTGCCTCCCAACAATCGGAATAGAAACCCATTGGTAAGTGCTCAGTGTAAAGCACAGGATAAATGTGACCCCAAATGTTATCTAAGATATTCCCAATAAAAGTTTCAACTCAATCCACAAAAAAAAGCAAGTCCTCACTCAGGTCCGTCATCTGTTAACGGAAATATAGAGGGCTTCCACGTTACTGGTGGTACAAAAGCTCTGGAACGGTGCTACGGCTCCTCATCAGCCAAAAGAAATCCAGCAAATTCTGCACTCCCAAATCCAAATGCCCTCTCCCTTCTGAGCCCCAACAGTGTGTCAACAGAGTGTCTGAGATGCGCATAATGTACTGGACACTACAATGTATGGGCACCACAATAGCAGATTTGCAATTTTCACAGCAACATCCACTGCTGCTTGCTTCTGGAAAACACCCATGGAGTCAAAATTGTTACTATTCTGTGGATAAATTCCCAAAGTGGTATAATTTCCAAAATAGGGTTACTTGAGGGAGGGATTCTGCTCTTCTAGCAATTAGGGGCTCTTTATATGGAGTCCGCAGGAGGCAAACAGCACTCCATCCCTCCAGAGTCAGAGTTTTGGTGTCATTTTAACCCATTTCCCAGTGTGAAAATGTAAAATCTGGGGCTAAATAAAATTTTTTTGTGGTAAAAATGTAATTTTTTTCTTCACTGCCCAATGGTGTAAGGTTCTGTGACATACCCATGATGTCAGTTTGCTCACTGCACCCTTAGATGAATTTATTGAGAGGTATAGTTTGTAAAATGGGGTCACTTATGGGGGCTTCTGCTGTTTTGGGACCTCAGGGGCTCCCCCAGTGGGTCATGGCACCTGCAAACCAGAAGAGTAAAATCTGCACTATAATACGGCGCTCCTTCCCTTCTGAGCTTTGCACTGTGCCTCAAAAGTAGTTCCCGATTTCATGTAGGGTATTGGTGCAATCAGGAAAAAATGGACCTCAGTTTGTTGTGCAATTTCTCCTATTAGCCCTTATAAAAAATTAAAACTTTGAGCCTATAACATTTTATAGGTAAAAGTGTAATTATTCTTACTTTACCGCCCAAAGGTATACATTTCTGTGAGGAGCATGTGGTGTCAACATGCTCACTGGACCCCTAGATGAATTCATTGAGAGGTGTAGTTTGTAAAATGACATCACTTATGAAGGGTGGGGTTCTGCTGTTCTGGCACCTCAGTGACTCTGCCAATGTGACATGGCACCTTCAAACCATTGCATCAAAATCTGAACTTCAATATGGCGCTTCTTCCCTTCTGAGCTTTGCATTTTGCCTCAAAAGTAGTTTTCGACCACATATGGGGTATCGGCGTACTCAGGAAATATTGCACAACAAATTTTGTGGTCTATTTTCTCCTGTTACCCGTGTGAAAATAAAACTTTTGGGGCTAAAACAACTTTTTTGAGGGAAAATTGTGATTTATATATTTACGCGGCTCTACCTTATAAACTTTTCTGAAGCACCTGGAAATTCAAGGTGCTCACCACACATCTAGATACATTCCTTGAGAGGTCTGGTTTCCAAAATGGTGTCACTTGTGGGGGGTTTCCACTGTTTAGGTACATCAGGGGCTCTCCAAACACAACATCGTTGCTCTCGATTCCAGCCATTTTTGCGTTCAAAAAGTCAAACTGTGCTCCTTCACTTCTAACCTTGCCGTGTGCCCAAACAGTAGTTTTTCCCCACATATTGGATATCAACTTACTAAGGAGAAATTGCACAACAAATTTTGGGGCCCACTTTCTCCTATTACCCTTGTGAAATTAAAAAATTTGGGGATACAGCAAAATTTTTGTGAAAAAAGTAAAAATGTTCATTTTTTTTCCATCAACATTACATTCATTCCTGAAAAGCACCAGAATGGTTAATAAACTTCTTGAATATGGTTTTGAGGGGCAAAATTTTTAGAATGGTGTCACTTTTGGGTATTTTCTGTCATATAGTCCCCTCAAAGTCACTTCAAATGAGATGTAGTCCCTAAAAAAACAGGATTCTAGTACTTACCGTAAAATCTGTTTCTCGGAGCGCTCATTGGGGGACACAGAGACCATGGGTGTATGCTGCTGCAACTAGGAGGCTGACACTATGCATATGCAAAAAGGATGACTTCACTGCAGTGTACACCCCACCGACTGGCACCAAGCTAATCAGTTAGTGAGAAAGCAGTAGGAGAAGAACGTGACAGAACCAAACAACAAACAAACAACTCAATCATAATAATAACAATCGAAAGAAAGAACAAGAGTTGTAAACATATGGGAGGGTGCTGTGTCCCCCAATGAGCGCTCCGAGAAACAGATTTTACGGTAAGTACCAAAATCCTGTTTTCTCTATCGCTTCATTGGGGGACACAGAGACCATGGGACCCATGGGACGTCCCAAAGCAGTCCCTGGGGTGGGAGAAAAATGGCAAGAAACTCCATTCAGGTCGGCAAAGTCCCCAATGCCGCCTGCAAGATCCTTCTGCCTGGGTTGGAGTCCGCTGAAGCGTAGGTGTGGACCTTGTAAAATTTGGCAGACGTGTGGATGGAAGACCAGGTTGCCGTTTTGCAAAGTTGTAGGGCGGATGCCCCGTGGTGAACCGCCCAGGAGGCGCCTACTGCCCTGGTGTAGTGAGCCTTAACCCAGGGGGGGCACTCTGTTCTTAACCCGGTAAGCCTCCAATATTGCAGTCCTAATCCAACACGCAATCGTAGCCTTGGAGGCCGGCAGGCCTCTCCGCGCTCCGTCTGGAATGACGAATAGGAGATCCGACTTCCTGAAGGAAGCCGTCCTATCCAGGTAGGTCCTTATTGCCCGTACCAGGTCTAGCTTGTTCAACGAGCGCTCCAAAGAATGAGTCGGAGCCGGACAGAAGGAAGGCAGGACAATATCCTCGTTCAAGTGGTGATACCACCTTGGGAAGAAAGGAAGGCGGAGGCCGCAACACTACCTTATCCTGGTGGAGGACCAGGAAAGGGGGGGCGACAAGATAGAGCCGCTAATTCTGAAGCTCGCCTCATGGAAGTGATCGCTATGAGAAAGGCCACCTTCCAGGACAAAACCGACAGGGGAACTTCTCTGAGAGGTTCAAAGGGAGTACACCTCATAACCTCCAAAACGAGATTGAGGTCCCAGGGGTCCACAGGATTCCGGTACGGGGGAGCCGTATGCGCCACTCCCTGAAGGAAAGTCTTGACTTGAGCACGAGATGCCAAGGATTTCTGGAAGAGGATAGAAAGGGCTGACACCTGCCCTTTTAGAGTAGCGAGAGAGAGACTAGAGTCCAGTCCCGCTTGGAGGAAAGCAAAGACGGCTGGGAGCGACAATTTCATTGGCGGGATGACATTGGACTCACACCAGCGAAAACAGGCCTTCCAAGTACGATAGTAGACCCTGGAAGACGACGGTTTCCTGGCTTGGATCATGGTGCGAATCACCCGATCTGAGAACCCGGACTCTCTCAGTACTGCGGTTTCAACAGCCACGCCGTCAAATTGAGCGACCGAGAACCCAGGTGGCAGATCGGACCTTGTGACAGGAGATCTGGCCTGTCTGGGAGTCTCCAGGGGGAGTCCTCCAGGAGATTGACGATGTCTGCGAACCAGGACCTCCTGGGCCAATCTGGGGCGATCAGAATGACCGGCACCCCTTCCGCCTTGATCTTTTTCAGCAATCTGGGAAGAAGGGAAGCGGCGGGAATAGGTATGGGAGAGTGAACTGCGACCAGGGAATGGCCAGAGCGTCTACATCCAACGCAAGAGGATCACGGGACCTGGAGAGGAACAGCGGAACCTTCCTGTTGAGCCGGGACGCCATGAGGTCCACATCCGGGGTCCCCCATCGAAGGCAGATCTGATGGAAGACGTCCGGATGCAGGGACCATTTTCCTGCCGCGAGACCCTCACGGCTGAGGAAGTCGGCGGCCCAGTTGTCCACGCCGGGGATATGCACCGCGGATATTGCCGGAACCGTCGCCTCCGCCCAAAGTAGGATCCTGGATACTTCGGCCATTGCCAGAGAACTTCTGGTCCCTCCCTGGTGATTGACGGACACCACAGCCGTGGCATTGTCCGTCTGAATTCTTACTGGCCGGCCCCTAAGAAGCGATTCCCAGTGATGGAGAGAGAGAAAGATGGCCCTGATTTGAGGATGTTGATCGGTAGGGAAGATTCCTGTGCCGACCAGCGACCCTGAGCCGTCAGGTGTCGAAAAACTGCCCACCAGCCCAGAAGGCTTGCATCCGTCGTTATGATCTGCCAGTGGACTGGCAGGAAGGACCGGCCCTGGAGGATGAGGAGGAATGAAAGCCACCAGTTGAGAGACTGCTTGACCCTGAGAGGGAGACGAAGCGGACGATCCAACAATCTGACGGACCTGTCCCACTGAGACAGGATAGCCCGCTGAAGAGGTCTCAAGTGGAACTGAGCAAAGGGAATTGCCTCTGAGGACGCAACCATTCTGCCTAGCACCCTCATCGCTGACCGGAAGGAAGGAAGCTGAGAGCCCTGCAGAGACCGAACTCCCTGCTGGAGGATTGCTCTTTTCTCCTTGGCCTTCGCCTGTCGGGTATCGAACAGAATGCCCAAGAAGATCAGGCGCTGAGAGGAAACAAGGCAGGACTTCTTCCTGTTGACGATCCACCCGAACCGGGCCAGGGTGTCGAGAACGATGGACAGGCTTTCTTGAGCCTGGGGGAGGGACGGGGCCTTGATGAGAATGTCGTCGAGGTAAGGAATAAGAACCAGTTCTCGAATCCTCAAGATGGCCATTAATGCCGCCATGATCTTGGTGAAGACCCTGGGAGCGGTTGCAAGGCCGAAGGGCAGGGCGACGAACTGAAAATGGTTCTGCTGAACTGCGAAACGCAAGAACCTCTGATGAGCTGGGCAAATTGGGACGTGGAGGTAGGCGTCTTGGATGTCTATGGAACACAGAAATTCCTGTGAGTCCATTGACGATATTACTGAACGTAGAGACTCGATCCTGAAGTGACGCAGGCGAACCCTCCTGTTCAGCAACTTGAGGTCCAGGATGGGACGAACCTTGCCGCCTTTCTTTGGCACAACAAACAGGTTTGAATAAAAACCTGTGAAGCGTTCTTGCTCTGGAACGGGGATGATAACTCCAGCATTGAGAAGGGAATCGATGGATGCAAAGAAACCCGAGACCAGAGAAGGATCCCTTGGGGGGCGGGATTCGAAGAACTGATCTCTTGGGCGGGAAGTGAACTCTATTTTGCATCCTGAGGATACAACCTCCCTGACCCAAGAGTCCTCCACCAAGTAGAGCCACACGTCCCTGAACAGCAGGAGACGACAGCCGAGCTTGGGAGGAACGCTGGGCTCTGGGGCCGAGTCATGCCGAGGAAGATCTGCCAGGTCTTGGTCTGGTGGATCTACCCTGGGAGTTATTGGAACGCCAGGAGGGGGTGGGCCGAAAGGAAGCCTTCTTAACCTGGCGATTCTGCGGCCTACGTTGACTGAAGGAATCCTCTGACACCGAAAAACGGCGAAAAGGCCGAAAGGAGCGGAACTGCCTTCTTTGGACGGGTCTGTGAGGCTTTGACTGAGGGAGGAGGGAACTCGTGCCTCCCGTTGCGTCCTTAATGATCTGATCCAACCTGGCGCCGAACAGATGCTCTCCCTGAAAAGGGAGACCTGTGAGCGATTTTTTTGACGAAAGATCAGCCTGCCATGCTTTGAGCCAGATGTTCCTCCGGATGGCCACGGTATTGCTGGATGTCTGCGCCGCACAGGATGCTGCATCCAGGGAGGCAGAAACTACATATTGCCCAGCCTGGGAAATTTGGTCTGCGAGCTCCGCCAGCTCTCTGGAAGGTGCTCCGGCCAAGATGCCCTTACGGAGTTGTTTGGCCCATCTGGCTATAGCCTTTGAGACCCAAGTGGACGCAAAGGCCGGGCATAAGGCAGCAGCAGCCGCCTCAAAGGCTGACTTTGCCAGTGATTCTAGAATCCTATCGTTGGCGTCCTTTAGGGAAGCAGCGCTAGCAAGAGGAAGGACCGTATTGGTGGACAGTCTGGAGACCGGTGGGTCCACTGAAGGAGAAATCGTCCAATTCGTGGTAAGCTCCGGGGGAAAAGGATATAGGATGCTGAGGAGCTTCCCTCTTTGAAAGCGCCTGGTCGGATTCTCCCTCTCCCTCTTGAGTATGTCCGTGAACTCAGTGTGAGGGGCAAAAACCTTGGAAGGTGGTTTGGACCGTCTGAACGAAACCGCCTGTTCTGCGGATTCTGTAGAGGTATCCTTGATGCCTAAGGTCTGATTGACAGCCACAATCAGACTCTGCACCATATCCGTCATGCCGGAGGCCTGATCTGAATCCAGGTCCGACTCATCCTCCGAAAGTGCGTCCGGAGACGCCTCGCCTGATTCCGGGGAGGAGGGCGCTAGGGAGGGATCACGCCGTGCAGGGTCTTCTGTTGAGATGGAGCGAGAAGAGGACCTAGAACGGTGTTCCAGTCTGGGTTTCTTACGGCTTGGGTTGGACGGACCGGAAAGGGAGTCTTGAGACCTGCTGGTGACTGCGGGTGCTGAGAGGGGCAATCTGTCTAGTAAGGACACTAGGGTCTGAGACACTCTGGTGAGGTCCGCTACAGATTGTGACAGACGCTGCCCACTGGGGTGTAGGGGTCTCAGAATCACCTGGATCAGAGGGGGGCTCCTGGGTGGGGTCCGTGGGGTCGCTGTAGGCCTGGCAAAGGGGAGATGACTGACCTGAAGGGAGTCTGCCATTACAAGAAGAGCACACGAAGTGCCTAACCAGAATGGAGGAGGAAGAGGAAGATGGAGGACGAGCAGGCTCTCCCTTATGCTTAGGCATGGTTGAGCAGTCCCACTAACCGGTGCCAGAAGGTTGGGGGACAGAGAAAGACAGAGGAGAGTGTCAGCTCTGCAGTGCAGAGCTTACTCACAGATCCTGTGTGCTGCCAAGATGTTCCTCCTGCCAGGAGCCGATGAGATGCTGTGTCAGGAGCCAGCGATCAGAGGCTGCGGAGGTAGCTGAGGAACCGGCTTGCTGCGACCTAGCGAACGCAGGAGGGGACAGCGTCGGGCGCAGGGCCTGGAGAGAGCAATATGGCGGCAACTGCAGCCCTCAGGAACGATGAGATCGGTGGGCGGAGCAAGGACGGGCGGGAGAAAATCCTGCCCGGAAGTCTCAAAGGCGGGGGGCGGAGCCGGCGCAGGAGTAGGCCCGGAATGAAGCCGGGACCTAAATTTTAGCCTGCGGCCGTCGGGGAAGGGGGGTTGGCGCGGAGGACGCCGATCTTAAAGTAACAGGCCCCGAAAGGAATCGCCGCAGCGCCACCGGCAGAAAAAGAGGTAGACAGGCGGCGCAATGAGAACGAGCGCCGTATGTAATGACTGATAAAAACGGGGCTCCAGATCCTTGAGAAAAGACAGGGGGAGCCCCCCCCCCTGGGAGAGCCACGGCTGTCCGGAGCGGGCCGAAATCTAAAGGCCTCAGGGGACTCCTAAAGGGGGTCTCAGAACCCCTGAGAATCAGTACAAAGCTCTCTACAAAAAACCCCAGGCCCTGTAACCTGCATTTTTTTTTTTTTCCTTTTCTTCTTCTGTCCTGTTGGGAAAGAGGGACAATACCTCAGACAAAAGGTCGGACGTCCGGAGGTCAGTTGTGGGGACGTCCGCATCTCCTCATCCGACAGGCTCTGGTGGGCGAGTAGGTGGGAGACGGAGGCAGACCCGGGTCTTCTGCTGCACCCTGATCACCTAAACACCCGTCCGTGTTAGGGATTAAGGTGGGGGGTCCTGCCAGGAGACAGACATATGAGGATATGGGGTGGCAGTACACGCCGTACTCATAGTCTCTGCGTGGGACTACAGTAGTGACTTTTCACACTGTATCCCTCCGGAAGGTACCTGAAAAGGAACGATGCACAATAGGTAGATATGGGTCTCCGGAGAGACCCGTGTCCACCTCCTACTGACACTAAGCTAAAACCGATTAGCTTGGTGCCAGTCGGTGGGGTGTACACTGCAGAGGAGGAGCCAACCTTTTTGCATATGCATAGTGTCAGCCTCCTAGTGGCAGCAGCATACACCCATGGTCTCTGTGTCCCCCAATGAAGCGATAGAGAAAAGTGTTTTTTTTTTTTTTTTTTGGAAAATTGAGAAATTGCTGGTCTAACTTCCTAATAAAAAAACATTATGTTTCAAAAATTGTGCTGATGGAAAGAAGACATGTGGGAAATGTTATTAATAGAGATGGGCAGAGCCCTGGATGTTCGAGTCTGGCCGAACAGTTACAAAAAGTTTGTGTACCAGAACTGTACCCAGACCCGAACCCCATTCACTTGAATGGGGGGTCCGAACACAGTGTTTGCCACGCTGTCCTGTGCATGAAAGTGTGGCAAATGCCGCTTCTGAACGGCGATGAAATCATCCCCGCCGGTCAGAGAGCCACGGTTCCCACCTGAGCGTTCAGCTGTGATCGGAGGTATAAAGTTTATAAAGTTTTTGTGTGGTATAACTATCTGATTTAAGAGCATACAAATTTAAAGTTTGAAAATTGCAAAAATTTCTTATTTCTTGTCAAATTTTTGATATTTTCATAAGTACATACAAATCATGTTAGTGGTATATTTTGGTCTATATGAAGTACAATATGTCTCGAAAAGGGGTTAGAGAGATAAAAAGTAAATTCTTGTTATTTTCACTTCCAGCTTTCCATACCTTAAGAGGCTTTTTCAAGTCTATGTCAGAGTGAATACTGAGCTCTCTCAAAGCATCAGACACCAGGCTTGTTCTCCGCACATGCAGAACCAGATAGGGATTTTTGGCCAGCATGGGCTCCATAGACAGCAGCATGAAGACATTTTGCAGGTTAGCACCATTTATTGCCACCTAGAAGCAGAAAAAAAAAACTAATTTGCACCCTGGCAGATTTAGGATTATCTAGTGCAATGGGAAAGTACAAACATGATCCAGACAACCAAATAGGGAGTAACATTCTCTATTTAGTTCCTGTAAAAGTGATAGAATCTAATTAGTTGCTCTAGACTAGAGAGGTTTGGTGTAGTTTTCTATTATGTCTATGAAATTTGAGTGATTGCAGACTCAATGTACCAAAATAATACTTCATATAATGTCAATTGACAAATGTTACATAGTGATTGTCAAATGTAACAAAATTAGGAGGCTGCATCAAATGAGCATGGACCTTACGCTGTTCAGTACATTGCCAAATTAGTACCTGCATCTGAAGCTCAGCATCAGTCTGTAACATTTTGGTTTTGGCTTGAGCATCGAACACAAATGGGTAAGAACAGATTGTCACCGAATCCTGACAGGAAGAAAACAAACAAAAAAAGGAGTAAAGATAAAAAGTCATGTCATGGGTAATATTAAACACATAGTAATATAGGATGATAAAAAGGAGATTTTTGTGTACTCACCGTAAAATCCTTTTCTCCGAGACGCTCATTGGGGGACACACAGACCGTGGGTGTTATGCTGCTGCCACTAGGAGGACACTAAGCAATACAAGCACAAAAGATTAACTCCTCCTCCTGCAGTATACACCCTCTGTTGGCTCAATCCTGAACCAGTTCGGTGCCAAAGCAGTAGGAGCTCATAACAGAGTGCAATATGCCAACAATTCAAATGAACAACGAGGCTCCAAGTTAAACCAGGGTGGGAGCTGTGTCCCCCAATGAGCGTCTCGGAGAAAAGGATTTTACGGTGAGTACACAAAAATCTCCTTTTCTCCTTCGCCTCATTGGGGGACACACAGACCGTGGGACGTCCCAAAGCAGTCCCTGGGTGGGAACTCATCAACAGATGAAGCCTCGTGAACGTCATGCATTTAACGCTTAACCAGTCAACAGACAACTTACAGATGCGCAACAGCTGATTGCAGAATCTGTCTGCCAAGAGCCGCATCTGAAGAAACTTGAGCATGAATTTGGTAATGCTTGACAAAAGTATGAAGACTGGACCAAGTCGCAGCCTTGCACACTTGCTGTGCCGAAGCCTGGTGCCGAATGGCCCAGGAGGCCCCCACAGAACGAGTGGAGTGTGCCTTAATCCCAGCCGGGATAGGCTGACCTTTAACACGGTACGCCTCTTGGATCGCCGAGCGAATCCATCTGGCTAACGTGGCCTTGGAAGCAGGAAGACCCTGTCTGCGTCCTTCCGGAAGCACAAACAGAGCGTCCGATTTCCGGAAAGGTGCCGTTCTCGAAATGTACCTTCGGAGAGCCCTCACCAAGTCTAAAGTGTGAAGGGCTTTTTCAGTACGGTGAATTGGCGCCAGACAGAATGAAGGCAAAACTATCTCCTCATTGACATGAAAAGCCGAAACGACTTTTGGCGTGAAAGACGGAGAAGTCCTAAGGACTACCTTGTCCTGGTGAAAAATGAGGAAAGGAGGTTTACAAGATAAGGCTGCCAATTCCGATACTCGTCTGATAGAGGTAATCGCCACTAGGAAGACCACCTTCCAGGAAAGAAGTGATAAAGACACTTCCGGCAAAGGTTCGAAGGGGGAGTCCTGTAAGGCACGGAGGACCAATTAAGATCCCAAGGCTCCAAAGGCCTCTTGTAAGGTGGAACAAGAAGAGACACTCCCTGAATAAAAGTCTTGACCTGAGACTTAGATGCGATCCGTCTTTGGAAAAGGACGGACAAGGCAGAAATCTGGCCCTTGAGGGAAGAAAGGGCTAACCCCGAATCCATTCCTGCTTGAAGAAATTCCAGAATGGAAGGGATAGAGAAAACCAAAGGGGAACGACCTTTGTTTCACACCAGGAAAAGAATGTCTTCCAGACACGATGATAAATGCGGGCGGAAGCCGGCTTCCTGGCATTGACCATTGTAGAGATGACTTTGTGAGAAAACCCAGCCTGAGTTAAGATCCAGGCTTCAAAGGCCATACCGTCAAATTCAGCGCTTTTGAATTGTGATGGTAAATCGGACCCTGTGAGAGGAGGTCCGGCCGATCTGGCAATCTCCAGGGAACGTCTGCAAGCAGACGCACTAGTTTCGCATACCACGGACGGCGAGGCCATTCCGGAGCGACCAGAATGAGAGGAACGCCTTCTGCCTTGATCTTCCGAATCACCCTGGGGATTAACGGAAGAGGAGGAAAAATGTAAGGAAGGCGAAATTGACTCCAAGGGAGGACTAACGAATCCGAGCCGACGGCTAGTGGATCGCGAGAGCGACTTATGAAGGTCTGAACCTTGGCATTCAGTCTGGATGCCATGAGGTCTACGTCCGGCATGCCCCATCGCTGGCAAATAAGATGGAACACATCCGGGTGCAGGGACCATTCCCCTGAGTCTAGGCCCTGGCGACTTAGGAAGTCGGCTTCCCAATTGTCCACACCTGGAATATGAACTGCGGAGATGAGAGAGCGGTTTTTCTCGGCCCAGCGGAGAATGTGCGATACCTCGAGCATCGCTGTTCTGCTCCGAGTGCCCCCCTGACGGTTGATGTACGCCACGGCCGTGGCGTTGTCTGACCGAATCCTGATGGGACGACCGGCCAGGAGATGATGGAAGTGCACGAGAGCTAACTTGATAGCTCTGATCTATAAGATGTTGATTGGGAGACGGGACTCTGGTAGAGACCAGCGGCCCTGAGTCGTGTGATGAAGAAACACAGCTCCCCATCCGAGGAGACTGGCATCGGTGGTCACCACCAGCCAATGGACAGTCAGGAAAGATTTTCCGTGATTCAGTGATGAGGCATTCATCCACCATCTTAAGGAGCTTCTGACTGTGGGAGACAAACGTAAGCGGCGACCTAGAGACGCTGGGTTCCTGTCCCAGACTGATATCAACTCCTGTTGAAGAGGGCGGAGATGAAACTGGGCGAAAGGTACTGCTTCGATGGAAGCTACCATTTTCCCGAGGACCTGCATGGCGCTCCTCAGAGAATGAGGGCGGTTTAGCGACAGCAGGAGCACTCCCCGCTTCAGAGAGATAATCTTCTCTGGAGGGAGAGATACCAATCCTTGGGAGGTATCCAAAATCATTCCCAGAAAAAGAATCTTCTGAGAGGGAATGGAAAGAGACTTGTCTAAATTGACAAGCCAACCGAGGCGGGAGAGGGTGTCGATAGTGATT
>JARQOD010000001.1:279838654-279857528 GCA_033576555.1 Oophaga sylvatica
CCCCTTTCAATAGGGGGTGGAGAGGGCTTTTACATGCCTCCAGACCGCCACCGCTTCCAGGAGAGGTGGAGGGGGTAACCATCCAAGGTGCCACGCAAATCATCATCATCCTCAAGTAAGGGTATCTCATGGGGAGAGCGGCCTGTTATAAGGATCTGTCGCCCCATGGTAGCGTGGCAGGAGGGTACGTGGAGACGACACTCGCACGATGCCGCCTGTTGTTGGTTTTTGGGAGATCGTGACTTTTCGTACAAGTCCCGTCGCCCATCCGTGCGTGAAGAAAGTAAAAATAATAAAAAGTTTAAAAATCAGAAAAAAATCAGAAAAAAGTGGGGTCTGAGAGCAGACCCTAGTGCCTCCTACAGACACTAAGCAAGAACTGGTTCAGGATTGAGCCAACAGAGGGTGTATACTGCAGGAGGAGGAGTTAATCTTTTGTGCTTGTATTGCTTAGTGTCCTCCTATGGCAGCAGCATAACACCCACGGTCTGTGTGTCCCCCAATGAGGCGAAGGAGAAAGGTAAAGATTGAACATTAAAAAGTACAAGACCCTCACGGCTCCTGAAAATGGGGCTCTGAAATACCCTATTGCAACACAGGATTGGCAGCGTTTGAGACTGAACTCACTAGAAAGTGAATGGAGAAGGCGCGCGCATGGTATTTTAGGGGAGCTCTCAGGAACACACAAGGTCCAATTCGTTGAACCCCCACCATCATAAAGAAATCATTATTGATATTGAAGTTGACAATTTTCTATGCTGGGAATAAGAAATCATCAGTCGAGATGTGCCAAAGTTCACACAAACCTGGTCCACCAACCACACCAGGATTCCATGGTCGATGAAAGGAAGCCCTATTAAGCACCTTAATCCTGCTGGCATCTCCAGCAGGTCTTCTGATTTATAGGCCCACCACAATGATATTGGTGCAGAACAATGCAGGCATGAAGCTGCACCAGGTGTATTGGGAAGTCCACAGGAATCCTGTCCAGCTAATCGATTCACTCAGCTCTACTCATCGAGATAATATATTGGTACAGGTTTCCATTGTATGCCCCAAGGCCAGATACAGTACAGACCAAAAGTTTGGACACACCTTCTCATTCAAAGATTTTTCTGTATTTTCATGACTGAAAATTGTAGAATCACACTGAAGGCATCAAAACTATGAATTAACACATGTGGAATTATACATTATACTTTACAAAAAAGTGTGAAACAACTGAAAATATGTCTTATATTCTAGGTTCTTCAAAGTAGCCACCTTTTGCTATGATTACTGCTTTGCACGCAGAAAAGGTGAACGGATGGACTCTACATGCCTAGTTCCCACCGTGAAGCATAGAGGAGATGGTGTGATGATGTGGGGTGCTTTGCAGATGACACTGTTGGGGATTTATTCAAAATTGAAGCGGTGAGCGGTCCAGCTCGCCCCAAACCATCTCGATTGGGTTCAGGTCTGGTGACTGTGGAGGCCAGGTCATCTAACACTCTCCTTCTTGGTCAAATAGCCCTTACACAGCCTGGAGGTGTGTTTGGGGTCATTGTCCTGTTGAAAAATAAATGATGGTCCAACTAAACGCAAAGCCGGATGGAATAGCATGCTGCTGCAAGATGCTGTGGTAGCCATGCTGGTTCACTGTGCCTTCAATTTTGAATAATTCCCCAACAGTGTCACCAGCAAAGCACTGTCATGGTTTACTGGGTTCTTGGACCAGGTATTCGCGGGGTTAACTTGGTTGGCCTCTTTCTGGGTCCTGGGAGGCTTTTTATAGCCTCACTGTGAGGCCAATCTTTGTCGTTTATACTCTAACCTTTGGTTGAGTGTGTCTGACCCTGTGCTTGTGCCAGTGCTTTGTGCCTGTGCTACATTTTGTCTGTCTGGTTCTGATTTGGCTGTGTCCCTGTTAGGAGTTTTGCCTGTCCCTTTTGTACTCCGTTGCTCCCTCTGTGTATGACCCCTTGGCTGTGTTCTGATTATTCTCTGCCTGCTCCTCTTGTACTGTGTTGCTCCCTCTGTGTATGACCTGGCTATCCTGACTATCCATTCTGTCTATGCCCCTTGGTAACTTTATTTCGTAGTTACCCTTCTAGGAGTTTTCCTTTACCTTCCTAGATCTCTGGAGCTTAGGCCACGCCCCTAGGCAGTCAGGTGCTGCAGGTCCTCCGGCCTGAAGCATTCTCTATCTGCTACTGCTGCCTCTGAGAGACGTGTGGCCGGCTCCGCCCTTTGGCAGTCACATGTTGAAGGTCCTGTTCCTCAGAAACACACGTCTTCCCTGCTGCGGCTCTGCTATACAGGTATCTTTGGGCACAGTTTGTTCACTCAGGACACACGCACTGGCTCAGTGAGCAAGTGCAGTGCGGTGTCCTTGACAAGCACTCCCACATCATCACACCACCTCCTCCATGCTTCACGGTGGGAACCAGGCATGTAGAGTCCATCCGTTCACCTTTTCTGCGTGCAAAGCAGTAATCAAAGCAAAAGGTGGCTACATTGAAGAACCTAGAATATAAGACATATTTTCAGTTGTTTCACACTTTTTTGTAAAGTGTAATGTATAATTCCACATGTGTTAATTCATAGTTTTGATGCCTTCAGTGTGATTCTACAATTTTCATAGCCATGAAAATACAGAAAAATCATTGAATGGGAAGGTGTTTCCAAACTTTTGGTCTGTACTGTACATAAAGACAAGTGTTGCTCATGACAGTCTTGAGGAGATGTGCTGGAGTCAGACACTGCGGATTCATAAAGAGACATATGCTACAGACGAATGGTGCGAGTGCCCTGCCTACTCCAGTTCCTGTTGGATTTGTGGCACAGCGAATGCAGCAGCTCAGAATGAATTTGATGAGCAGAGGTTGCCAAGCCCCCGCAAAAGATTTGATGAATTGGGCCCTAGGTTTAAATGGCTTAGGCTCGGCCCACACTTTCACAAGAATTGGGTCAGGTTTCAGGAGAGTGCAGCGTGTTGCGATAATTTATTCAGCAAGAACAACAAAAAAAACAATAATTATAAACTAGTGAATGGTTGTTTGAATCATGGTAAATTCAAACAGATCATTAGAGACCTTTCACCTCAATCATAAGAGCGCGTTCAACCAAACATTTGCCAAATTCATATATGGGCAGCACACTGACCAATGCAAGTCAATGTGATAGTTCACATGAATGTATACTTAAAAAAACAAACAAAAATAAACAATTTTACGATGTATGAAAATACACAAGAGTGAAATTTAAAAACATAAAAATGCAAAGTTACCTGCGTAATTGTAGGACCAACTTTCTAAAAAGAAAAAAAAAAAAAGTTATTTGCATTTATTATTTATTTATTTTTTCTTTACAAAAAAAGAAATGAAGATTTAGATTTCGTATGATAAAAAGGACTTAGGCTACACTTTAGCCAATATCATCAAGTTGGACTGAACGCAAGATTTGCTGGTTAATCAGCCAGATACCAATGATTGTGCTCATTAGACGCTGGTATGTACACCCCCTGGCAAAAATTCTGGAATCACCTGCCTTGGAGGATGTTCATTCAGTTGTTTTGTTGAAAAAAAAAAGCAGATCACAGACATGGCACAAAACGGAAGTAATTTCAAATGGCAACTTTCTGGCTTTAAGAAACACTAAAAGAAATCAAGAACAAATAATGTGGTAGTCAGTAATGGTTATTTTTTTAACAAAGCATAGGGAATAAATTATGGAATCACTCAATTCTGAGGGAAAAAATTATGGAAATCACCCTTTAATTTTTCATTCCCAAAACTAACACCTGCATCAAATTAGATCTGCTCGTTAAGGGTATGCCACACTAAGCGAGATCGCTAACAAGATTGCTACTGCGTCACCATTTATGACGCAGTAGCGATCTCGTTAGCGACACAGCTGTGTGTGACATGTAGCAGCGATGTGGCCCCTGCTGAGATGTCGCTGATCGCTTATGAACGTTCTGAGCCGTTTTTTGGTCGTTGGTGTCCCGCTGGTGAGCCTGAATCGCTGAGTGTGACACCCTTTATGAACGACTTCACCAGCGTCGCAGGTGGGACTAGGTTTTCCCAACAACCGCAGAGGTCATTATACAGATCGCTGATGAGATGTGTTTGGAATCTAACTAGCGATCACATAGCCATCGCACTAGCGATCTCGCCAGGTTGTGACGTTGTCGTGATCGCTGGTGCGATCGCTAAGTGTGGCAGTGCCTTTAGTCTGCATCTTAAAAGGAGTGATCACACCTTGGAGAGCTGTTGCACCAAGTCGACTGACATGAATCATGGCTCCAACAAGAAAGATGTCAATTGAAACAAAGGAGAGGATTATCAAGCTCTTAAAAGAGGGTAAATCATCAGGCAATGTTGCAAAAGATGTTGGTTGTTCACAGTCAGCTGTGTCTAAAATCTGGACCAAAAACAAACAACTTGGGAAGGTTGTTAAAGGCAAACATACTGGTAGACCAATGAAGACATCAAAGCGTCAAGACCGGAAACTTAAAGCAATATGTCTCCAAAACAGGAAATGCACAACAAAACAAATGAACGAATGGGTAGAAACTGGAGTCAATGTCTGTGACCGAACTGTAAGAAACTGCCTAAAGGAAATGGGATTTACATACAGAAAAGCTAAACGAAAGCCATCATTAACACCTAAACAGAAAAAAACAAGGTTACAAGGGGCTAAGGAAAAGAAATCGTGGACTGTGGATGACTGGATGAAAGTCATATTCAGAGATGAACCGCAAATCTGCATTGGGCAAGGTGATGATGCTGGAACTTTTGTTTGGTGCCGTTCCAATGAGATTTATAAAGATGACTGCCTGAAGAGAACATGCAAATTTCCACAGTCATTGATGATATGGGGCTGCATGTCAGGTAAAGGCACTGGGGAGATGGCTGTCATTACATCTTCAATAAATGCACAAGTTTATGTTGATATTTTGGACACTTTTCTTATCCCATCAATTGAAAGGATGTTTGGGGATGATGAAATAATTTTTCAAGATGATAATGCATCCTGCCATAGAGCAAAAACTGTGAAAACATTCCTTGAAAAAAGACACATAAGGTCAATGTCATGGCCTGCAATGTCCGGATCTCAATCCAATTGAAAATCTTTGGTGGAAGTTGATGAAAATGGTCCATGACAAAGCTCCAACCTGCAAAGCTGATCTGACAACAGCAATCAGAGAAAGTTGGAGCCAGATTGATGAAGAGTACTGTGTGACACTCATTAAGTCCATGCATCAGAGACTGCAAGCTGTTGTAAAAGCCAGAGGTGGTGCAACAAAATACTAGTGATGTGTTGGAGTGTTTTTTTGATTGTTTGTTTTTCATGATTCCATAATTTTTTCCCTCAGAATTGAGTGATTCCATAATTTTTTCCCTATGCTTTGTTAAAAAAAAAAAAAAAAAAAAATCACCATTACTGACCACCACATTATTTGTTCTTGATTTCTTTTAGTGTTTCGTAAAGCCAGAAAGTTGCCATTTGAAATGACTTCAGTTTTGTGCTATGTCTGTGATCCGTTTTTTTTCAACAAAAATAAAACAGTTGAATGAATATCCTCCAAAGTCGGTGATTCCATAATTTTTGCCAGGGGTTGTAGTAGCATTAGCGCCTTGGTGCAGGGGGCGGTACCTTGACATAGCTGATACTACGTAGTTAGCGCAGTGTGTCCGTCACAGAACCAGGACAGATATGTACCTACTGGAAGTAGACCATAATGCTTTCTACTGAAGACAGCAAGCAGAGATCTCGAAAACCTTAAAGGAGTACAGAAACTAACTGTATCCAGAAAACCAAGGTAAAAATGATCATACATACCAGTCCTGCCTGGTTAAGGAACCACATGAGATAATCTTCTTGTATGTTCACCAAGCTGGAAATCTCAGGAATGTAGAATTTGTCATGCTCCACATGCTGAGCCTTCACATTTACCTAGGGAAAGTCCTGACATGTAACGAATCATGCAGAACATAACTTGGCAGAGGTTGTAGGTATGTTCTTGGGGTTGTGAGGTGTAAACCCCACTTTACACATTACAACAGAATGGTTTGAATCCACTGATACTGACAGGTTCAGCCAACACTCAAGTGTGTAAGGGGGTGACGGTTGATCAGGCATGTCAGGTTGCAGAATGATGATCACTTTGTTCTCCTGGAGATAAACCTCCGGGAGACATGTCTGTTGATGGCTTTCTCAGAGAATACAGGGTTGCTTGGCCTAAGGAGCATTCCTATGCATGGGAGAGATGGCCGATTGTTCTGTCAGCCGAACGACTGATCGAAGCATCGTTTGGCGGACAGCCATCTAATGAGTGTAGCGGCGAACACTACTGCAATGGTCTGCAGACACGATTGTAAATGGTTGGTCACACTTGCTAGGCAAAATCGACAGGGCTGATGAACCAAAAGGGATTATACTCACCTTGTGCAACTTTTCCAAAAGTCTGAGAGCAGCAGTGATGTAGCTGGTAAACAGCACAGGGATCAGCAGAGTCTTGCGTCCATTCAGCAAGTAGACCACGGTTCCTTTATACACGTCTATTAATCTGAAGAAGTAGTTTGGGCAGATCTGAGACCACCAGTTGTCTGCAGAGAAAATATTGTATTGTTATAAGTCTAATGTACATACATATCCCCCTTGTTACCTTACAGTGGGCAATGAAGAAAACACCAAATATCATATTCATTTAGAAAGCCTATCACATAGGCCTAGATTTATAAAGTAGTTCCACCAGTTTACCACTCTGGTATGCTTCCACATACTTCAGTGATCCTAAAATTATTTTTTGTGACACTTAGATTTACCACTAACAAAGTACTAAGTCAATAAGATTAGTGTTTACTTATGAAAATATCAAATTTAGAAAAATGTGCAATGTTTGAGCTTTTAATTTTTTATACCAAACAATAAATAACATTTACATCACGTCTACTTCACATCAGCAAGATTTTTTAAAATACCTTTTTTGAGAGGGGGGGGGGGGGGTGAGTTAAAAGTTTAGCAACAATCTCTAGTTTTTGCAATAAGTTTGCAAAAATGGACCACACAATTTATTGTGCAAATTCTCCTGAGTACAGGGAAATGTGGTTAGAAACTCCTGTTTGTGCACAGAGCAGGAATCAGAAGAGAAGTAGCACCATTTGATTTTTGAAGCTCAAATGTGGTTGGACTAGATAGTGGACGACATGTTCACCACTCAGGATTTTTTCAAGTCTGTATATACACATTAGTTTTTATTTAGTCTTGTATGGGACTTCAACTTTTATTTCTTTGATCATTGGTATTATTGCAATACACATGTATTGCAATGCATTAGACCGGTTAGCTTTACACTGGCAGAACACCTGTTAGACCCTGCTTCTAGCTGGGTCTGACAGGCCACTATGGCTGGCAGATCCCAAGGTCATTAGTTGACCTCCGGCAGCCATGACTACCATTGGGTCCCCATGATTGTGTCGAAGGGGTGGTAATGGGATGAGAGAGGGTGTCCACTTCCCTCACAACCTTGTACCGTTATCACGGCATCCAGAAGATAAAACAGCTAGGGGCTGGTTACACAGGGATAAACATTATCAGGACCTGAGCCAGTCAGGCCCCAATGATAACACTGGTCGAAGGCCATGTTTAGCACTGGAATCTCGGACTCCATCCCTGCATGTCCGCCCACCATAAATTTACGACGGCGCTGCACAAAGCTCAGCATTTGCCAACTTATATTTACTGTCGGCAGTCCTGAAGAGGTTAAGCCCAATTTCCTGTTTTTTGACAATACAACAAGATACAGTATTTTAAGAGATGTGAAATAAATGCCATTGTACCCAGAACTTTGCTTGGATTGGTATCTAGCCGTAGAATAGCCATGGCTAGTGGGAGAGTCAGAGTTATGTAGTACTTGGAGTCCTGGAGCAGAGGGAATTCTGGGAGAATAAGGTAAATTCGCATGGCTTCTACATCTGGTGGACAGCTGGGCAACTGAGGTATCAGGAAACTTTCAAAGCCCTTGAGAATCTGACAAACAAAAGTATGATTAGTCAAATTACAGGAAAGTTTTCCAGAAATTCTCATGAGCCCTTTTCAGCATTTCTGACAGCAGAAGTAGCGCAGTCTCTAGCACTTTCCTTCACAACAGAAATACTGGAAAACTTGAGAAACTAAGTTAACAAATAAGAGTCATGATGATGTGTGTAATAGCCACCAATAAAACTATTGTTTCCAGGGAATTTTACTCAGAATAGTTTTGTAAAAAAAAAGTATAGTATTTTTTCTTTTTATCATCTTGCAATCTCTGAAAAATATTACCCCCTAGATGTCCATTAATAGGCTTCCCCAGGACAGCAACACCTCAGTGCACAGACAAGGGGCAAGACATTTATTTTAAGGTAGCTTCCTCCGAATCAGCTCTCCGTAATGAAAGCTTGTTTGTACACAACAAGTCAAAATACCAATGTAGCGAGTTATAAGTTGGACAAACATGCCCATGTTACAGTAGGCCCCAATGTTCCAGCAATCGCTGTGTCACAAATCTTTGTGAAGGGGGATTCATAGACACTGGCGTTGTTCACTATGGCCTTGATGAATAAGCGTACTGGAGTCAGTGGCTGCTGAGTCTTCAGCAAGACCTCCTTTAAATGAATTAGCTGATTCTTAAAGGTTGAACATGCCTCTTTGCTCCTTACCACAAATCTTACCCCAGTCAGACACCGGTTTAAGATTTGTAGCTCAAGGGATTAGACAACTTGTAGTGAATTAGAAGAGCAGGCGTCACCATGCCCCATCCATTTTGACAGAGCTGGCCGAAGCTGGTGTGAAAAATACGGATTTTTGTGTTACCGTAAAATTTTTTTCTCCGAGACGCTCATTGGGGGACACAGGACTGTGGGTGTATGCTACTGCCGCTAGGAGGCTGACACTAAGTAAACATAAAAAAAGGTTAGCTCCTTCTCCGCCGTATACACCCTGACACTGGCCGCAGGCAAACCCAGTTTGGTGCAAAAGCAGTAGGAGAACAAAAATAAATCAGCGTTAACACAGGTACAATATATCCAGAATTAAACCCACAGAAAAAGAAAAAAATTGAGTTAAATCAAAAATGAAGCCATCTGGCTATTAGGGTGGGTGCTGTGTCCCCCAATAAGCGTCTCGGAGAAAAGGATTTTACGGTAACACAAAAATCCGTATTTCTCCTTCGTCTCATTGGGGGACACAGGACTGTGGGACGTCCCAAAGCAGTCCCTTGGGTGGGAAACCGACTCCACAGTATAAGCAGTAACCAGGCATTGCCTATAGGTGCGCTACCGCTGCCTGAAGAATCCTTCTACCCAGACTTGCATCCGCTGAAGCTTGAGTATGGATATTATAATGCTTAGAAAAAGTATGTAGACTGGACCAGGTTGCCGCCTTACAAACCTGTTCCGCCGAAGCCTGATGCCGAAGAGCTCAGGAGGCACCCACCGCTCTCGTGGAGTGAGCCCTGATTCCTTCCGGAACAACCGCGCCTCTGATGCGGTAGGCCTCCTGAATGGTTAACCGTATCCATCTGGCCAAAGTTGATCTTGAGGCAGCGAGTCCCTTCCTGCGACCCTCAGGGAGGATGAACAGCGTGTCAGTCTGCCGAAAGGATGCCGTCCGAGATACATACCTCCTGAGTGCTCTCATCAGAGAGGGGATCCACCCTTTAGGAACAGGAAACCTACAGATACAAAAGGACGGCACCTCTCCCACGCATCAGTTGGATTACAGAGCATAAGAGGACTACCAAGGTTAATGGTATACAGCAAAAAATTATGCATCACACAGTAATATTGGTCAATTGTTTATTACATGTGGACTGTATAAGAGGAAGAAGTGCACATAGAACACGGGCGGGAATCTAAGGGTGCTGTCATGGAGTTAGAAAAATAGGTATTATACCTACCGATAATTCGGTTTCCAGGAGTCCATCCTGACAGCACTATGGAGGACGTCCTCCTCCTCCTTACAGGGACAGGAAGCACACGAGAGGTTAAAAGGTCCCACTCCTCCCCCAATACCTCAGTGATTTGACAAGTACCATACCATGGATCAATACAAGTGACAAAATTTAATTACTTAAACATATTACATCATATGAATTAGCATATACATGAACATAGACAAGGGAGGGAACTAACGGTGCTGTCAGGATGGACTCCTGGAAACCGAATTATCGGTAGGTATAATACCTATTTTCCAGGACGTCCACCTGACAGCACTATGGAGAGTACCAAAGAAAACCCTCCTAGGGTGGGACTACGGCCTGTAATACTTTTCTACCATATGCCGTCTGTTGTCCTGCTAGCACGTCTAGTTTGTAGTGCCTGCAAAAGGTATTTATCGTAGCCCAAGAAGCTGCTTTACAAATTTGTTCTAAAGATGCTCCTGCTCTTTCTGCCCATGAGGCTGACAATGCTCTGGTAGAATGGGCTTTTATTTTTATGGGACAAACTACACCTTCAGATCTGTAAGTTTTTATGATTAAGGTGGTAATCCATCTTGCGATGGAAGGCTTAGAAGCTTTTTTACCCTTATTTTTACCTCCATATAAAATAAACAAATTAGGGTCTTTTCTCCAGCCCCCAGTGGCCTCTAGGTAATCAATTACTGCCTGTCTAACATCCAAGGAGTGTAAAGCTTGTTCTTGAACGTTTGAAGGTTTTTCACAAAAGGATGGAAGTATTATTTCCTGATTGCGATTTTGCAAAGAGGCTACCTTGGGCATGAAAGCAGGGTCAAGTTTTAATACCACATGATCCTCTCTGATCTGCATATATGGATCCTTAATAGATAACGCCTGGATTTCCCCTACTCTTTTGGCTGTGGTAATAGCTACCAAGAAGGCTGCTTTCATAGATAGGAGAGAAATAGGCAAATCCTTATTTGGAGTGTAAGGAGTTTTACAAAGTGCCCCCAGAACTAGATTTAAATCCCAGGGGGGAGACAATTGCCTTATAGTAGGCCTTAACCTTTGGATTGCTTTAACGAATCTAACCACCCAAGGGTGTGAAGCTAAAGGGTAATCCATGTAGGTACTTAAAGCTGAGATCTGTACTTTAAGTGTACTAGGTCTAAGACCCATATTAAACCCTGTTTGAAGAAAATCCAGTACTCGCGGAACATCCGGAACTCTGGCTACAACATCAGACCTGCCACCTTCCAGACAAAACTTCTTCCAGATCTTATAATATATTGCTGAAGTTACAGGTTTTCTGCTGGCCTGAATCGTTGTTATCACTTGATCTGAAAGACCACGAGCTTTCAGAATGTCCCGTTCAGGATCCAGGCTGACAGGTGCAATCTTTCTGGGTCCTGGTGTAGAACTGGTCCCTGGTGCACTATGTCCTTCCACTGGGGAAGCTCGATTGGATCCTCTCTGGTCATGGCCCCAGTAGAGGAAACCAGCTCCTTTTTGGCCAGAACGGAACTATTAGTACCACTGACGCACCGTCTTCCCTTATCTTCCTCAGAACTGCTGGTATCAATGCTATTGGTGGGAATGCATAATTTAGAGGTTCGTTCCACCTCTGACTCAAAGCATCTATTCCTTCCGGATTGTCTGCTGGGTTCAGTGAAAAAAACCTTGGTAGTTTTGCATTTTTTCTTGTAGCAAATAGATCCACTTGAGGTGTCCCCCAACGTTGACATAATAACCGGAAGACCTTCTGGTTTAACTCCCACTCTGTCGGATAGATCTTCTGTCTGCTCAAGTAATCTGCCACTAGGTTTTGTGAACCCTCCAGATGAACAGCAGTTATGGAAAGGATTGTTCGTTCTGCCCATACAAATATCTTCTCTGCAAGATCTTGCAGTGTTCTGTATCGAGAGCCTCCTTGATGTTTGATGAAAGCTACTGCTGTCATGTTGTCCGATAGGATCTTGACGTGCTGGTTTCTTAAACAGTCCTGATTTCTTCTTAAGGATTCCCAGATCGCATACAACTCTCGATAATTTGATGACATTCGTCTGATTTTCTCTGGCCATCTGCCTTGCAGAAACTTCCCTTCTAGATGGGCCCCCCACCCCCATGCACTTGCATCTGTAGTTATTACTATATATGGGGATGGAATCCAAAGAACTCCTCTTTTGAGATTTTCGCTTTGTGCCCACCAAACTAACGACCTCTTTGCTCTTGCCGAGAGGTGGATCCTTTTGTCTAGGGATGACTGATGACGATCCCAGCATGATAATACTTCTCTTTGTAGGGGTCTTGAATGAGCTTGAGCCCACCTGACACATGGTATACATGATGTCATTACTCCCAGCATTCGCATAGCTTTTCGAATGGTAACTCGGTTCTTTACCATCTCTATCACTTTCTTTTTCAAAGATCTTTGCTTGACCTCTGGCAGAAAAGCTGTTCTGGCTCTTGAATCGAGGAGTACTCCTAAAAATATTCTTTTTGTACTGGGAGTTAGGTGAGATTTCTCTCGATTTATCACCCAACCCAGAAATTCTAGTACCGCCATTGTTCGCTCTGTATGGTAATTTAGAATTTCTGCTGATTGAGCCACCAACAGAAAGTCGTCCAAGTAAGGAATTATTACAATTCCTTGGTTTCTTAAATAGGCTACTACCTCTGATATTAGCTTCGTAAAAACTCTGGGAGCAGAAGCTAGTCCGAATGGCAGACCTTGAAACTGGAAGTGGCAGGTGGATCTTGGTAGGCTTACAGCAAATCTTAGAAGCTCCTGCGAGTCTGGATGGATGGGCACCTGATAGTAGGCATTTTTTAAGTCTAGGGTACACATTACCGAATTTTTGTCTATCAATGGAATTGTTGACTTTATAGACTCCATTCTGAATCTTTTGTAGCGAACATACTTGTTCAGCGGTTTTAGATTCAGAATCGTTCTTGACTCTCCTGATGGTTTCATTATTGGAAGAGAGAGGAATAGTGGCCCCACTTTTCCTCTGACCCAACAACTGGCACAATGACTTTTGAAGAGATTAAGTCTTGGATGTCCTGAAACATTCCCCAATTTCCCTGAATCACAGTGGGAGAAATGTATCTCTGGGGCGGATAGGCTACCAGTTCTATTCTGTAACCTTCCTTTATAGTTTGTAGGACCCACTCGTTTTTGGTGATCTTTTCCCAGTTCTCCGCCGAGAACAAAAGTCGGCCCCCTATGTGCCTGGCGTCATTGCTTTCTAGATTTTGAGGAAGATCCAAACAGTGAGCTCCTATTCCCTCTATTTTGAGTATAGGAACCCTTATATGTTCCCCTGCTAGGTCTACCTGTGTCCCTATAAAACGGTTGTCTACGGAAGGCCGGTTTCTTCCGAAAGGATTGAAACTTTTTAGGCTTCTCCTCTGGAAATCCTTTTTTACTATCTGAGGCCTCCAGAATATCATCCAATGCCTGACCAAATACCTTTGATCCTGTAAATGGTAATGAACATAATTTATTTTTAGAGGCATTATCCCCCGACCAGGATTTCAACCAAATAGCCCTCCGGACTGCATTGGATAAAGAGCTATTTCTGGCAGAAAACCTGACTGACTCAGCCGAGGTATCAGCCAGAAAGGCTGTAGCTGACTTAATGAGAGGAAGAGATTCTAAAATTTCAGCCCTAGGGGTCCTATTAGCCAGTTGATCCTCCAACTGACTCATCCATAAACACATAGACCTAGCTACCGAAGTAACCGCAATATTGGTCCTTATTAAGGCCGCTGAAGACTCCCAGGCCCGCTTAAGGAGGATGTCAGCCTTGCGATCCATAGGATCTTTAAGACTTGAAGAGTCCTCAAAAGGAATCGAAGTCTTTTTAGCCACTTTTGCAATTGGCACATCCACTCTAGGTGTTTCTTCCACATCTTTGATTCCTCAGGATCAAAAGGAAGACGGTTTTAAAGTCACGTGACATTACCAGTCTTCGCTCTGCGTCCTTCCATTCACAGAGTATCATGGTTTTTATATGGTCACTAATAGGAAAAACTTTATCAATCTGAGCTGTAAGACCTCCAAAAATCAAATCCTGTCTGGATTGGGGTCGTGGTACATTTCCACATGCATAGTACTTCTTACAGCCTGGACCAAATCCTCAGTATCCTCCACAGGAAACAGGTACCTCCTGGCCTTTTCTTGGACTTCCGTCTGAACTTCACCTTCTTCTTGCTCCGAGTACTCCATGTTTTCTTCTGATTCCCGATCCGGTTCCTCTTCCAACTCCATCCTGACTAGTCTGGACCCTGATAGTGGGCTGCTGTTGTGTAGCTGATAATGATGCCTGCACCTCTTCTTTAATCAGGATCCTTAAGTCTGATAATAACGAAGATCTTTCTTGCTCCAAGACTGCTGCTGTACAAGTACAACAGACCGCTTTTTTATAAGCGTCAGGAAGCTTCGTCTGACATGTAGAACAGCGATTAGATTTCGCCGAGGCTTTGCCTCTCTTCACTGTCTGCAAAGGTGTAGATGAAGTATCCTTGTCCTAATTAATACAACAATATGTTTTTCAAATATATTTATTGATTTTAAATTGTAGGGGAAGTAAAGGGGAGGGAGGGAGGGTAATTGGAAGGGGGAAGAGATAAACAAAATTAAAGTTAGAGAACTCATAATTTATATTACAAGCAGTCGTGACAATGATCCATATCAGTTACAGCAAGTGTGTCATGTAAAGCCTATATTAACTATACTATAACAATGAAAGCAAAAGTGGGAAAGAGAGAATAGGAAGAAAAGAAAAAGGAGTCCTGGTATCTACGACTGGTATGAGAGTTCAGCATTATTAAGGTTTGGTATATAAAGAATTCCAAAGTTCCCATTTTTTGTTGTATCTTGTTAAACAACTATTGATTGTGGCGAACCTTAGTTCCAGTGAGTTATGTAGATGTAGTCTGTCCATAACGTCGGAAAACTTAGGTACATCTGGTTTTTTTCCAGTAAGAGCTATTAGATTTTTAACAACTAATAATGTGTGGATTACAACGAATCTCAATGATGGGTGTACTTTGTCCAAAGTCTATGGAAAGTAGGGCAGTTTGGGGGGTGAGTGTTAGTTCTTTATTGAGGAGAAAATTTAAATTATAGAGACCTGATTCCACAGAGGTCTGATCTTTGGGCAATACCAAAGATATGGATTAAATTGCCCGGATACCCACAACCCCTCCAGCATAAAGGTGAATTATCTTTGTTGATGTGTGACAACCTTGAGGGGGTGAGTACCACCTAGCTGACAGTTTGTAGTAAGATTCGTGGAGAAGCAAGAGATTTGGATTTATAAGTGTTCTTTATTGCCTCTACCCATTGATCTATGCTCAATGGCGTCCTCAGATCTCTCTCCCATCGGACATGTAGGCATTTTTATGGAGTTGGCTGTCCTTATTGATATAGTCGTATAAGTATTTTGTACTCCAAAAAATTTTATGTTCTGTATTATTTAGGAGTAAGGATATTATTTCAGCTTTGGGAGATTTCTTGTGGGTACATTTTTGGATGTGGTCCTTTAAAATAGTGAAAAATATGAAGTCTGAGAGGGAAATTTAAATTTTTATTTCTTAATTCCGCAAACCTTATGAAGGTTTGTTATCATATATATCTTTGATTGTTTTAATCCCTGCCATGGTCCAACTCTCTGGAATCTGAATTTATACCTGAGCAATTAGGGACAATGGAAAATTGTTCAATAAACGTGATCTGTCGTCTCCCCTGAGGGGTTTTGCGAGTTTTACCCACGCGGAAGTTAAAGCATGAAAGATGGGGTGTGTTTATGTACCTTATTTCGAAAATTTGATTGAATAAAAAATCTTTTTAATGGGCAGCTATTGCTTTTGTGCCTTTTCTAGGTCTAGCCAGGCTGGAGATAGTTTCTCGTTAACCCAAAATATACTTTGTTTAATTAGATTAGTTTGGAAATACGCTGTAATGTTTGGTACTCCAAGTCCCCCGTTAGCTTTCTTCTTATACAGAATATTTTTGGCTACTCTGGCCCTTTTCCCATTCCAGATGAAAGGTTCAAGTAGCTTGTAATTTATCTAGAAATGGTGTCGGGAAGCTTAGAGGTAGGGATCTAAAGAAATATAAGATTTTTGGGGAGGATGCATGACTTAATCGCGAGGATTTTCCCTATCCACGACAGGCCCAGGCTCTTCCATCCTCGGAGATCATTGGATACTGTTTCGGTAATTTTATTGCAGTTGGCTTTAACAGTTAAATTAATTTTTTTTGTAAAGAGTATTCCCAGATAAAGTAATCATGTCTTCCTTCCACTCAAAATCTGTTATTCTTTGCAAAGTAGTGATAATCTGTT
The DNA here is from genome assembly GCA_033576555.1 of Oophaga sylvatica. Taxonomy (NCBI): domain Eukaryota; kingdom Metazoa; phylum Chordata; class Amphibia; order Anura; family Dendrobatidae; genus Oophaga; species Oophaga sylvatica. Next base: position 279,854,930 of record JARQOD010000001.1, read on the forward strand.
CGCTTAAATTGAAGTATAGTGCCTTGGATTTTTGACCGTTTATTTGAATACGAAATCTTGGTGAAAAGGTCTAATATCTTTTGTAAATAGACTATATAATTTATGGGGTTTTGTTAAAGTTAATAATAATCGTCTGCAAACAGACTAACTTTATAGTGACGTGTGGCGGTGTTGAACCCTGAAATGGAGTCCTCACTTCTGATCCTCTCCGCCAGGGGTTCTATGGCCAAGGCGAATAGCAGTGGCGATAGGGGGCATCCCTGTCTCGTACCATTGCAAATGGGGAAGGTTCTGGATAGGTATTATTTACATATATCCTTGCACTCGGATGAGAGTAAAGGGCGAAAATAGAGTTTCATTAGTTTGTTATCAAAACCAAATTTTAACATGACCTCTCTGAGGTAGACCCAGCTGACTATCAAACGCTTTTTCAGCGTCTAGTGTTAGGACCACAGAGGGAATACATGAGGTGTTAATTGCATCAATAGTGTTGATTAGTCTTCTTGTTTCCATCCGAAGCCTGACGACCTTCAATAAAGCCGATCTGATCGTTATTAATGAGCTTGGGAAGAGTGCTTTTCATTCTGTCGGCTAGAATTTTTCGCGTAGATTTTAATATCTCCATTAATGAGTGATATGGGCCTATAGTCTGAACTTTCTCTACTTCAGTTTTAGATTTTTGGTATCATAATGACAGTTGCTTCTAACATCTCCTTTGGAAAGGATCCGCATGGGAAGCACGGTTATAGATTTGTTCCAGATGGGGGGATAAAAGTTCTGCATAAGTCTTATAATATTCGTTTCACAAATCCATCCGGACCAGGTGACTTTTGAATTTTTAGTTTCTGGATTGTATCAAAAATTTCTTTTGAATTAAAGGGGGCTGACAAGAGTTTAATTCAAGCAGGTCTAATTTAGGTAGATTTAGATCTTTAAAAAGGTCTTTAATGTCCTGGGATTTGGGGAGTAATTTTCGGGTCGAATTAAGGTTATAGAGATTAAAGTAATAGTCGGGGGAATGTGTCACGATATCCTTTGGTTTTTGTTTGAATTTACCTAAATGGTTTCTTTTTTATGACCCTTTTCTTGATCCTATCTTGTTTCAACCTCCCCAACAGAATTTTGTTTGGTTTATTAAGCGAAGAGTAAGCCTTAAACTTTGAAGTTTTAATTGCTGAATCATATTTCACAAGTAAGGCTGTTTTGATTTTTTCTGAGCTCAAGAATTTCTAAATTGATAGTTGGGGAAGGTGAAGGGAGATTAGCCAAAGGTCCTTTTGGATTTGTATGTACTGGTGTTTTTTTTTTTTTCTTTTTTTTCCCGGGTTTGTATTTTGAGGAAATTTTTGTATTAGTTTTCCTCTAATGACTCCCTTTTGGGGCGTTCCAAATTGTAAAGGGGGTCTATTTTTTTATTTTTTTTCAGTAAAAGTTTTGGTTTAATGGCCTCTTTAGTTCCGTTTTGTATTCGGGTTTTTTTTATGAGATAGAGTTGCATTTCCACAGAAAACACCCTATTGGGGGCCCCCATGCGTTTTTTATCGGCCGGGAGGGTCTGAATGGACCTTAAGAATGAAACAGTTTTAACTTGGGAGGGGAAAACTCAGTCAAAAATAAATAATTCGCGAGAAAGTTTTGTTACACACAAAAAATGGGTGTTTTCCCCTGGAAAAGGAATTTAACATGGGAAGGCGTAAAAGCTCTTTTTAAGGACCCCAGCATTTTTGATGGGGAAAATCGGGTGGATGTGTTGAATCCATACTCCGTCGGGACAATGTTTTAATCCCCCCCCCAAAAAAACTCTCCTTTCCTGTGGGTTTGAAATTTTTTTCATAGCTTCCGGAAATCAAGTGTCTTTGGGTTTGGGGGGAAATTTGCAATAGTACAAATTTTTATTATTAAGGGGGCAGATTAGAAAAATGGAACTGCTTTGGGGTCATCAATTCCCTTTTCAATTTTAAAGAACATTGTCCTTTAAAGCGGTAATAACCCCCCTTTCTTCCTTGAATTTAGGACATAAAAATGGGGGAAATTTCTGTGAGAATCCGGGGGGGATTACCCCTAGCGAATTTGACTTCTTTTAGATAAATGTCGGCATGGGTTTGTTAACCCTTTTCCCAAAAGGGATATTCTTTTTAAGAAAAATTAAAACCTCTGACGTTATAGACAAATTTTTGGTTTTTTGGTTTAATGAGTACAAAGTTGGGGTTAAAACCCGACAAAGAAAGAGAAGTAAATTACAAAAACAGGGATATATAAATTAAAAAGCAAATTCAAATAAAAGTAACAGAATTAATTAAAATTTCGCAAGAATTCAAAAAAAATTGCAATATAACTTAGGTTAAGGATTTCCTGGGGGGGGTCAACACCCCCGGTGAAATTCTCCTGTTTGTGGGTAAAGTTTGTGTTTGAGCCACCCAAATTTTCCCTTTCTAACGTTACTAGAGCGTAAAAGGAAAAAAAGGGATAAAAACTGGAAAATGGTTATGAATTATAGAGGGAGAAACCCTTTTAAAAAAATATTAAACAGAAAAAAAAGAGAGACAAGAAACCAGAGTCCAAAGCCTCATCCCTACTCTTAAAGTTTTTCCCCCGGGAG
>JARQOD010000001.1:279857628-279870783 GCA_033576555.1 Oophaga sylvatica
GATTTAAATCGTGATTTTAATCATGATTTAAATCACTGATTTAAATCAAAAGATTTTTTTAATATAAATCACGATTAAAATCTAAAACTTTCAATCATTGTTCAATTAACTCCACACTTCTAGCTTGGTTTCACTTTCTGTAGCTTGGTTTCAGTTTCTTTTTCCATTCAGTTGACATGCCCAAACTTGTTGGATAGTCAGTCAGCAGTACTTGGCTGTAGTAACAATCAAACTTCAGAAGTGATCTGCGTGAGCCATGGCAGGTCGTAAGAGAGACCCTATTTGGGTTCATTTTGTTGAGATGCCAGCAGAGCTTGGAAAGAAAGGTGGGAGAGCAAAGTGCAAATACTGTCAAAAGGATATCCAAGGACTTGTTTGCCGTTTGAAATCACATTATGAAAACTGCAACCAGAAGGGAAATGAAGATGTTGATAGTGATACAACTAATGTCAATGAACCCCCACAGCTTCTTATGCACCAGGACCCTAGCACTAGTGGTAAGTCTGGCAATTACAACCTATTTTAACAGACGTTTTACTGGGATGGTTAAAGTCTATGAAAAGAAAAATTTCTAGCACTAGTTCTGGAGTATAGAATTTAAATTTATGTTAAGGCAATATTTCACAGAAGATTAACGTTAAGTAAAAATAAAAGAGTGTGTATACGCCTATTTTTTTTTTATTGTAGGCTACAATTCACTTTTGAAGTCTGCCAAATTGACCATTTTTTTAAAAAAAACATTTTTAAAACTTTTGTTTTTTTTCAGTTGCTCTGATATTACTAGTATTACAGCAACTTCACCGGAAACTTGAGTAGCATAACTTTTGAGGCAGCCCTTATAGGACGAGGACCATTACATTGTTCAAAAAGTTTGTTTCAAAATATTTTCATTATATTTCTTCAAATACGCAGTCGAATTATATTTTTAATTACTGTGCTTTCAGGGTCAAATATGGCTTGTGCTGCACGTGACAATCAATATCTGGGTACAACTTCAACAAAGCAGCCCAACAAAAAACTTTGCGTGCAAAGTGTAGAAAAATTCCTCTTAAAGACTACGACGAGCCAGAAAGAACATTTTGATGAATTAATTGCTAAATTCATATTTGCAACCAATTCTTCTTTCCGACTAGTTGAACACCCATTGTTTGTACAAATGATCGAAGGAATAAGACCAGGCTACAAACCACCAAGTAGATTTGATATCTCAGGAAAACATCTTCAGGCTGTATACGACAAAGAAAGAGCGGCTTGTACAAAATATTTGAAAGACAAAGTTGTTAACATGAGCTTGGATGGTTGGAGCAACATCCACAACGACCCCATAATTTGCACTTGTGTCACAACAGAAGATGGTGAAACTTACCTTACAGACACAATCGACACATCTGGAAATTCACATACTGCTGAATATTTACTTGAAATTGCTAAGAACTCAATTCACCAATGCCAAGAACAGTTTGGATGTAAAGTAAGGAGCTAAGTTACTGATAACGCAAGCAATGTGGCAAAAATGCGAGCGGAACTGGCACATGAGGATGACACAAATGTCATTACATACGGTTGTTCTGCCCATTTGTTGCATCTTTTGGCAAAAGACCTGCATATTTCGGGTGTCAAGGAACATGTTGTAGAAATTGTTAAATATTTCCGCAATAATCATTTTGCACATGCAACCTACAAGGAAATGGGAGGACTGAAGTTGGTTCTACCACAAGATGTTAGATGGAATACCTTGGCTGAATGCTTGGAACTGTTTATTAACAACTGGTCAAAATTAGTGTCCATTTGCGAAACACATCGGGATAAAATTGATGCTAATATACGAAGCAAAGTATTAAATCTTGGTGTGAAGAGAAATGCCGAGGACCTTTTGGAAAGGTTAAAGCCAATATCTATTGCGTTGGATAAAATGCAGAAAGATACTGCAACCATAGCTGATGCCACAGAAGTTTGGAAAGATTTAGAAGGTTCGCTAAATCGCTTGAACCTCTCAAACAATGTAAAGGTTGCAATACACCACCGCAAGGACCAAGCATTAAAAGAAGAACACTATTTAGCCAATATCTTGCATCCCATCTACAGAGGGAAAAAACTATCTGAGGCGGAAATCAACTCTGCAATGGAGTGGCTCGCCAATACTAACCATGACATTGTGGCAACTGTGCTGAAATTGAAGTGTGAATCTGCACCATTTCAAAAATACATGTTTGCAGATAACGTCGTTAATGAACTAAAACCACTGGACTGGTGGAAGTCGCAATCACTTGTTCTTCCAGCGAAGATAATAAATGTAGCTACTCAGCTACTGACTGCATCGGCTTCATCGGCAGGAGTAGAGAGATTGTTTTCTTCATTTGGTTTTGTGCACACAACAGTCCGAAACCGCTTAGGAACTGCTAAAGCAGGACAACTAGTTTTCCTATTAAAAGTCCTAAATAAACAGTAGGCTTAAAGGACTGATGTATTCACTGAAGATGTTTGCTTACTTCAAACGTTAGAGATAGGCTATTGTTTAAAAGTACTTACTCTCTGTAGTTCAATTCTGATTGTTTAATAGTGCAAATAAAAATTATTAGGTTTCATAATCAACTGTTTTAATATTTTTATTTGTGTAAAATAATTTGATTTGCAAAAAGACAAAGTTTTGCTTGTGTACAACTTGATTAAAAAATCCTATTTAAATCAAAAAAATCCGATTTATAAAAATCGATTAAAAAAAAAATCCGATTTTTTTTTTGATTTTTTTAAAAAAATCATGATTTTTATCCACCCTGCGCATAAGTCATTTTCGACTTTGCCTTCCCTGAGTGAGTTTAATCAAGCAGTGGAGAAGGAGCGTCTGTGTCCAGACAAACGTTTTCAGGGGACACGTCTATTTGAGTCACTGTATCCGTGTACTACGGAATCGATTGACAATTGGATCCCTTCTCCTGAAGTGGATGTCCCTTTATCTCAGCTTAGCAAATCTTCTTTACTTCCTATTAAAGGGAAGGCGAGTCTACAAGACCCACTGGACAGAAAAGCGGAGTCGGCGGCAAAATCCATTTACGAGGCCGCGGGTCATGGTGTCAGATCAGTGCTAGGCTCCATGTGTGCTTATAAAGCTTCCCTGGTCTGGTTGGACCGTTTGCGGAGGAAATGTGAACCTCAAGTACCTGAGGTGGACGAACTGTTCGAATTTTTAGAAAGTGCATTCCAATATGGTCATGATGCATACCTGGATACTGTGTCATTGCTATCCAGGACACAATCCTCGGCGGTCTCAGTCAGGAGAGCTCTGTGGCTTAGACAGTGGACCGGTGATGCGGTCTCCAAGCAAGGTTTGCTATCTTTAGCTTACAAGGGCGGTCAGCTATTTGGATCTGACCTCACGGAGCTGATTGCCAAAGCAAAGGCAAAAGAAGCAGCTTTACCACAGCGAAGAACTGTGACTTCTACGCCTGGCAGACCTGGTGCCAGTAATGGTCGACGGTCCTTTCGGTCCAGGGGACGATTCGGTCAGCCCTCTTGGGGGTCGGGTCGTCCCTCTTTTTCGGGAAAAAAGACCACTCAGAAATCCCGCACTCCCTGGAAACAAAGTTTCCGTCATGACAAGAGGGAATCTGACAAAAAGCCCGCTAAGGCGGATTGACGCCAGGGTCCCGCTCGAGGGCTCTCGAGTGGGGGGTCGCCTGCTCCAATTCAAATTGACCTGGGTTTCCCGTGTCCCAGACTCCTGGGTGACGCGGGTTGTGTCGACAGGCTATTTCATAGAGTTTTCTTCCCGACCCCCGAACAGTTATTGCCAATCTCGCATCCCGTCAGAGCCCGAGCTATGTGCCGCTTTACTGCAAGAAGTCGAATTTCTTCTGCAGAAGGGTGTGGTGGTACCGGTTCCACCAGAGGACAGGGGAAGAGGATTTTATTCCAATCTTTTTGTGGTCCCCAAAAAGGAGGACAAGTTTCGCCCCATCCTGGATCTCAAAAGATTGAATCGGCATGTCCAGACCCGAAAGTTTCGCATGGAATCGCTTCGTTCCGTGGTGGCAGCCTTGTCGCAGAACGACTTTTTGGTGTCAATCGACATTCGCGACGCCTATTTACACGTTCCAATCGGAAGGGCTCACCAACGTTACCTTCGTTTTGCCATAGGGGAAGATCATTATCAATTTGTGGCCCTGCCTTTCAGTTTGGCCTCAGCGCCCAGAGTTTTTACAAAAATTCTGGCGCCTCTCATGGCGATTCTACGAAGACAGGGAGTCACGATCCTTCCTTATCTGGACGACCTTTTGATTGTGGCGCCCTCAAAGGAGGAGGCGGTGACGGCTCGCGACCTATCACTTCAGCTCCTGGAGGACTTCGGGTGGCTGGTCAATTGGGAGAAGTCGTCTCTGGAACCGTCACAATCAATCCTGTTTTTGGGGATGCATTTTGACACGGTACGAGCAGTGGTGTCCCTGCCTCCAGACAAGCAAGCATGTCTCCTTCGGCATGTACGGGTGATGAAGTCTTCAAAGACAATGTCCCTTCGGAAATGTATGCGCCTTCTGGGGTTGATGGTGGCTTCAATGGAAGCACTTCCGTTTGCCCAATTTCATTCCAGGGCTCTCCAAAAGTTTATTCTGAACCACTGGGATCGGTCGCAGACCTCACTGGATTGCAGTGTTATCATCTCTCGCAAAGTACGAGAGTCTCTAGGATGGTGGATCCGTCTGAAAGAGTTATCCCTGGGGAGATCTTTCCTTCCTCCAAAGTGGTCTGTCATAACCACCGATGCCAGCCTGACAGGCTGGGGGGGTGTTTGGAACGATCTCTGGACTCAGGGAGTATGGTCGTCGGAAGAGTCTGTTTTGCCGATCAACATCCTCGAATTGAGGGCGATTTTCCTTTGCCTCCAACACTGGACGGTCCCTTTAAGCGGTCTGCCTGTCCGAGTGCAGACAGACAATGCGACGGCGGTCGCATATATCAATCACCAAGGCGGGACAAGGAGTTCCAGACTCATGGTGGAGGTATCTCGGATCCTGATATGGGCAGAGACCAGAGTGCCAGCTATCTCTGCGATCCACATTCCAGGAGTTCAGAATATCACGGCGGACTTTCTAAGTCGCGAGAAGATGGATCCCGGAGAATGGAGTCTTCATCTGGAGATTTTTGCACTGCTGTGCTCCCGTTGGGGAACTCCCCAAGTGGATCTGATGGCATCCAGGTTCAATGCCAAGTTGCCGACATTCATGTCCAGGTACAAGGATCCGAAGGCTGTGGCGGTGGATGCTCTGGTGGCTCCGTTGGACCAATTCGAGCTGATCTATGTGTTTCCGCCGATATCCTTACTGCCTCTGGTTCTCCGTCGGATCAGATTGGAGAGAATCTCGGCTATAGTGATAGCCTCAGATTGGCCAAGGAGAACGTGGTTCTCGACTCTGGTGTCACTCCTGGCGGCACCGCCAGTTCCACTTCCTCTTCGCCCGGACCTGTTAACCCAAGGGCCCGTTCGTCATCCGGACCTGAAGTCTCTGCGTTTGACGGCGTGGCTCTTGAGACCGAAATATTGACCCGTCGAGGTTTTTCAGCCGAAGTCATTGCCACTTTACGAGCGGCCAGATGTCCGGCTACTACTAGAATTTACCACAAGACTTGGGAAGCCTTCTTTTCGTGGTGTTCGGGTTCCTCAAGGAATCCGAGGATTTTTTCCATTCCCAATTTGTTGGCTTTCCTGCAATTTGGACTGGACAAAGGTTTGGCAGTTAGCACCCTGAGGGGTCAGGTTTCTGCTCTGTCCTTGCTGTTCCGAAAGGCTATCGCCTCGCGTAGGGACGTGCGTTCCTTTTTTCGCGGAGTAACCCGCCAGTTTCCACCGCGTAGGGCGCCTGTGTCTCCTTGGCGTCTCAATCTTGTTTTGGAGGCTCTTCAACACGGGCCTTTTGAGCCTATGGACTCTGTTAGTCTTTCTTTGCTCTCTTGGAAGGTTGCCTTCCTAGTAGCGGTCACTTCTTTGAGAAGGGTTTCTGAGTTGGCGGCTCTTTCTTGCTCGCCTCCCTTCCTGGAGTTTCACCCGGATCGTGTAGTGCTACGCACACGGAGCGACTTCCTACCTAAGGTGGTCGCAATTTCATGTTAACCAGGATATTGTGTTGCCTTCTCTTTGTCCGAGTCCAAGGAATGCGAAGGAACGGGCCTTGCACGCATTGGATTCGGTGCGGGCTTTGAAGTTTTATTTGACTGTTACTCAAGGTTTTCGGAAGTCGGACTCTGTTTGTGATTCCAGCAGGTCGTCGACGTGGTCAACGAGCTTCCAAGGACTCTATAGCTCGTTGGATTCGGTCGGCCATTTTGGAAGCGTACCGACTTAAGGGCGAACCTTGCCCGATTAAGGTTCAGCTCACTCCACGAGGGCTGTGGGCTCGTCATGGGCTTTCCATCAAGGGGCCTCGGCAGCTCAGCTCTGCAGGGCAGCTACATGGCGCTCTGTCCACACTTTTACGAAATTTTATAAGGTGGACGTTAGTGCTTCCGCTGATGCAGCCTTGGGACGTAGAGTCCTACAGGCGGCGGTAGTTTAAAGTTTCCTTTAACCTGTTTTTTAGCGCTAGTTGCGCAGTTTTCTTAGGTTGTTGGGTTCTGCCGTTTCTGGTTTTTTTCCCACCCTATATTTTTGGACTGCTTTGGGACGTCCCACTAGTTATGACTAGTGTGTCTCCTTTCCTTCCGTTCTGCTGCTGAAAGACGGATTTTGGTAAGAACTTACCTGTAAAATCCTTTTCAGCGAAGGAAGGAAAGGAGACACAGCTCCCTTCCTTGGCAGAAGTGTGTTGTATTACAGATGCGGCGTGACCCTTCTCTGATAGCAGTTATCTGGATCGAGGTCGACGCGCTACGGCTCTATTCCAGCATCGCCAGCTCATTGCAGTGGTCAGGTCCAGTGAGTAGTACCTGGAACTGTGTGTTTTTTTACCTAAATGCATGCATAACTTGTACCCTTGTGTTTTTTGTCTCTGAAGTCCTTCAGAAGGGGTTATGTTGCTTCCGCTGGTGATATTGCTCTTCCTTAAGCTTGTGTACAACTGGAGAGCTGAGTAGGAGGAGCCCGAGCTGGAGGGGCCGGTCAACACTTTTTTAATCTGAGGTGTCTATCCCATCTGGGCTCCGCCTACCCACTAGTTATGACTAGTGTGTCTCCTTTCCTTCCTTCGCTGAAAAGGATTTTACAGGTAAGTTCTTACCAAAATCCGTCTTTTATTGGGGCCAAACATTTTGATCAAGAAGAGGTTGTCCTAGTAGTGGACAACCCCTTAAAGGCCTCCTTCACATGTCCATATAATAGTGTTACTGGAAAAAACAGTACGTGTGTCATCAGTGTTTTTCTGGTATGGCAAAATAAATTACGAAACTTCTCCTATATTTGGCAATGTTAAACATGTGCATCACACGGTTGGCACACTGATGCCATCCATGTGGGGTACGTATTTTACACAGACCCATAGACTTGTATTGACCCTTGTCATCTGTATTACCGGTAAAAAAAACGACATGTCTGTGTGGCTTACCCGGACAACTGGTGTAAAAACAGACGTGCACAGCAGTATAGGTTATAACCTGTATGTGTGGCATCCATGATAAAACTTCATGCCATACATAATGTCTAAGTCATTGCTACATCTGTACGAGTAGTACTTCTATTATTGTATTTAGTAATCCTCATCCAGTGGTGGCTGCATATGTTGTCTTCACAGATGCCCAGTGTTTGACTGGGAAAAATTGCCCATCTTTCATCTATACAAAGACAATGCATTATTATTAAAGGCCTTTTTTCAGAAAAAGGCTAATTTCTCTGTCGTTTCATTGGGGGACACAGGAAGGCGTGGGTGTATGCTGCTGACACTAAGCTAAAAAAGTTAGCTCCTCCCCAGCAGATATACCCACCAACTGGCGCAAAGTTAATCAGTTTTAGCTTAGTGTTAGTGGGAGGTGGACACAGGGTTTCACTCAGCCTTTACCTTAGGTTTTCTTGTCTTTTATTAATTATTTGTCTTTTGCAGATACAGCTTGTGACTGTGGGTGACAGAGTGGAGTTGTCACTCTGATCTCCCCCTTAGAGACCGAAACCACAGTATGGTCCCCCTGGTCTGTCTCTCAGGACTCTATCGCCCTAACTCATCAAGCGTGTTCAGGTGGACGATCCTCGCCACATCCCCGGCCCGCTCACCCCCCCCCACCCAGGGTCAGTCATGCACAGTGGGAGAACTGATCCATTACCTAACATATGTCCTTTGATGCCAGTCCAGAGATCTGCTCCCAGGTCCGTCTTCCATCACATGTCCGTGAAGACAGATTCTGGCTCTTCAGGACAGGTATTCTCCGACCATGCATTGTGGGGGCTCCGTAAAGGAAAAAAAAAAGTAGGCGTTGTTAGATATTTATAGTCCCCATTTATTAGAGCAAGCAACCCCCGGGGTGGTGGTGCAAAACACTCTGTGAGCCATTCTTGGGGACTTCTGCGCTTTTCTGCACATTCATGCGGCTTCTATACATAAATTTAGCCCTCTGATCTGCCCTGGGCCTTCTCCAGAGGCCGGGCTACGCCCCTCGCAGTCCAGACAATCACGCTTGCTGCCTCTTTCGCTCCCACTCCTCTTAACCAATCAGGGCACACCGGTGTCTCGGCGTGCAGTAACCCTGCGTGCCTTTATCCCAGCACCACCTCTTCCTCTTGTCTTGGTGTATGGGAATTCTGCGCATATTTTCTAGCTCCATCTCCGCTGCCCGGCGCCATCTTCAGTAGCTGCGCCATCTTCCCGCAGCCGCCCACATGCTCTCTGCAGTACAGCATCTGCCAGGTTCCTCCATATCACCACCAACTACAGCACTCCAAGAATCAGGATCCAGGGTCTGAGTAAGCTCTGCTACTGGGGGGCACCTATTATCTCCAGCATACAGTTAGGTCCATAAATATTTGGACAGAGACAGCATTTATCTAATTTTGGTTCTAGACATTACCACAATGAATTTGAAACAAAACAAATCAGATGCAGTTGAAGTTCAGACTTTCAGCTTTCATTTGAGGGTATCCACATTAAAATTGGATGAAGGGTTTAGGAGTTTCAGCTCCTTAACATGTGCCACCCTGTTTTTAAAGGGACCAAAAGTAATTGGACAAATGACTCCAAGGCTATTTCATGGACAGGTGTGGGCAATCCCTTTGTTATGTCATTCTCAATTAAGCAGATGAAAGGGCCGGAGTTGATTTGAGGTGTGGTGTTTGCATTTGGAAGGTTTTGCTGTGAAGGAAACATGTGGTCACAGGAGCTCTCCATGCAGGTGAAACAAGCCATCCTTAAGCTGCAAGAACAGAAAAAAACCCATCCAAGAAATTGCTACAACATTAGAAGTGGCAAAATCTACAATTTGGTACATCCTGAGAAAGAAAGAAAGAAAGCACTGGTGAACTCATCAATCCAAAAAGACCTGGGAGCCCACGGAAGACAACAGTGGTGGATGATCGCCGCATACTTTCTTTGGTGAAGAAGAACCCGTTCACAACATCAACTGAAGTCCAGAACACTCTCAGTGAAGTAGGTGTATCTGTCTTTGAGTCAACAGTAAAGAGAAGACTCCATGAAAGTAAATACAAAGGGTTCACATCTAGATGCAAACCATTCATCAATTCCAAAAATAGACAGGCCAGAGTTAAATTTGCTGAAAAACACCTCCAGAAGCCAGCTCCGTTCTGGAAAAGTATTCTATGGACAGATGAGACAAAGATCAACCTGTACCAGAATGATGGGAAGCCAAAAGTTTGGAGAAGAAAGGGAATGGCACATGATCCAAGGCACACCACATCCTCTGTAAAACATGGTGGAGGCAACGTGATGGCATGGGCATGCATGGCTTTCAATGGCACTGGGTCACTTGTGTTTATTGATGACATAACAGCAGACAAGAGTAGCCGGATGAATTCTGAAGTGTACCGGGATATACTTTCAGCCCAGATTCAGCCAAATGCTGCAAACTTGATTGGACGGCGCTTCATAGTACAGATGGATAATGACCCCAAGCATACAGCCAAAGCTACACAGGAGTTCATGAGTGCAAAAAAGTGGAACATTCTTCAATGGCCAAGTCAATCACCAGATCTTAACCCAATTGAGCATGCATTTCACTTGCTCAAATCCAGACTTAAGAGGGAAAGACCCACAAACAAGCAAGACCTGAAGGCTGCGGCTGTAAAGGCCTGGCAAAGCATTAAGAAGGAGGAAACCCAGCGTTTGGTGATGTCCATGGGTTCCAGACTTAAGGCAGTGATTGCCTCCAAAGGATTCGCCACAAAATATTGAAAATAAAAATATTTTGTTTGGGTTATGTTTATTTGTCCAATTACTTTTGACCTCCTAAAATGTGGAGTGTTTGTAAAGAAATGTGTACAATTCCTACATTTTCTAACACATATTTTTGTTCAACCCTTCAAATTAAACATTACAATCTGCACTTGAATTCTGTTGTAGAGGTTTCATTTCAAATCCAATGTGGTGGCATGCAGAGCCCAACTCGCGAAAATTGTGTCACTGTCCAAATATTTCTGGCCCTGACTGTAGTTCACCTTGGCATATTTCAATCTCTATGCCTAAACCCAAGGAGCCTCACTCCAATCCTCCTCCCTATTGTCTTACCTTTTGCATGTTCCACCTGTAATAAAAAGTTTCCCTCTGCCCAAATTGCAACCTGTTCATTATGCCGCCCCCCCCCACACTGCCCGAAACAGGAGTGAGTGCACCCCCTCACATCCTCAGAGTGAGCCACAGCTCTCTCCCAATCAGTAGCTGACCTAATCGAAGTATCCCATACCTTGGTCTTGGTCTTAGAACGGCTAACCAGTCCCGCCTCCGCCATGAGACCCCCGCTCGGCACCCTGGACATTGCAGCCTCCGAAACTCGCCATCTGCAGATTCTTATGGTTTAAGGCTTGGCATGCAGACACAGCTTTCATGAGAGCCCTAACCAGCCCTCTAGGGCTTACTTCTTTTTGGAGAAGAACTAGATAAAATCATTTTGAACTCCACGAGGGGCTAATGGTGCTTCACTCCCAGATGGTTAAACACACCCTCCCAAACGTTGCACAAATCAGTTTTGTTCCTTTCGCATGTTTCCAGACCAGTAACAGGACAAATCTGCCGTCCACCAAAAGAGGAAAAGACCTTCCTTCAGACCAGCCCCCGCCTGACATCCATGAACCCTTCACCAGCCGTCTAGACCCAGATCCAACAGATTTTCTTTAGCATGACGGGCCGCTCCCGCCTGGGAAGCTCTTTGGGTGGGTGGACGTCCCCTTCAATTCCGGAATGAGTGGTTCTCCGTGGCCGAAGACACTTGGGTGTGGGACATCTTTTCCTACGGTTACAAGATAGAAAATTTTTTTACACTCCCTCCATTTCGTTTTTTCGAGTCCTGCCCACCAAAGAATCTTTCCCTTGTTCCCGGATTTCTCAGGGCTATCGACTCGCTCTCCAAGGCAGGCATCATTTTATCGTTCCTGTTCCCCCGCTGGAATGGTTTTTATTCAAATCTGTTTGTGGTTCCAAAGAAGGATGGCTCCTTTCACCCTATCCTGGACCTCAAATTACTGAACAGACATGTTCGACTGTGTCACATCAGACTTTAATCTCTCTGGTCGGTGATGGCCTCCATGGAGCCTGAGGAATTTCTATGCTCGGTGGACATTCAAGATGCCCACCTACACATACCCATTTTCCCTCCTCCGCAGAGATTCCTCTGCTTCGCAGTCTATGAATCAGATTTCCAATTCACAGCGCTGCTGTTTGGCCTAGTGACGGCACCCAGGTTTTTTTCATGAAGGTAATGACGACTTTTAGGGCCATTCTTCAGAGCAGAGGCATTCTCGTCACTCCTTATTTACATGACATTCTTATCAAGGCAGCATCCACATCAGCATGTCACAAGAGTCTACAGATCACTCTGGACATCCTGTCTCGTTTGAGCTGGATCATCAACACCAAAAAGTCATCTTTGATCTCGGTCCAACAGATCGTTTTTATGGGAATGCTGTTCAACACTGCACGATCAAGGGTTCTCCTGGCCGCATAGAAGAACTCGACTCTGACCCGTGATTCGCTCCCTCAGAGGCCCATCTTCTTGCTTCATCGCTTCTGCATGAGCATACTAGGCAGGGTTGTTTCTTCAATGGAAGCAGTTACATTCACTCAGTTTTACACACGTCCTCTTCAACATTTTCTTCTATCAAGATAGGACAGGTCGAATTGCTCACTGGATCGACTGGTCACACTCCCACTGCCTCCCCCACCCTAAATATTTTGAAATCCCTAGAATGGTGGAGATGTTCTCCCATAGTCCATCGTGGAAGATCGTTTTTGCCACTACATTGACATCTGTTGTCATGATCTTTCCAATGTACTCTGTTGGGGAGCAGTTATTCATGACCCAACAGTCCAGGGCCGTTAGACCATTCAGGAATCATCTCTTCCCATCAACATCTTCTCTCCAACCACCTAATACGGTTCCAATCTGACAATGCCATGGCAGTGGCACACGTCAGTCACCAAGGGGGAACGCTAAGTCGAGCAGTGATGTCAGAAGTGGCTCAGACTCTATTATGGGCCAAGCAGAATATACCGAAAATCTTCACAGTACTCATTGCAGGGGTGTACAACTGGACTACCGATTTTCTCAGCCGAGATGGTCTCGCCCCTGAGTCTGTTGGTCTTCCACAAGATTTCTCAGATGGGAAACTCCTGACACTGACCTGATGGTGTCCATACTAAACCTCAAGGTTGCTCCATTTGTTTAAAGAACCCTCGACCTACTAGCAATCAACTCTGAAGCACTGGTTAATTCTTGGACCCAGTTCTCCGTCCCATACCTGTATCCACCTCTACCACTGATTCCCTAAGGTGGTCAAGAACATTAAGGCAGAGGGAGTGCCCATCATACTTGTCGCTCCTGACTAGCCTAGGATTACCTGGTAATCAACCTCCTCGCAGACACTCCATGGAAATTCACTGTCCTTTCAGATTTTCTCTCTCAGGGCCCTTTCTTCCACAAGAATGCTCAGTCGTTCAATTTAATGGCATGACTGTTGTCACGGTTCTGACATCAGCCAACTCCTCAAATCAGGTTGGTCAAACCATGATCACAGCAAGG
>JARQOD010000001.1:279870883-279909775 GCA_033576555.1 Oophaga sylvatica
GAAACCTGGCGTACCTAAGTTGGTCCTAGACGCCTCGTCACAGCCTGGAACTAATACACCCTAAAGACAAAAGAGGAAAACTATCTGCCCCGGAGCAGATCCCCAAAGAACATAGAAAGCCCCCAAACATGTAATGGCGGTTAACAAAGAAAAACAGACACAGAAAGAAAATAGTAGAGCAAACTTGGGGCCCAAATTTTCCTAAATAGAAAAAGGGAAAAGGACACTTACTGCAACCCCAAAAAACCCTGAAAAGTACCAACTCACTAATAACAAAAACACCTGAATCAAAACACCTCTACCACCTAAATTAGTTCCTGGGGTAACAAAAACAAACAGCAGCCACTGAAAAAACTGGAAAGGCAAATGAACAAACAACAGTGGCTGAACAAACTGAGAGAGCACAAGCCCCCGGAGGGGACCCGGCAGACCCCCACAAAGTGCAGGACAAAATGCAAAAAGCAAGCACAAAAAACTAAAAGAAGAAAATGTCTTATCTGTTAGCAGAAGATGCAGGCACGAAACAGCAAGCTACAAAGTGAACAGGAATCAAAGATGAGACCAAACAATTGATCACCGGCAACCCTGATGGGAGGGAACCTCCCTTATATAAGACCAGTCAGTAACACCTGATCGCCAATCTTCATTGATAGTTCAGTACTGTTTGTAACCACCAGAGGGAGCTTTCTGCTCAGAATTCATTTCTAGCACATTCACAACACATATATATATATTTAGTAAGAAAAAAAGAAAACAACAACACAATATAACTCCAAGTAAGCACACTTCTGTGAAATTATCCTGTCCATTTATGAAGCAACACAGATTGTGAATCAATTTCTCCTGCTGTTGTGCAAATGGAACAGACAACAGGTACAAATGAAGGGCAATTAGCAAGATAGCCATTATAAGGAGTGGTTCTGCAGGGAGTGACCACAGACCATTTCTCTGTTCTCACCTTTTTGGCTGTTTTTTGGTCACTTTTCCATTTGTCATTGCCTAACCTCTAGAAGCACTGTACAGTAGCATTAGGCATGTCTACAATCCACAAAAGTTGCTCAGGTTAGTGCAGCTCATCCAGGATGGCACATCAATGCGAGCCATACACCATGAACATGGTGGGGCCATAGGAGGACAACAACCCAGCAGCAGGACCGCTACCTCCTCCTTTTTGCAAAAAGGAACAGGAGGAGCAGTGCCAGAGCCCTGCAAAATGATTTCCAGCAGGCCACCAAACACCATGTGTCTTCTCAAACGTCAGAAACACACCATGTGGGTGGTATGAGAGCCTGATATCCACAAGTGGGCGTTGAGCTTACACCCCAACACTGCGCCATGAGGACATACTGCGATCTCCTATGATCAATGCCCTGCGCATAGCGCGATCTCCGGTACAATTTTATTGAAAAAAAATTTGCACACAGTATTCAACAAAATGGCGCCAGATAGTGCGGTATGCGCACGTGCTGACTCGGCGTCTTTTTATTTAAATATTTACCGGTATCGCTGACATTATTGGTACATTTTGTGCTATATAAAAGGAACCTGTCACCAGAAATAACACTGTTAACCAGCAGGATAACAGTGTTATATGCTGCCCAGGGTCAGGGGCGGCACCGGTTCAGTCATTGCTCTGAGAATACAGAGCAGCGCTGTAACCACACTCCCGACCCTGACTGACGGTATCAACATGGAGCCAGTGGAAGTCAGTGCAGGGGCACGGTTACAGCGGCCAAACCCCGGCACCGCCCCAACTTCCATGACTGAAAACGTATGCTGGCGGAGAGAATAAAGTTAATTTCTACCCACTGCATTCGCTTTGTGCAGCATAATAAAACTGTAAACCTGCAAATTAACCACATATCTGCAAGTTAATAGCGTTATTTCTGGTGACAGGTTCCTTTTAATTTTGCAGTACAACACTTCAATAAAATGGCTACGGAGTCAGCGCGTGTGCATCTGATGCCTTTTTTTTTTTTTAAAGAAAATGGTGCAGGATAACGCGGTATGCGCATGCGCTGACTCCGGCACCATTTTATTAAAGTAATGTACTACAACATTAACATAGCTGTCTGTGCGCATGCACCGCTCATCGCCATTATCCCTATGGCCGCAATACTGTGTTGACGTAGTACATTATTTAAATAAAATGATGCCATAGTCAGCGCGTGCGCATACCACGATCTACAGCGCCATTTTATTGAAGACACTGTACTGTGAATTCGCAGACACGGTGTCTTAAGAAAAAATAAATAAATAATGGAGTGGGAAATGTATCAATAAATAAAAATATATATAGAACCTGTGCTAGTGTCTTGGTGCCAGTACACAGGACGTGTATGAGATCTTGCAAGCATGCCTCGATGGGTCATAGTGGTTTTGGAAGAAGACCGAGAACCTACTCCATATTAACCCCTTCACGACATGTGCCATACATGTCTGCAGGAGACCCCTGTGGTTGTCATTGCCAATTGCCATGAGCGCCGCCCAGCTGTCGGCGCTCATACCAAGTGAGAAATTTCTGCTACATAGAGCAGGGCTGAAGCTCTGCTATATTAGCACAAACGATTGGATGATCGCAGCTTCTAGTCTCCCATGGAGACTATTGAAGTCAGTGTAAAGTAAGAAAAAAAGTTTTTAAACATATAAAAACATTTAAAAAAATAACGTTAAAACCACCCCCATTCGCCCCCACTAAAAATAAAACAAAAAAAAAAAATATACACATTTGGTGTTGCCATGTTCAGAATCGCCCAATCTATCAAGATATGAAAAGAATTACTCCGATCGGTAAACAGTATAGCGAAAAAAAAGTATTACGTTTTGTTGCCGCAACATTGCATTAAATGCAATAACGGGTGATCAAATCATTGTATCTACACTAAAATGGTATCAATAAAAATGTCAGTTTGCTACCCAAAAAATAAGCCCCTCACCCAGTACCAAATTTTTTTTTTTTTTTTTTAAACAAACTTGGATTTTTTTTTCACCACTTAAATAAAAAACAACCTACACATGTTTGGTATCCACAGCTTGTAATGACCCGGAGAATCATAATGGCAGTTCAGTTTTAGCATTTAGTGAACATGGTAAAAAAAAAAAAAATAATCAATTGTGGAATTGTACTTTTTTGGCAATTTTCACCGCACTTGGATTTTTTTTTTCCTGTTTTCCAGTACACGATATGGTAAAAGCAATGGTATCCTTCAAAAGTACAACTTGTGCCACAAAAAACAAGTCATCACATGGCCATATTGAAGGAAAAATAATTTTTTGGGCTCTGGGAAGAAGGGGAAAAATAGAAAAAAACGAAAATGAGCTGCGGCGTGAAGGGTTAAGCCAGAGATTTTAATATTAAGATAGAGCAGTATATAAACATACTGTACATCTATATAGACAAACAAACACACACATGAATCGCATTAGCCTGTTTTATATACGCAAAGGGCAATGATTCACAATATATACTAACCAACTGAGGGTGGGTTCTGTACGCTGTGAGCGGCCCATCTCCCTTTTACTGCTGTAGGACAAATGACATTACTCGTGTATCCAGTACCAAGCTGTCCATGTTCTCCACATCCAAATGCATAGAGAACCCCCGAAGAAGGCACAAAAGCGACAGTATGCCGTCTAGAGGCAAAAAATAAATGCATACAATGTTACTAAGCTGAAAAAACACAAAAAAAAGTCACATATGTAAGACGACAGGCAGTTCTGACCTATTGTAAAAACTTTCTTATTATTCACAATTTAGTTGTAGGAAGCAAAGGTGTATTCTAGTCACACTTTTTTTTTTTTTTAAATGACTCAGATTTTAGTAGATTTGATGGGAATAGCACTTATAGTCCCAGCAAAACAATTGAAGCCACAATAAAACATGACGGTACCCAATTATAAGTTCTGTTGGGTGATGGACATGGCACTATGTTTTACTTTTGGTTAGAAATGGAAATCAAGATGAACATGAGAACAAAATATTACTCAATGATCCCGATTGGCTAATTAACTACTAACCCTGAGAAAGCAAAAAATTAAACAGCTGCAAATTGCTCCATTACCACCAAAAAAAAAAAAATAAAGAAAAGGCAAAATGTCACTGTGCTCAAAATTAACCCTGAAGATGGCAAGATTTCCAGGCAGAACAATAATTCCCAAACATCAGCAACAGATCGTTATAATCTGAAAGTTATTTTCCCTATCTTAAGGGGGCTTTTCCATCTTCGAATGGTAACTTATCCTTGGACCCCCGTCAGTTTAGAGCACTAACCTTATGTAACGAATGTACCTTCAGTAATACAGAAAAACGATAATTGCTCCTTCCAATCGGTTTAATTAGTGATTTTGCTCTCATTTGGCTCAGAGACAGACAACTGGTCCATGAAGTCTCTTAGATTTCTATATTCTGCACAGTACAATCACATTACATTCTACAGAGTGGGTGACAGAAACCCAGAAGACCGCCCGGAACAGCCAAATGGCTAAAAACGAGTATTATGCACACTCACTTTTCTCTGTCACTGGAGGTACACTTTTATCATCCCAAATCATGAGGTTTGGGTACAATTTGCCCTGTGTAAAACTTCTCAGCATTGGTGAGTTCAGAGAACAAACTCTTTAGAAGATTAGCAATTCACTGGTTTAGCGTTCAATCTCGGGTTAGATTAAAAGTTAGGATTTGGGATAAAATCAGATTATGGATTAAGACCTATTTTAACTTGACCTCTGAGACCTTAGAAGAAAAATTTAACATGGGCGTTTTGCAACACACAGATTAAGTCAAGGTTTTTCATCAACTGTTCTTTGATCAGTTTGCAGTACATGGTTTACATCTTGTACTGTGCGATCTGTTTTGGCATCCTTATCCTACCCCCTTCCACCCCTCCAAAAATATCACCTATTATGTTTTTATATAGCCAATAAACTACAGTGCTTCTATTGGGTATACTACAACATACCTGTTGAAATACATACAACAAAATGTGGCATGAATCATAATGCATTATTTCAAGGTACTATAAAAGGCATTATCCACAACCAAAAAGTAATTTTAATAGACAATACAGGTTTATTTAAAGTAACTACCAATAGCCTCAATATTTTTTTATCTTGCCTTCTTACAGTCTCCTAGCTCTCACTACCTTACACCCATTTGTTTGCATCTCAGTCACTCCTGACTCCTAAGGCTACATTTCCCAGCATTTGAAGTGTAAGCTTTGTGCTTCCTCTGTGCTAGTTCTATAGCTGTATAAAATCTTACTCATAACAGCACTTTTTAGCTTGAGCAAGTCATACTATAACTTTTCGGGATGCTAATTGGTTCCCAGATTCTGATGTATGTGCATGTTTATGATGCACAGAACCTATGCGCATGCACAGTGATGAAGAGCCAATGCACGTGTACTGAGGGAGCCGGTCACCCCTTCTGGGACATTGATTTAGGATGCATCAGACATCACTTATGCCTAAAAAGGGTCAGTAAAAAGTATGGGATGTTAGAGGAATTTGGAAAGAGTGGGTCAGCATTATGTGACCGGGGTTGAGATCTGCTAAACAGCACAGTTGTGGGACAAAAATAAATTGCAGAAGTACTTAATTTTGCATGGATGTTATGTTACAATAATAACAAGAAGTAATAAGTAAACAATAAGAAATGTTACAATAGCACCAAAAATCTTCTGTAAAGACAATACACACACTGGAGCAATATTTTCTGTCTTTAGTGCATTAACATTATGCATTTCTCAAGAGCTCATTATGACTTCGGAATAGCATCTCTAATTCCAGATACTGACCAAACAATGTTATGGATACTACACACAAATTAGGTGTACTACGTAGCCAGAATTAAACCATCATGTATGTGCTTCTTTAGTATATTATAGCAACTCAATAGCTTTATCTGCAGTCCCATGTAAAATCACAGACAGCACACTACAGCGCGATTAGCTGTGTCCAAATGAAAAACAATATCACTCTATTGTTTTGGCGACAGATTCGAAAAGCTCACCTTCCACATGCGATCTGGGAAACCTCACTGCCCATTAGCTCGAGTACACGTCTCGGATTGATCTCATTGTGAATGGAGTCATGTCCCAGTTGCCCGTGGTCTCCGGCTCCAAATGTGAAGAGTCCACCATTCTGGAACACGAAGCATGGAGGTCACCTTCTCACAACAAACCAGATTGTAGCACTTTCCATGAACATTTAGTTATTACCTTTGTTAGCACTGCTGTGTGTTCTTGCCCACAGCTGATATACACAACTTTTTGGAGCGCAAAGGTTTTACATGACATGGAGATTCCCGGACTGGAAAATTAATTAGCACAAATGATTAGATTATAATGATGGCAGGTATAGGGACTGTTAATTTACGTGCAGTTTATAATTGCAGTGGCATCTTACTCATTACCATGAATACATGTACAGAAATGACAACAGTGCCTTCAGATAACTCCTAGTTCATACAATAGAAGGCAGTGATATCATAGAAGCAAATTTTTGCCAGTTCCATATTAAATAATTACGATGTAAAAGAAGTACAAGCCCCCAGAACTAGACCTGATATGTAAGGAAACGCTTAACATGGAAAATCCACACCATCACCCAAAAATCCTAAAACCTTCCTCTCCATTCTGATCACAATATGTCTCATATTACAATTAAATGGGAGAAAAAGAAATCTCCATGTGTTTTACAAAGTCAGCTATGTCTCCTCTCCTCATTGTTCTGTTCTGGTAGTAAAACAACCCTGCTGCAGCAGGAGCCTCCCCCCCTCAGCCCTGTCAACAGTAGGACAAAATGATCATTAAGGCACGCCCTTCTCTCTAAGCCTTCTCCAACCTAATATGGAACCGATCAGCAGATTAAATGGCCATTAACACTGCAAGATTATTGTGAATGAGCATTCCTATGAACATTCGTTTCACAATAATTGTGCCGTTTAAACAGGCTGACCACCACACGGTGAACAAGCAAAACCCTTGTTTGTCAGGTGAAATGATCTTCTGGTCTGAACAAAATATTATAATTCTTAGCAGCACATCATGTGGTGTAGACAGGACCTGCACTGCCGAGATCATGGTGAGCATCGTTTACCGCCGTCGGTCTGCCTGTGTAAACAAGTAGCCGATCAGTGGTCAATTCACACTGCTGATTGGATAATGTAAATGGATATTAACCCCTCTGTTGTCTGCAGGATTTCTACAAGACTGATATATAAACATGCATGGGGGACAAATTATCTCCAGTTGACCATTTTTCTTCATTTATTGGTAGACTTAGTACTCAAAACGCTGTGTAACATACACATAATGTCAAATTGATTGTCAATATAGCACGGTCATTTTATTTTAGACTTTATACTCTACCTTGTTCATCATTCAATCCAAGTTGGCCCGAACTGTTCTTTCCCCAGCCAAACACAGCCCCAGACAGAGACAAGGCAAAACTGTGATAACCCCCTGCTGTGACCTGAGCTAGCGGTATCCCCTCCAAGGATTTCACACGTTGTGGACTGGACTGTTGTGTAATTCCTTGACCAAGACCTAGTTGTCCTTGGGCATTCTGCCCCCAGGTAAAGAGCTGCCCATCTGAAATAGTGAAGAGAATGTATGTTGGACACATTGCGTTCAAAACACATGGAAACGAGCACAGTTCCCCAACAGATCAGAGCGTAATGTTCTATTAGACCTAGTTAGACTAAGGCCGCCTTAATGGACATCTCCACTGCAGACCAACCCAATGACACAGCAAGGGCCACAGTGTCTGATCTTACCCGGTTTACAAAGAAATGTATACCCCCAGAGGTCTATCCTGACTGCCGCACACAAGTATGGTGGAGTCTCAGCTCTTTCCATCTCCCCCATATCTCCGCATCAAATGACTCAATAGATACATATCTTTGAAAATGTGTGTTTTATGTATAAATCGTCATGACAGGTTGGTGAAAGTAGGGAATTCTTTACAAATATATTTCAGAACCACAACGCTATCAGTCATTTCAGAAAATTGTCATAGAATACCCACAGGATGAAAAGAAACCAAAACTTTAATATTTCATTGAATAATTGAGTTGGAGAATGAACTTGGCAAAGTCCTACCATCTGAAAGTGCCAAGCAGTGCTGGCTTCCACATGAGACCTGCAGGATCTTCTGCTGATTCAATTTTTTTATTAACCTAGAAAAAAAATACACAAAATAGTGTAAGTATGTGTCTACTACATATTAAACATCTGAAAAGATCTCCCAAGATCTTGGCGTCATCAGCTCAGCTAAAGGTTTTTCAGATTTGGTACGTGAGTGATGCGGATCCCAGCGTTCGGCAGCAACGGTGCCAAGTTAGTCCCCTTACACAAAAATGGTGGCAAAGAAGGGGGCTGGCTCAGCATTCAGTCAGCTGCTTTAAAACAGCTTTGGTCTTTCGAGGACAGGACAGAAAGCGAAGCTGAAGCGAGCAATAACCAGATGGAGCGACTACGAAAAAATAGGGTCACTTACAATGTAATGTGATTGTATTACCTGATTGAACTAGATTATCAGGTTATAAAACCTACTACTTAAACTCATTAATGAATATTTAAGGGGAACTCCAGCTGGATGGGAGAATGAATCATTTCTATTTACATCAAGTTGGAGGAATACTATCATTCAGCGATACAGTTACTCTCAGCCGGGGACTTTTGCTGGGCTGTATCTTCCAATTATAGAGGTCTGGCGACGCTCTCGCCCCGTCTGCTAGCCGTCAGGTGTTCTGTACTGTTTGCTCACATTTCACAGCCATGATTCATCTGGTAAGCGCTGTAACTCCTTGTTTAGTGTCATATTCCGATTATAGTGATCTCCACAATCGCACTTAACCAGAGAAAGGCATTCGAGGCCCTGATGACACAATATACATAAGACACGGCAGGTAAGATTAATAGGGACATTCTGGTTGAGTAAATCATCACCAGTGAGGTGTGTGTCCAACTGCTTGGAACCCACAGATCACCAAAACAAGAGTCTCCCCCAGCAGCAAGACCCTGGCCAGAAATGAGGTGGAAATCTGAAGGACATGTTTTCTACAGCACTGCGAAGCATAGCGAGAGGTGTTGCAGGAAAACGCTGCCTTGTTACACACCGATTAGAGAAATTAAATGACAACCTCTACATAAGATATAATGGATTAATAAGAATGAGAATAAGCTATAACCAAGGATCAGCGATGGTGTTAATAAACGGAAGGATTGCTGTGTTCTCCGGTTATCAGTGTTATAATCCTCATAGGTAACATGTCCCACACATCACACAGTCTCCTCCTCGTGGAAAAATTCATTTTTCCAATACATTCTTATGACAGTCTTGATAGAATTCTTATAGACGTACTGAAAAGAAGTGACATTCGGTCAGAGGACTAGGTGGGTGCAAATAACAGGAGAATGTAGAAATCGATAAGTATATTAACATTAATACTTTGTACATAATTAACACAAAAAAATAAAAAACTTCATCAAAGTGATACTTTAAAAGAGAATCTGCCAGTAAGATCAATCCCCCACTCCCAAAACCGCATATATAGGTATGAAGGCATTTAAAATCCATTGACATCTTTTTTTATTTGTTGCTGCATTCCCATCATTACCTCTTTAATTCATACACAAATGAGGCATTAAGTGCTCTGAGCATGGCAGAGCACTTCCAGAGGCTCTGCCTTTTGAGGTTATTCCCCACCACCCCACCTAGCACTAGCCTCTTTAGCGTGATTTATAGCTCACTGTCACAGGATGTGTCATCCACATAAATTAAAGCTGGAAGACAGCGATAAACAGTGGAGAGAAGAGGCAGACGCCGTAGCAAAGACCTTCATCGGACCGGACCGTCTGAATTTGCATACAGTATAAAGAGATATAAGGTGTGCACTCAGCATTAGATAGATGGGGGGCAGGGTGACCTGGGGAAACCAAATTAAGGCTATGTGCACACGTTGCGGAATTGCCGTGGAAATTTCCGTGGCAATCCCGCACCTCCCTGCCGCGGGAAATACGCATTTTTATTGGTATGCGTATTCCCGCCAGAAACTAGCGTTTTGCAAGTGCAATAAGCTTGCAGAATGCTAGCGTTTTCCGAACGATCTGTAGCATCACTTGGAAAACTGATTGACAGGTTGGTCACACGAGTCACACAGTGTTTGACACGTGTGACCAACTTTTTACTATAGATGCCTCCTATGCCGCATCAATAGTAAAAGATCTAATGGTAAAAATAATAAATCGTGATATTCTCACCTTCCGGCGGCCCCCGCAGCTTTCCCGCCTCTCAGCGACGCTCCCGGCCAATCCCGTTCCCAGTGATGCCTAGCGACAATGACCCCAGATGACGTAGCATCACGCGAGACCGCTACGTTACCTGGGGTGATTCTCGCATGCATCATTGGGAACGGGATTGGCCGGGAGCGTCGCTGAGAGGAGGGAAAGCTGCGGGGGCCGCCGGAAGGTGAGAATATCTCTATTTTTTATTTTAATTATTATTTAACAGCGATATGGTGCCCAGGGCCTGGAAGAGAGTCTCCTCTCCTCCAGACTCTGGGTACCATCCGCACATGAACCGCTTACTGTGCGCATGGTGGGCACAGCCACATGCGGAAAGTAAGCAGTTCAATGCATTCCTATGGCGGCGGAATCGTCGCAATTCCGCAAAAAGAACGAGCATGCTGCGTATTTTTCCGCAATGCGATTCCGCCGCAGAAAAACAAACAACATGTGCACAGCATTGCGGAATCCCATAGAATATAATGGGTTGCATTGTGTAAGCGTTTTTGCCGCGTTTTCGCAAAAACGCTAACAATTCGCAACGTGTGCACATAGCCCAAGTCAAATAGCAGTTAATTAGCCGCACTCGCATTGATCATTTTTTAAATTGCTTGTATTTATATATTCGCAGTACAATATTTCACCAAAGTGCTGGGTAGAAGAATATACAGTGACAAGATACCGAGTGCTTGAATAATATTGCTTGAGTCCCCGCACCTGCTGTTCGACAGCCGCGACTTGATGATATACACCACAAAATTAATCAGCAAATGCCCCCGTGGTCTGCTCTGTGTAAGGGAGACCATTGAACACATCAGGGACATGAAAGCCAGCCACAAATCTATCAGATGCAGTAGAGTTTGGCTACCCCTTCTCCATCACTTCATAGCTGTAAAACGTTTGATATCCCAACTTAGATTTCAAGTGTTGGAACATGTCCCCAGACCCAGAAGGGAAGGCCACCATGTAAAATTATTTAAAGAGAGGGAATCCTACTGAATACACACCCTACAAACACTGGCACCTGATGGTTTGAATAGGGAACTCGATTTACTGGTTCACTGAGTAATATACTGTCACTTTATTCTGCTATGTTGGTATATGTATACTATGTTAGACTGAAGGTTTCATGTACAGAGAGTTTTTTCATAAATGAAAGCTTGTTATATATGCGTGTAATGTATCATACATTTATGTATGTAGTAATAGAATAATGTTTGTGTGAGCTTGACTTATTACCTTACAGTTAATTATCCATTAAGTTCACAATCGTGATGAGCGAGTATGATCGTTGCTCGGGTTTTCCTGAACATGCTCGGGTGGTCTCCCGAGTATTTTGGCATGCTCGGAGATTTAGTATTGGTCGCCACAGCTGGATGATTTGCGGCTACTAGACAGCCTGAATACATGTGGGAAATGCCTGTTTGTTAGAGAACCCCCACATGTATTGAGGCTGTCTAGCAGTTGCAAATCATGCAGCTGCTGAAGCAAACTAGATCTCCGAGGACGCCAAAATACTCGGAGGACACCTGACCACATGATTACCCTTCCAGACTCCCACCCCACCCCCCCACATCCCTTCGCTGGTAAGCGCACCAGTACCCCTCATTCACCCTGTCTCCTTTAAACCACCCCTCCGTGATATCTCCTTGACATTTCGGCCACACTCCCTGGTCTAACACATTGCCACTCAACACAGCTGGAACTGCCCCGTCTCTCCATGCTACGGAGCATGTCTCAACATCCAGACCTCGTTCTGGATTACCTACAAGGCTCACTTCCAGTCTGCAGTAACAGGAAGTCACTCTTTTTGCTCCCTTTTTATTAAAATCACCCCTTTTATGGCTGACATCACACCAACGCTGGTGCGCGTGCTGTGCGGTACACCCTATCCTTGTGACTAAAGGCATGTCTAGTGATATGGCGTCATAGACAATGATGCAACTGTAGATATCTGCTACTTGTCCCACCGGTGCTCTGGTGACACATCCCATATAATCCCTGGCTTTCACATATCCTCCCCATGTATGCAGCCTTTCAGTACCAGCACGTACACCACTTTACCCAGAGCTTTTTCCTATATGCAGCGACCCAATATGATCAGGAACTGTACTGTTTTTGTGTCCCTCTATACCATTCCTCATATCTGGTACTTTCCACACCTTTACTATTTTCTTACATTTTTAATCTGCTTGCCATTTGCAATTGTTCGCTGGCTTTGATTTGGTTTACCGTACTTTCACAGCTACACATGACATGATTCATTGTATATAGCACAATAATTCTGTATGTTCTCACTTTATCCCCAGCGTCATTTGAAACAGACCCGCGACGGGTCAAATCGCAACGACTTGTCGCTCTATATTTTTCTACCCAGCACTTTGGGGAAATATTGTACTGTAATAAATAAATACAAGCAATCATTTCAAAAAAAATTCTCAACGCGAGTGCGGATGATTTCCTGCTATTTCGATTTGCATACAGGGCGAGAGCAATTCAAAAGGTTTTGGGGGATATACAGGGGGAGTCAGGGGATAGTATATAAATCTGTGGAACCCAACACCGGCGCTTATGAAGGTGGTGGCATTTGTTCGCTCATATATGATAAAACTAGTGACAGGTTCACTTTACATTTAAATACCCGGGTGCCCATATATAGAGTTTGGGTTGGGAAGCGGGGGGACGAGGAGATCTTAGCGGCAGATTCCTTTTAAGGATGTGATCCACAACAAACTGAAGAAATAAGCCCCGGACCCCGGAAGAAGTATAAGCCCAGTCCATGGATCCAAGCCTTTATACCTTGGTACTGGAATGGAGAGCTCCGCGGTGGAGTGACCGAGCTGGCCTTCACTGTCCGCTCCCCAGGAGAACAGCTGACCTTGGCTAGTGAGTGCCACGCAGTGTGCCTGGCCACATGCCACATGGATTACATGCTCATTTGCCAGAGCATTCACATATCCTGAAACAGTAGACAACAATCAGAACTGCTTTACACTTACATACCATTGATACACAAGCAATAATGACATCTAATGAAGCAGCCTGTAGCAATGGTCTTAGAGTGTCCCTCCAGGCATATCCTCCCGTCCCATACGACATGGTGCATGACGAGGCTGAGCCGCACACTAAGCAGCACAGTTGTCCAGGCAATTAGAAGTGGCCTCATGCGCTGTACCAGCGGGGTAACGTACGGTTGCCATGGTAACTGGGTCGCCAAGCATTCATTTGTGGCTTTTTTATGAAGGGATAACTTGATCTTGGCTCCATGCATCCAGTCATAATGGGGGACAGTTATCATTGAGTTTGCACCAACGTTTTCCCATTGCTGCAAATGCCCGAGCCAAATGTATCCATGCTTTATATCTATCTATTACACTATTTTTAGAACCTAAAAAATTACAAAAAAAGGAAGATGGTAACCTTTTAGCGTCAAACAATTAATTTAGGATTGCATTTTTACATAAAAGCCACATATTCTAGACAAGTCACAGCTGTTTTAAACCCCTTCCCGACATGGCCATTTTCCTTTTTTTTTCCCCCTTATTTTCCTCCCCCATCCCTTTCTTCCAAGAGCCATAACTAAAGGAACTATTAAGTTGATATAGCCGTGTTCTGGCTTGTTTTTTTGTGGTATGAGCTGTACTTTAGATTCTTTGTACCATATACTGAAATACTAGCAGAAATCAGTATCACCTATGAACGCCAACCACCAGCTGGTTTTCATAGCAAAACAGTCATGGCGGGCACAGGGGTCTTCAACAGAGGCCGTCTGTCATAGCTCCCCATCAGCACCATGCGGCCGAGCGCTGTAATTGCCGCTATCAGAAGCTGACAGGCATTTGTTAAGTTAATAGCAGCGGGCGGCGGTCTGCTCCACAGGTAGCTGTTAAAAGGCAGATCATGTTTGAGTAACTCAGCCATCATCTGCCGGGTATGGTGCGGGCTCAGTAACCGAGGTCGCATCAAAGACAGGGCACGGGCTTTAGACACTGGTTTCCAGCTCTTTTCTATAGTTGGGAATTGTATTAACTAACATTGAAATAGTCATAATTGGGGGGGGGGGGGTAATTTTGGCATTGAACAGCAATATGTGACTCTCTGATCTTAGGTATCCATGGTTACGACCACTGATACAGTGACAGTTAGTCAGCTAGTGGTCATAACCATGGATACTCAAAGGGGTATTCCCATCTCCAAAATCCTATCCCAATATGTAGTTGGGGTAATAATAATAATATCAGCAAATACCTCCAATTAGAAATGTAGTATAGTTCTTCTGATTCGCTATGTCTCTTTCCTCATGTGCAGGCATTGCAGCACCTTAAGTATCCATGGATATGACCACTGATATAGTGACAGTTAGTTAGCTTGTTGCTAGTGGTCATAACCATGGATACCCAAAATCCTGCAATGCCTGCACATGAGGAAAGAGACCCAGCGACTCAGAAAACCTATACTACATTTCTAATTGGAGGTATTTGCTATTATTACACCTACTACATTTTGGGATAGGATCATAGAGATGGGAATACCACTTTAAAAATGTGTGCCAAATGTATCATTTATATATAATATTTGATAAATAGGTGAGTAGAAATACATACTCTATATATTTGGGGTAAATTACCACATTATTTTTTTCTAATAAATGTGGGTCAATATACACTGCTCAAAAAAATAAAGGGAACACTCAAATAACATCTTAGATCTGAATGAATGAAATATTCTCATTGAATACTTTGTTCTGTACAAAGTTGAATGTGCGGACAACAAAAATCACACAAAAAATCACCAATGGAAATCAAAATTATTAACCAATGGAGGTCTGGATTTGGAGTCAGCCACAAAATTAAAGTGGAATGTTATGTCCTTAAAACAAGTCAAAATGATGCTCAGTAGCGTGTGTGGCCTTCACGTGCCTGTTTGAACTCCCTACAACGCCTGGGCATGCTCCTGATGAGGCGGCGGATGGTCTCCTGAGGGATCTCCTCCCAGACCTGGACTAAAGCATCCGCAAACTCCTGGACAGTCTGTGGTGCAACGTGACGTTGGTGGATGGAGCGAGACATGATGTCCCAGATGTGCTGAATCGGATTCAGGTCTGGGGAATGGGCGGGCCAGTCCATAGCTTCAATGCCTTCATCTTGCAGGAACTGCTGACACACTCCAGCCACATGAGGTCTGGCATTGTCCTGCATTAGCAGGAACCCAGGGCCAACCGCACCAGCATATGGTCTCACACGGGGTCTGAGGATCTCATCTCGGTACCTAATGGCAGTCAGGCTACCTCTGGTGAGCATATGCAGGGATGTGCGGCCCTCCAAAGAAATGCCACCCCACACCATTACTGACCCACTGCCAAACCGGTCATGCTGAAGGATGTTGCAAGAAGCAGATCTTTCTCCACGGCATCTCCAGACTCTGTCACATGTGCTGAGTGTGAACCTGCTTTCATCTGTGAAGAGCACAGGGCGCCAGTGGCGAATTTGCCAATCCTGGTGTTCTGTGGCAAATGCCAAGCGTCTTGCACGGTGTTGGGCTGTGAGCATAACCCCCATCTGTGGAAGTCGGGCACTCAGACCATCCTCATAGAGTCAGTTTCTAACCGTTTGTGCAGACACATGCACATTTGTGGCCTGCTGGAGGTCATTTTGCAGGGCTCTGGCAGTGCTGTTCCTGTTCTTCCTTGCACAAAGGCGGAGGTAGCAGTCCTGTTGCTGGGTTGTTGTCCTCCTACGGACCCCTCCGCGTCTCCTGGTGTACTGGGCTGTCTCCTGGTAGCGCCTCCAGCCTCTGGACACTACGTTGACAGACAGCAAACCTTCTTGCCACAGCTCACATTGATGTGCCATCGTGGATGAGCTGCACTGCCTGAGCCACTTGTGTGGGTTGTAGAGTCCGTCTCATGCTACCACGAGTGTGAAAGCACAACCAACTTTCAAAAGTGAACATCAACCAGAAAGCATTGGTACTGAGATGTGGTCTGTGGTCCCCACCTACAGAACTACTCCTTTATTGAGTGTGTCTTGATAATTGCCAATAATTTCCATCTGTTGTCTATTCCATTTGCACAACAGCATGTGAAATTGACTGTCAATCAGTGTTGCTTCCTAAGTGGACAGTTTGATTTCAAAGAAGTTTGATTTACTTGGAGTTATATTCTGTTGTTAAAGTGTTCCCTTTATTTTTTTGAGCAGCGTATTTATTTTTCTCCTATAAGATCGAAATACACTACTCATACCTGGTGTACCGTCCTCGTGATCATGACCAAGTTGGCCCACGTTGTTACAACCACAGCTATACACTCGCCCATCTTCTAGTAGAAACACGGAATGATCCTCTCCACAGGCCACTTGCCTAATAAAGTTAGACAGGGGGAAGGTCGATACTTTGGGCTCCGGGGTAATGGTTAAAATTCCTTGACTGAATCCAAGTTGTCCAAAAGCCGACTGCCCCCAACATAACATGGCTAGTCATAAGGTTCTGGATACCTAAAAATAAAATTATAACACAATATGTAATGCAAAGATATAGTGAGGAGACCAACACTCAAGCAATGAGTGTCATGTCCCCCCAATTGGGAATCATACTGTATTGTATTATCATTATTCTTGTTAGCTTTAAGTCTGCCCTGTCTCTCCCTGTAGCCAAGCTCTGATATAATTTATACCCACCCTTCTTTCCCAGTTAGTGTTTGTAAGCCATCATTCAAGATGCATCTCTGGTTCACAATAGTCTTTTCACCTGCTGAAGCTGTGGCAGATACTGTTATTACTTTGCATTATACAAGACCTGGGTGAATGGGTGGACGACAAACTCACATTTAGTGGCCAGTGTCAGGCAGCTGCTGCCAAGGCAAATAAAATAATGGGATGCATTAAAAGAGGCATAGATGCTCATGAGAACATAATTTTACCTCTATACAAGTCACTGGTGCGACCACACTTAGAATACGGTGTACAGTTCTGGTCTACGATGTATAAGGCCTCTTTCACACTTCAGTCGTGCGACGTCAGTCAAAATCCGTCAAAAGTGAAAAAAACGGATGTCTCATCTCTTTCTCTCTCTCTCAAAATTTTCCTCATTTCCGGGTGAAATTTTCTTCGCAGATCCGTCAGAAAACTCACCATTTTTGCATCCTTTTTTTTACTTTTATGACGGATCCACCATTTTCAAGGATGGGCGGACGTCACGCAATGGAAGTGTGAAAGAAGCCTAAGAAAGACAAAGCTGAACTGGAGCGGGTGCAGAGAAGAGCGACCAAGGTTATTAGAGAACTGGGGGGCCTGCAATACCAGGACAGGTTATTACACTTGGGGTTATTTAGTTTGGAAAAACGAAGCCTTGGGGTTGATCTTATTACAATGTATAAAATATGAGGGGACAGTACAAAGACCTTCTCTAAAGATCTTTTTACTCTTAGACCTGTGACGGGGACAAGGGGGCATCCTCTACGTCTGAGGAAAAAGGTTTAGCCATAATCACAGATGCAGATTCTTTACTGTAAGAGCAGTGAGACTATGGAACTCTCTGCCGTCTAATGTTGTAATGAGTGATTCCCTACTAAAATTTAAGAAGGGACTGGATGCCTTTCTTGAAAAGTATAATATTACAGGCTATATTCACTAGTTTCCTAGATATTGCGTTGATTCAGGGAGCTAGTCTGATTGCTGTATGTGGAGTCGGGAAGGAATTTTTTTTTTCCCCAGTGTGAAGCTTACTTGTTGCCACATGGTTTTTTTTTGCCTTCCTCTGGATCAACATGTTAGGGCAGGTTAGGATAGGATATGGGTTGAACTACATGGACTTAAAGTCTTCCTTCAACCTTAATAACTATGTTACTATGTAAGAATTCAGCCTGAGCATAAATGTCTTCAGGAACCTTCATATGTATCTCTACAGGTGAGTTGACCCTTTCTGACAAAATTCTTGGTGTGAGTACTAATTAATACAGACATCCACAGAAACACTGTCTAAAGAGCCCAACACTTGCAGCCTAATTATGCAGGCAGAATAATGAGGTTGCCATAAATCCTCTTAAAAAACTAGTTTGGACGTCGCCTATTCCTCCCTACTGCCTAATACACATGAAATATACACGTGCATTTTCAATGCGGTGAGTTAGTAAGCCGCTGCCAGACACCTTAGGGCCTGTGCACAAGTTGCGGATATGCCTGCGGATTTTTCCGCGCCGAATCCGCACCTCTTGGCAGAAAACGCATGTCCTTTTTTGACGCGGTTTTTCATGCTTTTTTCTCATGCGGTTTTGACAGCTAAATAAAGATATGTTGTTTAACAAAAAAAAAAAAAAAAAAAGATTTGTGATGTAATTTCTTGTCCAACCTCCTCTTTTACATTTGTCCAACCCACACTCCATTACACACACACAGATAGACAGATAGATACCAGATAGATAGATAATGATAGATAGATAGATAGATAGATAGATAGATAGATAGATAGATAGATAGATAAATACATAGATGGATAATAGATAGTTAGAAATATATATAGATAGACAGAAAGATATATAGGTAGATAGATGATAGATAAAATGGTACATAAATAGTTAAAGACACACACGTACACACACAAAATCTTAACGCAATATAGTTAAAAAAAAAAAAAAAAAAAGGAAAAAAAATGGCAGTAGGCTCCCGCACAATTTTCTGCGCCAGAGGGGGAAAGTCGACAGCCAGGGCCAATATTTCTAGCCTGGGAAGGGGTTAATACCCATGGATCTTCCCAGGCTATGAATATCAGCCCGCAGCTAGCCTTCACTGGCTATTAAAATAAAACGACATGGGGTCCCCCTATAATTTATAGCCAGAAAGGCTAGGCAGACAGCTGCAGGCTGATATTCATAGCTTAGGACAGGGCCATGGATATTGGCGCCCCCCTGGCTAAAAATACCAGCACCCAGCCGCCCCAAAATTGGTGCATTTGTACGATGCGCCAATTCCGGCACTTAGCCCCTCTCTTCCCACTCCCCTGTAGTGGTGGGATATGGGGTAATAAGGGGTTAATATCACCTTGCTATTGTAAGGTGATATTAAGCCCGGTTAATAATAGAGAGGCGTCAATAAGACGCCTATCCATTATTAATCTTATATTAATAAAGGGTTATAAAAAACACACGCAAAAGAATAAATTATTTTAATGAAATAAAACACAACACTGTTTTCATATCTTTATTATACGCTCAGATCCAAGCGACGCCCTCGATCTACTGTAATAAAACGTAAAAAAATAAAACAACCGTATACTCCCTGTCCAACGAGTGTCCCACGATGGTCTCCCCTATAGAACAGTGACATCAGGTGATGCCACTGCTCTGT
Source organism: Oophaga sylvatica (assembly GCA_033576555.1). Taxonomy (NCBI): domain Eukaryota; kingdom Metazoa; phylum Chordata; class Amphibia; order Anura; family Dendrobatidae; genus Oophaga; species Oophaga sylvatica. The sequence goes on from JARQOD010000001.1 coordinate 279,890,511, forward strand.
AGGGCCTCCCAGTGATGCACTGACAGGAGAGAATGGCTCCTGCAGTGCATCACTGAGGTTACCCGAGTTCATTCTCTCACTTTATGGCAATGCTGCGTGGGAATTTTCTCACCCAGCATTGCCGTGAGAGAATGAATGGAAGTGACGTCATTCTCTCCCGGCGGCAGAGCGGTACACAGATCGATGGCGTCGGGGAATAGGTGAGTATATACTCTATGTGTTGTATGTCATGTGTATGTTCTGTATGTCATGTGTATGTTATATGTTGTATGTAATGTATGTGTTTTTTTTTTTTTTTAATTTACATTCAGCACATTAGCCGGATGATGGGACTACTACTGTCCCATCATTGGCTAATGTGTCAGTCACTGTACCAGGCATAGCCAGATGGGACTTGTAGTCCCATCCGACGATGCCTGCATACGCGGAGACACACACACAGCCCCGCACATACACAGATAACGCACACAGGCCCGCACACCGCCGCACATACAACGATCACGCAGACACCGGCACAACAATCACCGCCCACACACATAGCGCCGCACACTATACACGCCCACGCACCGCTCACACACATAGCGCCGCACACTATACACACCCACGCACCGCCCACACACTTCCCTCCTCCCGAACTGCAGCGGTTTCACCCGCAGCTCTTTTTTAGACCTGCAGTTTTGCTGCGGAAGTGCCCGACTCAATGCAAGTCAATGGGCGCAGAAACGCAGTTCCGCACAAAGAATTGACATGCTGCGGAAAACAAAGCGCTGCGAAACCGCACATTTTTTTCCGCAGCATGTGCACAGAAGACCTGCGGTTCCCATTGGATTACATTACATGTGCACTGTGGGAAGGATGCGTTTCCGCACGTTGAAAAACGCAGCGGAAACGCATCTAAAAACGCAACGTGTGCACAGGGCCTTAGACAGCATCAGATCTCCAGTGAGAACAAAAGTATCAGGCATGCAGAACCTAACATGCTCTTCCCTCCTTCCCAAGACAAAAAAAACCTGACTGGCACATCCAGACTAATGTGAATTAGGTGCAAACCAAGGGGAGCTACCCCCATGTAAAACATACAGAAAAGGCTGCACTCTATCATACTAAAGCATGACAACATAGAATACATGAAATTTTGAATAGCAATATGGCTTTGGAGTATAAGGAAAAAATTTGAGATGCTTAGTATAAACATTTGGCCAAACATTAAAAGCCCACCAACCATCGTCAAGGTGGTCTCAAGTCTGGTGAGTCCCTGACCTAATGTGAACATAATGTCACCAGACTTGAGACCACCTTGACGATGGTTGGTGGGCTTTTAATGTTTGGCCAAATGTATATACTAAACATCTCAAATGTTTTCCTTATACTCCAAAGCCATATTGCTATTCAAAATTTCATGTATTCTATGTTGTCATGCTTTAGTATGATAGAGTGCAGCCTTTTCTCCTATGTTTTACATGGGGGTAGCTCCCCTTGGTTTGCACCTAGTTCACATTAGTCTGGATGTGCCAGTCAGGTTTTTTTGTCTTTTGAATGTTAGCTTACTGACCGAGCACTCCGCCCCCACCAGGTGGTGATTTTAATTACAGCAGGTCCCTACTTACCCATAAATGCAGGCATTACTGACAGAGGTGCCACATTCACCCAGAAATTCAGATATCAGCCTAATAGAGGTACGTTCACATTAGGTCAGGGACTCACCAGACTTGAGACCACCTTGACGATGGTTGGTGGGCTTTTAATGTTTGGCCAAATGTTTATACTAAGCGTCTCAAATTTTTTCCTCATACTCCAAAGCCATATTGCTATTCAAAATTTAATGTATTCTATGTTGTCATGCTTTAGTATAATAGAGTGCAGCCTTTTCTCATATGACTTCCCTCCTTCCCGACATCTGTTGGGGAAAAACTCAGCACATTACATGTTCAAGCGGCCAAAAATTGTGCCTATGGCTGACATTATTCTACTCCATATGGACACCTATAAATTTGTGATAAGCTATGGCCATGATGGTATATTGGTCAGAATATCATTACCACATACTATATACCGGTATATTAATTTATACTACAGAACATACAAAGTTGACTTTATACATCATAAAGGTTTACATCCGAGTTTCGTACAGCGCTGGACTAGCTCTGGTAGTTGTGGAGCTGTTTTGTGCATGCGTTATCACTCCAAACGCTATCGTTATCAAATAGGGCCCTTCAGATCCACGGTCATCATGTGTGAACTAGGTTTTTTTTTCCCCAATCCACCTTTTCACTTCAAAAACTGCATTAAAATGTCACGTGAGCAAATTCCTAGAGAGCATCGCTCATCCATCCTGGCTTCATTGGAACATGTGTGCTTATTATTACACACTTTCTGCACTAGTCTATCAATACCAAAGAGATATGTCCAATAAAATCTGGATTACACTCCTTAGTGTATTCCTCACCTCTGCGATTGCTTTATTCTTGGCAATAAATGACACATGAGGGTGTAACCAGGAGCTGAGTGGATTGATCCGTCATGGCAATGACCAGAGCAAGCAGGATTACGTAACTTTATGCATAGGTGTAAAGTCAATCGTTAGGGCCATACACTAGCCTTTTTAAGACAGAAATAGGCACCCTGTCTACAGGACGTATTGTTGCAGATACTCTTCATACTCTGGCAGGACGGAGCAACTTTATTAGAACTAAAAATAATAGAAAGAAGAATAGCAATAAAACTATAACAGGGTTACACACTTCACTGTGCGAAAAAGAATTGAAGGTATTTTTTTTTAGGTCACCTATGTGAAAAACAACAAGACAAATACGTGTTATGTGAGATGATCAGTGACTTAACGGGTGTATCCCAAAACAGAATATGGTGGCTGGCAGCAGCTTACCCAGACGATGCAGAGCTATGAACGCTCTTCACCGTATTAGGAGACAAAACAGAAACTTATGTTCTTGCTACAGGGAAAAAGTAACAATTGTGCACCCACAAAGAAATCGGTTCCAACAGATTGAAGGGAAGTGCAGATATGGGAGTCCAACTAAATAGTAGTCACCAGTGCCACAAAATGTCGCCCACTCAACTAAGTAAGGCCTCATTCAGACGTCCGCGAGTCTCATACGGGTTCGATCAGGCCTCATTCAGACGTCCGCAAGTCTCATACGGGTTCTATCAGGCCTCATTCAGATGTCCGCAAGTCTCATACGGGTTCTATCAGGCCTCATTCAGACGTCCGCAAGTCTCATACGGGTTCCATCATGCCTCATTCAGACGTGTGCAAGTCTCATACGGGTTCTATCAGGCCTCATTCAGACGTCCGTGAGTCTCATACGGGTTCTATCAGGCCTCATTCAGACGTCCGCGAGTCTCATACGGGTTCTATCAGGCCTCATTCAGACGTCCGCGAGTCTCATACGGGTTCTATCAGGCCTCATTCAGAAGTCCGCGAGTCTCATACGGGTTCTATCAGGCCTCATTCAGACGTCCGCAAGTCTCATACGGGTTCTATCATGCCTCATTCAGACATCCGCGAGTCTCATACGGGTTCTATCAGGCCTCATTCAGACGTCCGCGAGTCTCATACGGGTTCTATCAGGCCTCATTCAGACGTCCGCGAGTCTCATATGGGTTCGATAAGGCCTCTGCTATGTTTCGGTAACTGAGGAGAAATAGCAAAAAAATAGCAAAAGCGGTAATACACCAGAGAGGCTGGAACCTATTGGATTGCAGTAACCTGAACTAACCACACAACTAGAAGTAGCCGTGGAGCGTTCCTACGGTGATCCTAGATGCCTCGTTACAGCCTGAGAGAGAACTACACCTAAAAGCAGAAAGATGAAAGCTACCTGCCCCGGAGCAGATCCCCAAAGAAAATAGGAAGCCCCCAAACATGTAATGGCGGTTAGACAAGAAGAAAGCACGGACACAGACAGAAATTAGAATGAGCAAATGCTGGGGCCCAATCTGTCTAGACAGAAAAGTACAGGAAAGAATTCTGACTGCAATCCAACAAAACCCTAACAAAAATACCAACACTTCTGATTGCCAAAAAACCTGAGCTCACACAATCTCATCCACCTAAATCAGATCTCTGGTGTAACAAAAAGCTATTCAGCAAATAAAAAGTAACAAAGGAGCAAAGCTAAAGTGCAGACACAAACGGAGCACAATTGCAGCGCCAGTCCCCCAAAAGGGGGACAGGCTGCAGTCCACTGCAAGCAGCAAACCAGCAGAGAAAATCAAACAGAGGAAAAAAAAAAAAACAGCAAACACTTATCTGAAGAGAGCAGGAAACTAGCAGAGCTTCAAGCAAGACCAGTAGGAACAATTGATAACCGGCAAGGCTGCTCGGAACTCAGGCCACTTATATCCTACCATTCAGTAATCAGTTCATTACCCTCAGCAACCACCGGAGGGAGCCCCAGATCAGAAGCTGCCTCCAGCACATTCACAACAGTACCCCCTCTTGAGGAGGGGTCACCAAACCCTCACCTGCGCAACTAGGCCGATCAGGATGGGCTCGATGATAGGCACGGATAAGTCTCCCAGCATGAATGTCCGAAGCAAACACCCAAGAATTGTCCTCCTGACCATAACCTCTCCACTTAACCATATACTGGAGTTTCCATCTAGCAAAACGAGAATCCAATATCTTCACAACCACATACTCCAAAGTGCCCTCAACCAAAACAGGGTCGGGAGGCACAGCCATAGGAACCACTGGTTTGACAAACCTCTTCAATAAGGACTTGTGGAACACGTTATGGATCTTAAATGTCCCTAGAAGAAGCAAACGGAAGGAAACCGGATTAATAATTTCCATGATCTCATAAGGTCCAATGAACCTTGGCTTAAATTTTGGAGATGCAACCTTCATAGGGATATTCCTTGAGGACAAACAAACCAAGTCCCCACTTTAAAACGAGGACCATCAGTCCTATGCCGGTTGGCAAACCGCTGGGCCTTCTCCTGAGAGAGAGACAACCTCTCCACCACCTGGACCAAATCTGCTGCATACGCTGCACAATAGAGTCAACCCCCGGACAGACAGAAGCCTCCGCCTGTCCTTGAAGAAAAATCGAGGGAGAAACCCGGAATTGCAGAAAAATGGAGACATCAAGGTGGCAGAGCTACCTCTATTATTAAGAGCAAACTCAGCCAAAGGCAAAAGAGACCCAGTCATCTTGATCAGCAGACACAAAACATCTCAAATAAGTCTCCAAGGTCTGGTTTGTTCTCTCGGTTGTCCATTGGTCTGAGGGTGAAATGCAGAGGAGAAAGACAACTGAACACCAAGTTTAGAACAAAATGTCCTCCAAAATCTGGAAACAAACTGGACTCCTCTGTCAGACACAATGTTCTCCGGAATGCCATGTAACCGAACCACATGCTGAAAGAACAAAGGCACCAACTCGGAGGAGGAAGGCAACTTAGGTAATGGCACAAGATGTATCATCTTGGAAAACCTATCACAGATTACCCAGATAACGGTCATTCTCTGAGAAACAGGAAGGTCAGAAATAAAATCCATAGAAATATGGGTCCATGGCCTCTTGGGTACAGGTAATGGCATTAACAAACCACTAGAACGAGAGCAAGGCTTGGAACAAGAGCAAGTCCCACAGGACTGCACAAAGTCCCTGACGTCACGAGACAAATTAGGCCAACAAAAGTAGCGACTCACCAAGTCTCTGGTACCAAAAATCCCAGGATCACCAGCCAACGCGGAACAATGAATCTCAGACATCACACTCTTTTTCCACTGGTCTGGAACAAACAACTTCCCAACAGGGCAGCGCTCAGGTTTATCCTCCTGACACCCTTCCAGAGTCAGTCTCAAATTGGGCAAAATGGCGGAAAGAACCACACCCTCTTTCAAAATAACAGCAGGATCACATAACTCAGGAGAATCTGCAAAGAAACTCCTCGAGAGGGCATCCGCCTTGACATTCTCAGTGTCAGGAAGAAAAGAAACCACAAAATTAAAACGTGTGAAACACAAGGCCCACCTGGCCTGTCTAGGATTAAGTCGCTTGGCTGAGTCGAGATAAACCAGATTCTTATGTTCCGTGAGGACCACCACCTGATGTTTGGCTCCTTCCAGCCAATGTCTCCACTCTTCAAAGGCCCACTTCATGGCCAATAACTCCCGATTACCCACGTCATAATTACGTTCAGTTGGAGAAAATTTTCGAGAGAAAAAGGCACAAGGGTTACTCTTGGAGGTCTCTGGATCCCTTTGGGACAAAACGGCACCAGCCCCAATCTCAGAGGCATCAACCTCCACCTGAAACGGCAGAGAAACATCAGGCTGCCGTAGAATAGGAGCAGAAATGAATCTCTGCTTAAGTTCCTGAAACGCAGAAACTGCCTCAGGAGGCCAATTCACCACATCGGAACCCTTTTTGGTCAAATCAGTCAATGGTTTAACAATACCGGAGAAATTACCAATAAATTTACGATAAAAATTGGCAAAACCCAAAAATCTCTGAAGAGACTTCAATGAAGTAGGTTGAACCCAATCACAGATGGCCTGACCCTTGACCGGGTCCATTTCAATAACAGATGGAGACAAAATGAATCCCAGAAATGAGATCTTCTGTACGCCAAAAAGACACTTTGATCTCTTTACATACAGTGCATTCTCTCTCAAAATCTGGAACACAGTCCGAACATGTTTCACGAGAGTCCCAGTCATTGGAAAAAATTAAGATATCATCCAAATAAACAATCAGAAATTTATCCACAAAATCCCTGAAAATATCATTCATGAAGGATTGGAAGACGAAGGGGCATTAGTAAGCCCAAAAGGCATCACTAGGTACTCAAAATACCCCTCTGGGGTATTAAACGCCGTCTTCCATTCATCCCCGTGCTTAATGCGAATAAGGTTATACGCCCCCCCTGAGGTCAAGCTTGGTAAACCAACTAGCACTTTTCACTCTGGAAAATAGGTCAGAAATCAAAGGTAACGGATATTGATATTTAACAGTGATCTTATTCAGGAGGCGATAATCAATACACGGCCTCAATGAACCATCCTTTTTGGCCACAAAGAAAAAAACGGTGCCCAAGGGTGAAGAGGATGGTCTGATATGACCCTTCTCCAATGACTCCTTGATATAAGAAACGCATAGCATCGTTATCAGGTACAGATAAATTAAAAAGGCAACCTTTAGGAAATTTACCACAAGGCACTAATTCAATAGCGCAATCATAGCTCCTGTGAGGGGGCAAGGATGCAGATTTATTTTCACTAAACACATCAGAAAAATCAGTCAAAAAGTCAGGGACATCCTGAAACTGGGGGAGAGGCAGAAAAAACAGGAGTGTCAGTATTAACACATTGGCAGCCCCAACTGGTCACAGACACAGATTTCCAATCCAAAACAGGATTATGAGACTGTAACCAAGGGAAACCTAGTACAATAATGTCATGCAGATTATGCAGCACCAGAAATTTGCAACTCTCCTGATGATCTGGTTCAACCCTCATTATCACCTGAGTAGAAAACTGGGTTTATTCTCCGCTAAAGGGGTAGAATCAATGCCCAGTAGGGGAATAGACTTCCGCAGGGGTATCATGGGAAACCCACAACGTTTGGCAAAGTCAAAATCCATCAGGTTAATAGCTGCTCCTGAATCAACAAAAGCCTGAGAGAAAATGTGGACAGGGAGCAAATCAGGGTAACAGTCAACAGAAATTTAGTCTGAACACTACCCAAGACAACTGAGCGTGTAAAACGTCTTCCCCGCTTAGGGCAGACAGAAATAGCATGGGAAGAGTCACCACAGTAGAAACATAACCCATTGCGCTTACGAAACTCATGACGCTGAGCCCCAGAAGTCACTCCATCACACTGCATGGGCTCAGGAGCTGGCTCACAAGGCAACACTAGCTCACACATACCTCTGCGCTCACGCAAACGTCTGTCAATTTGAATAGCCAAAGACATAGAATCTGTAACGGGTCTGGTGGGTGGAACTACTGACGAGACAGGTCAGGTTGGTGGAACCACAAAGCTTTATTATACAAGAGAGTTTACTTGTAAGAGAGCGGGTGGCACCCGGGAAAAGGGCAGGGAATCACGGCAGGGGATATAGGTAGTCTCTGGACAGGCAGGTTTGTCACAGCAAGTGACCAAGGAAGTCTCTGGGCAGGCAGGTTGTAACGGTAAGTAACCGAGGCAGTCTCTGGAACAGGCAGGTTGTCACAGCAAGTGACCAAGGCAGTCTCTGGGACAGGCAGGTTGTCACGGCAAGTGACCAGGCAGTATCTGGACAGGCAGGTTGTCACAGCAAGTGACCAAGGCAGTCTCTGGGACAGGCAGGTTGTCACGGCAAGTGACCAGGCAGTCTCTGGACAGGCAGGTTGTCACGGCAAGTGACCAGGCAGTCTCTAGAACAGGGCAGGCATATACGACCTGATATGGTGGAGCCTCCAGGTAGGCTGCAGTCGGATGGCAGATGATCGCTCCCAGGTGAGCAGGCAAGAGCCGGGGATCTCTGCAGATGATGTCCGAACTTCCGGATGGAGCTGCAGTCGGATGGCAGATGATCGCTCCCAGGTGAGCAGGCAAGAGCCGGGGATCTCCGCAGATGATGTCCGAACTTCCGGATGGAGCTGCAGTCGGATGGCAGATGATCGCTCCTAGGTGAGAAGGCAAGAGCCGGGGATCTCTGCAGATGACGTCCGAACCTCTGGATGGAACTGCAGACGGATGGCAGACAGGCAAGCCGACAGGTAACAGGCAGGTAACTGGAATCAGGAGCTGATGGCTGAAACAGAGTTAGACTGCACAGGAACAACATTGCTCGGGCACCTACATTAAGGAGGAAGCCCTTAATATAGGGTGGAGTCCTCCAGCATTGGCTGGAGACTGATTTGGAAAATGCGCGCGGCTCCTTTAAGAGCGGGGGAGGGTGCGGGCGCGCGCCCTAAGGCCAGTAGCAGGGAAGGAGCGCGCGGGACCAGCAGGGGGAAGGAGGACGCCATAGGCGCAGAAGAGGCTGGGAGCACTGAGGACGCTGAGCGCAGGTGAGGAGAGCGACGTCCCTGTCTGGCAGCAGGCAGGGACGCGGGCGCTACAGAATCATTGAGACCAGAGGGAACAGGAATCCCACCATAACGTCCTTTACTTTTTCTGACAGACCCTTTCGAAAAAGAGCTGCCAAAGCATCATCATTCCATTTGGTCAGGACTGCCCACTTTTGAAATTTCTGACAGTACAACTCAGCATCTTCAAGACCCTGATTTAATGCCAACAACGTCTTTTCAGCTTGATCAGTGACATTAGGTTCATCGTACAATAACCCCAGAGCCTGAAAAAATACATCAATATCATTCAAAACAAGATCCCAGGTGTCAGGGAAAAAGCCCAATCCTGAGGGTCGCCGCGCAGCAGGGAGATGACGATTTGAACCTGCTGTGCCGCGTTCCCTGAGGACTTAGGCTTTAAGGCAAAAAACAACTTACAGTTATTTTTGAAATTCAGAAATTTAGATCGATCCCCCAAATACAAATCTGGCATGGGGATCCTAGGTTCCACAACTGGCAACCCAGCAAGATAGGTAGCAATACTCCAACCTCAGTGGCAAGCTGATCCACACGGCCAGACAACTGTGCAAACTCCATTGAGAAAAAAAAAATTCCTCCTCAGCGCCCAGAGAAAAGAGGGGAAAAAAAAAAATGCAACAAACAGTTTCCTTATTACTATTTTCCCCTTGTGTGAGTACCATACAATTTTCAGTTTTTGGGCCGGTTATACTGTTCTGTTTCGGTAACTGAGGAGAAATAGCAAAAAAATAGCAAAAGCGGTAATACACCAGAGAGGCTGGAACCTATTGGATTGCAGTAACCTGAACTAACCACACAACTAGAAGTAGCCGTGGAGCGTTCCTACGGTGATCCTAGATGCCTCGTTACAGCCTGAGAGAGAACTACACCTAAAGGCAGAAAGATGAAAGCTATCTGCCCCGGAGCAGATCCCCAAAGAAAATAGGAAGCCCCCAAACATGTAATGGCGGTTAGACAAGAAGAAAGCACAGACACAGACAGAAAATAGAATGAGCAAAGCTGGGGCCCAATCTGTCTAGACAGAAAAGTACAGGAAAAATTCTGACTGCAATCCAACAAAACCCTAACAAAAATACCAACACTTCTGATTGCCAAAAAACCTGAGCTCACACGATCTCATCCACCTAAATCAGATCTCTGGTGTAACAAAACGCTATTCAGCAAATAAAAAGTAACAAAGGAGCAAAGCAAAAGTGCAGACACAAACGGAGCACAATTGCAGCGCCAGACCCCCAAAAGGGGACAGGCTGCAGTCCACTGCAAGCAGCAAACCAGCAGAGAAAATCAAACAGAGGAAAAAAAAAACAGCAAACACTTATCTGAAGAGAGCAGGAAACTAGCAGAGCTTCAAGCAAGACCAGAAGGAACAATTGATAACCAGCAAGGCTGCTGGGAACTCAGGCCACTTATATCCTACCATTCAGCGCCAGCTGAAGGCCATTCAGTAACCAGTTCATTACCCTCAGCAACCACCGGAGGGAGCCCCAGCTCAGAAGCCGCCTCTAGCACATTCACAACAGGCCTCATTCAGACGTCCGCAAGTCTCATACGGGTTCTATAAGGCCTCATTTCAGTCCAAGACGGTCCAGCAATCGAGTCTCTACTTCATACTACGGGGGATCAGGTTCTCGCTCATTCGTCCAGTCTACGGTTCGAAGGCCTCATTCAGACGTCCACTCATAGGTCATGGCCCATCGACGTCGATCTAACGGGTTCGACGGTTCCCGAATTCATAGGCCCTCATTCAGTTATCGGATTCAGACCGCGTTAGGTTCTCACTATCGCGAGTTTACGGGTTATCAGGCCTCATTCAGATGTCCGCGAGTCTCATACGGGTTCTATCTGTGGTTTTCATGGACAGAAAACATACCCATTGTAGACTATGGGGCTGTTCACATGTGCATTGGGTTTCTAACGTGCAGACGTTTGTTTTTGATTCAGATCACATTTACCCATATAAGTGTACGGGATCCATGAATATCACGGACAGCACTCGGAGGGCATTAGTACACAGGAAAAAGAGTGCCGAGTTTTACCTGAAGGAAGACCTCAGATGGGTTGCCAGCGTCTTAAAGACACTGCCTAAAGTAGGGGCTGTGGAGTCAGTAAGCCAAACCACCGACTCCATAGCACGGCCTCACTACTGAGCATGTACTGTGCAGCGCTAAGGCTGTGTGCGCACATTGCGTATTTGATACGTATTTGCTCCGCTTTTTTCCGCTCGTAAATGGTCCAAAACACAATGGAATACTTATGCAAGGTAACTCAATGACAATCCTGATCAGTAAATTTCATTCCGTATTTACAGTGCGTTTTTTTCTGTAGCATGCAAATTCTTTTTGCATTTTTGTCTGCGTTTTTGACCCATTGAATGGACAGGAACAAAGCGCATGCAAAAACGCACCAAAAATGCATAAAAAATGACGTATTTTCCACTGCGTTTTTCTGCCAAGAGATGCAGAAACCTTGCATAAATTTCTGCAAGCAAATACGCAACGTGCGTATATAGCCTAAAAGCCAAAATCCTTCTATTAGGAACAGAACAGACAGTAATAGGACATTTTATAACTTTCCCAAATTCTTATAAAAACATTTACAGCACATCCTGCTTTGTACTACTGTACCCAGTTTATTATATATTTTAAGAGTCGGAGTCTGTCCATTTTATACCAACTCCATGACTCCAACTCCCCAGCCCTGGTCTAAAGGAAGTTTTCCAAGCACTTTCAATACAGTCACCATCTAGGATTATAAAATACACAAACTTCTATGGGCACTGACTTCAATTTTGTTTTGCGCAGGTACCAGTGAGTCACTGTAGCTTCTGGTACCAGTAATCTCCGGAGCGCAGAAAAGGTGCACACCCGACTTCCCTCCTCCCGCCCTGCATAGTGAGCCTGTCACTTCCGATGCCCCAGTATAATAAAGTCCTGCCAGGCAGCTCTCTTAATTGTGAGGTAGTGTTTTACTCCGGCAGCGTACACCATATCGCCGGGAAGACCTAATTAACACAATGCGATAAAAGATCATTTTTACAGAACAAGGCATGAGGAGTACAGGTATGACTAATTTCAGCTGCCCATATTGATATGTCAAATCCCTCAAATGGGGTGACAGATTCCCTTCAATGGCCAAGTCTCATCTGCAAAACGAACGAGAATTAGACACGATCCAAGTCTGTTTTTATAATGGGTGTATGAATATCTGCAGCCAATCTACACAATGGACGGGTCCAGGGTGGATTTGATTTAAATCAAACTGATTTAAATCACGATTTAAATCACGATTTAAATCACTAGTCAGTAAGGCTTGATTTAAATCAGTGATTTAAATCAAAGTTTCTACCAGACCGGTATATCTAATTTCATCATGTGCGATACACCCCAGACCGGTGTATCTAATTTCATCATGCGCGATATGCCCCAGACCGGTGTATCTAATCCCATAATGCGATACACTACACTCAGCCCTGTATCTAGATACATGCAGTGTGTCATGTGCTGTGAATAATCCCAGTGTGTGATACTCTCCACGTATCTGTGCTCAGTTTATAATACAGCGAGCAGCATGAACTAACAGAATAGATGCTGCCGGTCGTCCTCAGTGACAGCCTACTTGTCAGTATCACTGGCAGTCCCCAACAAAATGGCTCCGCAATGGCTCCGCTCTGTGAGCCTAAACTACATCCTCTGTTATTACAAACACCTAGTAACGGAGGAGAGAAGTCACACGTGATCAGACCCCGCCTGCATTTACTACTGTCGCAATACGAGCTAGCAGTTTATATTTCAGCAGCTGCTCTGCCTAGTGCTTAAAAGTGGAAATACCAAACATTTTAAAATTATTTTTCAGATTTTATTTCTCGATCACCGGCAGTAGTTCTTGCTACTTTAACATGCAAGTAGATGAAGATTTTTAGAATCACTTTTTATATTACTTTTTTCTCCCCAGTTTAGTGGGTTAATCATTCATATTTGGACACCACTGTTCTGTTGTACTTAGGAAGGAGAAAAATAATCCTGACCTTAATAACAATTTAAATAGATTTATTCAACTGAAACAATAACAACATTACAGCATAAGTTATTTGCTTAAACAAACATCCATGTTTGTTAACTAATTTGGCTAAACAAAATATATATATATTTTAAGAAACTTAGACTGTCAGCCCAGCCGACACATGAAAAACTTAAATACTACTGTCCCTGCTGTCCTCTGTAGCTCACTCGTCGTCATCTTCATCATCAATGTGATAATATAGGAGAGAAACTGCCCACTAATCCTACAGAAACCTCTGGAAGAGCATGGCATTGTGAATGTTACACATATACAGTCTTTATTCTACTGAGTTAAACAACTCAGCTTTATCTCATGATGGAAGAACCTTTGGATGGTAAAATATTTTCCTCAAAAAGCAGTTTATTGAAAAAAATCCGATTTAAATCAAAAAAATCTGATTTAAATCAAAAAAATCCGATTTAAATCAAAAAAATCCGATTTTTTTGATTTTTTTAAAAAAATCATTGATTTTTATCCACCCTGGCACGGGTCACACTTGTGTAAATGCAACTTAAAGGGGAAATCAGGGACTTTGTGAAAAAAATAAAAGTGTGCCTGGGCATTAAAAGGCAGGTAGTTGCTACCTACCGTTTGTTGTACCAGGCGCCGTTCTGCCCCGGCACACAGCGGTCACAGACCGCTCCTGCCGGCGAGTCAGCTGCTTCTGCTGATGTCACATCGATAGAGCGGCTGGCTTCTTTTCGTTTTGTTGACAGAGCAGAATTTCTAACGTTATTCTGATTGACAGCCAGATCTCTACTGTCTAACTTGAGAAGACAATCTGCATGACATCGGAAAACACATCCTTTCGACGTAGCAGGGCGTAAAAGAAGCCGCCGCTCTGACAGCGTGACGTCAGCAGAAGTGGTCTGTGACCGCTCTGTGCCGGAGAAGATTAGAGCTTGGCACAACAGGAAGGGAAGTAGCAAAAGCCGCCGGAGTGGTGCTTTAAGTATGGCTGAGCATTCTAGTAGCTTCGAAGGTATGTAAGCTGAATCTCTCTCTCAATATGTATCCCTTTAAATCAAATTTCACAATGCAAACATTATTAACCCCTGATCAACATCAGCCGTACATGTACGGCACAATTCAGTAGAGTGCATAGAGGGGGTAAGAAGAGCTCCGTCTCAAACTATGACAGCGACATAACCTTTGCGCCGGCATGGTGGGGTATTATTCTGTGTGCCCATTGGAGCTCCTATGTTGCAATCGTAGGGCACCGATAGGTTGGTATGATAGCTGGGGTCTGTTGGAAGACCTCCATGACTGTCAATACAGTGCTCCCTTGAAATCCAGCCTGCATCTGGGCTTGTTAGGAGACTGATTTTTACTATATGCAGCAATACTCGTGGATGTGTGAAACATTCGAGTCCAGTCTGAAGACTTGTATGGGTGCCTGTGATCCAATTTTCAGATGCCCTCGCAGCATTCTGTGGGCGTACCCTCCGTGTTAATATTTTTCAAGGGGGAAAAAAAAGATTGAAAAGGGGTTGTCTGAGTAGCGTACAACCCCTTCAAGAATCAGATATATGATATAGTGCCGAGACTTTCATGTGGGAGAGGAGAAAGCAGCCTCGATCATAACCTGGACACAGCTTTAACATGGCTGATGCACACACTCCATTCAGACAGAATTCACAAAAAAACCCTGCATGGGCATTGTCTCGATCAGGTTTGCATGTTATAATACTGGAATTCCATTATTATTAGGTGACGTTCTAACAATCCACAGGCTCAGCTTTAGTGACTGGTCTCCAATCATCATAGGTTAGAAAAGGTGGCAGCACTGGGCCTGGTATTAGTAGCAGACGGTGCCCCTCCACCCGTCGCTGCACAGACGTGGCTCTCCCTTCCATTCTCTGAACATTGCCTGGAGTCACCCTTTAATGCTATGCATTCACCATGTGACAGCCTGTGAATCCTGCATATCTATGGCATCAGACCAGTATTTCCAGCACACACCAAGTGTTACATAAGCTGGGGTTCGTGCACACTGGGCAGAAGTTTCTGCTTGTGGCTTATGCGTCTCAGTCTTATTAGTCAGCGGGCAGAGTTCATCAGTGTCTAGCCGTAAATGGCTAACCTGGACGTGTGCCACACCTTATTCATGGCTTTTACCACTTCTCAACTAGGAATCTCCCTGAGCAGACAGCTTTCTAGGGCTTTACAGAAATGCTCAGCAAGCCTGGAAATCCCCAGAAGAGGGCCGCCATGTCAGGGGAAAGAAAAAATTACCAAGCATTGCTCGGGCTGTGATCTAGCCATGCTGTATTTTCATTTTCTCTTTGACATTGCACAATCCACACCTTGTTTGTTTCCGGTCACAGACTCGACTTCACAGCATTTCACCCTTTTTGTTTATGACACTAAGGCCATGTTGTTCCCTTATAGGGGATCACCACTACTTAACAAGTCAATAGAAACCCGACAGCGGATTCATGCAGCCTAAACCACAGACATGACAAATCACAGAACGAACTACTCTGGTACACTGCAACATTGCTGGATGGAGACTAGGCAACTCATGACTAGCCTATGAGGCTGCTCCCTGACAGACACTGCCAGTCCGACCCCAATGACTGACAGGTCTCTTTCTATAAGCATACAGTTGAGCTCAAAAGTTTACATACCCCATCAAAATTCTTGCTTTCTTGGCCTTTTTTCAGAGAATATGAATGATAACCAGGGCTGTGAAGTCGGTAAGCAAAACCTCCGACTCCAACTCATCAATTTCCATGACACCGACTCCAACGCTACCAAAATGAGCTCAGATTCCACAGCCCTGAGATAACACCAAACCTTTTTGTCCACGCATGGTTAGTAAAGCCATTTGCCATTTATTTGCAAACTACTGGTTTCTCTTTTTAAATCATAATGACCACCCAAAACATCCAAATCCAAATGACCCTGATGATTTTGGCCTGACAACATGCACAGAAGTTGACACAAATGGGTTTGAATGGCTACTAAAGGTAACATCCTCACCTGTGACCTGTTTGCTTGTAATCACTGTGTGTGCATAAAATCGGAGTAAGTTTCTGGGATCCAGACAGACTCTTGCATCTTTCATCCAGCCACTGATGTTTCTGGATTGTGAGTCATGGGGAAAGCAAAAGAATTGTCAACGGATCTATTTGAAAAGGTAGTTGAACTATATAAAACAGGAAAGGGATACAAAAAGATATCCAAGGAATTGATAATGCAAGGCAGCAGCGTTCAAACTGTGATTAACAAATGGAAAATCAGGGGCTCTGTAAAAACAAAACCACGGTCAGGTATATCAACAAAAATTTCATCCACAACTGCCAGGAAAACAGAGAAAAACCCACAAATAACATCAGCTGAAATACTGGACTCTCTGAAAACTAGCCAGGGGCCTTTTTTAAGATGCCCAATAAGGAGGCACGTGAAGAAAAATGGGACTGCATGGTCGAGTTGCCAGAAAAAAAACATTAGTGCGCAAATGCCACAAAGTATCTTGCCTACAATAAGCAAAACAGCACAGAGACAAGCCTCCAAACTTCTGGAACAAGGTAGTTTGGATTGATGAGACCAAAATTGAACTTTTTGGTCGCAACCATAAATGTTACATTTGGAAAGAGGTCAACAAGGTCTATGATGAAAGGAACACCATTCCTACTGTAAAGCATGAAGGTGGATCGCTGATGTTTTGGGATGTCTGAGTTACAAACAAAAAGCCAAGAAGCCAGCACTGTCTATGGTCAGCACGCAATACATGAAGTGCATCCCCGACCTTCTGTTTCTTCCCATTATCCCGTAGAATGTAAGTCCGCAAGGACAGGGTCCTCTCCCCTCTGTACCAGTCTGTCATTGTAAATTTGTTTACTGTAAACTATATCTATAACTTTGTATGTAACCCCTTCTCATGTACAGCACCATGGAATTAATGGCGCTATAAATAAATAATATGTACATAGTGATTTCTAACTGTACTTTAACCCCTTAACGACCAAGCCATTTTGTAGGTTAAAGACCAGGCCAATTTTTACAATTCTGACCACTGTCACTTTATGTGCTTATAACTCTGGAACGCTTCAAAGGATCTTGGCGATTCTGAGACCGTTTTCTCGTGACATATTGTACTTCATGATAGTGGTAAAATTTCTTCAATATAACTTGCGTTTATTTATGAAAAAAATGGAAATATGGCAAAAATTTTGAAAATTTTGCAATTTTCAAACTTTTAATTTTTATGCTATTAAATCAGAGAGATATGTCACAAAAAATAGTTAATAAATAACATTTCCCACATATCTACTTTACATCAGCACAATTTTGGAACCAAAATTTTTTTTTGTTAGGAAGTTATAAGTGTTAAAAGTTGACCAGCAATTTCTCATTTTTCCAACAAAATTTACAAAACCATTTTTTTTAGGGACCACCTCACATATGAAGTGAATTTGAGGGGTCAATATGACAGAAAATACCCAAAAGTGACACCATTCTAAAAACTGCACCCCTCAAGGTGTTCAAAGCCACATTCAAGAAGTTTATTAACCCTTTAGGTACTTCACAAGAATTGAAGCAATGTGGAAGGAAAAAAATGAACATTTAACTTTTTTTCCCAAAATTTTTCTTTCGACACAATTTTTTTAAATTTTGTCAAGGGTATCAGTAGAAAATGAACCACAATATTTGTTGTACAATTTTTCCGGAGTACACCGATACCCCATGTGTGGGGGTAATCCACTATTTGGGCGCATGGCAGAGCTCGGAAGGGAAGCAGCGCCATTTGACTTTTTTGGCTGGAATTGAGATTGAACGCCATGTCGCATTTGGAGAGTCTCTGTGTGCCTAAACAGTGGAAACCCCCCACAAGTGACCCCATTTTGGAAACTAGACCCCCCAAGGAACTTATCTAAATGTGTTGTGAGAGCTTTGAACCCCCAAGGGCTTCACAGAAGGTTATAACGTAGAGCTGTAAAATTAAAAAATCATATCTTTTCCACAAAAATGATCTTTCCACCCCCAATTTTTATTTTCCAAAGGGTAACAGGACCCCAAAAGTTATTGTGCAATTTGTCCTGCGTACGCTGATACCCCATAGTGGGGGTAAACCACTATTTTGACGTGTGGCAGAGCTCGGAAGGGAAGGAGCGCCTTGTTCAAATGCAGACTTTGATGGAATGGTCTGCGGGTGTCATGTCACGTTTGGAGAGCCCCTGATGTGCCTAAACAGTAGAAACCCCAAACAAGTGACTTTATTTTGGAAACTAGACCCCCCAAGGAACTTATCTAGATGTGTGGTGAGCACTTTGAACCCCCAAGTGCTTCACAGAAGTTTATAACGTAGAGCCGTGAAAATAAAAAAATCATATTTTTTTTCCACAAAAATAATTTTTGCCCCCAAATTTTTTTTTTTTTTATAAGGGTAACAGGAGAAATAGGACCCCAAAAGCTATTGTGCAATTTGTCCTGAGTACGCTGATACCCCATATGTGGGGGGAGACCACTATTTTGACGCATGGCAGAGCTCGGAAGGGAAGGAGCACCGTTTTTAAATGCAGACTTTGATGGAATGGTCTGCGGGTGTCATGTCGCGCTTGGAGAGCCCCTGATGTGCCTAAACAGTAGAAACCCCCCACAAATGACCCCATTTTGCAAACTAGACCCCCCAAGGAACTTATCTAGATGTGTGGTCAGCACTTTGAACCCCCAAGGGCTTGACAGAAGTTTATAACGTAGAGCCGTGAAAATAAAAAAGTAGGTATTAGACCTACCGGTAATTATGTTTCCAGGAGTCCATCCTGACAGCACCATGGGACGTCCTCCTCCTCCTTGCCGGGACAGGAAACACACGAGAGTTTATAAGGCCCACCCCGTCCCCTATCCCGCAGTGTTGTAACAAGAACCAAGACATGAAAAATGCTCATAACACTTTATTGAAAATAATCATATTACAGCATATGACATAGTCAATAGGGAGGGAACTACCAGTGCTGTCAGGATGGACTCCTGGAAACATAATTACCGGTAGGTCTAATACCTACTTTCCCAGGACGTCCCTCCTGACAGCACCATGGGGAGTACCAAAGAAAACTCCTTAGGGTGGGATTACTGCTTGCAGGACTTTTCTGCCGAAGGCAGTACGTTGACCTGAGAGTATGTCTAATTT
>JARQOD010000001.1:279909875-279993611 GCA_033576555.1 Oophaga sylvatica
AATGTATGTAGTACAGTTCATATAGCGTCTTGTGCTTGGGTGCGATGAAAACACAGGAGTCACAGGTTTGATATAGAAAAGTCCTGTATTACTTCATACAAGTTGGCAGAAATAGTCACACAGTTTGCAGACACAGAAACAGGAGACACAGCAGGCCAGAGTAATCCAAGCTCAGCAATCACTCTCCAATACAGATTCAGGATCTTCTTCTCTGTTACCGTAAGTCCATGCAAACGTGGGTCTTTCAAAGAGCAGGGTTCAGAGTCCACAAGTGCTTCAGAGTTCCTCAGTAGGAATAGCTGGAGTACAAGGTCCAAGGCTTACAGGAGTCAAGTCACAGGTTCACTGCAGGCTAGATTCTGAAGCACTGATTGCTCAGCTGTGGCTGCTTAAGAAGCAAAGGAGAGAATCAGGGCGGGAACATGCAAGCTGGAAACTCCATTTTGACTGAGGGCAAGATAGCTGCAGCAAGACAGAAAGTAAAATGGCTGACGAACAAACTGAGTTTCAGGAATATATACATAGAACCTTACAGAGGCACTATGAAGCAATATGATGCTGTGTAGCCCAGCTGTGACTGGAGCCACATGTTACCCTGGAGAATGCACGGAAAGGTAAATCCACGATAACCCATTGCACACATTTCACATTTTTCCCTGGTACCACCAGAGGGAGCCCTTGAAATTACAGCAGTGAGATAAGGCAGTCTAGCTGCGAGTTAGCTAGTTGTTGGTTTTACCTCAGAACAGCAGAACACTTCAGAGAGTGAGAGGAGAGAGACATTCCTGTCAGACGAGACGGAAGAAAACGAGCTAGTTACCTCAGACATGCTGAGAGGGAACTCCAGCCAGCCCAGAAAGAAAGACTTATCTGAAAGCCTGAGGACTTCAGCAAACACTCAGTTTATATAGTGGAGTCCAGTGTAGTGGAAAGGATTGCCACTTGGTCTGGTCAAGGTTGAGTCCACTGAGATGTCCAACAGTGAGCTGTTTCAGAAAGTAAGCGTGCCGACGCTTGGAGAGCGGTGAAGAGAAGGAAGCTGACATCTACTGCTGCTTGTGCTTATGATAGTGGTGAGAGTAGGACGACAGGCAAGTGGAAAAGGGAAAGAGAGTGACCGAGGTCAACCAGCATTAATAGCTTACCTCGACTCTGCACCACCGGACACCGGGTCCGCGCTTACCAGCATCTGCACGACTGGTAGGAGACACCGGAGACCCTGCTGGACTACAAGTCGCAGAGGGGCCCTTCAGTGCTGATACGTAACCGGGGTCAGGAAGAACAAGAGTCTAGCAGGGCCCTGCATATAGAGACTAGTTCTGTCCAAAAGAAGGCTCCACCACAAGATCAGCCGGGCGTAGCAAAAAGAACGGAGTTAAACTTTGTTTTATGCAAGTTAGAAACTCACACTCATAAAGACGTAAGGAGGCCTTACACCTACTCAGTGGATTACTGGACGTGCATCCTCCACCCTGACGGCCTCCCGGGACGTGCCTGCAACTTCATCACCAGTAAAGGTACAGAAAGAGACTGTCTTGTGTGTGTCTGCATTATTGCTCCTTCACCCCTGCACCGCCATATACCTCGAGGGATCAGTCTCGCCTGTGGGAGACTTAACACCTTGCTGCCCAGTAACAACCCCTCGGAGGATTCACCCTGCAGCGCTGGTCACCCTGACCAGGAACCACAGGTGGCGTCACGAACATTCTACAATCCCCTGTAAATATCCCCCTTTAGTGAGCGCCCAGGGCAACGGACCGAGCTGCGCTACCCGTGACATCCCCCAGTGAAGTGAACGGGCTCGGTGCCGAGTACCCCAAAGCCCTGCTACGTGCGACTCAATGCAATGGCACTATGATGCACAGAGGCACTATGAAGCAATATGATGCAGAGGCACTATGAAGCAATATGATGCATATAGGCCCTATGAAGCACTATGAGGCAATATGATGCAGAGACACTATGATGCACAGAGGCACTATGAAGCAATATGATGCAGAGGCACTATGATGCACAGAGGCACTATGAAGCAATATGATGCAGAGGCACTATGATGCACAGAGGCACTATGAAGCAATATGATGCAGAGGCACTATGATGCACAGAGGCACTATGAAGCAATATGATGCAGAGGCACTATGAAGCAATATGATGCATATGAGCCGCCCGCCAGGGCTGTGGGGTACTCGGCACCGAGCCCGTTGATTTCTATGGGGGATGTCACGGGTAGCACAGCTCGGTCCGTGGCCCTGGGGCTCACCTCAAATGTGGGATATTTACAGGGAATAAAGTATTTACAGTTTGTTTGTGACGCCACCTGTGGTACCTGGTCAGGGTGACCAGCGCTGCAGGGTAGATCCACTGAGGGGTTGTTACTGGGCAGCAAGGTGTTAAGTCTTCCACAGGCAAGACTGGGTCCCTCAGGGTAGATGGCGGTGTAGGGGTGCAAGATGGAGAGGGGGCTTTCAGCCGCAGGAGCAATAATGCAGACACACACACGAAAGTCTCTTTCTATACCTTTACTGATGGTAGTTGCAGGCACGTCCCGGGAAGCTGGTAGGGTGGAGGATGCACGTCCAGTATTCCCACTGAGTAGGTGTAGGGCCTCCTTACTCCTGTTGTGTGAGTTTCTGACCTGTATGAAACGAAGTCTAACTCTGTCTTCACTTATACGCCCGGCTGACTTTGTGGTGGAGCCTTCTCTTGGATAGAACAGTGTCTCTGTATGCAGCGTCCTGCTAGACCCCCGTCTTCCTGACCCCGGTTACGTATCAGCACTCCTGGGCCCCTGCGACCTGTAGTCCAGCAGGGTCTCCAGTATCTCCTACTAGTCGTGTAGATGCTAGCAAGCTCGGACCCGGTGTCCGGTTGTTCAGAGTAGAGGTAAGTTATCAATGCTGTTTCAACCTCCGCTACTCTTCTTCTCTTCCACTCGCCTTTCGTCCTACTCCGACCCTTAACATAAGCACACTAGCAGTAGATAGCTGATTCTTCCTTCTCTTCACCGCTCTCAAAGCGTCGGCACGCTTGCTCACTATACTGCACTCAGTTGACTCAGTTCTGACCAGGCTGAAGTGGCTATCTTTCTCCACTCGTACTAGCCTCCACACATTGAACTAAGCTCAAGGCTGCAGTCTTTAGGTTCTCTCGATCACTGCTGTTCCCTTTCCTTCTTTCCTTCCAATGCTCTGTCTGAAGCAGCTATCAGGACCTTCTGTCTACTGATCTGTGCACACTTCTAGGAGCTAACTCTCCACACTCCAAGGGAACTAACAGCTTCTCACACTTTCTGAGGTAATCTCCTCACACTTCTGCTCTCTGTGGTCTGACAGACTAGTCTGAGGTGACTAGACTGTCTCACTCTCCCAGCTAATCTGATCTGACTGCTGTGGCTTCACCATCCTTATATCTACTCTAAAAGGGCTCCCTCTGGTGGCTCCAGGGATTGGTGAAGCTGTGAATGAATATCAGTTACGTGTGGGTTTACCTTTGGTGCATCCTCCTGGGAAAATGTGGCTCCAAGCGCAGCTGGCCCTATGAAGCACTATGAGGCAATATGATGCAGAGGCACTATGAAGCACTATGATGCAATTTGATGCACAGAAGCGCTATGAAACACTATGATACAACATGATGCATACAGGCACTATGAAGCAACATGATGAACAGAGGCAATATGATGCACAAAGGCACTATGATACAATATGATGCATAGAAGTACTATGATACAATATGATGAACAGAATCACAGATAGACTACAGCCATGCTTGAAGGTGCCAAACAAGAGACAGGCCTAAAGTTACGTAAATCCAAGAGAGCAATCCATCAGAATTCAGGATAAACCTCCATCTCAATTGTCAGACTGACCCTACCTGAGGGAGCTAATTAATGAGCCACAGCTGGAAGGCAGTCTTCATGGAGACAATGTGCTGCATTAAAACCATGTGTCCTCCTAAGGATAGAGTAGTTAAGTTGCAAAGAACAGAGAAGCACTTGTTTATTAAGCCAAAAAATGGAAAACTCACTCTGAAGCCCAATCATAACGCCCTGTGCGGACATGACATGCAACTAACTGAAGTCAAATCATGAGATGTAGCCCGGACATATGGCCTTACTACAGCCTAGAGGTCCAAGGCCTGATGTGAAATCAAACCTCAGCACATGTGGCTCTAGGTCCAGCTTCGGCACAAAGGTATGAGACTAGCATCATCCAAGACGCCTAGGCCATCAACACAACATTCCACCGTACACTTACTTGTGCTGGCTCCACACTTGCGAGAAAAACAGGGGTACCTGGTAATGCCAAGAGCCCACCATGGAGGGAAGCGGCGTCACATCAGAAATGCTGAATTACTGCCAATGATGCACAGGCTGGCTGTTGGCTGAGGGACCTCTGTCAGAGAGGTGTCGGCCACAGACCATGTGATAGGGGGAAGAGACGGCCGAGACCCCCCCGATCACACTGAGTCCGGCTGGTACAGCGACTAATGGCTGAGGGACCTCTACCCAGAGAGGTATCAGCCATGGACTGCTTGACAGGAGGAAGGGAAGGCCGAGACCCGCCAATCCCCCTGAGTCCATATTGGTACAGCGACTGATGGCTGAGGAACCTTCATACAGAGAGGTGTCGGCCACAGACTGCTGTTTTAGACACATTTCTTCTTCGCCACCTTCGTGCGCATATCCAGCAGCCACCTAGCTTTGATTAGTGACGCAGTTCACTCATCAGAGCTCGTGCCTGCTGTTTTACACTTTTCTTTTCACTGACATTTTTTTCCTCCCTGGTAGCTGCGTTTTTTCTTTTAGCTTTTTCTTTTCAGACAAATAAGTTTACACCAAGAACTATCTCACACAGTTAAATAAAGTACTGACACAATCACCAAATTCATAAAAAAAAAAATGTTCTCACGCTGGTCCCAACAATGCTATTCAGTGGAGGACGCATATGCTTTCTTTGCCTCCTACACTGATAGCAAGGGAGAGATCCCACATTTCTTTATTTTTCAGGTTCGTCCTATTCCTCCTCCTTAGATCCTGCTGAACCACCCTGCAGACGTCCCAGGACAAAAGATGTACTAATACCCCCATTCCTGACCCCGTATGGACCTTGCCCCTCAAAAATTATGAGCCAGCTGATTCCTGATTTTGTGGCAGAATAAGGAATCAAGTTTGACACCACCAGCCTCACAGAACTAGACTTTTTCAAAGTCTTTTTCTCTGAGGATTTTGTTAACCTTATGGTGGGCCAAACTATTTTGCATGCTCATCAATTTTTGGCACAAAACCCCGATTCAACATTTTCTAACTGGTCTCCTGTAGACCCAGCTGAAATGATGCAGGTTTGGGGCCTGGTACTTCACATGGGGATCCTGAAGAAGCCAGAACTTCGGCAATATTGGAGTGTTGATGTTTTATACAACACTCCAGTATTCCGAATGGTCATGGCCCGGACACGTTTTGAGGCCATCCACAAATTCCTGCATTATATCGATAATGCACAGTCCTCCACGAAATGACCCCAACTTTGACCGTCTGTTCAAAGTTTGGCCGGTCATCGAATACTTCAATAAAAAGTTTGCTGAAGTGTACATGCCCCAAAGGGACATCTGCGTGAATGAGTCCTTAATTCATTTCAAGGGGAGGGTTATATTTCATCAGTACCTGCCCAGTAAGAGGGCCAGGTATGGAATTAAACTTTATACGCTGTATGAGTGAGAGTACCTCAGGGTACACCCACAGGTTTAGGGTTTACGAAGGGAAGGACACCCGGATTGAACCCCCTGAATGCCCCCGTCCTAGGAGTGACAAAATTGTGTGGGATTTGGTGCACCCGCTGCTGGATAAAGGTTATCACCTCTACATGGATAACTTTTATACCAGCATCCCACTCTTCAAAAGTTCCTTGGGGTGTCTAGTTACCAAAATGGAGTCACTTGTGGAGTGTTTCTACAGTTTAGGCACATCAGGGGCTCTGCAACGCAAGATGACGCCCGCAGACCATTACATCAAAGTCTGCATTCCAAAACATCAGTACAGTCATGGCCAAAAGTTTTGAGAATGACACAAATATTATATTTTCACATGATCTGCTGCCCTCTGGTTTTTATGTGTGTTTGACAGATGTTTTTATCACAGACAGAAATATAATAATTGCAAACATATGAGTAACAAAGCTTATATTGACAGTTAGAATGAGTTAATGCAGCAAGTCAATATTTGCAGTGTTGACCCTTCTTCTTCAGGACCTCTGCAATTCTCCCTGGCATGCTCTCAATCAACTTCTGGACCAAATCCTGACTGATAGCAGTCCATTCTTGCACAATCAATGCTTTCATTTTGTCAGAATTTTTAGGTTTTTGTTTGTCCACCCGTCTCTTGATGATTGACCACAAGTTCTCATTGGGATTAAGATCTGGGGAGTTTCCAGGCCATGGACCCAAAATCTCTATGTTTTGTTCCCTGAGCCATTTAGTTATCACCTTTGCTTTATGGCAAGGTGCTCCATCATGCTGGAAAAGGCATTGTTGATCGCCAAACTGCTCTTGGAGGGTTGGGAGAAGTTGCTCTTGGAGGACATTCTGGTACCATTCTTTATTCATGGCTGTGTTTTTAGGCAAGACTGTGAGAGAGCCGATTCCCTTGGCTGAGAAGCAACCCCACACATGAATGGTTTCAGGATGCTTAACAGTTGGCATGAGACAAGACTGGTGGTAGCGCTCACCTTGTCTTCTCCGAATGAGGCGTTTTCCTGATGTCCCAAACAATCAAAAAGGGGATTCATCAGAGAAAATAACTTTACCCCAGTCCTCAGCAGTCCACTGCCTGTACCTTTTGCAGAATATCAGTCTGTCCATGATGTTTTTTCTGGAGAGAAGTGGCTTCTTTGCTGCCCTCCTTGAGACCAGGCCTTGCTCCAAGAGTCTCTGCCTCACAGTGCGTGCAGATGCACTCACACCTGCCTGCTGCCATCCCTGAGCAAGCTCTGCACTGCTGGTAGCCCGATCCCGCAGCTGAAACACTTTTAAGAGACGGTCCTAGCGCTTGCTGGTCTTTCTTGGCCGCCCTGAAGCCTTTTTGGCAACAATGGAACCTCTCTCCTTGAAGTTCTTGATGATGCGATAGATTGTTGACTGAGGTGCAATCTTTCTAGCTGCGATACTCTTCCCTGTTAGGCCATTTTTGTGCATTGCAATGATGACTGCACGTGTTTCTTTAGCGATAACCATGGTTAACAGAAGAGAAACAATGATGCCAAGCACACCAGCCTCCTTTTAAAGTGTCCAGTGGTGTCATTCTTACTTAATCATGACAGATTGATCTCCAGCCATGTCCTCATCAACACCCACACCTGTGTTAATGGAGCAATCACTGAAAAGAGGTTAGCTGGTCCTTTTAAGGCTGGGCTGCAATGATGTTGAAATGTGTTTTGGGGGATAAAGTTCATTTTCTAGCCAAATATTGACTTTGCAAGTAATTGCTGTTAAGCTGATCACTCTTTATAACATTCTGGAGTATATGCAAATTGCCATTAGAAAAAGTGACTTTGTAAAAATTAATATTTGTGTCATTCTCAAAACTTTTGGCCATGACTGTACTTCCCTTCCGAGCCCCAAAACAGTAGTTTTCTCCAACATATTTGGTAAAAACATACTCAGGACAAATTGGACAACATTTGGGGTCCAATTTCTCCTGTTACTCTTGTGCAAATAAAAAATTGGGGGCTAAAAGATTATTTTTGTTAAAAAAATATATATATTTTACGGCTCTGCAACATGGCGTCTAATCTCAATTACAGCCAATTTTGCATTGAAAAAGTCAAATGGTGCTCCTTCACTTCTGATCTCTGCCATGCGCCTAAACAGTGGTCCCCCCCCCCCACAAATGGGGTACTCAGGACATATTGCACTTCAACTTTTGGCGTCCAATTTCTCCGGTTACCCTTGTGAAAATAAAAAATTGGGGGCTAATAGATCATTTTTGTGGGAAAAAAAAATATTTATTTTCACGGCCCTACGTTATAAACGTCTGTGAAGCACTTGGCGGTTCAAAGTGCTCACCACACATCTAGATAAGTTCCTTGGGGGGTCTAGTTTCCAAAATGGGGTCACTTGTGGTGGGTTTCCACGCACATCAGGTGCTCTCCAAACGTGACATGGCGTCCGATCTCAACTCCAGCCAATTTTGCACTGAAAAAGTCAAGAGGCGCTCCTTCTCTTCTGAGCTCTGCCTTGCGCCTAAACAGTTGTTTTACCCAATATACTGGGTATCGGCATTTTCAGAAGAAATTGCATTATAAATTTTGGGGTTCATTTTTTCCTGTTACCCTTGTGAAAATAAAAAAAATCAGTATAAAGTTACATTTTAGTGAAAGTAAAATGTTCATTTTTTTCCTTTCACATTCTATTAATTCCTGTGAAGCAGCTGAAGGGTTAACAAACTTCTTGAATGTGGTTTTGATCAACTTGAGGGGTGCAGTTTTCAGAATGGTGTCACTTTTGGGTATGTTCTGTCATATAGGGCCCTCAAAGAGACTTCAAATGTGAGGTGGACCCTAAAAAAAACGGTTTTGTAAATTTTGCTGTAAAATTGAGAAATCGCTGGTCAACCTTATAACTTCCTAAAGAAAAAAAATTTTGTTTCAAAAATTGTGCTCATGCAAAGTAGACATGCGGGAAATGTTATTGATTAACTATATATTTGTGTGACATGACTCTGATTTAAGGGCATAAAAATTCAAAGTTTTTAAAATTTTCGCCAAATTTCCATATTTTACACAACTAAACGCAAGGTATGTTTCCCGCAGTGAGAAGCCGCCACGCCCCGCATCCTCGCCCTCCCACCTCTCCACTTCAACTTCTCACAGCCAGGAGTCCGTTGCTGTGCTGTCCTCTTATGTGCGAGCAGGACCAGTGATGAGGTCACAGAAGTGGAGGAGTTAGGTGTCACATGGTCAGGCTCCTCCGTGTGTGCAGGTCTCTGCTGTGCTGGTTGTCATGGTGCTGGATGAGGGTAAGTTTATGTATGGGGACAGGAGGGGTTTACAGTGTGGATGTAGCAGTGCTGTGTGTGTATGTGGTGTACAGGGCGGAGCCGTGTGTGCGAGGGATACAGAGCAGAGCCATGTGTGTATGAGGTGTACGGAGAGGAGCAGTGTGTGTACGAGGTGTACGGAGCGGAGCCGTGTATGTGCGAGGTGTACGGAGCGGAGACGTGTGTGTGCGAGGTGTACGGACTGGAGCTGTGTGTGTGTGAGGTGTACGGAGTGGAGCCGTGTGTGCAAGGTGTACGGAGCGGAGCCGTGTGTGTACGAGGTGTACGGAACGGACCTTGTGTGTACGAGGTGTACGGAGCGGAGCCGTGTGTGTACGAGGTGTACGGAGTGGAGCCGTGTGTGTGTGAGGTGTACGGAGCGGAGCCGTGTGTGTGCGAGGTGTACGGAGCGGAGCCGTGTGTGTACGAGGTGTACGGAGCGGAGCCGTGTGTGTGCGAGGTGTACGGAGCGGAGCCGTGTGTGTACGAGGTGTACGGAACGGACCTTGTGTGTACGAGGTGTACGGAGCGGAGCCGTGTGTGTACGAGGTGTACGGAGTGGAGCCGTGTGTGTGTGAGGTGTACGGAGCGGAGCCGTGTGTGTGCGAGGTGTACGGAGCGGAGCCGTGTGTGTGCGAGGTGTACGGAGCGGAGCCGTGTGTGTACGAGGTGTACGGAGCGGAGCCGTTTGTGTACGAGGTGTACGGAGCGGAGCCGTGTGTGTACGAGGTGGATGTAGCAATGCTCTAGTGTGTACGAGTTGGATGTAGCGGAGCCTTGTGTGTACGAGTTGGATGTAACAGAGCCGTGTGTGTATGAGTTGGATGTAGCAGAGACGTGTGTCTGTACGAGGTGCATGGAGCCGAGCCGCGCGTGTACAAGGTGCATGGAGCCGAGCCGCGCGTGTGCGAGGTGCACGGAGCCGAGTGTACGAGGTGGATGTAGCAGTGCTGTGTGTGTGTACGAAACGGAGCCCTGTGTGTACGAAGTGTACGGAGCTGAGCCGCTCAGCTCCATACACACAGAGCTCCGTGCTTGAGCCGTGTGTGTACAGAGCGGAGCAGAGCCGTGTGTGTACGGAGTGGAGCCTTGTGTGTATGTAGCGGAGACGCGTGTGTACGAGGTGTACGGAGCAGAACCGCGTGTGTACGAGGTGTATGCTGCAAAGCTGCATGTGTACAAGGTTTATGGAGTGGAGTCATGTGTGTACAAGGTGTACAAAGTGTGGCTGCGTGTGTACAGAGTGGAGCCATGTGTACACTGAATGGAGCCTTGTGTGTGTCAGGTGGACGGAGCGGAGCCGTGTGTGTACGAGGCATACAAAGCGGAACCGTGTGTGTATGAGGTGTGCAGAGCCGTGCATGTACAAGGTGTATGGTGGGGAGCATTCATACCTCCCAACTGTCCCGAATTCAGCGGGACACTCCTGATTTTGAGAGTCTGCCCCGCTGTCCCGGCCGGGAGCTTTTCCCGTGGACACAGGAGTACATGCCGGAGCCCCGAGGAGCACTTTAACCCCTTAACTACCAAGCCATTTTGTAGGTTAAAGACCAGGCCAATTTTTACAATTCTAACCACTGTCGCTTTATGTGCTTATAACTCTGGAACGCTTCAACGGATCTTGGCGATTCTGAGAGTGTTTTCTTAAAACATATTGTACTTCATGATAGTGGTAAAATTTCTTCAATATAACTTGCGTTTGTTTATGAAAAAAACGGAAATATGGCAAAAATTTTGAAAATTTTGCAATTTTCAAACTTTTAATTTTTATGCCATTAAATCAGAGAGATATGTCACAAAAAATAGTTAAGAAATAACATTTCCTACATGTCTACTTTACATCAGCACAATTTTGGAACCAAAATTTTTTTTTCGTTAGGAAGTTATAAGTGTTAAAAGTTGACCAGCAATTTCTCATTTTTCCAACAAAATTTACAAAACCATTTTTTTTAGGGACCACCTCACATTTGAAGTGAATTTGAGGGGTCAATATGACAGAAAATACCCAAAAGTGACACCATTCTAAAAACTGCACCCCTCAAGGTGTTCAAAGCCACATTCAAGAAGTTTATTAACCCTTTAGGTACTTCACAAGAATTGAAGCAATGTGGAAGGAAAAAAATGAACATTTAACTTTTTTTCCCAAAATTTTCGACACAATTTTTTAAATTTTGTCAAGGGTATCAGTAGAAAATGAACCACAATATTTGTTGTACAATTTCTCCTGAGTACACCGATACCCCATGTGTGGGGGAAAACCAATCTTTAGGCGAACAGCAGCGCTCAGAAGGGAAGGAGCATCATTTGAGATTTTGAATGTCAAATTGGCTGGAATCGAGAGCGGACACCATGTCGCGTTTGGAGAGTCCTTGATGTACCTAAACAGTGGAAACCCCCCATAAGGGACCACATTTTGGAAACTAGACCCCCAAGGAACTTATCTAGATCTGTGGTGAGCACTTTGAACCCCCAAGGGCTTCACAGAAGGTTATAACGTAGAGCCGTAAAATTTAAAAATCATATTTTTTCCACAACAATGATCTTTTCACCCCCAATTTTTAATTTTCAAAGGATAAAAGGACCCCAAAAGTTATTGTGCAATTTGTCCTGAGTACGCTGATACCCCATATGTGGGGGTAAACCACTATTTGGGCGCGTGGCAGAGCTCGGAAGGGAAGCAGCGCCATTTGACTTTTTGGCTGGAATTGAGATTGGACGCCATGTCGCATTTGGAGAGTCCCTGTGTGCCTAAACAGTGGAAACCCCCACAAGTGACCCCATTTTGGAAACTAGACCCCCAAGGAACTTATCTAGATGTGTGGTGAGAGCTTTGAACCCCCAAGGGCTTCACAGAAGGTTATATCGTAGAGACGTAAAATTAAAAAATCATATCTTTTCCACAAAAATGATCTTTCCACCCCAATTTTTATTTTCCAAAGGGTAATAGGACCCCAAAAGTTATTATGCAATTTGTCCTGAGTACGCTGATACCCCATATGTGGGGGTAAACCACTATTTGGGCGCATGGCAGAGCTCGGAAGGGAAGCAGCGCCATTTGACTTTTTTGGCTGGAATTGAGATGGGACGCCATGTCGCATTTGGAGAGTCCCTGTGTGCCTAAACAGTGGAAACCCCCCACAAGTGACCCCATTTTGGAAACTAGACCCCCCAAGGAACTTATATAGATGTGTCGTGAGAGCTTTGAACCCCCAAGGGCTTCACAGAAGGTTATAACGTAGAGGCGTAAAATTAAAAAATCATATCTTTTCCACAAAAATAATCTTTCCACCCCAATTTTTATTTTCCAAAGGGTAATAGGACCCCAAAAGTTATTGTGCAATTTGTCCTGAGTACGCTGATACCCCATATGTGGGGGTAAACCACTATTTGGGCGCATGGCAGAGCTCGGAAGGGAAGCAGCGCCATTTGACTTTTTTGGCTGGAATTAAGATTGAACGCCATGTCGCATTTGGAGAGTCCCTGTGTGCCTAAACAGTGGAAACCCCACACAAGTGACCCCATTTTGGAAACTAGACCCCCCAAGGAACTTATCTAGATGTGTGGTGAGAGCTTTGAACCCCCAAGGGCTTCACAGAAGGTTATAACGTAGGGCCATAAAATTAAAAAATCATATCTTTTCCACAAAAATGATCTTTCCACACCCAATTTTTATTTTCCAAAGGGTAACAGGACCCCAAAAGTTATTGTGCAATTTGTCCTGAGTACGCTGATACCCCATATGTGGGGGGAACCACTATTTTGACGCATGGCAGAGCTCGGAAGGGAAGGAGCACCGTTTTTAAATGCAGACTTTGATGGAATGGTCTGCGGGTGTCATGTCACGTTTGGAGAGCCCCTGATGTGCCTAAACAGTAGAAACCCCCCACAAGTGACCCCATTTTGCAAACTAGACCCCCCAAAGGAACTTATCTAGATGTGTGGTCAGCACTTTGAACCCCCAAGGGCTTCACAGAAGTTTATAACGTAGAGCCATGAAAATAAAAAAAATCATATTTTTTTCCACAAAAATGACCTTTTTGCCCCCAAATTTTTATTTTTATAAGGGTAACAGGAGAAATAGGACCCCAAAAGTTGATGTGCATTTTGTCCTGAGTACGCTGATATCCCATATGTGGGGGGAACCACTGTGATCGTCTTACTGTGATCTTTGGGAGGCAGAATGAACAAATCCACAAAAGGTGAAGAATTGGTTTTCTTTTTTACGCCGTTTCTCGTGCGGTATTAGTGATTAGGCGACTTTATTTTTCGGGTCGGTGCGATTACAGCGATACCAGATTTATACCCTTTTTTTCATGTTTAGCTTCTGTCACACTCTAAAAGACGCTTTTTTTTGGAAGACTTTTTTGTAAGAAATTTTTGCATCGCCGTATTTTGAGAGCTATAATTTTTCCATATTTCGTCCGACAGAGTTA
This sequence comes from Oophaga sylvatica, assembly GCA_033576555.1. Lineage (NCBI taxonomy): Eukaryota > Metazoa > Chordata > Amphibia > Anura > Dendrobatidae > Oophaga > Oophaga sylvatica. The sequence goes on from JARQOD010000001.1 coordinate 279,923,340, forward strand.
TCTGTGGGCTTATTTTTTGCAGGACGAGCTGACGTTTTTATTGGTACCATATTTGGGCACATAACGTTTTTGATCGCTTCCTATTCCGATTTTTGTGGAAGCAGAATGAACAAAAACCAGCAATTCAGGAATTGTCTTTTTTTTTTTTTCCTCCGTTCCGCGTGTGGTAAAATTGATAAAGCAGCTTTATTCTTCGGGTCACTACGATTACAGCGATACCTCATTTATATTTTTTTTTATATTTTGGCGTTTTTTACACAATAAAAAATTTTATAGAAAAAATAATTATTTTTGCATCAGTTTATTCTGCGAGCTATAACTTTTTTATTTTTTCGCTGATGATGCTGTATAGCGGCTTGTTTTTTGCGGGACAAGATGACGTTTTCAGCGGTACCATGATTATTTATATCCCACTTTTTGATCGCGTGTTATTGCACTTTTTCCAAGCGGTATGATGATACCGCTTGGAAAAAGTATAATTTACTACTTTTTTGTGTTTTTTTTTACGGCTTTCACTGAAGGAGTTAACTAGGGTTACGCTTTTATAGATGGGATTTTTACGGACACGGCGATACCAAACATGTGTATTTTTTTTGTTTTTTTATTACATAAATATGTGTATTTTTTAGGGGAATTTTTTAAAATTATTTTTTAATATTTTTTTTATAATTTTTTTTAAAAATGCTTTTTTTTAACTTGTCCCTTTATGGGACTTTCACTTTTTTACTTTTGATTGCAGGTACAATGCATTGCAATGCTCCAGTATTGCAATGCATTGTACCTATAGTGAAAGCTGCTGTGACCATGATCACAGCAGCTTTCCGTAGCTAGATGACCCGGAGGTTGTCATGACAACCCCCGGGTCATCAAGGCAGAGCTCGGGCCCTGCAAATACATTGCAGGGCGCCGATCTGAGGCAGAGGGAGCTCCCGACCCTCTGCCTCCCCCCCTGAACGCTGCGATCGCGCTCGATCGCAGCAGTCAGGGGGTTAACAGCCAGGGGCGGCGGGGGCGCCGCTCCCGGCTGTTAGTGCAGGAAGTTTGGCCACTGCAGCGCTGAGCTCCTGCACTGATCGCGCTGGAGAGGCTGAAATTTCAGCATCTCCTGCCCGATCGCTGCTGTGTTTGGTCAGTCATATTGACTGACCAATCACAGCGCTGTAGGTGAGGGGACCGACGGCAAAGGTCCCCGCACCGCTTGCCGTGCCTGTCAGCTGTCTGTGACAGCTGTCGGCACTGAACTACCACTGCGTGTTTACACACAGTGGTAGTTCAAAGGCATGACGTGCACAGTCCGTCAAGGTGCCAAAACTGACACCTTGCCATGACGGACTGTGCACGTCATTGGACATTAAGGGGTTAAAACGCGCACGTAATGTTCCACTAGAAGTGACATGCTGGAAGATGACCGGAAATGAGGTAATTTCGGGAGGAGATTGTGACGGAACCATGGAGGCACTTCAGGGAATGCTTCAGATCCATCACTGTGTCCTACTCCGACAGCGCGGACAGCGGGATCGCCTTGGAATCGGGGATGTCGGCCATGTGAGCGTATCATGATATGTCCTGCATCGGGAGGCTCAGGTGGGCACTACAATGAGAGCCGAGCTGCTACAGTATCTTTATAGAAACTTTCTCTCTCTGCTTCTTTCTCTCTCTGGCCGGCGTCACACTGGCGACAGAATCGGACGACTGCAATACGATGAAAAATCGCATTGCAGTCGGACCTATGTTGATCTATGGAGCAGCTCCTAGTATCAGAGTTTTTGTGGTCCGTTTTAAACGTCCGTGTGCAATCGCAGCATGCTGCGATTGTCACCGATTGTGGGTCGACTATCGCCAATGCAAGTCTATGGGAGCGATGAAAAATCTGATTACAAACGGACCTGCATGTGTGACTTGCGATTAAATCGCATCGGTGTCCTTTAGAAAAGCCCGCAATTCATCCCCGGCTATACTGTAAAATCACACTGACAGCTTTAATAAAGAATAGAAAGAATAGATATACACACATAGAATACATATATATATATATATATATTATATGTAATTGTGACATGTAATATATATATATTTATAGTTCCTAGACTTCTACATACTGTAATAGCCGCTAATTCAATTGCCGGCTTTTGTGAAATCACAGAAGCCGACATGAAATGATACATTGTTTCCACACAGTTAACCATGTAATTTCCTGTATTTTGATATTTGTTTAGAACTTACAATTACATGAGTGTATTTGTGCAAAATTTCAGACATGTAGGGGTTAATTAAAGGTGTAAATTTGTTGAAAAAAAATGCGTGGGCTCCCGCTGTATTTTCTCCACCAGACAGACAAAGCAAGCGAGTGGGGGCAGATAATAACAGCCTAGGGAGGGTACATTTTTTTTGTGCCCCCCCTGGCTACTAACATCTGCCCCCAGACACCCCAGAAAGGGCAAATCTATAATTAGATTCGCCCTTTCTGGCACTTTGCCCGTCTATTCCCATTGCCCTGTAGCGGTGGCGAATGGGTTAATAATGTCACCTTAATGTCACCTTAGTATTGAAAGGTGACCTTAAGGCAGGTTAATAATTGAGAGCTGTCAATTAGACAACTATCAATTATTAATCCTATTGAAGTAAATAAAAAAAACACACACACTTTAAGAATAAATAATTTTAATGAAATAAAAACACATATTTTGGACCATCTTTTATTTCACTCTTAATCCGTTCGAAGCCCTTGTTCTTCTAAAATAAATATAAAATAATAAAACAACATTATTCTTACCTATCTGGCAATCTGTCCCGTCCCACGATGTAATCCTTCACAAAGGGTTAACTAGCAATCAGATAAGCAGCGCAAGTAATCCTGTGTGCTCATCTGATAGCTCCTGAATGAATGAGCTTATCTCCTGCCGACAGGAGAGGATGTGATTCATGAATGAAGCTTAATTGATTGTATCCACTTTCACGTTAGGTCAGGTCACTGAAGTGAAAGTGGCAATAAATCAATTAAGCTCCATTCATGAATCTATTCCTCTCCTTTCGCTGGGAGAGGAAGTTATTCATTCAGGGGAATACAGGTCTGAGACAGCATTATTAGCTCTCTGCGACCTGTAACCTGTTAACCCTTTCTGATGGATTACACCGTGGGACCTGACTGTATGTCATGGGTGTATCGCCACGAAGATCGTCGCGATTACACATTCTGACTTCTCGCAGCTGAGTTGCTGTTTCTTTGTGTTTGGCAGTGAGGGAGTTAATTCTACCTAGCTCTGTGCTAAGACTAGGTCCAGCCTCGCCCGGCTGCAGTTTGATTATGCACTAATTAGCTTCCTTTATATACCTGCCAGTCTGCTTGGGAGATGCCGGTGAAAGCATTCATACAGACCAGCAGATAGGATCGGTTCTGAGAAGACTTAAGCTAAGAGCTCCTTTGTGGTTTCTCCTCTCCTCGCTTATAGTTTATCTCCTAGACCTTATTTTGTTCCCTCTGTGTTTAAGTGTTGTATGCAAGACAATATTTACTTTATCCCCTGTCTGTCTCGTTTGTCTTTACTGTTTATTAAGCGGTGACCTGCCCATATCCCTGTGGTGGTAATCAGTGTCCTTCTAAAGACTAGATTACAGTGGTCAGGGACTTATAGGAGATAGGGTTACGCTGGCGGCCTGGACCTCTGTACCATTAACAGTACCTCCAGGTAGAGGGACTAGTCAGGACCCCAGTTTAGGGTCAGTATAGACCCCGGTCCACCTCTAGCCTGAGACAGCGTGAAACAGATCCAATATAGATCCTCAGTACTTCGGATATTATGTCAGGTAATACTATGTTATCAAATACTATATGTTCATGTTGATATAACCTATTTATATGTTATATAGAATGTTGTCCCACTTGACATAGATTACTGACATTATCTATAACTGTTATACAGCGTGATACTGTACATCGGATTGGTAAGAATCATTTTGCTTTTTTATTTTATTTTTATTACAGGAAATGGTTTTAGCAGGAAAATAAAATATGGTCAAAAACTGTGTGATTATTTCATTAAACTTCTTTTTTATTAAACTGTGTGTGTTTGATTTTTCTATCATACAATAGGATTAATAATTGATAGTTGTCTAATTGACAGCTCTCAATTATTAACCTGCCTTAAGGTCACCTTTCAATACTAAGGTGACATTAAGGTGACATTATTAACCCATTCGCCACCGCTACAGGGCAATGGGAATAGACGGGCAAAGTGCCAGAAAGGGCGAATCTAATTATAGATTTGCCCTTTCTGGGGTGTCTGGGGGCAGATGTTAGTAGCCAGGGGGGCACAAAAAAAATGTACCCTCCCTAGGCTGTTATTATCTGCCCCCACTCGCTTGCTTTGTCTGTCTGGTGGAGAAAATACAGCGGGAGCCCACGCATTTTTTTTCAAAGAATTTACACCTTTAATTAACCCCTACATGTCTGAAATTTTGCACAAATACACTCATGTAATTGTAAGTTCTAAACAAATATCAAAATACAGGAAATTACATGGTTAACTGTGTGGAAACAATGTATCATTTCATGTCGGCTTCTGTGATTTCACAAAAGCCGGCAATTGAATTAGCGGCTATTACAGTATGTAGAAGTCTAGGAACTATATATATATATATACATGTCAAAATTTGACATGTATATATATATATATATATATATTGTGTTCTATGTGTATATATCTATTCTTTCTTTTGTGATTGAAATACTATTCTTTTGGATCCATTATATGTCAGTTTTGCAAGCCTGCGAGAAATTCTCGCAAGTCGGATGAAAATCGGATGTTACAAGGTACACACACATGCGACTAAATCGCATCTTTGAAGGAAAATCGGATGACAGAAGGATGTGTGATGTTTGCATTTTGATCCGACAATCGACCGACTAAAACGGACCGATTTTTTGTAGTTGTTTGTGACGCCGGCCTCTCTGTTCTTTCTTTCCCATCTTTCTTTCTTTCTGTTCTTTCTATCTCTCTGTTCTTTTCTTTCTGTTCTTTCTTTCTTTCCTTCTCTCTCTGTTCTTTCTTTCTTTCCCACCTTTCTCTCTGTTATTTTTTCTTTCTCTGTTCTTTCTTTCTCTCTTTGTTCTTTCTTTCCCTTCTTTCTCTTTCTCTCTCTGTTGTTTCTTTCTTTGCCCTTTCTTTTTTTCTGTCCCCTTTCTTTCTCTCTATCTCTGTTCTTTCTTTCCCTTTTCTCTCTCTGTTTTTTCTTTCTCTATTCTTTCTATCCCCTCTATCTCTCCCTCTCTGTTCTTTCTTTCCCCTCTTTCTTGCTTTCTCCCTCTGTCTTTCTTTCCCCTTTCTTTTTTTCTCCGTTCTTTTTTTCTGTCCCCTCTTTCTCTTTCTGTTCTTTCCCCTTTATTTCTCCCTCCCTCTCTGTTCTCTTTCTTTCCTGTCGTTCTTTCTCTCTGTTCTCTCTTTTCTGTCTTTCTCTCTGTTCTTTCTTTCCCGTCTTTCTCTGTTCTTTCTTTCCCCTTTTTTTCTCTCTCTACTCTCTCTGTTCTTTCTTGCTTTCCCCTCTTTCTTTCTCTCCTTTCTCTTTTCCTCAGTGCCAGTGTGCCCACAGTACCAGTCACTGTGCCCTCAATACCAGTCAGTGTGATCACCAGTGCTAAATGGGTGTGGTCAGGGGCGTGGACATGGGAGTGACTAGTTGTGAAATGGGTGTGGTCAGGGGCATGGACACAACCTTTGTCCCTCTTTCCCATCTTCAAAAGTTGGGAGGTATGCAGTACGACCCAGTACAGGACTACGCAGCTCACTGCCCTCACATAAATACCCTGTATTAGGCTGTGGTTCCACGCTCAGGAAACACAGCGCTTTGGACGGAGTGGAAAGTCGGCTCCGCCCAAAGCCCCGCCCCCTAGTGAACGCGCGGTCAATCTGGATGTGCTCATTGAACACATCCGGAATCCCGCAGCGCTACACAGGCCTGTGTTATATCCCTTGCGGCGACGCAGCGTCGCCACAAGGGACTAGGACATGCTGCGTCTGAAAAGACGCGCCGCATGTCCGTTAACGCAGGTCTGCCGCCTGCGTGTTTGTAAGCATAGTGGAGACGGGATTTCTTGAAATCCCCTCCACTATGCTGTAACATCTGGACGCTGCGCCAGCGCACAGCGTCAAACACGCAGCAATTCCTGAAGCATTCTGGATCGTGGAAACACACCCTTACACATGTCTGGTAGAACCTATGCAGTGAGTACAGGACTACGCGCAGCTCTCCGCCCTCACATAAATACCCCAGTAAACTCCGCCACACGCCTCGTCCCAGTACACACATTGCGGTCAGGACTGTGCACTGCACGCAGCTCGCAGTGTACAAACCAGTGACGACACCACGGACCGCCCCTCCCGCCCTCCTCGGAGCTCTCGCTATTGGCTGCCGGGTGCTGTCAGGGGAACCCGCCCCCGTAGAGAGGGAGCTTGTCGTTGACTGGCCAGACGCGCTGTCACTCACAGAGAGCAGTGGGCGGTGCTTGTGTGGGAGTCTGTGCATAAACTTCCATGTTATTATGTGACGGAGGTGGACGCGCAGGTCGGAGCCGGGGCCGGGTGAGTGGTCGCCGCTCTGCGCCCCCCTCGCGGTGGTATCCGGCAGTGCACGGATGGCTGCGGTGTGAGCGCCGCCTGCTGGTGACTGGCCGGGCCTGGTGTGGCGGCTGACTGGGCTGTTGAGACATGAGGGCACTGGTGCCAGGGGAAGTGCAGGAGCCTCTGGATACGGGTTGGCAGCTGCTGCAGGCAGGGATTACTGTGCAGTAAGCTGGGTCCTCAGTGGGCACAGCACCGTGGTGTGATCGTCTGCAGCGGTTACAGCTGGACCGGTGAGAGGCGACCAACGCTCCATCCTCGTGCCCAATAGTTATTTCCAGTTTTGGGATCATACACAGTAAAGTATCCCAATACCGGATCCCGCCGTTCGGAGACCCCTCTAGTACCGGTTGTGCTCAGTTTGTAACGGATCCGGGATTTTTCTTTTGCGCTGAATCTGTTACGAACGGATGACCACGTGATGTGTGAACAGAGCCTTAGAAAAAACGAATCGTGCAGCTGCGGGGTCTCGAGTATGCTATCCCAGCACGCCGAAGACCCCGGATAAGGCGAGGTTCACATTAGCGTTTGTGTGCGCAGCGTATAGTCTGTATACACATGTTTACGTAGCGTTTTTATCCGCATCGGCTTACACATGACATCTAGAAAACTGCTGCGTGTGCATGCACACTCGCCCATACAAGTCTCTGGGTGAAAAATCAGACTGCACTTGTATGTCATCTGAGTGCAGTACGATGTACGCTCACAGACACAGTGGACAAGAGGGAGAAATGTTGTTCTCGATCCTTCCCACACCTGTGCTGCTATTCTCTCATGCAGCAGAATCAGGTGACACTCAGATCGAACTCTGACAAAGTTTGATTCGAGTGTCATTAGCATAATTGTCCCGATTCTCTCGCACAATAGAACATGCGCTTGTGACCCTGGCCTAAAAGAGACTTCCGGTTCACACATAGAGCAGTCCATTTAGTCTGAATTGCGGTGACGTTACTGAGAAGCAGAGCAGAACGGCGCTAGATCCCAAAGAGAACAGCAGTAGGTGAGTATATTACTACGACATACATGTTTAATGACAAAATATTAATGAGAGGGCTTTTTAATATGATTTTTGGTGGTTTAGTTTTGTGAAGTTGGTAATGCCCATGTCTCTTATGGTGTAGTAGAGTAGGTAATGCTACCATTTCTGGCAGCATAGTGTAGTTAAAGCCCCTGCCGGTATGGTGTAGTGACAGAGTTAAAGACCTAGTCCCTGGTGGTGTAGTGAAGTAGTTGATACAATGATCCCTTGTGCTGTAGTGTAGTAGACTAGTTAATACCATGATCTATACGCAGAGGTCTCAAACTGCATTCCTCAAGGGCCGCAAACAGGTCATGTTTTCAGGATTTCCATGTATTGCACAGGTGATAATTTATTCACCTGCACAGATAATGATTCCAGCACCTAGTGCAATGCTAAGGAAACCTTGAAAACACGCATGGTTTGCAGCCCTCAAGGAATGCAGTTTGAGACCACGATCTATGGTGTAGGTAATGCTGCCATAACTGGTGATGTGGTGTGATGGAGTAAGTAACATCTCTGGTGCTATGGTGTAATGGAGTAGGTAATGCTGCCAACCCTGTTGAGGTGGAGAGGAGTAATGCTGCCATCCCTGTTGGGATGGAGCGGGTAATGCTGCCATCCCTGTTGAGTGGAGCGGAGAATGCTGCCATCCCTGTTGAGTGGAGCGGAGAATGCTGCCATCCCTGTTGGGATGGAGCGGGTAATGCTGCCATCCCTGTTGAGGTGGAGCGGAGAATGCTGCCATCCCTGTTGAGGTGGAGCGGAGAATGCTGCCATCCCTGTTGAGGTGGAGCGGAGAATGCTGCCATCCCTGTTGGGATGGAGCGGGTAATGCTGCCATCCCTGTTGAGGTGGAGCGGAGAATGCTGCCATCCCTGTTAAGGTGGAGCGTGGAATGCTGCCATCCCTGTTGAGGTGGAGTGATGTAGGTGTTATCGCCATGTTGTTCCGTGAATGTTTGCTAGATGTGGGTCCCACTGCTAAGACTTGCATCGGTCTTCAGTTGTACCCTGACCCCGTCCAACCTCATGAAGTGACTGTCATGTACCTCCTGCCTTCAGCCTGCTTTCTTAACCTCTTACTCTAGGCTGACTAATATTTTATCCTTAACTACGCCTTCTCTCAGTTCTACGTAATTTTAGGGTACGGAGTAGTAATATTACTGGAGCAAAGATGGCTCTGTAAGGGTGTGCCCGTCAGCCCAGTCGCCGGCTCCAGAATGGTGTACACATCTCTGGGCTATGCTCCAAGCTGGAACTCCTTATTACTACAAGAGTAGCCAATCTAAGTACGTGCAAAGCTGTCCAACTACCGTAGTTGTGTACACGCTGCCTGTATATATAACGCGGAAAATACCGCTCAGTGGTCAGGCCCTGTGGAGGAGCTGTCCCTCTCCCGTCACCTCTTGACCCCTGGTACATCTCGTGTATCCCCAGTTCTGAGAACCTCCAGAAACCTGTACACACCTTACATAGGATATAGATGGCATGAGCTGCGGAGCCCAGTGATTGGCTCTGTGATGTTACGTCCCCACTGCCGTCGGTAAGTGGTTACTGGAGCAGCGGTGTAGATGGAGTCTCAGCACTGGACTTATTTTTACCACTGGCATGCCAATGGCGTGCAGAAATGTGCAGCCGGAAAAAAACCCTTTAAAAGGGAAGTTTACTTTTGGATGACATCACGGTGCTCCATCTCAGGTATTTCCCCAATACCTCTGTCACCTGACTTTTTCCCTTTTATAGGTGTGAGTAATCCAGGTAATCCGAGGCAAGTGTAGAACCCATGTCGTGAAGAGCTCCTTTACAGTCATGGCCAAAAGTTTTGAGAATGACACAAATATTATATTTTCACATGATCTGCTGCCCTCTGGTTTTTATGTGTGTTTGACAGATGTTTTTATCACAGACAGAAATATAATTGCAAACATATGAGTAACAAAAGCTTATATTGACAGTTAGAATGAGTTAATGCAGCAAGTCAATATTTGCAGTGTTGACCCTTCTTCTTCAGGACCTCTGCAATTCTCCCTGGCATGCTCTCAATCAACTTCTGGACCAAATCCTGACTGATAGCAGTCCATTCTTGCACAATCAATGCTTTCATTTTGTCAGAATTTTTAGGTTTTTGTTTGTCCACCCGTCTCTTGATGATTGACCACAAGTTCTCAATAGGATTAAGATCTGGGGAGTTTCCAGGCCATGGACCCAAAATCTCTGTTTTCTTCCCTGAGCCATTTAGTTATCACCTTTGCTTTATGGCAAGGTGCTCCATCATGCTGGAAAAGGCATTGTTGATCGCCAAACTGCTCTTGGAGGGTTGGGAAAAGTTGCTCTTGGAGGACATTATGGTACCATTCTTTATTCATGGCTGTGTTTTTAGGCAAGATTGTGAGAGAGCCGATTCCCTTGGCTGAGAAGCAACCCCACCATGAATGGTTTCAGGATGCTTAACGGTTGGCATGAGACAAGACCGGTGGTAGCGCTCACCTTGTCTTCTCCGAATGAGGCGTTTTCCTGATGTCCCAAACAATCGAAAAGGGGATTCATCAGATAAAATAACTTTACCCCAGTCCTCAGCAGTCCACTGCCTGTACCTTTTGCAGAATATCAGTCTGTCCATGATGTTTTTTCTGGAGAGAAGTGGCTTCTTTGCTTCCCTCCTTGAGACCAGGCCTTGCTCCAAGAGTCTCCGCCTCACAGTGCGTGCAGATGCACTCACACCTGCCTGCTGCCATTCCTGAGCAAGCTCTGCACTGCTGGTAGCCCGATCCCGCAGCTGAAACACTTTTAAGAGACGGTCCTGGCGCTTGCTGGTCTTTCTTGGGCGCCCTGGAGCCTTTTTGGCAACAATGGAACCTCTCTCCTTGAAGTTCTTGATGATGCGATAGATTGTTGACTGAGGTGCAATCTTTCTAGCTGCGATACTCTTCCCTGTTAGGCCATTTTTGTGCATTGCAATGATGACTGCACGTGTTTCTTTAGAGATAACCATGGTTAACAGAAGAGAAACAATGATGCCAAGCACCAGCCTCCTTTTAGGCTAAGTGCACACGTTCAGGATTATTTGCGTTTTTTTCGCGTTTTTTCGTGGGAAAAAACGCGTCAAAAACGCATGAATTAAGCATCCTATCATTTAGAATGAATTCCGCAATTTTTGTGCACAGGGTGCGTTTTTTTTCCGTGAAAAAAACGCATCGCGGAAAATCTAGCAACATGTTCATTAATTTTGCGGAATTCTAGCGTTTTTCCCGCTATATTATTGACTTAGAAAGTTCAGGGAAAAATCGCGGTAAAAACGCATCAAATCCGCGCAAAAAAAACGCACAAAAAACATGCGTTTTTGCCACGAAAAAAGTCCGGTTTTGCTCAGGAATATTCTGCAAACTTTCCTGAACGTGTGCACTTAGCCTTAAAGTGTCCAGTGGTGTCATTCTTACTTAATCATGACAGATTGATCTCCAGCCATGTCCTCATCAACACCCACACCTGTTTTAATGGAGCAATCACTGAAAAGAGGTTAGCTGGTCCTTTTAAGGCAGGGCTGCAATGATGTTGAAATGTGTTTTGGGGGATAAAGTTCATTTTCTAGTCAAATATTGACTTTGCAAATAATTGCTGTTAAGCTGATCACTCTTTATAACATTCTGGAGTATATGCAAATTGCCATTAGAAAAAGTGAAGCAGTAGACTTTGTAAAAATTAATATTTGTGTCATTCTCAAAACTTTTGGCCATGACTGTAGTTATAGCAATGTAATATGGCTGCACTCTGCCCAAGATCCACTTTAGCCTATTTGCCTTCCTCCATGTTGTATTGCATTTTGGGGTTTCTGTTTTAGGAGCTCCCGTATATACAGTAAATGAGCTCTCTATGGCTTCTTTTAAAAAAAAAAAAAAAAAAAAAAAAACTATCTGATTTATGACAGGTTTAATAGAGCATCTCATGAAGTGATATCACCTTTTGGAACCCCATCAATCCTGAGAAAGTAAAGGCTTCAGTGGTCTCGTGATGCCCATTACTGGATGTTGATGTCAGCAGAGGACACAGTGTGGAAAGTGGCTTGGGTGGGGGGAATAAGTTTTAGTTTTGTACATTGCCCTGTGCCCATTAAGATTAAAGGGTGCCTGCTGGGTGATTCGTGCCACCAGAAGCACAGGCATAATGAATCATAGAATGACTCTATTATTGCAGCCTGCGTTGTCACTTTGATAACTAGTCTAAGAGGCAGATGCCCACTGACGTATCACCACCCCACTCACTTAGACTGACAGGTCTCTTGGTATGTACAGTTGTGCTCAAAAGTTTACATACCCCAGCAGAATTTTTGCTTTCTTGGCCTTTTTTCCGAGAATATGAATGATAACCCCAAAACTTTTCTCCACTCATGGTTAGTGGTTGGGTGAAGCCATTTATTGTCAAACTACTTAGTGTTTTCTCTTTTTAAATCATAAAGACAACCCAAAACATAAAAATGACCCTGATCAAAAGTTTACATACCCCATTTTTTTAATACTGTGTATTGCCCCCTCTAACATCAATGACAGCTTGAAGTCCTTTGTGGTAGTTGTAGATGAGGTTCTTTATTTTCTCAGATGTTAAAGCTGCCCACTCTTCTTGGCAAAAAACCTCCAGTTCCTGTAAATGCCTGGACTGTCTGGCATGAACTACGCGCTTGAGATCTCCCCAGAGTGGCTCAATGATATTGAGGTCAGGAGACTGAGATGGCCACTCCAGAACAATGGATGAAGGGTGAAACAGGCCCAGACACAGGTGCCTAATTAAGTAAAGCCTATGGGGGAGAATTGATCAATTATTTGCTAAATGTCTCATTTTAAAAGTACAGTTAGAAATCAATATGTGCATATGCACTTCATGTATTGCGTGCTGACCATAGACAGCGCTGTCTTCTTGGCTTTTTGTTTGATATTGGTTTGTGGCTGACCCCCACTTTTTGCTGTGCGCGCCTGGTTATGCACACCATTCTATCTGTCTTTATTGTGACTGATCCAGGCTGCTGTACACATATACAGCAGCTCTACCCTCCCCCATAGGCTTTACTTAATTATGAACTTGTGTCTGGGCCTGTTTCACCCTTCATCCATGGTTGCTGGTTTGGCAGTGTGGAGGTCAGATCTGAAATGTCATGTACCTGGTCGGCCTTGATCTGCGCTCGCCCTTATGGCGGCATGAGAGTGATTCAGATGTGTTTCAGGTACGTTTGCATGTAATTATGGTGCTTGAATCTCCTCCTCCTCCTCCTCCTCCTTCTCCTTCTCCTTCTCCTCCTCCTCCTCCTCCTTCTCCTCCTCCCATAGGAATTAATGGCGACCTTTCCATGACCCCCAACTGACATGGATTGAAGCCACAGCGCAGGTGCAGTGACCTTACAAAGATGGCAGCTTTGCAATTGCAGCTTCCACACATGACCCGTATCAGCTAATAGAAGAGCTGACAGATCGCTGATTCAAGGTCTTAAAGGCGCAGCGCAGGGCCCCAGGCAGCACACAGGGGCCACAGGCAGCGCGCCAATGGCTTCTGAAAAGCCCCACGGACGCCAAAGTGGCTTTAGAAGCCTAGTGTGCAAAAGTGGCCCCTGAGGGGCCCGGAGCGCAAAAGTGACACCCAAGGCAAAGTGGCAGCATGTGTCAACATGACTAAAGTGGCTACTAAGGTGCCGAATGTTCCAAAGTGGCTACCAAGTGGCCAAAGTGGCTACCAAGTGGCCGAAAAGTGGCTACCGAGGTGCCAAATGTTCCAAAGTGGCTACCAAGTGGCCAAATTGGCTACCAAGTGTCCAAGTGGATTCCAAGGTTCCGAATGTGCCAAAATGGCTACCAAGTGGCCAAAGTGGCTACTGAGGTGATGAATGTGCCAAATGTGGCTACGACATGTGAAGTGCCAAATTGGTGCCAAAAGTGGCCACCAAGTGGCTACGAGGAGTGCCAAAGTGGCTATCCAAGTGGCGCAGGCGAAGTAGTGGCTACCAGGAGTGGCTACCGAGTGTTGCCAAAGTGGCTACCATGTGGCCAAAGTGGCTGCCAAGGTGCGAAATGTGCTAAAGTGGCTACCAAGTGGCCAAAGTGGCTACCGAGGTGCCGAATGTGCCAAAGTGGCTACGGCAATGGTGAGTGCACTAAAGTGGCTACCAAGGTGAGCTGAATATGGCCAAAGTGGCTCACCAAGTGGCAACCGAGGTGCGAATGTGCAAATGTGTGCCAAAGTGGCTACCAAGGTGAGCCAAAGTGGCTACACAGAGGTGCGAATGTGCCAAAGTGGCTACCAAGTGGACACAAGTGAAGTGGCACATGATCCGAGGGGCTGTGTGCACCAAAGTGGCTACCAAGGATTCTTGCATGGCAAAATGGCTACAAAGGGGCAAAAGTGGCTAACAAGGGGTCTCGCATATGAAAGTGGCTACTAAGGGGCCATATACGACCCATCCCAGATTGTGCCATCGCTATACACAACATTCATATTCTAACTTTACTTTCTGACAGTCGACACCTGATACACTGCTGTAAAGCTGGCAGCGCTGTTCAAGCACCATGTATTTCCTTCTGGAAATGCCCATCTAGTATAGTCTTGCTTTTAATACATTTAGGAGGCCGTAATGAAACAGCTTATATAAAAACCCAGAGTAGGACTGCCTCATATGAGAATGCCGTGACATGGCGGGGTGGCTTAAAGAATTGATCAATTGTTTGCTAAATGTCTCATTTTAACCCCTTAATGTCCATTGACGTGCACAGTCCGTCATGGCAAGGTGTCAGTTTTGGCACCTTGACGGACTGTGCACGTCATGCCTTTGAACTACCAATCTGACTGACCAAACACAGCAGCGATCGCGCAGGAGATGCTGAAATTTCAGCTTCTCCAGCGCGATCAGTGCAGGAGCTTGGCGCTGCAGTGGCCAGCTTCCTGCACTGACAGCCGGGAGCGGCGCCCCCACCGCCCCTGGCTGTCAACCCCCTGACTGCTGCGATCGTGCGCGATCGCAGCGCTCAGGGGGGGAGGCAGAGGGTCGGGAGCTCCCTTTGCCTCAGATCTCTGCCTTGATGACCCGGGGGTTGTCATGACAACCTCCGGGTCATCTAGTTACGGAAAGCTGCTGTGATCATGGTCACAGCAGCTTTCACTATAGTTACAATGCATTGCAATGCTGGAGCATTGCAATGCATTGTAACTGCAATAAAAAGTAAAAAAAGTGAAAGTCCCATAAAGGGACAAGTTAAGAAAAGCATTTTTTTAAAAAATTGTAAAAAAAAATAATTAAAAAAAATCCCCTAAAAAATACACATTTTTATGTAATAAAAAAAAACAAAAAAAATACACATGTTTGGTATCGCCGCGTCCATAAAAATCCCATCTATAAAAGCGTAACCCTAGTTAACCCCTTCAGTGAAAGCCGTAAAAAAAAAAACACAAAAAAGTAGTAAATTATACTTTTTCCAAGCGATATCATCATACCGCTTGGAAAAAGTGCAATAACACGCGATCAAAAAGTGGGATATAAATAATCATGGTACCGCTGAAAACGTCATCTTGTCCCGCAAAAAACAAGCCGCTGTACAGCATCATCAGCGAAAAAATAAAAAAGTTATAGCTCGCGGAATAAACTGATGCAAAAATATTTTTTTTCTATAAATTTTTTTATTGTGTAAAAAAACGCCAAAACATAAAAAAATATATAAATGAGGCATCGCTGTAATCGTAGTGACCCGAAGAATAAAGCTGCTTTATCAATTTTACCACACGCGGAACGGAGGAAAAAAAAAATAAACAATTCCTGAATTGCTGGTTTTTGTTCATTCTGCTTCCACAAAAATCGGAATAGGAAGTGATCAAAAAATGTTATGTGCCCGAATATGGTACCAATAAAAACTTCAGCTCGTCCCGCAAAAAATAAGCCCACAGATAACTCTGTCGGCCGAAATATGGAAAAATTATAGCTCTCAAAATACGGCGATGCAAAAATTTCTTACAAAAAATTCTTCCAAAAAAAAGCGTCTTTTAGTGTGTGACAGAAGCTAAACATGAAAAAGGATGTACCGTATATACTCATGTATAAGCTGACCCGTATATAAGCCGACCCCCCTAATTTTGCCACAAAAAACTGGGAAAAATTATTGACTCGTGTATAAACTGCCCTCCTGCTCTGTGCTGCCCCCGTCCTGCTCCTTGCTCCCCCATCCAGCTCTGTGCTCCCCCATTCTCCTCTGTACTCCCCCCTCCTGCTCCATCCTCCGCTGTGCTCCCCCATTCCTTCTCCGTCCTCCTGTGCCCCCCGTCCTGCTCAGTGCTCCTCTGTGCCCTCTATCCTCCCCTGTCCTGCTCCATGCTTCCCCTGTCCTGCTCCATGCTTCCCCCGTCCTCCTCCATGCTTCCCCCGTCCTCCTCCATGCTTCCCCCGTCCTCCTCCATGCTTCCCCCTGTCCTCCTCTATGCTTCCCCCGTCCACCGATCTCCCCCCCCCCCCCGTCCTGCTCCAGCTTCCCCCGTCTCCTCTATGCTTCCCCCGTCCACCGATCTCCCCCCCCCCCCCCCGTCCTGCTCCAGCTTCCCCCCCGTCCTCCTCTATGCTTCCCCCGTCCACCGTCTCTCCCCCCCCCGTCCTGTTCCGTGCTCCTTGTCCTCTCCTCCATCATACTCACCCCTCCCCGTGCCATCGCTGAGCGTCCCTGCAATCCTGCGTTCTCCTCTTCCTGCAGCTCTCCAGCACTGAGCGGTGAGGTAATACCGCTCATTAAGGCCATGAATATGGAGGCCACGCCTATGGGAGTGGCGTCGTGTCCATATTACATGACCTTAATGAGCGGGTATTACATCACCGCTCAGTGCAGAAGAGCTGCAGGAAGACGGGGAGAACGCAGGATTGCAGGGACGCTCAGCGATGGTAGGGGTGAGTATGATCCCAGCCACCGGCTCCTGCCGCGGTATCCCCTCCCCCTCTGGTTTCTGCCCTATGACTCGTGTATAAGCCGAGGGGGCATTTTCAACACGAAAAAAGGTGCTGAAAATCTCGGCTTATACACGAGTATATACGGTAAATCTGGTATCGCCGTAATCGCACCGACCCGAGGAATAAAGTCGCCTAATCACTAATACCGCACGAGGAACGGCGTAAAAAAGAAAACCAATTCTTCACCTTTTGTGGATTTGTTCATTCTGCCTCCCAAAGATCGCAGTAAGGCGATCACAGTGGTTCCCCCCCACATATGGGGTATCAGCGTACTCAGGACAAAATGCACATCAACTTTTGGGGTCCTATTTCTCCTTTTACCCTTATAAAAATAAAAATTTGGGGGCAAAAAGGTCATTTTTGTGGAAATATGATTTTCCCAGGACGTCCCTCTTGACAGCACTATGGGACGTCCTCCTCCACCTTGCCGGGACAGGAAACACACGAGAGTTTATAAGGCCCACCCCGTCCCCTATCCCTCAGTGTTTTTCCTGTCCCTGCATGGAAGGGACGCACGAGTAGTAGCTTACCGGGCTCAGGGGGATCGTGAAGCTTGTCGGATCCTTCCCCCTGTCAAGTGGCCCAGGGCTGAAACTCCCCAGAGGGGAGTCCCTCCGCCCCAAATGCCGGGAGCAGGTCCATGCTCCCGGAGGGGGACTTTCCTCCCAGGGGGAGGCTCTCGTCCCGGACCAAGTGGCGATCTGCTGCTCTGAAGGTCGGGGGTCTCTGCGGGCGCTCGGCGCTTTCAGGTAACGCTGCGATCCCATGTTCTAGCGATGCCAGGAGCGATCCTGACGGTGCGGGCGTCACTTCCGGTCCCACACTTCCGGTGACGTCACACAAGATGGCGGCGCCCAGTATCAGAACGCCGGTCTCTGACACCGAGGACTGCAGGTGGCCGGCTACAGGAAGAGAGTCCTGCGGCAGACGCTGATCACCGGATATGTACAGCCTACCTTGTACCTGATGGAGACAGATGCGGCTGACGGGGGAGGGGTAAGTGCGCTTTGCGCAGACCACCCTCACCAGAGGTCCTTAAGATTATTGACATACTGACGGACCCTACTCTTATGTCATTTAGGACAAAGGAGCCCCGACTGCCCCCATAGCAGTAAAAAAGACTGGCAAGGCATCCGCTAAATCTCCCAGATGCACGGTTTGCCACGTGAAGCTCTCTGAGAGCCATGACAAGACCCTCTGCACTACCTGTACTTCCAAGGTTTTAAGGGAGGAGCAGCCCTCACTTTTGACGGAGATGCGACATATGATTCGGGAAGAGGTCCAGGCGTCTATGTCATCTCTTTCACAGCAGACACCTAGCTCTCCCGGACGTAAGCGACCCAGGTGGGAGACGGACCCAGGGGTCCAGGACTTCAGTTCGGAGGACAGATCGGATATAGAGGATACTATTTCCGACGAGGAAGGACAACTTCCACCCGATGTTCAGGACCAGAGTAGGAAATTCCTATTTCAGGCAGAGGACACTAATGATTTAATTCAGTCTGTACGGTCTACCATGCAGATTGAGGACACTCCCAAACCGCAGTCTAGACAGGACTTAGGCTGTGGTTCCACGGTCCGGAACCACAGCGCTTCCGCTCCATCTAAGCCCCGCCCCCTTTATGACGCGCGATCTTTCCGGAGGTGTTCAAGACACCTCCGGAACACCTCCGGAAAGAGCGCAGGGCTACATAGCCCTGTGTTAATTCTGTTGCGGCGACGCACCGTCGCCGCAATACGCGAGGACATGCTGCGGTCTAAAAAAGACGCGCCGCATGTCCGTTTACGCAGGTCTGCCACCTGCGTATTGTTACGCATAGTGGAGACGGGATTTCTTGAAATCCCCTCCACTATGCTGTAACATCTGGACGCTGCGTGTTTGGCGCTGCGCCAGCGCACAGCGCCAAACACGCAGCGTTTCCTGACCATGGAAACTCACCCTTAATGTTCGGTGGTCTTATGGCTCAGAGGCAGATAGTATTCCCTGTCAGTGAACACATTAAAAGCATGATCCTCGAAGAGTGGAAGAATGCTGAACGGCGGCTGGTGCTTTCTCGAGATTTCAAGGGTCGACTACCATTTGACCCTGAGGAAATCAAGCTTTGGGAAGAGATTCCTAAGATAATGTTACAATAGCCAGAGTCGCAAAAAAGACGGTCATCCCGTTTGAAGCCTCGTCTAATTTGCGTGACCCTATGGACAGGAAGGCCGACATCTTACTAAAGAGAGCTTGGGAGGCGTCGGCGGCGCTAATCAAGACTAATATTGCGGCCACCTTCGTTGCTAGATCCATGTCCATCTGGATAATGCAGTTAGAAGAACAACTGTCTAATAAGGTCCCCAGGTCTGAAATTCTGGCCTCCCTTCCTATCATGAAATCAGCCACAGCATTCCTAGTGGACATGTCGGCTGAATCGGTTAGATTTTCAGCCAGAAACAGCTCCCTTTCTAACGCAGCTAGAAGAGCTGCCTGGTTGAAATCATGGTCAGGAGATATTGCTTCTAAAACCAAGTTATGTTCCATCCCCTTCTCTGGAGCAAGGGTGTTTGGACCAGCCCTAGACAGTATCCTAGAGTCCGCATCTGATGAAAAGAAGGGGCTTCCAGAAGAAAAAGCTAAGCGTCCCCAGTCCTTTCGTAGGGGATCCTTTCCAGGAAAATGTTATGATTCTAGAACCCATAGTAGACCAAGTCGAGGATCCTACAGGAGTTCTCAGACCCAGGGAGGGAAGAGCAAAAGTGCCTTCTTTATTCGTACAGTAGGAATAAGAGACAATGACGCCATATCTATCGGGGGGAGATTACCGAGAATCTGTGGGTTCGCAATACCATCGCAGAAGGTTACCGCATAGAGCTTTACTCTCCTCCCCCGAGAGATACGTCTCTCCTACTCCAGTCCTTCCAGACTCCGCTATATGGCTCAACCTTCAGGAAATGATCTACTGCTCAGTAATAATTCCGGTTCCAGAGGCAGAAGTGGGCAGGGGTCACTACTCTTCCCTGTTTACCATCACAAAGCCATTGGGAGAAACCCGCACTATTATAAATTTGAAACCGTTAAATCGCTGGGTCAGATACAAAAGATTCCGGATGGAATCAGTTCGCTCGGCAGTCCACCTCATAGACAGAGGGAAAGTTATGTGCACTCTCGACCTAAAAAGCGCATGTTACCAGGTTCCTATACATCCGTCGTCTCAGAACCTCCTGCGGTTTGCCATAAAGTTGCCAACCCAGACCTGCCACTTCCATTGCCTTCCTTTCGGGCTAGCCTCCGCCCCTCAAATATTCACGAAACTGGTCGCGGAGGTGGTGGCCTACCTAAGAAGCTTGGGAACCATAATCGTTCCATATCTGGACGATTTTCTCATCGTGGCAGAATCCGAGGAGATGCTCGTCAGACACAGAGACCGATGCATCAGCATTCTGGAATCGTTAGGCTGGGCCATAAATTGGCAGAAGTCGGACCTGATACCCAGTCAGAGGAAGGTCTTCTTGGGCGTACTCCTAGACTCAAGAGACAGAATCTCGTATTTACCGGAAGAGAAACAGAGGGTTGTGTGAAGCCTGGTAAAAGATCTGGCAAGACACCAAGTTTCCATAAGAGACGCCATGAAGGTATTGGGACAGATGACGGCCTGCATTACCTGCGTCAGATGGGCTCAAGCTCACTCAAGGCTTTTACAGAGGGAGATTCTGGCAGTATGGGATCACTCAGACTTCCTGGACAGATCAATATATTTACAGAGAACGGTAAAAGAATCCCTCGCTTGGTGGACTCAGCCTCGCAATCTACGGGTAGGGGTAATATGGTCCGCCTCTCCTTACGTAACGGTCACTACGGACGCCAGTTCGTGGGGTTGGGGAGCCCATCTGCAAGGCAGAATTCTACAGGGCAGGTGGCCCGAAGACATCAGGAACACATCTTCCAACTTCAAGGAACTATACGCCGTATGGGAGGCGTTAAGAAGAAACAGACCCAGGCTTACAGACCAACACGTCAGAATATTTTCAGACAATGTAACCACAGTCTCGTTCCTAAACCACCAAGGAGGGTCCAGACATCGACCTCTTCAGGTGCTGTCAGGAAAAATATTTACGTGGGCAGAGAACACAGTCCTCTCTCTAATAGCGGTGCACCTTGAAGGTTCTCAGAACGTGGTGGCAGACTATTTGAGCAGGAAAGAGATCAGTCCAACCGAATGGGAACTGGACCAGGACATTTTCAGAGAACTATGTCGCCGGTGGGGATCACCCCGGATAGACCTGTTTGCAAACAGGCAAAATGCAAAGACCCCAAGATTCTTTTCTCTGAACCCGCTGGATGCTCCGGAAGGTCTGGATGCTCTGAGTCAGAAGTGGGTCGAACATCTCTCGTATGCTTTTCCACCCTTATCTCTCATTCCTGCCGTATTGAGGAAGATCAGAGAAGATCAGGCTACGGTCTTATTGATCATCCCTTTCTGGCCAAAAAGGAGCTGGTTCTCCCTTCTAACAGACATGGCGCTGGAGAATCCGGTAGAACTTCCTCGGTCAGGGGATGTGATCCACCAGGGTCCAATCCGTCACCCGAATCCAGAAAGACTACATCTATCAGCTTGGATCCTGAGAGGAACATCTTAAGAGCTAAAGGCTTATCAGACCAGGTCATATCTACCATCCAGGCCAGTAGAAAACCTGTCACGTCAGCAATTTACCTTAAGGTCTGGAAGCGGTTCTGTCTGGAGAGTGGCAGGTCCGACTTGGTCGCAGGCGCACCTGATATGCCTAAGATTTTAGATTTTTTTTACAGGCAGGCTTCAATAAAGGGCTCAGGCCTAGCACTCTGAAGGTCCAGATAGCAGCTTTAAGTTCTTTCTTCGACTATTCACTGGCATCTCACCCTTGGGTGGTTAGATTTATCCGTGCTACTCAGAGACTGCGCCCCACCATTAGACAGAGTCTCCCACCTTGTGACCTGACTTTGGTCCTTAAGGCTCTGTGTAAGGATCCATACACTCATAGCAGTAATATGCCTGTATCCCTTCTTACTAAGAAAGCGGCCTTCCTAGTTGCTATTACTACGGCTAAGAGAGTAGGGTAGATACAGGCTCTATCTACCAGAGACCCGTACTTTCAGATCAGGGATGACAGCATAGTCTTAAGACTAGACCCAGCTTTCGTTCCAAAAGTAGCCTCTACCCAAAACCGTAATCAAGAAATTGTCCTACCATCCTTCTGCGACAATCCTACCAACGCAAAGGAGCGAAGTCTCCATTCGTTGGACGTCAGAAGAACGGTTATAGATTACATTGAGGCCACCAGAGACTGGCCTTTAGATTCAAACTTATTCATTCTTTATGGAGGGAAGAATAAGGGTAGGAAGGCCTCAAAAGCGTCCATCGCAAGATGGTTATATAACTTACCGAGCGGAAGGTACTAGCGCTCCGGAGAGTCTTAGGGCCCATTCTACTAGGAGTATTTCCGCTTCTTGGGCGGAAAGAGCAGGAGCTTCCCTAGATCAGATTTGTAAAGCAGCGACCTGGGCCAGACTAGACACATTCTGTAAACATTATAAATTAGACATACTCTCAGGTCAACGTACTGCCTTCGGCAGAAAAGTCCTGCAAGCAGTAATCCCACCCTAAGGAGTTTTCTTTGGTACTCCCCATGGTGCTGTCAGGAGGGACGTCCTGGGAAAGTAGGTATTAGACCTACCGGTAATTATGTTTCCAGGAGTCCATCCTGACAGCACTGGTAGTTCCCTCCCTATTGACTATGTCATATGCTGTAATATGATTATTTTCAATAAAGTGTTATGAGCATTTTTCATGTCTTGGTTCTTGTTACAACACTGCGGGATAGGGGACGGGGTGGGCCTTATAAACTCTCGTGTGTTTCCTGTCCCGGCAAGGAGGAGGAGGACGTCCCATGGTGCTGTCAGGATGGACTCCTGGAAACATAATTACCGGTAGGTCTAATACCTACTTTTTTATTTTCACGGCTCTACGTTATAAACTTCTGTCAAGCCCTTGGGGGTTCAAAGTGCTGACCACACATCTAGATAAGTTCCTTGGGGGGTCTAGTTTGCAAAATGGGGTCATTTGTGGGGGGTTTCTACTGTTTAGGCACATCAGGGGCTCTCCAAGCGCGACATGACACCCGCAGACCATTCCATCAAAGTCTGCATTTAAAAACGGTGCTCCTTCCCTTCCGAGCTCTGCCATGCGTCAAAATAGTGGTCTCCCCCCACATATGGGGTATCAGCGTACTCAGGACAAATTGCACAATAGCTTTTGGGGTCCTATTTCTCCTGTTACCCTTATAAAAAAAAAAAAAAAAAATTTGGGGGCAAAAATTATTTTTGTGGAAAAAAAATATGATTTTTTTATTTTCACGGCTCTACGTTATAAACTTCTGTGAAGCACTTGGGGGTTCAAAGTGCTCACCACACATCTAGATAAGTTCCTTGGGGGGTCTAGTTTCCAAAATAAAGTCACTTGTTTGGGGTTTCTACTGTTTAGGCACATCAGGGGCTCTCCAAACGTGACATGACACCCGCAGACCATTCCATCAAAGTCTGCATTTGAACAAGGCGCTCCTTCCCTTCTGAGCTCTGCCACACGTCAAAATAGTGGTTTACCCCCACATATGGGGTATCAGCGTACTCAGGACAAATTGCACAATAACTTTTGGGGTCCTGTTACCCTTTGGAAAATAAAAATTGGGGGTGGAAAGATCATTTTTGTGGAAAAGATATGATTTTTTAATTTTACAGCTCTACGTTATAACCTTCTGTGAAGCCCTTGGGGGTTCAAAGCTCTCACAACACATTTAGATAAGTTCCTTGGGGGGTCTAGTTTCCAAAATGGGGTCACTTGTGGGGGGTTTCCACTGTTTAGGCACACAGAGACTCTCCAAATGCGACATGGCGTTCAATCTCAATTCCAGCCAAAAAAGTCAAATGGCGCTGCTTCCCTTCCGAGCTCTGCCATGCGCCCAAATAGTGGATTACCCCCACACATGGGGTATCGGTGTACTCCGGAAAAATTGTACAACAAATATTGTGGTTCATTTTCTACTGATACCCTTGACAAAATTTAAAAAAATTGTGTCGAAAGAAAAATTTTGGGAAAAAAAGTTAAATGTTCATTTTTTTCCTTCCACATTGCTTCAATTCTTGTGAAGTACCTAAAGGGTTAATAAACTTCTTGAATGTGGCTTTGAACACCTTGAGGGGTGCAGTTTTTAGAATGGTGTCACTTTTGGGTATTTTCTGTCATATTGACCCCTCAAATTCACTTCATATGTGAGGTGGCCCTAAAAAAAAATGATTTTGTAAATTTTGTTGGAAAAATGAGAAATTGCTGGTCAACTTTTAACACTTATAACTTCCTAACAAAAAAAAATTTTGGTTCCAAAATTGTGCTGATGTAAAGTAGATATGTGGGAAATGTTATTTATTAACTATTTTTTGTGACATATCTCTCTGATTTAATGCATAAAAATTAAAAGTTTGAAAATTGCAAAATTTTCAAAATTTTTGCCATATTTCATTTTTTTATAAATAAACGCAAGTTATATTGAAGAAATTTTACCACTATCATGAAGTACAATATGTCACGAGAAAACAGTCTCAGAATCGCCAAGATCCTTTGAAGCGTTCCAGAGTTATAAGCACATAAAGTGACAGTGGTCAGAATTGTAAAAATTGGCCTGGTCTTTAACCTACAAAATGGCTTGGTCGTTAAGGGGTTAAAGTACAGTTAGAAATCACTATGTACATATTATTTATTTATATAGCGCCATTAATTCCATGGTGCTGTACATGAGAAGGGGTTACATACAAAGTTATAGATATAGTTTACAGTAAACAAATTTACAATGACAGACTGGTACAGAGGGGAGAGGACCCTGTCCTTGCGGACTTACATTCTACGGGATAATGGGAAGAAACAGAAGGTCGGGGATGCACTTCATGTATTGCGTGCTGACCATAGACAGTGCTGGCTTCTTGGCTTTTTGTTTGTAACTCAGACATCCCCAAAACATCAGCGATCCACCTTCATGCTTTACAGTAGGAATGGTGTTCCTTTCATCATAGACCTTGTTGACCTCTTTCCAAATGTAACATTTATGGTTGCGACCAAAAAGTTCAATTTTGGTCTCATCAATCCAAACTACCTTGTTCCAGAAGTTTGGAGGCTTGTCTCTGTGCTGTTTTGCTTATTGTAGGCAAGATACTTTGTGGCATTTGCGCACTAATGGTTTTTTTCTGGCAACTCGACCATGCAGTCCCATTTTTCTTCACGTGCCTCCTTATTGGGCATCTTAAAAAAGGCCCCTGGCTAGTTTTCAGAGAGTCCAGTATTTCAGCTGATGTTATTTGTGGGTTTTTCTCTGTTTTCCTGGCAGTTGTGGATGAAATTTTTGTTGATATACCTGACCGTGGTTTTGTTTTTACAGAGCCCCTGATTTTCCATTTGTTAATCACAGTTTGAACGCTGCTGCCTTGCATTATCAATTCCTTGGATATCTTTTTGTATCCCTTTCCTGTTTTATATAGTTCAACTACCTTTTCAAATAGATCCGTTGACAATTCTTTTGCTTTCCCCATGACTCACAATCCAGAAACATCAGTGGCTGGATGAAAGATGCAAGAGTCTGTCAGGATCACAGAAACTCACTCCGATTTTATGCACACACAGTGATTACAAGCAAACAGGTCACAGGTGAGGATGTTACCTTTAGTAGCCATTCAAACCCATTTGTGTCAACTTCTGTGCATGTTGTCAGGCCAAAATCATCAGGGTCATTTGGATTTGGATGTTTTGGGGTGGTCATTATGATTTAAAAAGAGAACCAGTAGTTTGCAAAATAAATGGCAAATGGCTTTACTAACATGCGTGGACAAAAAGGTTTGGTGTTATCTCAGGGCTGTGGAATCTGAGCTCATTTTGGTAGCGTTGAGTCGGGTGTCATGGAAAATTGATGATTGGAGTCGGAGGTTTTGCTTACCGACTTCACAGCCCTGGTTATCATATATTCTCTGAAAAAAAGGCCAAGAAAGCAAAGAATTTTGATGGGGTATTAAAACTTTTGAGCTCAACTGTATGTTATAGAAAGAGACCTGTCAGTCATTGGGGTCGGACTGGCATGTGTCTGTCAGGGAGCAGCCTCATAGGCTAGTCATGATTCCTAGTCTCCAATCCAGCAATGTTGCAGTGTACCAGAGTAGTTCGTTCTGTGATTTGTCATGTCTGTGGTTTAGGCTGCATGAATCCGCTGTCGGGTTTCTATTGACTTGTTAAAGTAGTGGTGATCCCCTATAAGGGAACAACATGGCCTTAGTGTCATAAAACAAAAAGGGTTGAAAAATGCTGTGAATGTCGAGTCTGGGACCGGAAACAAACAGGTGTGGATTGTGCAATGTCAAAGAGAAAATGAAAAAAATACAGCATGGCTAGATCACAGCCCGAGCAAATGGCTTGGTAATTTTTTCTTTTCCCCTGACATGGCGGCCCTCTTCTGGGGATTTCCAGGCTTGCTGAGCTATTTCTGGTAAACCCTAAGAAAGCTGTCTGCTCAGGGAGATTCCTAGTTGAGAAAGTGGTAAAAGCCTGAATAAGGTGTGGCACACGTCCAGGTTAGCCATTTACGGCTAGACACTGATGAACTCTGGCCCGCTGACTAAAAGACTGAGACGCAAAGCCACAAGCAGAAACTTCTGCCCAGTGTTGCACGAACCCCAGCTTATGTAACACTTGGTGTGTGCTGGAAATACTGGTCTGATGCCATAGATATGCAGGATTCCCCCAGGCTGAAAATTTTTGAATGCATAGCAAAAGGGGGGCCCCAAGGAAAATGTTCGAGAAGGGGAAGGGAAGGGGCCCCCTTTTTTTTGCAGCGAGGGGGAGGGGGCCCCCGTCTGTTTTTAAAAACCACCCCAAAATGTTTTCCCCTTTTAAAAATATGATGTTGGAAAAACCAGTCACAAAAAAAGAGCCTGGGGTTTTTTTAACGCCCCCCTAATAAAAAGGAATTCCCCGTATTAAAATTTCCCCAAACCCCATCGAGAAAAATGCCCTTTCGGGTTTTTTTTTTTGGGAAATTTTGCTGAATGGAGTGTGTGCATCACCCCATTTTTAAAAACTGTGTCCATTTTTGTTTGAGGCTGCTTTTTCCCCTCCCCATAAAAAATCTCGGCCTATTTCATATTTCTGTTTTTTAAGGGGGGAAAGGGACTCAGAAACCCCCTTTTTAAAAATTTTTTTTTTTTCCCCCTTTAAAAATTTTAACACAGGGTACGCCCACAGAATGCTGCGAGGGCATCTGAAAATTGGATCACGGCCCCCCCATACAAGTTTCCCCCGCCCGGGGCTCAAAAGTTTCAACACATCCACGAGTTTTTGCTGCATATAAAAAATTTTTCTCCTAAAAGGGGCCCCGATGCAGGCGGTTTTTAAGGGGGGGAAAATGTATTGACAGCCCGGGGGGTTTTCCAACAGCCCCGGGGTATCATACCAACCAAAAAGGGGCCCAAAAGATTGCAAAATGGGGGCCCCAAGGGGGGCACGGGAAAAAACCCCACCTTTTCCGGCGAAAGGGGTTTTTTCGCTGCCCCTATTTTTTAGACGGAGCCCCTTTTTACCCCCTCTAGGGGACTCAAAAAATTGTGCCGTACATGTACGGCTGATGTTGACGGGGTTTTTAATTTTAAATGTTTGCTTTGGGGGGAAAAATTTTTTTTAAAGGGAAAAATTTGAGAGAGAGATTCATTTTCTCCCTTTTGGGAAGCTACTAAACCCCTTCAGCCATATTAAAAAGCACCACCCGGGGGGGTTTTTTTGTAACTTCCCTTCCTGTTGTCCCGCTCTAATCTTCCCGGGGCCAGAGCGGTCACAACCTTTTTCTGCTGACCCCCGGTTTTGGGGAGCGGCGGCTTCTTTTACCCCTGCTACGTAAAAAAAGGTTTTTTTTTTCCGGGGTTGTCACCCCAATTGTCTTCTCAAGTTAGACAGTAAAAAATTTTGGGGGGAAAATTCAAAAAAATTTTTTAAAAAAATTCTGCTCTGTCAAAAAAAAAAAAAAAAGAACCAGCCGCTCTCCCCGTGAAAATTCAGCAAAACCTTTTGCCCCCGCCGGAGGAGCGGTCTGGACCCCTGTGTCCGGGGGGGCAGAACCGCCGGAACAAAAAGGGGTAGGTAGCAAACCCCCTCCTTTTTTTAATGCCCGGCACCCCTTTATTTTTTTCCCAAACCCCCCTGACCCCCCCTTTTAAAAGTTGCATTTTACACAATGTGACCCGTGCCGGGTGAAAAAATTTTTTTTTTTAATTTTTTTTTTAAAAAAAAAAAAAAAAAAAATCGGTTTTTTTTTTTTTTTAAAGGGGTTTTTTTTTTTTTTTTTTTAAATTTTCAGTTTTTTTTTTTTTTAAGGGGGGGGTTTTTTTTTTTTTTTCCAAAAAACCCCCTTTTTGGGGGGAAAATTTTTTTAACCAAAAAAGGGGTTCTTCCCCCCAAAAATTAAAGTTTGGTTTTTGTTTTTAACTCAAGAAATTAAAGACTGTAATTTGTAAACTTCCCCAATTGCCACCCCTCTTCCAGAGGTTTCTGTGGGTTTTTATGGGAAATTTTTCTTTTTATTATCACATTGAGGGGGGAAAATGACGACGAGGGGCCCCAGAGGACAGCAGGGAAAATTTTTTTTTTAATTTTTTCATGGGGTTTGGGGGTGACAGTCTAATTTTTTAAAAAAAAAATATAAATTTTTTTACCAAAATTTGGGGTTTAAAAAAAAAGGGGTGTTTTTTAAGGGGAAATAACTTTTCTTTTAAAGTTTTTTATTGTTTCGGGGTTAATAAATCTTTTAAATTTTTTATTAAGGTCGGGTTTTTTTTTTCCCTTCCAAAATCCCAAAAAAAACCGTGGGGTTTTCCCAAAATTTTAATGTTAAAACCCCCAAAAAGGGGGGAAAAAAGAAAAATAAAAAATGTTTTTAAAAAAACCCCCATCTACGCATTTTTTAAAGTACAAAACTATTTCCCCGGGGGTCGAAAAAATTTAAAAACTGGAAAAAAAATTTTAAAAAATTTTTTTTTTAAAAAAAATTTTTTCCCCTTTTTAAAACACAGCAGAGCAGCTGCTAAAAAATAAAGCTAGCTCTTTTTTTGGACAGTATTTAAAAGCGGGGGGTCTGATCAGTGGGGCTTCTCTCCCCCGTTACTGGGGTTTTTTTAAAAAACGGGAAAAGTTTTTGGGGTCACAGAGGGGAAACCTTTTCGGAGCCATTTTTGGGGGCTGCCATTTTTTACTGACAAGTGGCTGTCACGGGCCGCGGAAAAAATTTTTATTCTTTTTAGTTCTTTTCTCTCGCTGTTTTTTAAAAGGGGCCCCAATAGGGGGAAGGGAAACACCACGGGGGGTTTTCCCCCCCAAAAAAAACACGGGGATGTTCTAGATACAGGGCTGAGTGAAATGTATCGCTTTTTTGGGGTTTTTAAAACCCCTTTTTGGGGGGGATATCGGGCCCTGTTTTAAATTAGATCCCCCGGTCGGGGGTTTTAAAACGCACTTTATAAAAAATTAAAAATTTTTTACCGGGCTGGTAAAAAAATTTTTTTTTAAACCCTTTTTTTTAAATCAACCTTTTTCTGACTATGTTTTTAAAACGGGTTTTTTAAAACGTTTTAAAAAACATTTTTTTTTTAAAAAAACCAAACCAAAACCCGGGGCCCCCAAAATTGGGGTAGATTGGCGGGAAATTAAACACCCATTTTTAAAAAAAAGGGGTTGGGGTCTTTTTCTAAATTCCTTTTTGTTTTCCCCGAGGGGAAATTGGCCATTAAGGGAAAAACTGCCCCCCTTTTTTTGGGATTTGCATATCAAAAATGGGGCACCCAAAAATTTGTCATACCGGGGACCCCCCCGGGGCCCGGGGTTTTGGGGAAAAATGTTTTTTAAATTTTTTTTTTTTTAAAATTGGGGTTTTCCCCCGGGAAAAGGTTTTGGGGTGCCGGGGGTAAAACCTCCCCCAAATTTTAAAAGAGCTCCCCGGCGGGCCCCTTTTTTTTACTGGGGAAAAGGGGAAAAAAAACAGGCTCAATGCAGGGCGGGAGGGGGGGGAATTTTGGGTGTGCCCTTTTTCGCTCCGGAGTTACGGGGCCCCGAAAAAACAGGGGACTCCCCGGGGACCGCCCCCAAAAAAAAAAATTAAAAATCTTCCCCCAAAAAAGTTTGTGTATTTTATAACCCCAGAGGGGAAATGTTTTTAAAGGGGGCTTGGAAAATTCCCCTTTGCCCCGGGTTTTGGGGGTTTTGGGGTCAGGGGGTTGGGGAAAAAATGGCCGGGTTTCCCCACCCCTTAAAATAAAAATATAGGGTTTTGTAGTACAAAAACAGGATGTGCTGAAAATTTTTTTATAAAAAATTTTTAAAATTTAAAAAAATGTTTTTACTGTCTGTTCTTTCCCTAATAGGGATTTTGGTTTTTGGGTTTTTTACGCACTTTTTCTTTTTTTCTTGCAGAAATTTATGAAAAATTTCTGAAACTTTGGGGAGAAAACGCAGGGAAAATACTCTTTTTTTTTTCTTTTTGGGGGCTTTTTTTCATGCGTTTTTTTCCTGTCCATTAAAGGGGGTCAAAAACGCGGGGCAAAAAATGCAAAAAAATTTTTTTTGTTCAGAAAAAAAACCACTTTTAAAAAGGGAAAAAAATTTTTTTTTGATCAGGATTTCATTGATTAAAACCCTTTCATAAGTATTCCATTGTGGTTTGGGCCCCTTTCGGGGGAAAAAACCCGGAAAAAAAGTATCAAAACCAATGTGCGCACACACCTTTTGGCTGCACAGAAAAATGCCCATAGTGAGGCCGGCTAGGGGGTCGGGGGTTTGGCTTACTGCCCCCCACAGCCCCTATTTTTTGGGAGTGTCCCCTTTAAAAACGCTGGAAAAACCCCTCTGAGGTCTTTTTAGGAAAAAATGGGGACTTTTTCCTGTTAAAAGGCCCCCAAATGCTGTCCGTATTTTAAAAGGTTTTACCGAACACTTTTGGGGTTAAATGTGATCAAAATCAAAAAAAACGTCTGCACGTTAAAAAAACCCAAAATCCCTTTTTAAACCCCCCCAAAATCTACGGGGGTTTATGTTTTCGGTCCATGAAAACCACAGATAAACCCCCTTTAAGGACTGGGGGACTTTTAATGAGGCCTGATCCCCCGGGGAAAGAAATGGGGGGATTTTCGGAATGGGCCCCATCGAACCCGGGGTATGAGACCCCCGGACGTCGAATGGGCCCCCTGAAGAACCCGTAAAGAGACGGGGGAACTTTTTTTAAAAGGGAAGGCCCTTTTTATAGAACCCTTTTTGGGGGATTTGGGGGGACGTTGAAGGGGGCCTGTTGTAAATTTTTCAAGGGGGGCTTCTGAGGGGGGGGCTCCCCCGGGGGGTTTGCTGGGTTTTTAATGAATGGTTAGGGGAATGGCCTTCAGGGGGCGTTAATGGTTTTTAAAAGTGGCCAAAATTTCCCAGCCCCTTGGGGGTTAAAAATTGTTCCTTCTGGTCTTGCTTGAAGCTCTGCTTTTTTCCTGCTCTCTTCAGATAAGTGTTTGGGGGTTTTTTTTTCCTCTGTTTTTTTTTTCTCTGCGGTTTTTTCCGCTTGCGTGGCTAAAACCCTTCCCCTTTTTTGGGGGTTTTTCGCAAAATTGGGGGCTCCGTTTTTTGTCTGCACTTTTGCTTTCCCCCTTTTAAAACTTTTTATTTGCTGAATAGCTTTTTTTTTAAACCAAAAAATCAAAATTAGGGGATGGGGATTTTTGTGGCTCAGTTTTTTTGGCAATCAAATTTTTTTGGGTTTTTTTGTTAGGGTTTTTTTTTTTCCCAGTCAAAATTTTTTTTCCTAAAACTTTTTCTTTCTAGACAGATTGGGCCCCATTTTTTGCTCATTCAATTTTTTTTTCCTTTTGTCTGTGCTTTCTTCTTGTCAACCCCGCCATTACGGGGTTTGGGGGGGGGGTTCCTTTTTTCTTTGGGGATCTGCTCCGGGGCATATAGTTTCCCCTTCTTTGGGGCCTTTAGGTGTATTCCCCTTCTCAGGCTGTAACGAGGCATCTGGAAAACACCGGGAAAAACCCCAAAAGGCTACTTCTAGTTTTTGGTTTTTTGGGGTTTCGGGGAACCCCCAAAGGTTCCAAAACCCCTCTGGGTTTTCCCCCTTTTGCTTTTTTTTTTTTTTGCTTTTTCTCCTAAAAATTACCGGGGAAAAAGAACGTAAAAAAAGGCCCCCCCAAAAAAGAAAATTGTATGGTCCCCAAAACGGGGGGGGAAAAAATTTAAAAAGGGGAAAAGGGGTTTTTTCCCTTTTTTTTTTTTTTCCCCTCTTTTCCCCGGGGGGCTGAGGAGGAATTTTTTTTTTCCCCAAAGGATTTTCCCCCATTGGGGCGGGGCCTTTTTTTGGGTTTAGCTTAAAATGAGGTTGGAAAATTTTTCTACCTATCTTGCTGGGTTGCCAGTTGGGAACCCCAGGACCCCCCTGCCAATTTGTATTTTGGGGGGGCCCCTCTAAATTTCTGAATTTCAAAAATAACTGAAAATTGTTTTTTGCCCTTTTAAAAGCCTAAGTCCTCAGGACGGGCACAGCAGGTTTCCCCAAAGTTTTTCTCCCTGCTGCGCGGGGACCCTCAGGAAAATTTGGGTTTTTCCCCACAACCCCGGGGGCTTTTTTTTAATGATATTTAAAGGGGTTTTTTCCCCGGGTCTGGGGTTTTTTACGATGAAACCCCAAAAACACTGATTTAAGCCGGAAAAAAAAAACTTGTTGGGGTTAAAAAAGGGGTTGAAGATGCCCTTTGTACTGTCAGAAAATTTTAAAAAAGGGGGGGTCCTGACCCCAAAAAATTTTTGATTTTTTGGAACTCTTTTTTTTTAAAGGGTCTGTTCCCGAAAAAGTAAAAAAGGCGTTATGGTGGGGGTTTTTGTTTTCCCCTGGCTCAATTATTTTTTTTTGCGCCCGCGGCCCCCCCCGCTGCCAACGGGGGGTTTTTCCCTCACCTGGCCCCCCAGCGTCCCCCCGGCTCCCAGCCTCTTCTGCGCCCCCTGGCTCCTCCTTCCCCCCCGCTGGGGCCCCCGCCTTTCCTTCCCTGCTACTGGGGCCTTTTGGGGGGGCCGGCCCCACCCTCCCCCGCTCTTAAAAAGGGGCCCCCCGCGCAATTTTCCAAAAAAGGCCCAAAACCAAAAACGGGGGGACTCCCCCCTTATTAAGGGGTTTTTCCCCTTTAATAGGTGCCCGAGCAATTTTGTTCCCTTTCATCTAACTCGTTTCCCCCATCAGCTCCCGGGTTTTCCGTTACCTGCCTGTTTTTCCCTTTGGGGTTGCCGTTTTCCCTCCCCCCCGCAGTTCCTTTCCCGAGGTTCGGGGAAGTCATCGCAGAGTCCCCGGGGCTTGCCTTCCACCTAGGGATCATCGCCCCCCCCCCCCAGCTCCCCCCCCAAAATTTGGACAATCATTGCGGAGGGGCCCGGCTCCCTTTTCCTTGGCTAACCCCCGGGGGCGATCTTTGCCATCCAAAAGCAGCCCATCCGGGGGAATTCGGACTTTATCTGCAGAGACCCCCCGGCCTTGCCTGCTCCCCTGGGGGCGATCATCTGCCATCCGACTCCCCGCCTACCTGGACTCCACCAAAATCAGGTCGTAAGCCCCCCCTTTTTTAGAACTGCCTTTGGCCTTGCCGTGACAACCCCCCGTCCAGAGACTGCCGGGGCACTTGCCGGACAACCTCCCCGTCCCAGAACGGGGCCTTGGCACTTGCTGTGAAAAAACCGCCTGTCCAGTTTTCTCCCCCGGTCTTTTTCCCCTTTAAAAACCTGCCTCCCCCGGACTGCCTTGGTCATTTTGCTGTGACAATTTTCCCTTTTTGAATGCCCGGTTTTTTTTTCCCTTAAAACCTGCCTGCCCCAAACTTCCTTGGTCCCCTTGTTTTTGACAAACCCCGTCCAGAGACAAACCATATCCCCTGCCGTGTTTCCCCCCCTTTTTTTCCCGGGGCCCCCCGCTCTTCTAAAAGGGGAAACCCCCTTTTTTTTTTTAAAATTTTTTTGGGGTTTTCCCAACCGGACTGTTGGGGTAGTTCCACCCCCCAGACCCGTTAAAGATTTTTTGTTTTTGGCTATTCAAATTGACAGACGTTTGGGGTGGGGGGCAAAAAGGAATTTTGTGAGCAGTTTTTTCCTTGGAGCCAGCCCCCGAGCCCACCCCGTGTGAGGGGATACTTCTGGGGCCCCCGGTCAGGGGTTTCGTAAGCGCAATGGGTTTTTTTTTCTACTTTTTGGGACTTTTCCCATGCTTTTTCGGGGCTCCCCTTTTAAGGGGGGAAAAATTTTTTTTCCCGCAAAAGGCTTGGGTATTTTTCAACTAATTTCGGGGTTATTTTTTCCCTGTTTTTTCCCCTGTCCAAAATTTTTTTTTTTTAGGTTTTGTTGATTCGGGGGCAGTTTTAAAAACCGAGGGGTTTTGACTTTCCCCCAAAGTTGGGTTTCCCCCGATACCCCTGCAAAAATCTTTCCCCCCTTTGGGGGTTTTTTTTTAAAACCCCTTTTAGGGGGGGGGGAAAAACCCCCCGTTTTTTACTCAGGGGATAAAAAAGGGTTAACAATCACAGGGGAGTTGAAAAAATTTTGGTCCCCGCAAAACCCCGGGAGGGGCATTTTTTTACTGGGGTTTCCCTTTTTTCAGTCCCCAAAATTTTTTTGGTTTTGGAAAAAGTGTTGTGCCCCGTTGGGGCTCCCAAAAGTTTTTTAAAAAGGGAACCCTTTTTTTTTTGCCTCCCCCCCAGTTTCGGGGTGCCCCCCGATTTTTTGGGGCGGGGTTTTTCTGATGGTTTAGGGGAAAAAAAAAACTGAAACCTTGCCCCCTCACAGGAGTATGATTCGAAAATTTTTTTTGTGCCTTGGGGAAAATTTTTCCAAAGGGGTTCCTTTTTTAAAAATTTTCTTACCTGATAAAATGCTATGCATTTTATATAAAGGAGTCATTGGGGGAAGGGGAAAAAATTTTTGGGGCCCCTCCTCTTCCCCCTTTTTGGGCCCCCGGGTTTTTTTTTTTTTGTGGCCAAAAGGGGGTTTTTTAAATTGGGGGCCTGAAAATTAATTTTCGGCCCCCTGAAAAGATCACTTTTTAAAATCAAATCCGTTACCCCTTTATTTTTTGGGGCCCATTTTTTCCGAGTGAAAAGTGCTAGTTGGTTTTTCCAAAATTGACCTCAGGGGGGGGCGATAACCTTATTGGGGTTTTTAACACCGGGGGGGAATGGGGAAACGGGTTTAATACCCAAAAAGGGGGATTTTGAGTACCTAGTGTGGGGCCTTTTTTGGGTTAACTAATGCCCCTTTTTCCCTTTTTCCAAAACCCTTTATGAATTTTTATTTTCAGGAATTTTTTTTTGGAAAAAAATTTTTGATTGTTTTTTTTGGGGGATATCTTAATTTTTTCCAAATGACTTGGGGGTCTCGTGAAACCCCGTTTTTGGGTGTGTTCCAGATTTTTTTGGGAGAATGAAAATTTTGTAAAGAGTTTTAAAATGTCCCCTTTTTGGGGGGACAGAAGGGGCTCATTTTTTGGGGTTTTTTTTTGTCTCCATTGTTATTTTTAAAAGGACCCGGTTCCCCAAGGGGGAGGCCATCTTTTGATTGGGTTTAACCTACTTCATTTTTTGCCCCCTTTAGAATTTTTGGGGGTTTTCCCCAAATTTTTTTTTTTAAATTTTTTGGGGTTTTTTTGGAAAATTTTTAAAAAACCTGACTGATTTGGGGGAAAAAAAGGGGTTCCCCTGTGGTGAATTGGGGGCCTTTTCCAGGCAGTTTTTTCCTTTTCAGGAACTTAAGAAAATTCATTTTTGCTTATTCTTAACGGAGCCCGATGTTTTTTGGGGCCTTTTTTGGTGGAGGTTGGGGGCCCTGAGATTGGGGCTGGTTTTCCGGGGTTTTTTTCCCAAAAGGTTTTCCGAGGGCCCCCCAAAAGTAACCCTTGTGCCCCTTTTTTCTCGAAAAAATTTTTCCCAAAAGAAAAATAATTTTTTAAGTGGGGAAAAAGGGGGGTTTTTTGGCCTTTTAAATGGGCCTTTGAAGAGTGGGGGACATTGGGGTGGAAGGAGCCAAACATCAGGGGGTGGGCCTCACGGGGAAATTAAAAAACTGGTTTTTTTTCGATCAGGGGCCCAACGACCCTTAACCTAGAAAAGGCAGGTGGGCCCCCTTTGTTTCAACGTTTTTTTTAATTTTTTTGGGTTTTTCTTTTCTTCCTGACACTGAAATGTAAAGGGGGGTTTTCCCCCGGGAGTTTTTTTTTCAGATTCCCGGGGGTTATGTGCCCCCGCGTTTTTTTGGAAAAAAGGGGGTTTTGGGGTTTCCCCTTTCCCCCCATTTCCCCCAAATTTTAAAATGACGGGGGGAAAGGGGGGTTTAGGGGGATAAACCTTTGGGGCGCTCCCCCTTTTGGGGGGTTTTTTTGTTCCAGACCAGGGAAAAAAAAAGGGGGGTTTTCTAAATTTCCCCTTTTTTCCCGTTGGGGGGGGGACCCGGGGGTTTTGGGGCCCGGATTTGGGTTTTAGTCGCTACTTTTTTTCCCCAAAATTTTGCCGTGACGTCAGGGGTTTTTGGGGAGTCCGGGGGGGCTTCCCCCTTTTTTCCCCAAAACCCCTTTTCTTTCTAGGGGTTTTTTTTTAAAGCCCTTCCCCGTCCCCAAAAAGGGCCCTTGGCCCCCTATTTCAAAGGTTTTATTTTTTACCTTCCGTTTCCGAAAAAAGCCCCTTAACGGGGGAACCCCGTGAAAGGTTTTCCAAGATGATACATCTTTTTCCCAAATTTTTTAAGTTGCCTTCCTCCTCCGGGGGTTGGTTTTCCCCTTTTTTTTTTCGGGATGTGGTTTCTTTAAAAAGGCTTCCCGGGGGAACCTTTTTTTTCACAGAGGATCCGTTTTTTTTTCCAGTTTTTGGGAAAAGGGCATTTTTAAAAAATTTGGGGTTCAGTTGTCTTTCTCCCCTGCTTTTTTACCCTCAACCAAGGGGGAAAAACCCAAGAAAAAACCCCAATTTTTGGGGACTTATTTGAATTTTTGGGGGTTTTGCTTATCAAAAAGGGGCGGGGTTTTTTTTTTTCCCCTTTTGGGTTGAGTTTTTTTTTTTTTTTAAAAAAGGGGGGGTTCGGGAAAACCCCGGGTGTCTCCTTTTTCTGAAAATTTTCCCTTTTCTCCTCAAAATTTTTTTTTAAGGACAGGCGGGGGGGGGTTTGTCTGCCCGGGGGGTTTTACTTTTTGGGGGCAGCTTTTTTGCAGCAGATTTTGGCCGGTGGTGGAGGGGGTTTTCCCCTCTCCGGGGGAAAAAAGGCCCCCCGCTTTTTCCAAACCCGGGGTTTTGGAAATAAAAGGGCTTTTTTTTTAAAATGGGGACTTTGGTTTTTTTGTCCTAAAAGGGGAAAATCCCTAAGGTTGCTTTCCCCAAAAAATTTTTAAACCAAAGGGGAAAAATTGGGAAAATTATGAGATAAAGGGGGAAAAAAATTTTAAACCTTTCCCTTTTTCCTTTTTTCTTCTTCTGGGGGCCATTTAAAAATCCATAACGTGTTCCAAAAACCCTTTTTTTGAAGGGGTTTTTTTCAAACCAGTGGTTCTATGGGGGGTTTCCCCCCGACCCTGTTTTTTTTAGGGCACTTTGGTTTTTTTGGGGTTTTGAAGTTTTTGGGTTCTTTTTGGGGTAGATGGAAACTTTTTTAAAGGTTTTAAATGGAGGGTTAGGGGCCCGGGGGCAATTTTTGGGGTTTTTTTGGTTCGGACATTCATCTGGGAGACTTTTTTCCGGGGCCCAATTTTATCGAGCCATCCTGTTTTGGCCTAGTGGAGGGGGGGGTTTTTTGGGGAAACCCCCCCTCAAGAGGGGGTACTGTTGTGAGTGTGGAGGCACTTCTGATTGGGGTCCCTCCGGTGGTTGCAGGGTAATAAAACTGATTATGAATGGGAAAAGGTATAATTTGGGGCCCCCGTTTTTGCAGCCTTGCCGGGGTTTTCAATTGTTTCCCATGGTCTTGCTTTTTGCTCGCTAGTTTCCGCTTCCTTTTTAAAAAAGGGGTTTTTTTTTTTTTTTTTTTTCCTCTGTTTTTTTTTTTTCTCTGCTGGTTTTTTTTCTTGCAGGGGAAATGCAGCCTGTCCCCCCCCCCTTTTGGGGGGGGTTTGGCCCCCGCAATTTTTCTCCGTTTTTTGTCTGCAATTTAGCTTTTTTCCCCCTTTTTTTCTTTTTTTTTGCTGAATAGCTTTTTGTTTTTCCCGAGATTGATTTAGGGGGGGTGAGATTTGGGGGAGCTCAGGTTTTTTTTTGGGGGTCAGAAGTGTTGGGGTTTTTTTTTTGGGGGGTTTTTTTGGGGGGGGCATTTAGAATTCTTTTTTCCCCCACTTTTCTGGGGAGGGGGGATTGGGCCCCCCCCCTTTTTTCCCCTTCTAAATTTCTGTCCCGTGTCCGTGCTTTCTTTTTTTTCTAACCGCCTTTTTTTTTTTGGGGGGGGCTATTTTTTTTGGGGGGTTTTCTCCGGGG
Source organism: Oophaga sylvatica (assembly GCA_033576555.1). Classification (NCBI taxonomy): domain Eukaryota; kingdom Metazoa; phylum Chordata; class Amphibia; order Anura; family Dendrobatidae; genus Oophaga; species Oophaga sylvatica. The sequence continues at coordinate 279,961,480 of JARQOD010000001.1, forward strand.
GGGGGAGCTTTCATCTTTTTTCTTTTAGGTGTAGTTCTCTTCAGGGGGTAACGGGGCAAAAAAGGATCACCGTTTTTAACGCTCCCCCGGGTAATTCTAGTTGGGGGGTTTAGTTCAGGTTACTGCAATCCCCAATGGGGCCAGCCTCTCTGGTGTTTTAAAGGGTTTTTGGGTATTTTTTTGCTTTTTTCCCCCTCGAAAACCCAAAAAATTAAAAAAGGGGCCCCCTTTTCAAACCCCCAAATTTTGGGGTTTCCCGGGGGAAGTCTAAATTTTAGGCCGATAAAAAACCAATAAAAATCGCGGACGTCAATGGGCCCCCTTTGAAAAACCCCTTTTTTAAAAAAAATCCGGGGAGGGGCTGAATGGGGCATGATAGAACCCTTTTGGGGACTTGCGGGGTGGGGAAGGGGGCCCCCTTATAGAACCCGTATAGACTGGGGGGGGTTTTGGGGAAAGAGGCCTGATAAAACCCCCCTTTTTTAGATTTTGGGGGCTTTTTGAAGGGGGCCTTAAAAAAACCCTTTTAAAACCGGGGGCCTCAAATTTTGGGGGCCTTTAAGAACCCGTTTTTACTCGGGGGGAAGTCGGGGAAAGGGGGCCGGGTAAAAACCCCTTTTTTGAGTTTTTCACCCCCCCGAATGGGGGGAAAGAGGGAAACCCGTATGGGGGTTGGGGGGCGTCTGAATGGGGCCCCGGGGAAAAAAAACCCTTTTTTGAGATTTGGGGGGAAACTGAAGAGGCCTGAAAAAACCCCCATGAGACTTGGGGGAAGTTAAATTTTAGGCCTGTTTTAAAACCCCTATGAGATCCGGGGGCGTCTGAATGGGGCCCTTTAAACCCTTTTTTTGGGGTGGGCGACATTTTTGTGGCATTTTGGGGACAAAATATTTTTTTGGGCCCCCCATACTGCATTTTCCCTTCAATTTTTGGGGGAAAGGGTTTCTTTGGGGGGGCCCCCAAATTTTTTTTTTTTTCCCGTAGCAAGACAAAATTTTTTGTTTTGTTCCTAATAGGGGGAAGGGGGTTCATACCCTTTGGGGACCCCGGGGGGGAAAAAACTGCTCCCAAACCACCATATTCTGTTTTTGGGAAACACCCGTTTTTTTTTAAGATCAACTCCATAACAAAAATTTTTTTTTTTTTTTTTAAAAAAAAAGGGGGCCCCCAAAAAAATCCCTTTTAATTTTTTTTTTGAAACCCCGGGTTTTAAATGGTGAAAAACCCCTTTTAAAAATTTTTAAAATTCCCCATTTTTCTTTCTTTTAAATTTTTTTGTTCAAAAAAAAGTTGCCCCTTCCTCCCAAAAAGGAAAAAAGATTCTGCAAAATTTTTTCCCCGGGAGACAGGGGGGCCCCCATTCGTTTTTAAAAAGGGTAGGAAAGGGCCCCTTTTAAAGATTGCCCCTTTTCCCTATGAAAAAAATTACGTAATCCTGGGGGGGTCTGGTTTTTCCCCCTTTAAAGGTTTTAACCCAAATTTTAGCCCCGGGGGTTTAAAACCCCCCATTTTTTAAATTTTTTGCCAAAAATTTTAAAAAAAAACCCCCAAATTTTGGGGGAAAACACTAAGGAGGGGGAAACCAAAATTTTTTTGGGGCATAACTTTTTGGGGATTAAAAAGATAGTGAAAAAATTTTTTTAAAAAAAAACAAAAAATTTTTTTCCCAAATTTTAACCGGATGGATGGGGGGTTTTCCCCCCTGGGAAAAATTTTTTTTACGGGGGCTTTTTAAAAGAAATTTTTTAATGAAAAGGGGTTTTTGGGGAAAAAAAAAAAAACCAGTTCACACAGATGACCGTGGATCTGAAGGGCCCTATTGATAACGATAGCGTTTTGGGGTGAAAAAAGAAAAAACCCCAAAAAACTTTCCCCCCAAAAAAAAACCCAAACTAGTCCACGCTTTTTCGAAAAAGGGGGGGAAACCTTTAAAGATGGGGGGAAAAATCAACTTTGTTTTGGTTTTTTTAGTTTTTAAATTTTAAAAAAACCCTTTAATTTTTGTATTTTTTGGGAATGATATTTGCCCAAATACCCTCAAGGCCAAAAGTTATCACAAAATTTTTTAAAAAAAAACCCCTATGGAGTAGAAAAAAAGTCAGCCATAGGGACAATTTTTTTTGGGCCCCCTTTTTAAATTTTAAAATTTTTAAATTTTTTCCCCAAAAAATGTCGGGAAGGAGGGATCATATGAGGGGAAAAGGGTTTTTCTCTATTATTTTAAAAAACAAAACAACATAGAATACAATTTTTTAAATTTTTTTAGCAAAAATGGGGGGTTTGGGTTTGAGGGGGAAAAAATTTTTTTTTACGTTTTTTAAAAACAATTTGGCCAAAAAAAATTTAAAAACCCCCCAAACCCCCCCTCCCCAAGGGGGGCCCAAAAATTTGGGGATCCCCGACCTAATGTGAACGGACCTCTTAGGCTGAATTTTGAAAAATTTTTGGGGGAAATTTTTGGGCACCTCTGTCAGTAATGCCTGCTTTTGGGGAATTTGGGGGGCGTAATTAAAACACCAAAACCGGGGGGGGGGAGTGGGTCGGGGCCGGGGGGGAAACATTTTTAAAAAAAAAAAAAATGACTGGAAAAACCAGACCCAATGTGAAAAAAAAGGGGCAAAAAACCCGGGGGGCTACCCCCCCCTAAAACAAAAAAAAAAGGGTGCACCTATCTTTTTTAAAGGGGGGAAAAACATAGAAAAAAAATTTTTAAATTTTTTTTTAGCAATATGGCTTTTTGGGTATTTTAAAGGAAAAAAATTTTGGGGGGGTTTTGTAAATTTTTTTTGGGGCCCAAAACCCCCAAAAAAAACCCCCCAAAACCCCCCGTCAAGGGGGGCTCAAAAATGGGGGCATTATTTTCACATTAGGGGGGGGGCTCACCACTTGAAAAACCCCCTTTTTGATGGGGTTGGGGGGGTTTTAATTTTTTGGCCCAAAATTTTTTTAAAAAAAAACATCTCAAAAATTTTTTTTTTTTTACTCCAAAACCATATTCTATTCAAAAAATTTTTTTTTTTTTCAATGTTTGCATGCTTTTTTTTTGATAAGTGCAGCCTTTTTTGTATGTTTTACATGGGGGTTTTTTCCCCTTGGTTTGCACCTAATTTTAAAAATTTTGTCTGGATGTGGGGCCCCCCGGTTTTTTTTTTTTTGGGGGAAAAGGGGGGGGGAAAACTTTTTAGGGGTTTTTCAAAGCCCGATTAAAAATTTTTTTTTTCCCCGGGGATCTGAAGGGGGGGCTAAGGGGCCCGTGCAAAAATTTTCGTTTTTTTAAAAAGCGTTTTTCCCCCGGCCCTTTTTTTCCCTCGGGGAAAACCCCCCCCTTCCCCCCGGCCCCATGTAATGTAACCAAATTTTGGGAAAAACCCCGGTCTTCTTTTTAAAATGCTGCGGAAAAAAATGTGGGGTTTTTTGCACGCTTTTTTTTTTCCGCAGCATTCAATTCTTTGGGGGGAAAAATTCGTTTTTTTCGCCCATTGATTTTCTTTTTAGCCCGGGGCACTTCCGCAGAAAAAATTTTCACCCCCAAAAAAGAGCGGGGGGGTTTTAAAACCCCCTTTTCAGTTCGGGGAGGGGGGTTTTTGGGGCCCGGGGCGTGGGTGTGTTTTGTTTTTGGGGGGGCTTTTTTTGGAGGGGGCCCCGGGGGGCGGGTATAGTGTGGGGGGCGCTATGGTGTGGGGGGGGGATTGTGGGGGTTTTTCGGGCCCGTGATCTTTGTATGGGGCGGCGGTGGTGGGGGCCCCTGTGTGCGTTTTTCTGTGTAATTTTGGGGGCCCCGGGGGGTTTTGGGGCTCCCCCAAAAGGGGGGGATCGTGGGGTTTACCCCCTTCCCCCTGGCTATGGGGGAAAAGGGGGATGACAATTAGCCAATGGGGGGACCCCCTGTCCCCCTCATCCGGCTAATGTCCCCGAATGTAAATTTTAAAAAAAAAAAAAAAACAAAACATTAAATAAAAAATTTAAAAAATTTTCACATGACATACAAAAAAAAAAAATACACATGACTTTTCAAAACAAAAGAGTATATACCCCCCCAAATTTTCCCCCACGCCATCGATCTTTTTTCCCCCCTCGGGCCCCCGGGAGAGAATGACGTCACTTTTTTTAAACTCTAAAGGCAATGCTGGGTGGGGGAAAAATTTCCCCCGCAGCATTCCCCAAAAAAGGGGGAAAAAGAATGGGGGGAACCCCCTTTTATGCACTGCAGGGGGGCCCTTTCTCCTTGTTTTTTCAACACTGGGGGGCCCCCCCCGGGGGCAGTGGAAAACACCTGGTCACGTTCAAAAAGGGGGACCATGGGGGGCCCTGTTGGGGGGGGGGATTTAAAAAACCCCGGGGTTTTTTTTTTTTTTTTGGGTTTTTTTACAGTAATCGAGGGGTCGTTTTGGGAAAACTGAGCGTATAAAAAAAAATTTTAAAAAACCCCTTTTTGTTTTTTTTTTTTAATTTTAAAAATTTTTTTTTTTTGCGTGGGGGGTTTTTTTTAAAACCCCTTTTATTAATAAAAAAATTTAAAAATGGTTTCGTTTTTTTTGGGGCCCCTTTCCCCTATTTTTAAAACCCCCGGGGCCCTTTTAAAACCCCTTTTCAATAGCAAGGTGATTTAAACCCCCCTTTTTAAACCCCCCAAAAACCCACCACAAAAGGGGGGGGGGGAAAAGGGGGGGGGGCCCAAGTGCCAAAAAATTGGGCATCGTACAAATGCCCCAATTTTGGGGGCCCCGGGGGGGGCGGGTTTTTTTTTTAGCCAGGGGGGGGGGCCCAAATATCCAGGCCCGGGGCCTAAGCTATAAAAAACAGCCCCCCCCGGGTGCCCCGCCAAAACCTTTTGGGGGTTTTAAATTTTTTAGGGGGACCCCTTTTTCTTTTTTTTTAAATTTGCCATGAAGGCAAAATGCGGGGGGGTTTCATACCCCCGGGAAAAACCCCTGGGTATTCCCCCCCCCCAAAAGGGTAGAAAATTTGGGGGCCCCGGCTGTCGATTTTTCCCCCTCTGGCGCAAAAAAATTGGGGGGGGGGCCCATGCCAATTTTTTTTTTTTTTTTTTTTTTTTTTTTAAATTTTAAATATTTGCTTTAAAAAATTTTTTTGTTTTTAAGGGGTGTGTTTTAAAAAATTTTTTTTACCTTTTTAAAACTTTCACTATCTACCTAATTCTTTCTGTCTTTATATAAATTTTTCTAAAAAACATTATCCTCTGGGGATTTTCAAAACAAAATTTTCTATCTTTTCTATCTATCTATTTTATCATCTATCTATCTATCTATGGGAAAACTATCGGGGCCCAAACTGTGTGTGTGAAAAAGGAGTGGGGGGGTTTGGGCAAATGAAAAAAAAAGGGGGGTTGGACAAAAAAATTCCCTTTTAAAAAACTTTTTTTTTTTTTTTTTTTTTAAAAAACTATCTTTATTTAGCTGTAAAAAAAGCATGGGGGAAAAAAACATGAAAAACCGCGCCCAAAAAAAAACATGCTTTTTTGGGGGAAGGGGTTTTTTGGGTTTTGGCTGGGGGAAAAAACCAAAAGGCATATCCGAAAATTGTGCACGGGGCCCCAAAAAGGGGTTTTTGGGACCCGGGGGTTTTCCCAAATCACCCCCTTTTAAAATGCACGTGTTTTTTTTCATGTGTATTAGGCCGTGGGGGGAAAATGGGGGGACCCCCCCAAAATTTTTTTTTTTAAAAGGGGAAAATTTTTGGGGGAACCTCTTTTTCTCCTGCATAATTAGGCTGCAAGTTTTGGGGGTCTTTAGACATTTTTTCCCCTTTTTGGAAAATTTTGAAAATTAAAATTTGAAACTAACCCAAAGAATTTTGCCCCAAAAAAGGGGAAAAATCCCCCGTAGAGTTTTAAAAAATAAAAAGGGTTTCCCGAAGCCCCTTTTTTTCTCAGGTTTTAATTTTTTCATAGTAACAAGTTTTTAAAGGGTTTTTAAAGGGGAAAAAAAAACCCCCCCCCCCTTTTTTAAAAAAAAAATCCATGTAGAAAACCCCCTTTTTCCCATCCAAAACCGGGGCCCCCAAAATGTTGACCCCAAAGGGAAAAAAAAAAAAAAAAAAAAGGGGGAAAAAGTAAGCTTCACACGGGGGAAAAAAAAAAAAAACCTTTCCCCCACTCCCCATACAGCAAACAACTAGCTCCTGAAAAAAACGAAAAAATCTAAAAAATATTTTAAAATAGCCTTTAAAATTAAAAATTTTTTAAAAAAAGGCCCCTCCGGGCCCTTTTAAAAATTTTTTTAGGGAATCACTCTTTTCAACATTAAAAAGGAAAAAATTTTTTCCTAGCCCCCACTCCCCCTTACGGGGAAAAAAACTGCATCTGTGATTAGGGGTTTAAACCCCTTTTTTCCCAAAAAGAAAGGGATCCCCCTTTTTTTCCACCGTCACAGGGGCTAAGTTTTAAAAAAATCTTTAGGGGGAAAGGGCTTTTTTACTGTCCCCTCAAAATATTTAAAACTTGTAATAAGATCCCCCCCAAGGTTTTTGTTTTTCCAAACAAAATTTTAAACCCAAAATTTTAAAAACCCCGCCCCCGGAAATTTTTGCAGGCCCCCCATTTCCCCCTAAAAAAACCCTTTGGCCCCCCCTTTCCCTTTTCACCCGCTCCATTCAGTTTGGGGCTTTCTTGGGCCCCTTTTTTCCCCCCTTCCCCCTTGTTTGACGTCCCCCCACCTTAAAAAAGGGGATCCGTATAAAAAAAAAAAAAAAAGGGGGAAAAAAAAGGGGGGTTTTTCTGACGGATCCGCAAAAAGGGAAAATTTTTTCCCCGGGGGAAAGGGGGGAAAAATTTTTGGGGAGGGGGAAAAGAAAAATTTTTAGACATCCGTTTTTTTTTTTTTTTTTTTGGGGTTTTTTACGGGGCGTCGCAGGGGCTGAATTTTTGGAAAAAAGGGGGCCTAATACACCCTAAAACCCGAAAGTAAAACCGTTTTTTAAGTTGGCCGCCCCCGTGATTTATAAAAAGGAAAAATTATGTTCCCCCGGGGGCATAAAACCCCCTTTTTAAAAATTTTTTCCCCTTTTTTTATTTCCCTTTTCAGAAATTCCCTACACGGCCCAAAATAAATGGAGTTTGTCTTTTCCCCCCAAATTTTACCCAGGCTTGTTAATCCCCAAAAAAAAAAACAGATTTTTCCCCCAGCTTCGGGGAAGGGGGAAAAGACTTTTTTGAACCGAGATGCATTTTTTAAAGATGGTTACAAACACAAAAATGGGAAAAAAAGGGGGGGATTAATTATAACAAAAACTTGGCTAAGGGGGGAAAAAAGGGAAAAACTTAAAGAAACCAAAAAATAATGATAATACAATACAGTAAAAAATTTCCCAAAAATTTTTGGGGGGGCTTTTACACTAAATTTTCTTGAGTGTTGGTCCCTCACTATATCTTTGCTTTAAAAAATTTTGTGTTATAATTTTTTTTTTTTGGGGATCCAAAACCTTTTTGACTGGGCCATGTTAGTTGGGGGGGCCCTTTTTTGGGGATTTGGGTTTTTATTTTAAGGAAATTTTTAAAAAACCCTTCCCCCGGGGGCCCAAAGTATCGCCCTTTCCCCCCCGTCTAACTTTATTAGGCAAGGGGCCTGTGGAGAGGATAAAATTCCCCGGGGTTTTTTTACTGGGGAAAATGGGGGGGGGTTTTTTATAGCTGGGTTGGAACAACGGGGGGGCCAATTTTGGGCATTTTTAGGGGGGAGGGTTTTCACCGGGTTTATGAGTAGGGGGATTTCGATTTATAAAAAAAAAAAAATTTTCGCGGGTCAAAAAAATAAAGGGAACATTTTTTAACCCCAAAATAACTCCAAAAAAATAAAAAATTCTTTGAAAATAAAAAGGGGCCACTTGGGGGAAAAAACACTGATTGAAAAGTCAATTTCACAAGCTGTTGTGAAAAAATTGGAAATAGACAAAAAAGGGAAAATTTTTTGGCTTTTAAAGGGGCCAAAAAACCCCAAAAAAGGAGTTTTTTTTTGGTGGGGACCACAGACCAACATATCAGAAAACCCAAAACCCCTTTTTGGTTTTTTTTCATTTTGGGGGAAATTTTTGGGTTTTGTTTTCCCCAAAAATGGGGTAGCATGAGACGGACTCTACAAAACCCCCCCAAGTGGTTTAGGCAAATGCGCCCCCTTTTCCCGATGGGACATCATGTGACTTTTGGCAAAAAAAGGGTTTTTTTGTCTGTCAAAAAAAGGGGCCCCCGGCTGGAGGCGTTTTTAGGAGACAGGCCCCCCCAAAAACCCCGGGAAAGCCGGGGGGGCCCCCAGGAGGACAACAACCCGCAACGGGGGCTAAAACCCCCCCCTTTTTTTGCAAAAGGGAAGGAAAAAGGGGAAAAAACTGCCAGAGCCCTTTCCCCCCAAGACCTCCAGCAGGCCCCCCAAAATTGGGGGGGGCGCCCCAAACGGTTTTTAAAAAAAAACCTATTGGGGGGTTGGGGGGAGTGGCCCGACTTTCCCCCGATGGGGGTTTTTGATCACAGGGGCCCCCACCGTGCAAGACGCTTGGGGGTTTTCCCAGAAAACCAAAAGGGGGGGCAAAAAAGCCACTGGCCCCTGTGCTCTTCACAGTTTTAAAAAAAAGGGTTTACACTCGCACAATTTTTGGGGGGAGTCCCGGGGGTGCCGTGGAAGGGGAAAATCTGCTTCTTGCAACATCCTTCAGCAACCGGGGTTTTGGGGGGGGGGTCAGTAATTGGGGTGGGGTGGCCATTTCTTTTTGGGGGGGCCCCACATCCCTTGGGGGATGCTCACCGAGGTAGCCTGACTGCCCTTTGGTACCGAGATGAGATCCTCGACCCGTGTGAGACCCCAAATTTTTCTGGTGCGGGGTTGGGGCCCCCCGGGTTCCCCCCCCAAACAGGACAATGCCAACCTCATTGGGGGGGGGTGTGCAGGTTTCCCGCAAATGAAGGCCCCCGAAGGGTTTTTTTGGGGGGGCCCGGGGCCCCCCCCCCAGACCCGAATCCGATTCAGCACATCTGGGGGGGTCTGTCTCGCTCCCTCCACCCGTCCCCGTTTGCACCACAGACTTGGGGGCCCCCGGGGGTTTGGGGGGGGGTTTTTTCCCGGGGGGGGGGAGATTTTCCCCCCGGAGGGGGAACCCCCCCCCCGCCCCCCTTTTTTGGGGCAGCCCCGGCGGGGTTTTTGGGAGTTTTTTAAAAGGGCCAAGGGGGAAAGGGCCCCAAACCCCGGGGGTGACATCATTTTGAACCCCTTTTTTTTAAAGGGGGGAAACCCCCCCTTTAATTTGTGGCTGACCCCAAAAACCAGACCTCCATTTTTAATTTTTTTTTCCCCCTGGGGATTTTTTTTTTATTTTTGTTGCCCCAACTTTAAACTTTTTACAGAAAAAAAATATTCAATGAGAATATTTATTATTAATCAAGGAAATTTGGTTTTCCCTTTTTTTTTTGGGCAGTGTAAAATTACCCCATTTATTAGAAAAAAAAAAATGGTAATTTTTTCCCCAAAAAAAAGGGGTTGTTTTTTACTAAAAATTTTATCAAAATTATTTTAAAAAAAGATCATTTTGGACACTTTTTTAAAATGGTTTTCCCCCTCTTATGACCCCATCCCAAAAGTAGTAGGTTTAAAGGGGAAATACCCCCAAAAATTTAAAATGTAGAAAAGGGGTTTTTTTGGCGGGGGGTTTTTTTCCCCTCATGTCAGATTCCCCGGGTTTTGGGGATCCGGGGAACCCTACAACAAGCAACTAACCCCTCACATATCGTGGTCATATCCGGATACTTTAAGGCGCAAAGCCTGCACATGAGGAAAAAACATAGGAATCGAAGAACAAAACTACTTTCTAAAAATTGGGGGGATTTGGATATTAAAAAATTTTTTCCCCCCAAAACAATTGGGAAAGGATTTTTTGGGGGGAAAACCCCCCTTTATAAAAAATGGTAAAGACCCCTCTGACTAACTGCACTGTACAGTGGCGCCATGGAACCAAAAAAAAGAGTCCAAAATTTTTGTTAAAAACCAAAATCCCCCCCCCCCCCCCATTATGAAATTTTCCCAAAATTTAAATTTTAAAAAAAATTCCCAAATAAAAAAGCTGGAAAAAGTGTTAAAGCCCGTCCCCCCCCTTTGTGGACCTCGGTTACTGGGGCCCCACCATAACCCCCGGGGAAAGATTGGCTGAGTTACTTTTTTCCCCCCCCAAAAAATTGCCTTTTAAAGCTACCGTGGGGGAACCGCCGCCCGCTGCTTTTAAAAATTTAACAAAGCCGGGCCCCTTCTATGCGGGAAAATTCACGCTCGGCCCATGGTGCGAAGGGGGCAAAGGGGAAAACGGCCCCCGTTAAGACCCCGGGGGCCCCCCATTGCTGTTTTGCTATTTAAAAAAACCGGGGGGTGGTTGGGTTCATGGTGTACTGATTTCTGAGTATTTCAGAAAGGGACAAAAATCAAAACCCTCCCAAAAAAAAAAAGCCCGAAACGGGGATACAACTTAATAGTTCCTTTATTAGGCCTTGGAAGAAAGGGGGTGGGGGGGGGGAAAAAAGGGGAAAAAAAAAAGGGGAAAAGGGAAAATTTTGGGAAGGGGTTTTAAAAAGCGTGGGGTTGTCTAAAATATTGGTTTTAGTAAAAATGCAATCCTAAATTAAAATTTTTTTAGCAAAAGGGCCATTTCCTTTTTTTTAATTTTTTGGTTTTTAAAAAATGTGAATAGAAGATATAAAGCATGGGTTTTGGGGCGGGCTTTGCAGCAATGGGGGAAAAAGTTGGTGCAAAACCCAAGATAACGCCCCCCCCTTAAAAATGGATCGGAGCCAAATCAATTATCCCTTCATAAAAAAGCCCAAAACTTGGCGACCCAGTTTCCATGGCAACCGTAAAATTCCCCCCTCGGTACAGCGCATGAGGGCCCTTCTAATTGCCTGGACCAAAGGGGGGGCTTTGTGTGGGCTCACCCCCTCATGACCTGTCGGGTTTTTGGGCGGGGGATATGCCGGGGACACTCTAAAAAACCTTGCACAGGTTCTTCATTAGATTCTTTTTTCTTTTGATCAAAATATGTAAGTTGCAGTTTGTTGTTGTCTAAAAGTTTCAGGATAGTGAAAAACCTGGAAAACCTGTAATCCTGTGGAGTGGGCCCGGCAACTGCATGGACTCACTAGCCAAGGCCCCTGTTTCCTGGGGGGCGGGCAGGAAGGCCACTCGGTCACTCCACGGGCCTCCATTCCGACCAAGGTTAAAGGCTTTGGGTCCATGGACTGGGCTTTTATTTTTCCGGGGTCCGGGGGTTTTTTTTTCGTTTGTTTGGATCCACCCCTTAAAAAAAATCTGCCCCCAAAAAACTTCCTCGTCCCCCCGCTTCCCAACCCAAACTCATATATGGGCACCCCGGGTATTTAAATGTAAAGTGAACCTGTCACTAGTTTTATCATATATGAGCGAACAAATGCCACCACCTTCATAAGCGCCGGTGTTGGGTTCCACAGATTTATATACTATCCCCTGACTCCCCCTGTAATCCCCCAAAACCTTTTGAATTGCTCTCGCCCTGTATGCAAATCGAAATAGCAGGAAATCATCCGCACTCTGCGTTGAGAATTTTTTTGAAATGATTGCTTGTATTTATTTATTACAGTACAATATTTCCCCAAAGTGCTGGGTAGAAAAATATAGAGTGACAAGTCGTTGCGATTTGACCCGTCGCGGGTCTGTTTCAAATGACGCTGGGATAAAGTGAGAACATACAGAATTATTGTGCTATATACAATGAATCATGTCATGTGTAGCTGTGAAAGTACGGTAAACCAAATCAAAGCCAGCGAACAATTGCAAATGGCAAGCAGATTAAAAATGTAAGAAAATAGTAAAGGTGTGGAAAGTACCAGATATGAGGGAATGGTATAGAGGGACACAAAAACAGTACAGTTCCTGATCATATTGGGTCGCTGCATATAGGAAAAAGCTCTGGGTAAAGTGGTGTACGTGCTGGTACTGAAAGGCTGCATACATGGGAGAGGATATGTGAAAGCCAGGGATTATATGGGATGTGTCACCAGAGCACCGGTGGGACAAGTAGCAGATATCTACAGTTGCATCATTGTCTATGACGCCATATCACTAGACATGCCTTTAGTCACAAGGATAGGTGTACCGCACAGCACGCGCACCAGCGTTGGTGTGATGTCAGCCATAAAAGGGGTGATTTTAATAAAAAGGGAGCAAAAAGAGTGATTCCTGTTACTGCAGACTGGAAGTGAGCCTTGTAGGTAATCCAGAACGAGGTCTGGATGTTGAGACATGCTCCGTAGCATGGAGAGACGGGCAGTTCCAGCTGTTTTTGAGTGGCAATGTGTTAGACCAGGAGTGTGGCCGAAATGTCAAGGAGATATCACGGAGGGTGGTTTAAAGGAGACAGGGTGAATGAGGGGTACGGGTGCGCTTACCAGCGAAGGGATGTGGGGGGTGGGGTGGGAGTCTGGAAGGGTAATCATGTGGTCAGGTGTCCTCCGAGTATTTTGGCGTCCTCGGAGATCTAGTTTGCTTCAGCAGCTGCATGATTTGCAACTGCTAGACAGCCTCAATACATGTGGGGGTTCTCTAACAAACAGGCATTTCCCACATGTATTCAGGCTGTCTAGTAGCCGCAAATCATCCAGCTGTGGCGACCAATACTAAATCTCCGAGCATGCCAAAATACTCGGGAGACCACCCGAGCATGTTTCAGGAAAACCCGAGCAACAATCATACTCGCTCATCACGATTGTGAACTTAATGGATAATTAACTGTAAGGTAATAAGTCAAGCTCACACAAACATTATTCTATTACTACATACATAAATGTATGATACATTACACGCATATATAACAAGCTTTCATTTATGAAAAAACTCTCTGTACATGAAACCTTCAGTCTAACATAGTATACATATACCAACATAGCAGAATAAAGTGACAGTATATTACTCAGTGAACCAGTAAATCGAGTTCCCTATTCAAACCATCAGGTGCCAGTGTTTGTAGGGTGTGTATTCAGTAGGATTCCCTCTCTTTAAATAATTTTACATGGTGGCCTTCCCTTCTGGGTCTGGGGACATGTTCCAACACTTGAAATCTAAGTTGGGATATCAAACGTTTTACAGCTATGAAGTGATGGAGAAGGGGTAGCCAAACTCTACTGCATCTGATAGATTTGTGGCTGGCTTTCATGTCCCTGATGTGTTCAATGGTCTCCCTTACACAGAGCAGACCACGGGGGCATTTGCTGATTAATTTTGTGGTGTAAATCATCAAGTCGCGGCTGTCGAACAGCAGGTGCGGGACTCAAGCAATATTATTCAAGCACTCGGTATCTTGTCACTGTATATTCTTCTACCCAGCACTTTGGTGAAATATTGTACTGCGAATATAAAAATACAAGCAATTTAAAAAATGATCAATGCGAGGCGGCTAATTAACTGCTATTTGACTTGGGCTATGTGCACACGTTTGCGAATTGTTAGCGTTTTTTGCGAAAACGCGGCAAAAACGCTTACACAATGCAACCCATTATATTCTATGGGATTCCGCAATGCTGTGCACATGTTGTTTGTTTTTCTGCGGCGGAATCGCATTGCGGAAAAATACGCAGCATGCTCGTTCTTTTTGCGGAATTGCGACGATTCCGCCGCCATAGGAATGCATTGAACTGCTTACTTTCCGCATGTGGCTGTGCCCACCATGCGCACAGTAAGCGTTCATGTGCGGATGGTACCCAGAGTCTGGAGGAGAGGAGACTCTCTTCCAGGCCCTGGGCACCATATCGCTGTTAAAATAATTAAAATAAAAAATAGAGATATTCTCACCTTCCGGCGGCCCCGCAGCTTTCCCTCCTCTCAGCGACGCTCCGGCCAATCCCGTTCCCAATGATGCATGCGAGAATCACCCCAGGTAACGTAGCGGTCTCGCGTGATGCTACGTCATCTGGGGTCATTGTCGCTAGGCATCACTGGGAACGGGATTGGCCGGGAGCGTCGCTGAGAGGCGGGAAAGCTGCGGGGGCCGCCGGAAGGTGAGAATATCACGATTTATTATTTTTACCATTAGATCTTTTACTATTGATGCGGCATAGGAGGCATCTATAGTAAAAAGTTGGTCACACGTGTCAAACACTGTGTGACTCGTGTGACCAACCTGTCAATCAGTTTTCCAAGTGATGCTACAGATCGTTCGGAAAACGCTAGCATTCTGCAAGCTTATTGCACTTGCAAAACGCTAGTTTCTGGCGGGAATACGCATACCAATAAAAATGCGTATTTCCCGCGGCAGGGAGGTGCGGGATTGCCACGGAAATTTCCACGGCAATTCCGCAACGTGTGCACATAGCCTTAATTTGGTTTCCCCAGGTCACCCTGCCCCCCATCTATCTAATGCTGAGTGCACACCTTATATCTCTTTATACTGTATGCAAATTCAGACGGTCCGGTCCGATGAAGGTCTTTGCTACGGCGTCTGCCTCTTCTCTCCACTGTTTATCGCTGTCTTCCAGCTTTAATTTATGTGGATGACACATCCTGTGACAGTGAGCTATAAATCACGCTAAAGAGGCTAGTGCTAGGTGGGGTGGTGGGGAATAACCTCAAAAGGCAGAGCCTCTGGAAGTGCTCTGCCATGCTCAGAGCACTTAATGCCTCATTTGTGTATGAATTAAAGAGGTAATGATGGGAATGCAGCAACAAATAAAAAAAGATGTCAATGGATTTTAAATGCCTTCATACCTATATATGCGGTTTTGGGAGTGGGGGATTGATCTTACTGGCAGATTCTCTTTTAAAGTATCACTTTGATGAAGTTTTTTATTTTTTTGTGTTAATTATGTACAAAGTATTAATGTTAATATACTTATCGATTTCTACATTCTCCTGTTATTTGCACCCACCTAGTCCTCTGACCGAATGTCACTTCTTTTCAGTACGTCTATAAGAATTCTATCAAGACTGTCATAAGAATGTATTGGAAAAATGAATTTTTCCACGAGGAGGAGACTGTGTGATGTGTGGGACATGTTACCTATGAGGATTATAACACTGATAACCGGAGAACACAGCAATCCTTCCGTTTATTAACACCATCGCTGATCCTTGGTTATAGCTTATTCTCATTCTTATTAATCCATTATATCTTATGTAGAGGTTGTCATTTAATTTCTCTAATCGGTGTGTAACAAGGCAGCGTTTTCCTGCAACACCTCTCGCTATGCTTCGCAGTGCTGTAGAAAACATGTCCTTCAGATTTCCACCTCATTTCTGGCCAGGGTCTTGCTGCTGGGGGAGACTCTTGTTTTGGTGATCTGTGGGTTCCAAGCAGTTGGACACACACCTCACTGGTGATGATTTACTCAACCAGAATGTCCCTATTAATCTTACCTGCCGTGTCTTATGTATATTGTGTCATCAGGGCCTCGAATGCCTTTCTCTGGTTAAGTGCGATTGTGGAG
This sequence comes from Oophaga sylvatica, assembly GCA_033576555.1. Classification (NCBI taxonomy): domain Eukaryota; kingdom Metazoa; phylum Chordata; class Amphibia; order Anura; family Dendrobatidae; genus Oophaga; species Oophaga sylvatica. The sequence goes on from JARQOD010000001.1 coordinate 279,976,919, forward strand.
ATCACTATAATCGGAATATGACACTAAACAAGGAGTTACAGCGCTTACCAGATGAATCATGGCTGTGAAATGTGAGCAAACAGTACAGAACACCTGACGGCTAGCAGACGGGGCGAGAGCGTCGCCAGACCTCTATAATTGGAAGATACAGCCCAGCAAAAGTCCCCGGCTGAGAGTAACTGTATCGCTGAATGATAGTATTCCTCCAACTTGATGTAAATAGAAATGATTCATTCTCCCATCCAGCTGGAGTTCCCCTTAAATATTCATTAATGAGTTTAAGTAGTAGGTTTTATAACCTGATAATCTAGTTCAATCAGGTAATACAATCACATTACATTGTAAGTGACCCTATTTTTTCGTAGTCGCTCCATCTGGTTATTGCTCGCTTCAGCTTCGCTTTCTGTCCTGTCCTCGAAAGACCAAAGCTGTTTTAAAGCAGCTGACTGAATGCTGAGCCAGCCCCCTTCTTTGCCACCATTTTTGTGTAAGGGGACTAACTTGGCACCGTTGCTGCCGAACGCTGGGATCCGCATCACTCACGTACCAAATCTGAAAAACCTTTAGCTGAGCTGATGACGCCAAGATCTTGGGAGATCTTTTCAGATGTTTAATATGTAGTAGACACATACTTACACTATTTTGTGTATTTTTTTTCTAGGTTAATAAAAAAATTGAATCAGCAGAAGATCCTGCAGGTCTCATGTGGAAGCCAGCACTGCTTGGCACTTTCAGATGGTAGGACTTTGCCAAGTTCATTCTCCAACTCAATTATTCAATGAAATATTAAAGTTTTGGTTTCTTTTCATCCTGTGGGTATTCTATGACAATTTTCTGAAATGACTGATAGCGTTGTGGTTCTGAAATATATTTGTAAAGAATTCCCTACTTTCACCAACCTGTCATGACGATTTATACATAAAACACACATTTTCAAAGATATGTATCTATTGAGTCATTTGATGCGGAGATATGGGGGAGATGGAAAGAGCTGAGACTCCACCATACTTGTGTGCGGCAGTCAGGATAGACCTCTGGGGGTATACATTTCTTTGTAAACCGGGTAAGATCAGACACTGTGGCCCTTGCTGTGTCATTGGGTTGGTCTGCAGTGGAGATGTCCATTAAGGCGGCCTTAGTCTAACTAGGTCTAATAGAACATTACGCTCTGATCTGTTGGGGAACTGTGCTCGTTTCCATGTGTTTTGAACGCAATGTGTCCAACATACATTCTCTTCACTATTTCAGATGGGCAGCTCTTTACCTGGGGGCAGAATGCCCAAGGACAACTAGGTCTTGGTCAAGGAATTACACAACAGTCCAGTCCACAACGTGTGAAATCCTTGGAGGGGATACCGCTAGCTCAGGTCACAGCAGGGGGTTATCACAGTTTTGCCTTGTCTCTGTCTGGGGCTGTGTTTGGCTGGGGAAAGAACAGTTCGGGCCAACTTGGATTGAATGATGAACAAGGTAGAGTATAAAGTCTAAAATAAAATGACCGTGCTATATTGACAATCAATTTGACATTATGTGTATGTTACACAGCGTTTTGAGTACTAAGTCTACCAATAAATGAAGAAAAATGGTCAACTGGAGATAATTTGTCCCCCATGCATGTTTATATATCAGTCTTGTAGAAATCCTGCAGACAACAGAGGGGTTAATATCCATTTACATTATCCAATCAGCAGTGTGAATTGACCACTGATCGGCTACTTGTTTACACAGGCAGACCGACGGCGGTAAACGATGCTTACCATGATCTCGGCAGTGCAGGTCCTGTCTACACCACATGATGTGCTGCTAAGAATTATAATATTTTGTTCAGACCAGAAGATCATTTCACCTGACAAACAAGGGTTTTGCTTGTTCACCGTGTGGTGGTCAGCCTGTTTAAACGGCACAATTATTGTGAAACGAATGTTCATAGGAATGCTCATTCACAATAATCTTGCAGTGTTAATGGCCATTTAATCTGCTGATCGGTTCCATATTAGGTTGGAGAAGGCTTAGAGAGAAGGGCGTGCCTTAATGATCATTTTGTCCTACTGTTGACAGGGCTGAGGGGGGGAGGCTCCTGCTGCAGCAGGGTTGTTTTACTACCAGAACAGAACAATGAGGAGAGGAGACATAGCTGACTTTGTAAAACACATGGAGATTTCTTTTTCTCCCATTTAATTGTAATATGAGACATATTGTGATCAGAATGGAGAGGAAGGTTTTAGGATTTTTGGGTGATGGTGTGGATTTTCCATGTTAAGCGTTTCCTTACATATCAGGTCTAGTTCTGGGGGCTTGTACTTCTTTTACATCGTAATTATTTAATATGGAACTGGCAAAAATTTGCTTCTATGATATCACTGCCTTCTATTGTATGAACTAGGAGTTATCTGAAGGCACTGTTGTCATTTCTGTACATGTATTCATGGTAATGAGTAAGATGCCACTGCAATTATAAACTGCACGTAAATTAACAGTCCCTATACCTGCCATCATTATAATCTAATCATTTGTGCTAATTAATTTTCCAGTCCGGGAATCTCCATGTCATGTAAAACCTTTGCGCTCCCAAAAAGTTGTGTATATCAGCTGTGGGCAAGAACACACAGCAGTGCTAACAAAGGTAATAACTAAATGTTCATGGAAAGTGCTACAATCTGGTTTGTTGTGAGAAGGTGACCTCCATGCTTCGTGTTCCAGAATGGTGGACTCTTCACATTTGGAGCCGGAGACCACGGGCAACTGGGACATGACTCCATTCACAATGAGATCAATCCGAGACGTGTACTCGAGCTAATGGGCAGTGAGGTTTCCCAGATCGCATGTGGAAGGTGAGCTTTTCGAATCTGTCGCCAAAACAATAGAGTGATATTGTTTTTCATTTGGACACAGCTAATCGCGCTGTAGTGTGCTGTCTGTGATTTTACATGGGACTGCAGATAAAGCTATTGAGTTGCTATAATATACTAAAGAAGCACATACATGATGGTTTAATTCTGGCTACGTAGTACACCTAATTTGTGTGTAGTATCCATAACATTGTTTGGTCAGTATCTGGAATTAGAGATGCTATTCCGAAGTCATAATGAGCTCTTGAGAAATGCATAATGTTAATGCACTAAAGACAGAAAATATTGCTCCAGTGTGTGTATTGTCTTTACAGAAGATTTTTGGTGCTATTGTAACATTTCTTATTGTTTACTTATTACTTCTTGTTATTATTGTAACATAACATCCATGCAAAATTAAGTACTTCTGCAATTTATTTTTGTCCCACAACTGTGCTGTTTAGCAGATCTCAACCCCGGTCACATAATGCTGACCCACTCTTTCCAAATTCCTCTAACATCCCATACTTTTTACTGACCCTTTTTAGGCATAAGTGATGTCTGATGCATCCTAAATCAATGTCCCAGAAGGGGTGACCGGCTCCCTCAGTACACGTGCATTGGCTCTTCATCACTGTGCATGCGCATAGGTTCTGTGCATCATAAACATGCACATACATCAGAATCTGGGAACCAATTAGCATCCCGAAAAGTTATAGTATGACTTGCTCAAGCTAAAAAGTGCTGTTATGAGTAAGATTTTATACAGCTATAGAACTAGCACAGAGGAAGCACAAAGCTTACACTTCAAATGCTGGGAAATGTAGCCTTAGGAGTCAGGAGTGACTGAGATGCAAACAAATGGGTGTAAGGTAGTGAGAGCTAGGAGACTGTAAGAAGGCAAGATAAAAAAATATTGAGGCTATTGGTAGTTACTTTAAATAAACCTGTATTGTCTATTAAAATTACTTTTTGGTTGTGGATAATGCCTTTTATAGTACCTTGAAATAATGCATTATGATTCATGCCACATTTTGTTGTATGTATTTCAACAGGTATGTTGTAGTATACCCAATAGAAGCACTGTAGTTTATATTGGCTATATAAAAACATAATAGGTGATATTTTTGGAGGGGTGGAAGGGGGTAGGATAAGGATGCCAAAACAGATCGCACAGTACAAGATGTAAACCATGTACTGCAAACTGATCAAAGAACAGTTGATGAAAAACCTTGACTTAATCTGTGTGTTGCAAAACGCCCATGTTAAATTTTTCTTCTAAGGTCTCAGAGGTCAAGTTAAAATAGGTCTTAATCCATAATCTGATTTTATCCCAAATCCTAACTTTTAATCTAACCCGAGATTGAACGCTAAACCAGTGAATTGCTAATCTTCTAAAGAGTTTGTTCTCTGAACTCACCAATGCTGAGAAGTTTTACACAGGGCAAATTGTACCCAAACCTCATGATTTGGGATGATAAAAGTGTACCTCCAGTGACAGAGAAAAGTGAGTGTGCATAATACTCGTTTTTAGCCATTTGGCTGTTCCGGGCGGTCTTCTGGGTTTCTGTCACCCACTCTGTAGAATGTAATGTGATTGTACTGTGCAGAATATAGAAATCTAAGAGACTTCATGGACCAGTTGTCTGTCTCTGAGCCAAATGAGAGCAAAATCACTAATTAAACCGATTGGAAGGAGCAATTATCGTTTTTCTGTATTACTGAAGGTACATTCGTTACATAAGGTTAGTGCTCTAAACTGACGGGGGTCCAAGGATAAGTTACCATTCGAAGATGGAAAAGCCCCCTTAAGATAGGGAAAATAACTTTCAGATTATAACGATCTGTTGCTGATGTTTGGGAATTATTGTTCTGCCTGGAAATCTTGCCATCTTCAGGGTTAATTTTGAGCACAGTGACATTTTGCCTTTTCTTTATTTTTTTTTTTTTTGGTGGTAATGGAGCAATTTGCAGCTGTTTAATTTTTTGCTTTCTCAGGGTTAGTAGTTAATTAGCCAATCGGGATCATTGAGTAATATTTTGTTCGCATGTTCATCTTGATTTCCATTTCTAACCAAAAGTAAAACATAGTGCCATGTCCATCACCCAACAGAACTTATAATTGGGTACCGTCATGTTTTATTGTGGCTTCAATTGTTTTGCTGGGACTATAAGTGCTATTCCCATCAAATCTACTAAAATCTGAGTCATTTAAAAAAAAAAAAAAGTGTGACTAGAATACACCTTTGCTTCCTACAACTAAATTGTGAATAATAAGAAAGTTTTTACAATAGGTCAGAACTGCCTGTCGTCTTACATATGTGACTTTTTTTTGTGTTTTTTCAGCTTAGTAACATTGTATGCATTTATTTTTTGCCTCTAGACGGCATACTGTCGCTTTTGTGCCTTCTTCGGGGGTTCTCTATGCATTTGGATGTGGAGAACATGGACAGCTTGGTACTGGATACACGAGTAATGTCATTTGTCCTACAGCAGTAAAAGGGAGATGGGCCGCTCACAGCGTACAGAACCCACCCTCAGTTGGTTAGTATATATTGTGAATCATTGCCCTTTGCGTATATAAAACAGGCTAATGCGATTCATGTGTGTGTGTTGTTTGTCTATATAGATGTACAGTATGTTTATATACTGCTCTATCTTAATATTAAAATCTCTGGCTTAACCCCTTCACGCCGCAGCTCATTTTCGTTTTTTTTCTATTTTTCCCCTTCTTCCCAGAGCCCAAAAAATTATTTTTCCTTCAATATGGCCATGTGATGACTTGTTTTTTGTGGCACAAGTTGTACTTTTGAAGGATACCATTGCTTTTACCATATCGTGTACTGGAAAACAGGAAAAAAAAAATCCAAGTGCGGTGAAATTGCCAAAAAAGTACAATTCCACAATTGATTATTTTTTTTTTTTACCATGTTCACTAAATGCTAAAACTGAACTGCCATTATGATTCTCCGGGTCATTACAAGCTTGTGGATACCAAACATGTGTAGGTTGTTTTTTATTTAAGTGGTGAAAAAAAAATCCAAAGTTTGTTTAAAAAAAAAAAAAAAAAAATTTGGTACTGGGTGAGGGGCTTATTTTTTGGGTAGCAAACTGACATTTTTATTGATACCATTTTAGTGTAGATACAATGATTTGATCACCCGTTATTGCATTTAATGCAATGTTGCGGCAACAAAACGTAATACTTTTTTTTCGCTATACTGTTTACCGATCGGAGTAATTCTTTTCATATCTTGATAGATTGGGCGATTCTGAACATGGCAACACCAAATGTGTATATTTTTTTTTTTTGTTTTATTTTTAGTGGGGGCGAATGGGGGTGGTTTTAACGTTATTTTTTTAAATGTTTTTATATGTTTAAAAACTTTTTTTCTTACTTTACACTGACTTCAATAGTCTCCATGGGAGACTAGAAGCTGCGATCATCCAATCGTTTGTGCTACATATAGCAGAGCTTCAGCCCTGCTCTATGTAGCAGAAATTCTCACTTGGTATGAGCGCCGACAGCTGGGCGGCGCTCATGGCAATCGGCAATGACAACCACAGGGGTCTCCTGCAGACATGTATGGCACATGTCGTGAAGGGGTTAATATGGAGTAGGTTCTCGGTCTTCTTCCAAAACCACTATGACCCATCGAGGCATGCTTGCAAGATCTCATACACGTCCTGTGTACTGGCACCAAGACACTAGCACCAGGTTCTATATATATTTATATTTATTGATACATTTCCCACTCCATTATTTATTTATTTTTTCTTAAGACACCGTGTCTGCGAATTCACAGATACAGTGTCTTCAATAAAATGGCGCTGTAGATCGTGGTATGCGCACGCGCTGACTATGGCATCATTTTATTTAAATAATGTACTACGTCAACACAGTATTGCGGCCATAGGGATAATGGCGATGAGCGGTGCATGCGCACAGACAGCTATGTTAATGTTGTAGTACATTACTTTAATAAAATGGTGCCGGAGTCAGCGCATGCGCATACCGCGTTATCCTGCACCATTTTCTTTAAAAAAAAAAAAAGGCATCAGATGCACACGCGCTGACTCCGTAGCCATTTTATTGAAGTGTTGTACTGCAAAATTAAAAGGAACCTGTCACCAGAAATAACGCTATTAACTTGCAGATATGTGGTTAATTTGCAGGTTTACAGTTTTATTATGCTGCACAAAGCCGAATGCAGTGGGTAGAAAATTAACTTTATTCTCTCCGCCAGCATACGTTTTCAGTCATGGAAGTTGGGGCGGTGCCGGTTCGGCCGCTGTAACCGTGCCCCCTGCACTGACTTCCACTGGCTCCATGTTGATACCGTCAGTCAGGGTCGGGAGTGTGGTTACAGCGCTGCTCTGTATTCTCAGAGCAATGACTGAACCGGTGCCGCCCCTGACCCTGGGCAGCATAATAACACTGTTATCCTGCTGGTTAACAGTGTTATTTCTGGTGACAGGTTCCCTTTTATATAGCACAAAATGTACCAATAATGTCAGCGATACCGGTAAATATTTAAATAAAATGACGCCGAAGTCAGCACGTGCGCATACCGCACTATCTGGCGCCATTTTGTTGAATACTGTGTGCAAATTTATCTTCAATAAAATTGTACCGGAGATCGCGCTATGCGCAGGCATTGACTCATAGGAGATCGCAGTATGTCCTCATGGCGCAGTGTTGGGGTGTAAGCTCAACGCCCACTTGTGGATATCAGGCTCTCATACCACCCACATGGTGTGTTTCTGACAGTTTGAGAAGACACATGGATGTTGGTGGCCTGCTGGAAATCATTTTGCAGGGCTCTGGCACTGCTCCTCCTGTTCCTTTTTGCAAAAAGGAGGAGGTAGCGGTCCTGCTGCTGGGTTGTTGTCCTCCTATGGCCCCACCATGTCTCATGGTGTACTGGCTCGCATTGATGTGCCATCCTGGATGAGCTGCACTACCTGAGCAACTTTTGTGGATTGTAGACACTGCCTAATGCTACTGTACAGTGCTTCTAGAGGTTAGAGCAATGACAAAATGGAAAAGTGACCAAAACAACAGCCAAAAAGGATGAGAACAGAGAAATGGTCTGTGGTCACTCCCTGCAGAACCACTCCTTTATAATGGCTATCTTGCTAATTGCCCATCATTTGTACCTGTTGTCTGTTCCATTTGCACAACAGCAGGAGAAATTGATTCACAATCTGTGTTGCTTCATAACTGGACAGGATAATTTCACAGAAGTGTGCTTAACTTGGAGTTATATTGTGTTGTTGTTTTCTTTTTTTCTTACTAAATATATATATATGTGTTGTGAATGTGCTAGAAATGAATTCTGAGCAGAAGCTCCCTCTGGTGGTTACAAACAGTACTGAACTATCCAATGAAGATTGGCGATCAGGTGTTACTGACTGGTCTTATATAAGGGAGGTTCCCTCCCATCAGGGTTGCCGGTGATCAATTGTTCTGGTCTCATCTTTGATTCCTGTTCACTTTGTAGCTTGCTGTTTCGTGCCTGCATCTTCTGCTAACAGATAAGACATTTTCTTCTTTTAGTTTTTTGTGCTTGCTTTTTGCATTTTGTCCTGCACTTCTGTGGGGGTCTGCCGGGTCCCCTCCGGGGGCTTGTGCTCCTCTCAGTTTAGTTCAGCCACTGTTGTTTGTTCATTTGCCTTTTCCAGTTTTTTCAGTGGCTGCTGTTTAGTTTTTGTTACACCAGAGAACTAATTTAGGTGGTAGAGGTCGTGTGATCTCAGGTGTTTTTGTAATTAGTAGAGTTGGTACTTTTCAGGGTTTTTTGGGATTGCAGTAAGTGTCCTTCCTATCCTTTTCTATTTAGGAAGTTTGGGCCCCAACGTTTGCTCATACTATTTTCTATCTGTGTCTGTATTTTCTCTTGTCTAACCGCCATTACATGTTTGGGGGCTTTCTATGTTCTTTGGGGATCTGCTCCGGGGCAGATAGTTTTCCTCTTTCTGTCTTTAGGTGTAGTTAGCTTCTCAGGCTGTGACGAGGCGTCTAGGACCAACTTAGGTACGCTCCACGGCTGTCTTTAGTTGTGGTGGTTAGTCAGGGTACTGCAATCCCATAGATTCCAACCTCTCTGGTGTATTTCCTTTTTTGCTTGCTCTCCTCAGCTACCAAATCATAACAGTATCACCCGGGCCCCAAAAACTGATATTTGTATGGTACTCACAGAAGGGAAAAATAGTGTTAAAGAAAGAAGATTGTCAGAGATTTTTTTTTTTTTTTCCCTCTGTATCTCTGGGTGCTGAGGAGGATTTTTTTTTTCTCTCAATGGAGTTTGCACAGTTGTCTGGCCGTGTGGATCAGCTTGCCACTGAAGTTCGGAGTATTGCTACCTATCTTGCGAGGTTGCCTGTTGTGGAACCTAGGATTCCCATGCCAGATTTGTTTTTAGGGGTTCGAGCTAAATTTCTGAATTTCAAAAATAACTGTAAGTTGTTTTTTGCCTTGAAATCTAAGTCCTCAGGAAACGCAGCACAGCAGGTTCAAATTGTCATCTCTCTCCTGCGCGGCGATCCTCAGGATTGGGCTTTTTCCCTGACACCTGGGGATCCTGTTTTGAGTAATGTTGATGCATTTTTTCAGGCTCTGGGGTTATTGTACGATGAGCCTAATGTCACTGATCAAGCTGAAAAAGCCTTGTTGGCATTAAATCAGGGGCTTGAGGACGCTGAGTTATACTGTCAGAGATTCCGAAGGTGGGCAGTCCTGACCAAATGGAATGACGATGCTTTGGCAGCCCTTTTTCGGAAGGGTCTGTCAGAGAATGTAAAGGATGTTATGGTGGGATTCCCTGTCCCCTCTGGTCTCAATGATTCTATGTCATTAGCGATTCAAATTGACAGACGTTTGCGTGAGCGTAGAGGTATGCGTGGAATAGTGTTACCTTGTGAACCAGCTTCTGAACCCATGCAGTGTGATAGAGTGGCTTCTGGGGCACAGCGTCATGAGTTTCAAAAACGCAATGGGTTATGTTTCTACTGTGGTGATGCCTCTCATGCTATTTCAGTCTGCCCTAAGCGGGGAAGACGTTTTGCACGCTCAGTTGTCTTGGGTAGTGTTCAGACTAAATTTTTGTTGACTGTTACCCTGATTTGCTCCCTGTCCACATTTTCTGCTCAGGCTTTCGTTGATTCGACAGCAGCTATTAACCTGATGGATTTTGATTTTGCTAAACATTGTGGGTTTCCCTTGATACCCTACAGAAGTCTATTCCCCTACTGGGGATCGATTCTACCCCTTTGGCTGAGAATAAACCTCAGGTCTCTACTCAGGTGATAATGAGGGTTGAACCTGATCATCAGGAGAGTGCAAATTTTTGGTGCTGTATAATCTGCATGACATTATCGTACTGGGTTTCCCTTGGTTACAGTCTCATAATCCTGTTTTGGATTGGAAATCTGTGTCTGTAACCAGTTGGGGCTGCCAATGTGTTAATACCAACACTCCTGTTTTTTCTGCCTCCCCCCAGGCTCAGGATGTTCCTGACTTTTTGACTGATTTTTCTGATGTGTTTAGCGAAAGTAAATCTGCATCCTTGCCCCCCCATAGGAGCTATGACTGCGCTATTGAATTAGTGCCTGGTAGTAAATTCCCTAAAGGTCGCCTTTTTAACTTGTCTGTACCTGAACATGACGCTATGCGGTCTTATATCAAGGAGTCATTGGAGAAGGGTCATATCAGACCATCCTCTTCACCCTTGGGTGCCGGTTTTTTCTTTGTGGCCAAAAAGGATGGTTCATTAAGGCCGTGTATTGATTATCGTCTCTTGAACAATATCACTGTGAAATATCAATATCCGTTACCCTTGATTTCTGACCTGTTTTCCAGGGTGAAAAGTGCTACTTGGTTTACCAAGCTTGACCTCAGGGGGCATATAACCTTATTCGCATTAAGCACGGGGATGAATGGAAGATGGCATTTAATACCCCAGAGGGGCATTTTGAGTACCTAGTGATGCCCTTTGGGCTCACTAATGCTCCTTCTGTCTTCCAGTCCTTCATGAATGACATTTTCAGGGATTTTTTGGATAAATTTCTGATTGTTTATTTGGATGATATCTTGATTTTTTTCCAATGACTGGGACTCTCATGTGAAACATGTTCGGACTGTGTTCCAGATTTTGAGAGAGAATGCTCTGTATGTGAAGGGATCAAAGTGTCTTTTTGGCGTACAGAGGATCTCATTTCTGGGATTCATTTTGTCCCCATCTGTTATTGAAATGGACCCGGTCAAGGTTCAGGCCATCTGTGATTGGGTCCAACCTACTTCATTAAAGGCTCTTCAAAGATTCTTGGGTTTTGCCAATTTTTATTGTAAATTTATTGGTAATTTCTCTGTTATTGTTAAACCATTGACTGATTTGACCAAAAAGGGTTCTGATGTGGTGAATTGGCCTCCTGAGGCAGTCTCTGCGTTTCAGGAACTTAAGCAGAGATTCACTTCTGCTCCTGTTCTACGGCAGCCTGATGTTTCTCTGCCATTTCAGGTGGAGGTTGATGCCTCTGAAATTGGGGCAGGTGCCGTTTTGTCCCAAAGAGATCCAGAGACCTCTAAAAGTAACCCTTGTGCCTTTTTCTCTCGAAAATTTTCTCCAACTGAACGTAATTATGACGTGGGTAATCGGGAGTTATTGGCCATGAAGTGGGCTTTTGAAGAGTGGAGACATTGGCTGGAGGGAGCCAAACATCAGGTGGTGGTCCTCACGGACCATAAGAATCTGGTTTATCTGGAATCAGCCAAGCGACTTAATCCTAGACAGGCCAGATGGGCCTTGTTTTTCACACGTTTTAATTTTGTGGTTTCCTTTCTTCCTGGCACTAAGAATGTTAAGGCAGATGCCCTCTCGAGGAGTTTCCTTGCGGACTCTCCTGAGTTATCTGATCCTGCTGTTATTTTGAAAGAGGGTGTAGTTCTTTCTGCCATCTCGCCCAATTTGAGACTGGCTCTGGAAGGGTGTCAGGAGGATAAACCCGAGCGCTGCCCTATTGGGAAATTGTTTGTCCCAGACCGATGGAAAAAGAGTGTGATGTCTGAGATTCATTGTTCCGCGTTGGCCGGTCATCCCGGAATTTTTGGTACCAGAGACTTGGTTAGTTGGTCTTTTGGTGGCCTACTTTGTCTCGTGACGTCAGGGAATTTGTGCAGTCCTGCAGGACTTGCTCTCGCTCCAAGCCTTGCTCTCGCTCTAGTGGTTTGTTGATGCCATTGCCTGTGCCCAAGAGACCATGGACCCATATCTCTATGGATTTCATTTCCGACCTCCCTGTTTCTCAGAGAATGACCGTTATCTGGGTGATTTGTGATAGGTTTTCCAAAATGATACATCTTGTGCCATTACCTAAGTTGCCTTCCTCCTCTGAATTGGTGCCTTTGTTCCTTCAGCACGTGGTTCGGTTACATGGCATTCCTGAGAACATTGTGTCTGACAGAGGAGTCCAGTTTGTTTCCAGATTTTGGAGGACTTTTTGTTCTAAACTTGGTGTTCAATTGTCTTTCTCCTCTGCTTTCATCCTCAGACCAATGGACAAACTGAGAGAACAAACCAGACATTGGAGACTTATCTGAGATGCTTTGTGTCTGCTGATCAGGATGACTGGGTCTCTTTTTTGCCTTTGGCTGAGTTTGCTCTTAATAATAGGGCTAGCTCTGCCACTTTGATGTCTCCATTTTTCTGCAATTTTGGGTTTCACCCTCGATTTTCTTCAGGACAGACGGAGACTTCTGTCTGTCCAGGTGTTGACTCTGTTGTGGAGCGTATGCAGCAGATTTGGGACCAGGTAGTGGAGAGGTTGTCCCTCTCTCAGGAGAGGGCCCAGCGGTTTGCCAACCGGCATAGGACTGATGGTCCTCGGTTTGAAGTGGGGAACTTGGTCTGGTTGTCCTCAAGAAATATCCCTATGAGAGTTGCATCTCCTAAGTTTAAGCCTAGGTTCATTGGACCTTATAAGATCATGGAGATTCTTAATCCTGTTTCCTTTCGTTTACTTCTTCCAGGGACATTTAAGATCCATAACGTGTTCCACAAGTCCTTATTGAAGAGGTTTGTCGAGCCAGTGGTTCCTATGGCTGTGCCTCCTGACCCTGTTTTGGTTGAGGGCAATCTGGAGTATGTGGTTGAGAAAATATTGAATTCTCGTTTTTTCTAGACGGAAACTCCAGTATTTGGTTAAGTGGAGAGGTTATGGTCAGGAGGACAATTCTTGGGTGTTTGCTTCGGACATCCATGCTAGGAGACTCATCCGTGCGTATCACAGAGCTCATCCTGACCGACCTGGTTGCTCAAATGAGGGTTCGGTGACCCCTCCTAAAGGGGGTGAGTACTGTTGTGAATGTGCTAAAAATGAATTCTGAACAGAAGCTCCCTCTGGTGGTTACAAACAGTACTGAACTATCCAATGAAGATTGTAAGATTGGCGATCAGGTGTTACTGACTGGTCTTATATAAGGGAGGTTCCCTCCCATCAGGGTTGCCGGTGATTAATTGTTCTGGTCTCATCTTTGATTCCTGTTCACTTTGTAGCTTGCTATTTCGTGCTTGCATCTTCTGCTAACAGATAAGACATTTTCTTCTTTTAGTTTTTTGTGCTTGCTTTTTGCATTTTGTCCTGCACTTCTGTGGGGGTCTGCCGGGTCCCCTCCGGGGGCTTGTGCTCCTCTCAGTTTAGTTCAGCCACTGTTGTTTGTTCATTTGCCTTTTCCAGTTTTTTCAGTGGCTGCTGTTTAGTTTTTGTTACACCAGAGAACTAATTTAGGTGGTAGAGGTCGTGTGATCTCAGGTGTTTTTGTAATTAGTAGAGTTGGTACTTTTCAGGGTTTTTTGGGATTGCAGTAAGTGTCCTTCCTATCCTTTTCTATTTAGGAAGTTTGGGCCCCAACGTTTGCTCATACTATTTTCTATCTGTGTCTGTATTTTCTCTTGTCTAACCGCCATTACATGTTTGGGGGCTTTCTATGTTCTTTGGGGATCTGCTCCGGGGCAGATAGTTTTCCTCTTTCTGTCTTTAGGTGTAGTTAGCTTCTCAGGCTGTGACGAGGCGTCTAGGACCAACGTAGGTACGCTCCACGGCTGCCTTTAGTTGTGGTGGTTAGTCAGGGTACTGCAATCCCATAGATTCCAACCTCTCTGGTGTATTTCCTTTTTTGCTTGCTCTCCTCAGCTACCAAATCATAACACACACACTATATATATATATATATATATATATTATATATATTTACACTTCTCATATGTAATAGTTTTTCACTGTGTTCATTCTTCACCTTCTGCCTGATAACCCCCTCCTTTGCTTAACAGGAACCATCGCAGCAATATATAATGTCCTTTACACCTCCAGACCAGGGTTCACTTGCCTTGTGTGCTTAGCCTGTGTTGTGTATCCATTGTATTAATCCTACAGTAAACTAGTGTTTGTTTTCCCTGAACAGATCCATCTCCGTGCACCATGATCAAACACATTTTCTCCGGATGGAATAAAACATTTGTAATTTGTTCAAAGCCAGAGGTGAGATATAGAATGTACAGTAGATCAGTCCATGCTGCTGTGTACTTCTACTAGAGATGTAGCAAAGGTTGCCTTGACTTGGAAAACACCAGTACAGTGATTATCCTGACACAAAAAGGTGTAATTTTACACTTATCTTGGAATCAGTAAATGGCTTGTGCTTTGTTAAAATCCTGTTAAACAAGTTGTCCACTACTTGGACAATCTTTTTCTCATACCTCTCACTTAGCCCTGATAAAATAATAAAGCCTATACGCACCTCCGGTGCTGGTGCCTTTCCCGCTGTGTCGGCACTCACTCTCCCAAGGGCTCTCGTGCTGTTGTTGTGATGGTGGCGCCCAATCAGTGCTGGCGTCACTGTCCCCGCCTTTGGACAAATTGAACATGAAGAGGAAGCCAGGGATCAGCTGCAGCCCGGACTTGCTCTTCATGTTCGATTTGTCCAAAGGCAGGGACAGTAACGACAGGATGATTGTGCGCCACCGTCATGTGTCGGAACAACTGCACGAGTGCCGTGGGGAGAGTGAGTACCGACACCGTGGGATGGGAGTATAGGCTTTATTATTTCAGCAGCAGAACGGAAGGAAAGGAGACACACTAGTCATAACTAGTGGGTAGGCGGAGCCCAGATGGGATAGACACCTCAGATTAAAAAAGTGTTGACCGGCCCCTCCAGCTCGGGCTCCTCCTACTCAGCTCTCCAGTTTTCAATTTGAGGTCAGAGAAGATAGTCGCTGCTGGAAGCAGCTCCTCAGAAGATTTTATTATTTTTTATCGGACAAGAGACTTGGATCACCTAATGTGGTCTAGAGGTCTCGGGGGTCTCAGCGCTGCTGGACTCCAACCTCTCCCTTGGCGGATCTGTATTACCCTATATGGTGGTCCCTGCAGAACCCTGCCGGCCCGGGGGGATGAGGATGGCTTCCCTGGCGGAGACGCAAACCGCGCTGCAGGGGTCACTGCGATCCCCGCCCTGGGGGGAAGCATGGGCACGCGCCAGAAACCCCTGGGGGTCCCTGTGGCGCATGGCGGGGTGAGTACTCCACATTTTTATAATGTGTATGAGTGATTCAGCGGCTGCTGCGGCAGCCGCTGTTACATTATATGTGGTGACTGTTATATTTTGTCCGCAGGTGGATGCCTGCAGGACGGAGATCGCGGGACCGGAGAATGGAGGAGTCCCGCACTTTTTCTTTGAAGGCGGGGGGCGTGGCTTCACGCTTCCCGGGCAGGAAGCGCTCACTGAGCGCGATTTTCCTCTGCCTTCTCTTCCGGCTGCCTCCTCAGTGCGGCGGCCATTGCAGCGCTCCGGGCTCCTCACTCTCCGTTCCTCCGCGCACAAGATTAAGAAGACAGCACCGCGAAGTTTAACTGTGAGTCGCTTCTGCCTATCAGGGCAGAAGCTTAAAGACTGCTCTCCCCCGCAGCGCAGGGCTCTGCCACACTGAACGTCGCTAAAGTTAGCAACGCTTTTTAAGTCGCAGGACTTTTATGAGATGCGAAAAAAGACGCAATATTTTAGCGATTTTTTTTCGTTTAGTGTGGCATTCCTTGAGGACGTTTCTGTCAGCACCTGCTTCCTCATAAGAGGCACCTGGGGCTCACACATCTGTCACATTAATACAGGTTGTGGAGAGCTTGTGACTTTAACCCCTTATCAGGCGGTTAACCCTTAATGGTGGGACAGCTGGGGTAACCCTTTCTTTAAGAGTTAACCCTTCAGCGTTCGTCTCATTTTTTTCTAGAAACCACACTGTTTCTTGTTACTGTCAGGTTTAACCTGCCATTGTACTGGGTAAGACATGTCGGATCAGAACCCAGGTGCGGACCATGTCCCGACTCCGCTACAAGATCGGTCTCGTGTATCTGACACAGAGACATCGACCGCGTCAAGCGCAGCGGTTGGAGGACCCAGTGATGTAAAGATGGAGGCTCTCACTCGTTCGATTGATAGCCTATCTAACCTTATAGGTTATTGGGTGTCACTCATGGCAGGAAGCGACACAGGCCGGTGACTTCTTTCATATATAGCGACTCAGAGAGTTCTGATATGGAGGGTTCCCCTTTAAGTTCAGGGGGAATACCCGATTCGGATAAAGAAGATCAGCAAAGGCACTCTGCCTCTTTTTCGGGCCGTGTAGAAGCTTTAATTGAAGCTATGAGAGAGGCGTTACAGTTACAGGAGGAGGTAACTACTCGTCCTGGTAAGTCGGCCCGGATGTTTCAGGAGTCGCATAACGCAGGGTGGATTGATTTAAATCACGCCGATTTAAATCAACGATTTAAATCATGATTTAAATCAAATGATTTTTTTCTATTTAAATCAGATC
>JARQOD010000001.1:279993711-280029451 GCA_033576555.1 Oophaga sylvatica
AACCCAAAAATCTTTGAAGAGCCTTTAATGAAGTAGGTTGGACCCAATCACAGATGGCCTGAACCTTGACTGGGTCCATTTCAATAACAGATGGGGACAAAATGAATCCCAGAAATGAGATCCTCTGTATGCCAAAAAGACACTTTGATCCCTTCACATACAGAGCATTCTCTCTCAAAATCTGGAATACAGTTCGAACATGTTTCACATGAGAGTCCCAGTCATTAGAAAAAATCAAGATATCATCCAAATAAACAATCAGAAATTTATCCACAAAATCCCTGAAAATGTCATTCATGAAGGACTGGAAGACAGAAGGAGCATTAGTGAGCCCAAAGGGCATCACAAGGTACTCAAAATGCCCCTCCGGGGTATTGAATGCCGTCTTCCATTCATCCCCGTGCTTAATGCGAATAAGGTTATATGCCCCCCTGAGGTCAAACTTGGTAAACCAAGTAGCGTTTTTCACCCTGGAAAACAGGTCAGAAATTAAGGGTAACGGGTATTGATATTTCACAGTAATATTGTTCAAAAGACGATAATTAATACACGGCCTTAATGAACCATCCTTTTTGGCCACAAAGAAAAAACCGGCACCTAAGGGTGAAGAGGATGGTCTGATATGACCCTTCTCCAATGACTCCTTGATATAAGACCGCATAGCGTCATGTTCAGATACAGACAAGTTAAAAAGGCGACCTTTAGGGAATTTACTACCAGGCACTAATTCAATAGCGCAGTCATAGCTCTATGGGAGGCAAGGATGCAGATTTACTTTCGCTAAATACATCAGAAAAATCAATCAAAAAGTCAGGAACATCCTGAGCCTGGGGGGAGGCAGAAAAAACAGGAGTGTTGGTATTAACACATTGGCAGCCCCAACTGGTTACAGACACAGATTTCCAATCCAAAACAGGATTATGAGACTGTAACCAAGGGAAACCCAGTACGATAATATCATGCAGATTATACAGAACCAAAAATTTGCAGCACTCTTGATGATCAGGTTCAACCCTCATTATCACCTGAGTAGAGAACTGAGGTTTATTCTCAGCCAAAGGGGTAGAATCGATCCCCAGTAGGGGAATAGACTTCTGTAGGGGTATCAAGGGAAACCCACAACGTTTAGCAAAATCATAATCCATCAGGTTAATAGCTGCTC
Source organism: Oophaga sylvatica (assembly GCA_033576555.1). NCBI lineage: Eukaryota > Metazoa > Chordata > Amphibia > Anura > Dendrobatidae > Oophaga > Oophaga sylvatica. Next base: position 279,994,874 of record JARQOD010000001.1, read on the forward strand.
CAGAATCAACGAAAGCCTGAGCAGAAAATGAGGACAGAGAGCATATCAGAGTGACAGTTAATAAAAACTTAGTCTGAACACTACCCAAGACAACTGAGCGTGCAAAACTAAGTAACAAAATACGTGTGCACAGTCAATGTGCCGGTGCAAGAGTAAGTTCCCAAACCATATGCAAATGTAAGATAAACTCTGCACTCAACTTTGAATGATAATGGTGTAATTTTATTATAGTTCAGTGATGTCAAACGTTTCGGTCAGCAGACCTTCTTCAGTAACTATACAAAATAATAAATGGTTCGACAGATTTCATGGAAAATATATGCCAAAATATCTTATTTACAAAAAAATAAAGTATATACATGGTATCAAGACTTGTTCCGAAGCAAATTTAGGAAGAGGCAAGGTTGGTTCAGTCATAAATCTTATTCAGAGAGAGAGGAGCATAAACATACATACCGTATATCACAGAACAATGCTGTCAATGTGAATCAATCAGACTTATATCCTATAGTGACCAGAAGAAAGGGTGATATTGTTCACCTAGACATGAATTCCCATAGAGCACAATAATGTGAGGCTGACTGGCTGCTTACCCTGAGGGGTTAATGCGGTTCCTGCCGCAGGTAAGTAAAGACTGTGAGATAACATGTGAGAATTATAACAGTGAGTGCTCACAGTGGTTGGTTCAGAGCTGCTGAGTAATAGTACATACCGTGAATCTCAGTGTCAAAAGGGAGATCCGTTTCAGGAGTGAAATGAGGATAATAGGTATGACCTATAATTACTAAAGCACACATAAAAGTGTGAGTAGCAGAGTCTGGGCTGTGAGACGCGTGCATTAGATATATACAGAGTTAACCTTACTGTGAGGAGGATAAGGTCTTAATAGAGCCTGTGTTGTGGCCTGTAAGGAGACATAGCACATAAACACTCAGAGTGGTGAACGCTGATAGAGGGTGCTTATGAAGCGGTTCAGTTACCTTGCCCAGGATGGCAGTTGTCGCGGTGTCCACCGCTGGAGTAGTGCAGTGATAGCTACCTGGGGTGAGTTTATATGGACGCCAGTGCCATGTGTTCAAGTGTGAGACTTCCTGGTTCCGGCTAGACCGGAAGTGACGTGCCCGGAAGTGCAGAATGCGGTCCATGTGCGTTCCATGGGTTCTGAGGTATGGGAGTGTGCTTAAGGCAGCGCATGCTCAGTGGTGGTTTGAAGGTTGAAACGCAGCTCAGTCTTAGAAGTACAGTAAAGGGGTGGGAAAAAGGCTGGTGAGGATTTTCTAAGTGCCCATAGTTTCTGGCAGTCAATATAGGTGACTCTAGAGAAAGGGAGAAGATGTAATTAGAGAAAATCACAAAATTGACAATTCAAATAAATGACAATAAATCATAGTCCCTATTGAGACCCTTAGGGGTGAGTGTTTCCAGTGTGTGGATCCAATACGATTCCCGTTTTTTCAATAGTGCGATCCGATCGCCACCCCGTCTTAATGGAGGTATATGGTCAATAACCTGAAACTGTAGTTGCGAAATGGTATGACCCTTTGAGTGAAAGTGGTATGGTACTGGAAGTAATAAATTGGCACAACGTATGGTGGACTTGTGTTTAGAAATTCTGTCTTTCACTGGAAGGGTGGTTTCCCCGACATAAAGCAAACCACATGGGCACTTGATAAGGTAGATTACAAATGACGTGTCGCATGTGTAAAAATCTTTAATGTGGAATGTTTTTCCTGTATGGGGATGATGAAAACGGTCACCTTTGAGGACATTGCTACACTGAGCACAGTGTAGACACGGATATGTCCCAGTCTTAGGACGAGCAAGAAACTTCTGTCTAATGGGTGTTAAAGGGCCTATGTCGGCCCTAATCAGACTGTCTTTGATGTTGGGTGGTCTTTTAAAACAGGGTAAAAATGGTACCTGAAATTCGGGAATGTTCGGATGGGCTGTGGATAAGAGGTGCCAATGACGTTTAATTGTTTTGTGTAGTAAGAATGCAAAGGGATGGTAGGAGTGGATGAAGGGGATTCGTTTAGTATCTCTATTGAGACGTGTCTGTGGTACATGGTTCTTAGATTCTTCCAAAAGGGGCAGCGGGTATCCTCTCTTGGAGAATTTCAGAGACATGTCTTGAAGGCGGGCTGTGCGGAGAGAGTCATTGGTGACTATCCGTTTGACGCGTTGAAATTGCGAGATGGGGATCGATTTCTTGACAGACGGGGATGGAAACTGGAATAATGTAAAATTCTGTTTTTGTCCGTTGGTTTGACAAATAAATCTGTTGTAATAAAGCCATCATTATCTTTCATCACCATGGTATCTAGAAAATTGATTTTCTGTGAGTCATGAGATATGGTGAAGGTGATGCCTGGCCATGTAGAATTAAGAAAGGACAGGAATTGTTGCAGGGATTCTACCGTGCCACTCCATAGACAAAACACGTCATCGATATACCGTTTCCACAGTAAAACGTACTGTGAAAACAAGGGATGTTTATAGATGTGGGTGGTTTCAAAGTCCGCCATGTACGTGTTGGCATAAGGGGTGCAAAACGTCTTCCCCGCTTAGGGCAGACTGAAATAGCATGAGAGGCATCACCACAGTAGAAACATAACCCATTGCGCTTTCGAAACTCATGACGCTGTGCCCCAGACACCACTCTATCACACTGCATGGATTCAGAAGCAGGTTCACAAGGCAACACTATTCCACGCATACTTCTCCGCTCACGCAAACGTCTGTCAATTTGAATCGCTAATGACATAGAATCATTGAGACCAGAGGGGACAGGGAATCCCACCATAACATCCTTTACATTATCTGACAGACCCTTCCGAAAAAGGGCCGCCAAAGCGTCGTCATTCCACTTGGTCAGGACTGCCCACCTACGGAATCTCTGACAGTATAACTCAGCGTCATCAAGCCCCTGATTTAATGCCAACAAGGCTTTTTCAGCTTGATCAGTGACATTAGGCTCATCGTACAATAACCCCAAAGCCTGAAAAAATGCATCAACATCACTCAAAACAGGATCCCCAGGTGTCAGGGAAAAAGCCCAATCCTGAGGATCGCCGCGCAGGAGAGAGATGACAATTTTAACCTGCTGCGCTGCGTTCCCTGAGGACTTAGATTTTAAGGCAAAAACAATTTACAATTATTTTTGAAATTCTGAAAGTTAGCTCGATCCCCTAAAAACAAATCTGGCATGGGAATCCTAGGTTCCACAACAGGCAACCTAGCAAGATATGCAGCAATACTCTGAACCTCAGTGGCAAGCTGATCAACACGGCCAGACAACTGTGCAAACTCCATTGAGAGAAAAAATCCTCCCCAGCACCCAGAGATACAGAGGGAAAAAAAAAAAAAAAATGCAACAAACAGAAAAATATCTCTGACAACTCTGACAACCGTTTTTTCTTTCACAAATTTTTTCCCTTCTGTGAGTACCATACAATTTTAAATTTTAGGCCGGTGATACTGTTATGTTTCGGTAGCTGAAGAGTGCAGGCAAAAAAGGCAATACACCAGAGCAGTTGGAATCTATGAGATTGCAGTACCCTGACTAACCACAACAACTAGAGGCAGCCGTGGAGCGTTCCTACGTTGGTCCTAGATGCCTCGTCACAGCCTGAGAAACTAACTACACCTAAAGATAGAAATAGGAAAGCTATCTGCCCCGGAGCAGAACCCCAAAGATAATAGAAAGCCCCCAAACATGTAATGGCGGTTAGACAAGAAGAAATACAGACACAGACAGAAAATAGTATGAGCAAACGTTGGGGCCCAAACTAACTAAATAGAAAAGGATAGGAAGGGTACTTACTGCAATTCCAGAAAACCCTGAAAAGCACCAACTCTACTAATTTCAAAAACACCTGAGATCACACGACCTCTACCACCTAAATTAGTTCTCTGGTGTAACAAAATCAAAACAGCAGCCACTGAAAAAACTGGAAAAAGCAAAGGTACAAACATCAGTGGCTGAACTAAACTGAGAGGGCAAAAGCCCCCGGAGGGGACCCTGAAGGCCCCCACAGAAGTGCAGGACAAAATGCAAAAATCAAGCACAAAAACAAAAAGAAGAAAATGTCTTATCTGTTAGCAGGAGATGCAGACACGACACAGCAGGCTACAAAGGAAACAAGAATCAAGGATTCAGACCAGAACAATTGATCACCGGCAACCCTGATGGGAAGGTGACTCCCTTATATAAGACCAGTCAGTAACACCTGATTCCCAATCCTCACAATCTTCACAATCTTCACTGGACAGACCAGCACCGCTTGTAACCACCAGAGGGAGCCTCTGCTCAGAACTCATCCCAAGCCCACTCACAACACCTACATAGAGCTTGTGGCTCGGGTCGAGAAGCCGAGCACTCCAATTTGCTCGACCCTAGCAACGAGCACCCGGGCATTTTAGTGCTCGCCCATCACTAATCCTTTCTTATCCTTTCACAAACACCCAGAAGGGAGGAGAGGAATGATGTCACACACATGTGAGCAGACCCCGCCCACATTTACTGCAGTCTTGAGCTAGCTGTAACTAGGTTTTTATGGCAAATTTCCGCAGCTGCTCCTCCTAGTGTTTAAAAGTGGAAAATAGCAAACCTTTTTAAATTACTTTTCATATTTTACTTAATTAAAAACAAATAATATTAAAAAAAAAAATTAAAACATTAATACTTTACATTTTTTTTCAATTGTAGAATTTTTTTATGGCACTTTCCTTTTACTAAATGTGACCAAGTAAAATTGCTTCTCACTAAATTAGAATATCATCAAAAAGTTAATTTATTTCAGTTCTTCAATACAAAAAGTGAAACTCATATATTATATAGTCATTACAAACAGAGTGATGTTTTTCAAGTTGAAGTAAAAAAACCCTTATTTTAACCCCTTAGTGACAGAGCCATTTTGCAGCTTAATGACCGGGCCAATTTTTTACAATTCTGACGACTGTCACTTTATGAGGTTATAACTCTGGAACGCTTTAACGAATCCAGCTGATTCTGAGATTGTTTTTTCGTGACATATTGTACTTCACGTTAGTGGTAAAAAATTTTTTATATGACTTGCTTTTATTTATGAAAAAAAAGGAAATATGGCGAAAATTTTTAAAATTTCGCAATTTTCAAATTTGAAATTTTTATGCCGTTAAATCAGAGAGATATGTCACACATATTTCTTGATAAATAACATTTCCCACATGTCTACTTTACATCAGCACAATATTCCCAGTTCATTCTGGGATAAGTGAAGAGTCTCCGCGAGCTCCAAGAACACTGGGTTTTGGCTGTTGCAGCTGAAAGGAGGACATCGGTAAACCAGGGGAGGAGTCCTGAGGAGATCATTTGCATATTCCCAGTTCATTCTGGGATAAGTTAAGAGTCTCCGCGCGAGCTCCAAGAACACTGGGTTTAGGCTGTTGCAGCTGAAAGGAGGACATCGGTAAACCAGGGGAGGAGTCCTGAGGAGATCATTTGCATATTCCCAGTTCATTCTGGGATAAGTGAAGAGTCTCCGCGAGCTCCAAGAACACTGGGTTTTGGCTGTTGCAGCTGAAAGGAGGACATCGGTAAACCAGGGGAGGAGTCCTGAGGAGATCATTTGCATATTCCCAGTTCATTCTGGGATAAGTGAAGAGTCTCCGCGAGCTCCAAGAACACTGGGTTTTGGCTGTTGCAGCTGAAAGGGGGACATCGGTAAACCAGGGGAGGAGTCCTGAGGAGATCATTTGCATATTCCCAGTTCATTCTGGGATAAGTAAGAGTCTCCGTGAGCTCCAAGAACACTGGGTTTTGGCTGTTGCAGCTGAAAGGAGGACATCGGTAAACCATGGGAGGAGTCCTGAGGAGATCATTTGCATATTCCCAGTTCATTCTGGGATAAGTGAAGAGTCTCCGCGAGCTCCAAGAACACTGGGTTTTGGCTGTTGCAGCTGAAAGGAGGACATCGGTAAGCACTTTTTTCACCACTGTGATATCTCTTTAACAATAAAAGCATGGAAGAGGCTAGGAGCCATGTGGTGAGTTGCATTTCTTGCTACATGTTCACAGATTTACCAGTGGAAAAGCCAAATTTCACATGCCACAAATGCAAGCTTGTGTCCATGTTGGAAGAAAAGTTGCGAAATCTAGAAGTGAGGTTAGCTACATTGAAGATCATTAAGGAAGATGAAGAGTTCTTATACAAAGCAGAATTATCTCTTCATGGTGCAGAAAGAGAAGAAATTCGACCTGCACCTGAAGAAACAGAGGAATGGAAGCATGTGACCCAGAGAAGCAGGAAGATCGTGAAGCAGTCAGCACCCATACTGCTCAGGAACCAGTACCAGGCTCTCATACAGGAGAATGTTGAAGAAATACCTCAGGATAAGACTTTGCCCACAAAGAGCAACCTTGTAAGCCCTCAGAGTCCTCCCGAATGGAGAAAGAAAACTGTTGTGATGAAGAAACGGAGAGTTGTTGTCATGGGGGATTCCCTGTTGAGAGGAACAGAGGCCGCTATCTGCAGACCGGATATAACCTCAAGAGAAATGTGCTGTCTTCCAGGTGCAAAAATTAAAGATGTGTCTGACAGGATATCAGGACTCTTCAGACCTAAAGATGACTACCCATTCCTGCTAATACATGTGGGGACAAATGACACCACAAGAAGTGACCTGGAAACCATCTGCAGTGACTTTGAAAACTTAGGCAAGAAAGTGAAAGAACTGGGAGTGCAGGTGGTCTTCTCTTCCATCCTTCCAGTGGATGGCCATGGAACAAGGAGGTGGAATAAGATTCTGCAGGTGAACAACTGGCTACGTCGATGGTGCCGTCAGCAAGGATTTGGATTTCTGGATCACGGAGTGAATTACCTATACGATGGACTACTTGCTAGAGATGGGGTGCACCTTACGAAGACTGGAAAACATGTATTTGGAAGTCGCCTTGCTACACTCATCAGGAGAGCTTTAAACTAGAACAATGTGGGAAGGGAAGCAAAACGCCAGAAAAAGCCATACACCTGACAAATGCTATTGAGAACTCGGCTATTAGAAGTGGAAAGGAAGAACGAAGACAAAACAATCACAAACTAAAATGTTTTTATACAAATGCACAAAGCATGGGCAATAAACAAGGAGAATTGGAACTACTAATGCAGGAGAAGAAGTATGATGTCATTGGAATCACTGAAACTTGGTGGGACGATACACATGATTGGAATACAAGACTTGAAGGCTACAACTTATTTGCAAGAAACAGACTTGATAAACGAGGAGGAGGTGTCGCATTGTATGTTAGAAAAGCGTATATCTGCACAGAGATTGACGCTTCAGATACTGGGAGTTCTGTGGAAACTGTTTGGGTAAGAATACAAGGACAGAACAATGGAAAGGACACCATTGTAGGCATTTACTACAGGCCGCCAATGCAAGCTGAAGATATGGATGAACTCTTTATGCATCAAATGGCCAAGTTCTCCAAAAAAATATGACATAGTGGTCATGGGAGATTTCAACTATCCAGACATTTGTTGGGAATCTCTCTCAGGCAAAACTAACAGGTCAAGGAAATTCTTATCCTCTCTTGCTGACAACTTTATCTTTCAAAAGGTAGAGGAGAAAACAAGGGGATCTAATCCTTACAAACAGGGAGGAAATGGTTGAGGAGGTAAGAGTGGCTGGGACCCTAGGAGGTAGTGACCATTCTATTTTAGAATTTTGGATAACAAGAGGAGAAAGACCTGTGAAGACTCAGACGTCAAGGTTAGATTTCAGAAAGGCAGATTTTAAGGAACTCAGAAAGAGAATTGGAGGGATCCAATGGCAGGATATCCTTAAGGACAAAAATGTCCAGGAAGGATGGGACATCTTGAAAAATGAGATTCTCAAAGCACAATCGTTAACAATTCCAAAAAGAGGGAAGAATGGGAAACATTTAAGGAAACCAGGATGGATGAACACAGAACTGAAACACATGCTAAATAGGAAGAAAGAAATGTTTATCAAATGGAAAGAGGGAGGCATATCTAAAGAAGAATATAATGCCATCTGCAGAACCTGCAGGGCACAAATCAGATTATCTAAAGCTGACAATGAATTAAGGCTTGCAAGAGATGTCAAAAGCAACAAAAAAGGATTTTGTGGATACGTCAAAAGTAAAAAAAAAGTCAAAGATGCTATAGGATTTTTACAGGATGAAAATGATGAAATGGTAAGAAAGGATGTTGAGAAGGCTGAACTTTTAAATTCCTATTTTGCATCTGTTTTCTCTCAGAAAGGAAATGTAACATCAACTGATCTTCACTGTCCTATTAAAGGAATAGAAGAATCCAGGAAATCTATAAACAGAAAAACAGTGAGGAAACACTTAGCTAACCTAAATGAATTCAAGTCTCCAGGTCAAGATGAATTACAACCCAGAATACTGAAGGAGATAGCGGAAGAAATTCTTGAACCACTGTCCATAATCTTTGAAAATTCTTGGAGAACAGGAGAAGTCCCAGAAGACTGGAGAAGAGCAAATGTTGTTCCTATCTTCAAAAAGGGGAAGAAGGTGGACCCAGGGAACTACAGGCCGGTGAGTCTGACTTCTATACCAGGAAAAATCTTTGAACAAATTATTAAAGAACATGTATGTAAGTACCTGCATAAGAATGAAGTGATTAAACAGAGTCAGCATGGGTTTGTAACTAATAATTCATGTCAGACTAACTTAATTTCCTTCTATGACAGAATCACTGACTGGGTGGATCAGGGAAATGCTGTAGATATAGTATATCTTGACTTCAGCAAAGCATTTGACAAAGTATCTCACACAATCCTTATATCTTTGGTGGCACCTGTAGGTTGTTCATACATCACTCAAATTTAATGTCATCCATTGAGAATGTTATGGGTAACCAATTTTTGGCGTATAGTCAAATCTAAATGAAGGAGGAATGAGGTAAACTGATCAAATTTGCTGATGACACAAAGCTAGGAGGGGTAGCTAATACTAGAGAAGAGAGAGAGAGGATTCAAAAAGATATAAATAAACTGGAGCAGTGGGCAGCAACTAACAGAATGGTTTTTAACAGGGAAAAATGCAAAGTACTACATCTGGGCAATAAAAATGAAAAAAGCATATACAAAATGGGAGTAATAGGGCTAAGTAACAGCACATGTGAAAAAGACTTGGGTATACTAATTGATCACAGACTGAACAAGAGTCAACAGTGTGATGCAGCAGCAAAAAAGGCAAATACAATTCTAGGATGTATCAACAGAAGCATACAGTCTAGATCACGTGAGGTCATTATCGCCCTCTACTCCTCTTTGGTCAGATCTCATCTGGAATACTGTGTCCAGTTTTGGGCACCACATTTTAAAAAAGACATCAACAAACTGGAGCAAGTTCAAAGGAGAGCCACCAGAATGGTGACCGGTCTGCAAACCATGTCCTATGAGGAACGGTTGCAGGATTTGGGAATGTTTAGCTTGCAAAAAAGAAGACTGAGAGGACTTAATAGCTGTCTACAAATATCTCAAGGGCTGTCACATTGTAGAAGGATCATCTTTATTCTCATTTGCACAAGGAAAGACTAGAAGCAATGGGATGAAACTGAATGGGAGGAGACACAGATTAGATATTAGAAAAAACTTCTTGACAGTTAGGGTGATCAAGGAGTGGAACAGGCTGCCACGAGAGGTGGTAAGTTCTCCTTCAATGGTGGTAAGTTCTCAAACAGAGGCTGGACAGACATCTGTCTGGGATGATTTAGAGAATCCTGCTTTGAGCAGGGGGTTGGACCAGATGGCCCAGGAGGTCCCTTCCAACTCTACCATTCAATGATTCTATGAAATTGGACCCTAAAAGTTGTTGTCCAATTTGTCCTGAGTACGCTGATACCAAATATATGGGGGGGGGGGGAAACTGTTTGGGCGCACGGCAGGGCTTGGAAAGGAAGTAATAAAGTTTTGGAATGCAGACATTGATGGGGGTCATGTTCTGTTTGCAGTGCCCCAGATGTGCCTAAACAGTGGAAAACCCCCACAAGTGACCCCATTTTGGTAACTTGACCCCCTAAGTAACTTATCTAGATCTGTGCTGAGCACTTTGAACCCCCAAATGTTTCACAAAAGTTTATAATGCCTGGGTGTGAAAAAAAAACAAAACAATTTTCCACAAAAATGATTTTTTTAGTCCCAAATTTTTGATTTTTCACAAGGAAATTGGACCCCAAAAGTTGTTGTCCAATTTGTTGTGAGTACGCTGATACCAAATATGTGGGGGGGGGAAACTGTTTGGGCGCACGGCAGGGCTTGGAAAGGAAGTAATAACGTTTTGGAATGCAGACGTTGATGGGGTCATGTTCCGTTTGCAGTGCCCCAGATGTGCCTAAACAGGGGAAAACCCCCACAAGTGACCCCATTTTGGAAACTAGACCCCCTAAGTAACTTATCTAGATCTGTGGTGAGCACTTTGAACCCCCAAGTGTTTCACAAAAGTTTATAATGCCTGGGTGTGAAAAAAAACCAAAAAACAATTTTCCACAAAAATGATTTTTTAGTCCCAAATTTTTGATTTTTCACAAGGAAATTGGACCCCAAAAGTTGTTGTCCAATTTGTCCTGAGTACGCTGATACCAAATATGTGGGCGGGGGAACTGTTTGGGCGCACAGCAGGGCTTGGAAAGGAAGTAATAAAGTTTTGGAATGCAGACGTTGATGGGGGTCATGTTCCGTTTGCAGTGCCACAGATGTGCCTAAACAGGGTAAAACCCCCACAAGTGACCCCATTTTAGAAAATAGACCCCCTATGAAACTTATCTAGATGTGTGGTGAGCACTTTGAACCCCAAAGTGCTTCACAGAAATTTATAAACGCAGAGCCGCGAAAATAATTTTTTTTTTTTTCCTCAAAAATGATTTTTTTTTAGCCAGCTATTTTTTATTTTCCCAAGGGTAACAAGAGAAATTAGAACACCAAAATTGGTGTGCAATTTGTCCTGAGTACGCTGATACCCCATATGTTGGGGTAAACCACTGTTTGGGCGCACGGCAGGGCTCGGAAGGGAAGGAGCGCCATTTGACTTTTTGAACGCCACGTTGTGTTTGGAGACCCCTGATGTGCCTAAATAGTGGAAACCCCTCAATTCTAGCTCCAACCCTAACCCCAACACACCCCTAACCCTAATACCAACCCTAACCCTAATCCCAACCCTAATTGTAACCCTAACCCTAATTGTAACCCTAATTGTAACCCTAATTGTAACCATAACCCTAATTCCAACCCTAACCCTAATTATAACCCTAACCCTAAGGCTGGGTTCATACTGCGTTTTACCAGCCCATTGAACACATAGCGTTGACGGACTGGTAACGGTATAGCATAACGCGATCGCGTTATGCTATACCCGCTAGCGCAGAGGAATCAGCAGATGATTCATCTGCGCTAGCGGTGACGGAGCCCAGACGCTGCAGCCCGCGTCCGAGACTCCGTCACTGAATGACGGCACGTTGCGAACGCATGCCGCTTTACGGCATGCGTCGCGATGCGCCCTCAAATGGGGGTGAATGGCAGCGCTAACGGACTGCGTTACACCGCGTTATACCGCGGTGTAACGCAGTCCGTCTAACGGACTGCCATAACGCAGTATGAACCCAGCCTAACGCTAACCCTAATGCTAACCCTAACCCTAATTGTAACCCTAACCCTAATTATAACCCTAACCCTAATGAAAAAATAAAAATAAATAAAATTTCTTTATTTTATTATATGTCCCTAACTAAGGGGATTATAAAGGGGGGGTTTATGTACTGTTTTTTTTATTTTGATCACTGTGATAGTTTATCACAGTGATCAAAATGTACTTTTACAGAATGAATGAATCATTCTGTTTTTGAATTTGCCGCCAGGCAGAGTCGGCGGGCGCACTGCGCATGCGCCCGCCATTTTTTTTTACAGGGTGAAGACGCTGGAGGATCGGACCACAGGGGGCGCTGCAGGAGCCAGGTGGGGACACGGGGAAGAGCCCTAGGTACCGGGGGAGGGGATCACATCAGAGGGGAGAGAAATTTACAGGCAGGATCGCTTTTTTTTTTCTTTTGCGATCGCCGGTATAAGGTTAATACCGGCGATCGCAAAAGCGGGGGGGCTGGGGGGTACCCTGATTATGTTCTCTGGTAGCCGAGACCCCGGAGAAAATCCGGCTTGGCGGGCGCACTGCGCATGCGCCCGCCCTTTTCTTCACCGGAAAAAGACGCCTGGAGCTCGGGGAGGCACAGGAGGCCTGGGGGGACACCGGGAGGCACGGGGGGCTGATCGGGGGTCCCGGGGACTCCATTTCTCTCCCCTCTAATGTGAGATCACATCAGAGGAGAGAGAAATTACAGGGAAAATCGCTTTTTTTTGCGATCGCCGTTATAGGGTTAATAACGGCGATCGCAAAAGCGGTGTCGGTAAAAACCGACCCGAATCATGTTCTCTGGGGTCTCGGCTACCCCCGGTAGAAAATCCGACTCTGGGGGGCGCTATAGGCTTTTTCCACAGCGCCGTTAATTAACGGCGCTGTGGTTTAAGTACCCTTAATGACCGCCGTTAAAAGGCGTATCGGCGGTCGTTAAGGGGTTAATCAAAAAGAAAACATAACTTTAAATTGTTGAATTAAAAATCTGAGTAAATATGAATAAATCATATGTTAAAGTGCATAGTGAAATTATAGAAATTATACTCTGTTTCTCATTGGTCCTACCCATGCTTAACCCCTTCAACCTCTGAGCCTGTTTTCACCTTCCTGATCAGGCCCAATTTTGCAATTTTGACCAGTGTCACTTTATTAGGTAATAACTCTGGAACGCTTCAACATACAGGTGCATCTCACAAAACTAGAATATCATCAAAAAGTTAATTTATTTCAGTTTTTCAGTACAAAAAGTCAAACTCATATATTATATAGAGTCATTACAAACAGAGTGATCTATTTCAAGTGTTTACTTCTGTAAATGTTAATGATTATGGCTTACAGCCAATGAAAACCCAAAAGTCAGTATCTCAGTAAATTAGAATACTTTATAACACCAGCTTGAAAAATGATTTTAAAATCTGAAATGTTGACCTACTGAAATGTATGTTCAGTAAATGAACTCAATACTTGGTCGGGGCTCCTTTGGCATCAATTACTGCATCAATGCGGCGTGGCATGGAGGCAATCAGCCTGTGGCACTGCTGAGGTGTTATGATAGCAGCCTTCAGCTCGTCTGCATTGTTGGGTCTGGTGTCTCTCCCCTTCCTCTTGACAATACCCCATAAATCCTCTATGGGATTAAGGTCAGGTGAGTTTGCTGGCCAATCAAGCAGAGTGATACTGTTGTTTGTAAACCAGGTATTGGTACGTTTGGCAGTGTGGACAGGTGCCAAGTCCTGCTGGAGAATGAAATGTCCATCTCCAAAAAGCTTGTCGGCAGAGCGAAGCATGAAGTGCTCTAAAATTTCCTGCGCTGTACTGACTTTCATCTTGATAAAACACAGTGGACCTACACCAGCAGATGACATGGCTCCTCAAACCATCACTGATTGTGGAAACTTCACACTAGACCTCAAGCAGCTTGGATTGTGTGCCTCTCCACTCTTCCTCCAGACTCTGGTACCTTAATTTCCAAATGAAATGCAAAATTTACTTTAATCTGAAAACAACACCTTGGACCACTGAGCAACAGTCCAGTTATTTTTCTTCTTGGCCCAGGTAAGACACTTCTGGCATTGTCTATTTGTCATGAGTGGCTTGACACAGTGATGGAGATGGAAATTTAATTCTCCAGCAGGACTTGGCACCTGTTCACACTGCCAAAAGTACCAATACCTGGTTTAAAAACAGTATCATTGTGCTTAGTTGGCCAGCAAACTCGCTTGACCTTAACCCCATAGAGAATCTATGGGGCATTGTCAAGAGGAAGATGAGAGACACCAGACCCAACAATGCAGATGAGCTGAAGGCTGCTATCAAATCAACCTGGGCTTCCATAATATCTCAGCAGTGTCACAGGCTGATCACCTCCATGACATGCCGCATTGATGCAGTAACTGATGCAAAAGGAGCCCCGATCAAGTATTTAGAGCATTTACTAACATACATTTCAATAAACAAAAACACAGACTCATATTCTTTCGTGAGCAAAGTGCAATCCACTTAGCCACAACAAAACCACTCCAAAAATGGCATCGTCAAAAAGGAGAAACATAGGAGTGTTTGAAAAAGTACAAAAAATTCTTTATTAGCACATGAAACAATACATAATATAACATTCATGCCATTACTATGTGTCCTTATTTGCACTTTTAACCCCTTAACGACCGCCAATACGCCTTTTAACGGCGGTAGTTAAGGGTACTTAAACCACAGCGCCATTAATTAACGTTGCTGTGGAGAAAGTATATAGCGCCCCCAGAGTTGGATTTTCTCCGGGATCTCGGCTACTGGCAGTAGCCGAGACCCCAGAGAACATGAATTGAGTCGGTTTTTACCGACCCCGCTTTTGCGATCGCCATTATTAACCATACAATGGCAACCCCAAAAAAAAAGAAGCCGCGATTCTCCATTTAATTTCTCCTCCTCTGATGTGATCGCACATTAGAAAGGAGATAAATAGGGTCCTCGGGACCCCCGATCTATCCCCGTACCTCCTGGTGTCCCCCCAGTCCTCCCATGGCTCCCGGAGATCCCCGCATCTTCTCCCTGCAATGAAAATTGCGCCCGCCAAGCCGGATTTTCTCCGGGGTCTCGGCTACCCCAGAGAACATAATTCGGGTCCCTCGCTTTTGCGATCGCCGTTATTAACCATATAACGGCAACCGCAAAAAAAACCAGCGATTCTGCAATTAATTTCTCTCCCCTCTGATGTGATTGCACATCAGAGGGGAGAGAAATAGGTTCCCCGGGACCCCCAATCCTCCCCCGGTACTTCCCGGTGTCCCCCCATCCTCCTATGGCTCCTGCAGCTCCCAGTCTTCTGCCTGCAAAGAAAATGGTGCCCCCCGAATCTGCTGGCCGGCAAATTCATTCATTCAGTGCAGGACAATTTGATCACTGTGATAAACGCTATCACAGTGATCAAAATAAAAAAAATAGTAAATAACCCCCCCTTTATCACCCCTTTAGTTAGGGACATATAATAAAATAAAGAAAATATATTTATTTTCATTTTTCCATATTAGGGTTAGGGTTACAATTATGGTTGGGATTAGGGTTAGGATTAGGGTTAGGTTGGGATTAGGGTTAGGGTGTGTTGGGGTTAGGATTGGAGCTAGAATTGAGGGGTTTCCACTATTAGGCACATCAGGGGTCTCCAAACACGACATGGCATTCAAAAAGTCAAATGGTGCTCCGTCCCTTTGAAGCTCTGCCGTGCGCCCAAACAATGGTTTACCCCAACATATGGGGTATCAGCGTACTCAGGACAAATTGACCACCAATTTTTAGATTTCTAATTTCTCCTGTTACCCTTGGGAAAATAAAAAATAGCTGGCTGAAAAATCATTTTTGAGGAAAAAAATTATTTTTTATTTTCACGGCTCTACGTTATAAACTTCTGTGAAGCACTTGGAGGTTTAAAGTGCTCACCACACATCTAGATAAGTTTCTTAAGGGATCTAGTTTCCAAAATGGGGTCACTTGTTGTGGGTTTCCACTGTTTAGGCACATCAGGGGCTCTCCAAACGCAACATGGCGTCCAGCCAATTCTGTGTTGAAAAAGTCAAACGGCGCTCCTTCCCTTGCGACCTCTGCCAAAAAGTGGTTTACCACCACATATGGGGTATCGGCGGATTCAGGAGAAATTGGACAACAAATTTTGTGGTTCATTTTCTCTTTTAACACTTGTGAAAATAAAAAAAATTGGTTCTGAAGTAAATTTTTTTCAAAAAAAGTTAAATGTTAATTTTTTCCTTCCACATTGCTTCAGTTCCTGTGAAGCAAGTAAAGGGTTAATAAACTTCTTGAATGTGGTTTTGAGCACCTTGAGGGGTGCAGTTTTTAGAATGGTGTCACTTTTGGGTATTTTCTATGATATAGACCCTCAAAGTGACTTCAAATGTGATGTGGTCCTTAAAAAAATGGTGCTGTAAAAATGAGAAATCGCTGGTCAACTTTTAACCCTTATAACTTCGTAACAAAAAGAAAATTTGTTTACAAAATTGTGCTGATGTAAAGCAGACATGTGGTAAATGTTATTTATTAAGAAATTTGTGTGATATGACTCTCTGATTTAAGGGCATAAAAATGTAAAGTTTGAAAATTGCTAAATTTTCGAAATTTTCGCCATATTTCCGTTTTTCCATAAATAAACGCAAGTCATATAAAAGAAATGTACCACTAACGTGAAGTACAATATGTCACGAAAAAACAATCTCAGAATCAGCGGGATTCGTTAAAGTGTTCCAGAGTTATAACCTCATAAAGTGACAGTGGTCAGAATTGTAAAAATTGTCCTGGTCATTAAGCTGAAAATTGGCTCTGTCGCTAAGGGGTTAATGAATGTTATGTTGTGTATTGTTTCATGTGCTAATAAAAAATTTTTGTACTTTTTCAAACACTCCAATGTTTCTCCTTTTTGAAGATAACATACATTTCAGTAGGCCAACATTTCAGATTTTAAAATAATTTTTCAAACTGGTGTTATAAAGTATTCTAATTTACTGAGATAATGACCTTTGGGATTTCTTTGGCTGTAAGCCATAATCATCAACATTATCAGAAATAAACACATGAAATAGATCTGTCACGTTGTGACAATGCATGTCTGTGCTTTAACCCTTTGCTCCTTTTCCCCCTAATTGAGCTGGGATACTGATATCCGTTACCTGTATGGATGTTGGTCAGTTCCCAGCTCCGCTGCGTAGCCGTGCATGCGTGGGTGTCTCCGCTGTGCTGCATGTCCACCCGCATGTGCGGTCCCTGGCTATTGCTGTAAAGCTAACCGTAGGTTAAGGTCCTCTGCAGTGGTGCATGACTTACTACGTGTGTTTAGGCTGCAGCCATTTCCAGGTGCCCTTGCTGTGCTGAATTGTGTTTGGCTGCATAGGGTGTGTGGGCCACACCTGCTCTGCTTTTATCAGGGTTAGTGTGTGTACTTGAAATGCTGTCCCCAGCCAATTGCTGAGGGGCAGCTCATATATAAAGGCTCCCTGCCCTATGGGCGGGGCCTTAGCTACTCACATAGCTTCTGAATCTTGCCATGTTTTTTGTGTGTTCCTGTACCCGTTCCTGCGCCTGTCCTAGAGGCGGTAATTCTAGGCTTGAATCCCTGATCCTGTACCCGTCCCTTTCGCCTATCCTGGAGGCGGTAATTCCAGGCTTGAATCCTTGATCCTGTACCTATCCTGTACCTGACTGTCTGAACTGTGTCTGCTGTGTTATGTTCCTGAATCCTTCTGTGTCCTGAACCCTGTGCCCAGTGACTGTGATCTTTTGCTAACTGACTTCCTTTGATACAACCTGGGTTCATCTTGGAAGGAGGAGTCCGGTGTGGGTGTGCTGAGCTTCTGTTACTCTGTGCTCAGCTTGTTTTTGCTGCAATCCCCGCCCGGCTCCAGTTGAGCCTGGCGGGGCTTGCACCAGACCGCTTGGGTTCCTTTTTAGATCGCTTCCAGATGTCCGGATCCGATCCTTCCCTGCCTGATGTCCGGAGTGCCTGGGCCGATCGTGTTGCCAGATGTCCGGGGTCCGATTCACCAGTGTTCTGATGTTCCTGAGATCCAGCCCGTGTTCCGATGTCCAGTTTCCTGATGTCCGGTCCGTGTTCCTGAGGTCCAGTTCATGTTCCTGAGTTCGTGATTCTGATGTCCTCATGTGTCCTGTCTACGTTCTGATGACCTCGTGTACCCTGATGTTATGCCTGTGTCCTGATGTCCCACCTATGTGTGCCACGGTGATCCGTTGGTACCTTGGAGTCCTCTGGTGATACCCTTCTGGAAGGTGTGGAATCGGGAGCCTTGCATAGTCATGTTTGATTTATGTACTGTGTGTCTTCACTTATTTACTTTAGTAAACTTTACATCCCTATACCTGAAGTTGTGCGGTGTAATCAAGTTCTACGTGTCTCTTCCTTGTCCACATGCTCAGCTGCCACAGAACCCCGGTCTCTGCCCTTCCCTAGTTTGGGTAGGCCCAGGTCCCCCTCTGCGGTATGGAGGGTCCATATTGGTCATGGTGGTCGGTCAGCGTGGAGGCGATTATGGGCTGGGCCGCTTCTCAGCGGCTGCAGCCAATCGTGACAAGATCACTCTGTTTGTAATGACTCTATATAATATATGAGTTTCACTTTTTGTATTGAAGAACTGAAATAAATTAACTTTTTGATAATATTCTAATTTAGTGAGAACTTGTACATTTCTATTTTTACAGACATTTGTATGATGAGATATGCATAGAAAGTATTACAATTTTCGCAC
Organism: Oophaga sylvatica; assembly: GCA_033576555.1. Classification (NCBI taxonomy): domain Eukaryota; kingdom Metazoa; phylum Chordata; class Amphibia; order Anura; family Dendrobatidae; genus Oophaga; species Oophaga sylvatica. Next base: position 280,013,288 of record JARQOD010000001.1, read on the forward strand.
AGCTGTCAATCTTTTAGACTGGTAAGAAAAATCTCTTCATGATAAATTGCTTGAGGTTGTAATATAGTGTCAATCAATATACATGAGATCACAACTGGAAGATCAGTCAAACATCTTGCTTCTCTTCATAAGTCAACAAACTGTTGTACCAGCCCGGTCTACGGAGTGTGAGGCTCATGTGGTCTCACAAGGTGCATCACCCAACACTATAAGAGGGAGGCCCTCATACATTTCTGGCTTGTGGTTACATCAATCTTAATATTAATCATATCAGATAATTGTATTTAGCATTGTATGGTTACATTAATGTATATGGGGATCTATATATATTTGATCAGTGTTATAATGGCATTTTCGTACTGTCAGTCTGTGGAAATTCGACTGCACTCAGTTTTTTTTTCCACGAAAAAAGTTAAGGGGATTGTTCAAAGAAAGCAAGCTAGCACAGGATATGTGATAACTTACTGATCATGGGGGTCTGGGACCACTGGGACCCTGATCGGCAGAACTGGGAATTTTTATCCCCCACTTGTCCATCTGCTGCTGCATTTATTCTTTGTGGGGATGCTGGAAAAAGTAAGGTGCAATCCCATAGGGAATGAATTTAGCATGGGTCAAGCATATGCACTGCGATCACAGCTTCAAGTCCCCTAGAGGGACTAACAACAATAATGAAAAGAAAAAAAAAGTTTAAAATTTTGTGGTAATGCAACTCAATGAGCTACTCAAAGAGGTAGACACAGGAACGTTTCTTCTGCTGGCTTATTCAAACACACCATAAACCAGTGCTGGGTTCAATAACACAAACGTGGCCTTTTCTGGCAAAACAGGAAAACAAAAGATAATGTATGGTGCAGTCCATATGCCTGTGAGGGTCCTCCCGCTCAGGGTACAATCAACAGGGTCCAGCACAGTTGCACAAAAACTCAGAGGGCAACACACCCTTGGGGAGGAGATATGGTGAGTGACCGTCCCGCCACAAGAAAAGGAGCACCGTTTGGCTTTCTGAGCTCAGACTTTACTGAAATTGTTTGTATGTGCAAGGTCATATTTACAGAGGCCCTAAGGTGCCAGAACAGCAAAAACTGAAGTCATCTAGGGGTGTAGTGAGCACTTTGACACCACAGGTGTTTCATAGATTTTTATAGCATTGGGTGGTGAAAATGAAAAATTATATTCTTCAAAAAATATTTTGTGGCCTTGCACTACTGCTTGCGCACACGGCAAGGCTCAGAAGGGAAGGAGCACAATTTCGCTTTTGGCGCAACTTTTGGAAACTATACCTCACAAATAATATATTTAGGGGTGTGGTGGACATTATTACGCCACAGATGCCAGATTTATTTTACCATTGGGCTGTGATAAATTACATTATTTGTTACAATATTTTGTACACTTTACTATTTTTTCATTCTTAAAACAAGTAGTAAAAAAAGCATTCTCCCGAGTACAGCATTGCCTTGTATACGATTGTACAGTATTATGTAGGCACATCAGAGGGCTCAGGAGAGAAGGCGCATCATTGGGCTATTACAGTATCAATTTTACTGGAAATATTTTTCTGTTGCCACATTGCTTTTGCAGAACACCTGAGGGGCCAGTGACAACACATGTTTTCAAGAAATTTGGGCACAATGTTGCAAAGTGAAAATGTTTTTTGCTTTTATGATTTTTACAATACACTGTAGATATTATTTCTGCACCCCAATAAGTTATAGTCAGCATGAGTTACGATGAAAAACAGCCTTCTGTATATTGTGCAGTGTTTTCTGGTTTTATTAGTAGTCTAAGTGCAGCACTAATCCTTTTGCTGTCAATTCACAGGTCTCAGGAGTAATAAAGCACCCTGCAGATTTGAGGCCTATTTTGGGGATTTAAATGTAATGGCTGACAATTACAGAAACTCTGAAGTGAAATAATGATAAAAACTCATACAAATTACTCAGAGGGATGTGGTGACCATTTTTGCCCCAACAGTGTATTCAAGAAATTAATCTGCAAAAAATGTCTTGTTTTTTTGTTGGACAAGTTGTAGTTTTCATTATCAATTTTGGGTTACATTTTGAGGTTTTGTTCACTCTTTTTTCCCACATTTTAAGTCAGATTCTTTTTCTGATTTGGTGCTACAAACCCTCTCTTGTTGACCATATCGGGTGTCAAAATTTATCCTACAGTAACCAGAGAGAAAAAAACTAGTATTTTTTTGTACTGTTTTCATTTTCATATATTTCTAATACTATTGAGGTCCGATGGGTATGCACATTTTGTCTTGTTTTAAATGTTTTTAAATGTTTGGTGTTTGACTCTAATAAAAAAATTCACATTTTTGATTTAATTGGTGGTCCCTGCTTATAGCTTGCCTCTTTTTTCTTCCTTTGTTGCATATTATGCAGACATGCTGTGGGTTGATGCCATTTGTTGATTATGTTACTTGCTTTTTCTTATGCACTTGTTTTAGGCCTCTTTCACACATCCGTTTTTTTGTATCAGGCATGATCCGGCGTGTTGCTAAAAAAACGGATCCGGTACCGGATGCGTTTTTTTACCATTGACTTTCATTAGCGCCGGATCGTGCCTGATGTCATTGCGTTGTATCCGTTTTTGTCCGGATCCGGCGGAAATGTACATTCCGGCGGCCGGACAAAATGGTGCATGTAACGTTTTTTTTGTTTACTGGAGCCGCCTGATAGTGCCTGAAGCGACGCATCAGGCGGCCGGAAACAATAGAAGTCAATGTGCAATCCGTCAAAAGTCTGATCCGGATTCTGGAAATCAGGGACTACTACTACTACTACTACTACATTTTCCAGTGTCTCTGGGCATCAGAAACCCTCTTTTTCCGGGGTCAAAAGTTCAGGTCGGATCCAGCAAAAAAACGAATCCGTTGCATCAGTTTTTTTTATTTCAGTGCCGGATCTGTCCCTTCAGGTGTTCGACGGATCATGCCTGATACAAAAAAGGATGTGTGAAAGAGGCCTTAGGGTGGTACAATTCCCCCCTATTCCGGAGTTTGTGGCACATCTTTATTTGTATTAGACTATTTATAATTGTTATTGGATTATTATTCTTTTACGTCCCACATTAGTACGGATCTTTCTTCTAGAGAGACAGCATGGAGTAATCAGGCGCTTGGTCTTTTTGATAATAGTTCTAATACTATTGTGGGGGGTCCTGGCAAGGACTCTGATTTTCAATCTTTGTCCCTTAAAATTATTGATTTACATAAATCTCTTACTAAAATCTGGTGGAACATAAGTTTGGATTAGTATAAAAAAGCGGTCTTCATACCCCACGGTCTACGCATACAAATTATTCCCGCATGGGAAGCCACTCCTGAGTTCCAAAAGATCTGGGAAGCAGGACTTGACAGGTGTTCCCTTATATTGATAGATATGATGCTTATTGAACATGACCATATTTTGTTTAACAAAATTAAAATTGAACTTAAAACCTGTAAGAGCAAACTCACTGAGTTTGACAAGAACACTTTGGTGAACCCGTTTCAACAGAAACTTAAAAATCTGATTGATTCTTTTGAAAAGGAGGTCATCATTAGAAAGAGGAAAAAATTCCATAGGGACAAATTGGACTTTAACAATTGCAAGGCCTACAAATGGGTACATCATGGTAACAGACATCCCCTGATGGAAGATTTTAAAATTATGGATGAACCAGCAACTAGACAAGAAATGTCCTCTAGTGATTTTTTATCAGATCCCAGCGACGCAGAAGGCGCCATCAGAGGGGGAGAAGAAAACCCAGGAATGAACAGAAGAGAGGCAGGGGTTACAGAAAATGGTCCCCCTCATGCAGGCGTGAGATCAGATACAACAAGAGGCGATAGACCCCCCAGCTACAGATAATGTTGTTGAAGGTACTTTACAGATTGTCAACCTCTCCTCGTATGTTTTGTCAGATTTGGAAACACAAGTACTTTCTAGGGGTCTTTCATTTTCACCAATGAACACCCTTGACAAATTTGTGCTGATTAAGGACCTCTACCTTTTTTGTCGTCAACTTACCTTTAAACGTCTTCATCATCAACCATCTCTCGTAGATTCTCTCCCCGACAATGAAAAGCAGGTGTTTCAGGACCTTCTGAATTACTACAAGAAAACGAATCTTCACAATTCAGAGGCAGATTTACTAGAAGATTACCATCACAGGCCCCCCCATCCTTCTCCTTATTTCCTGAGGTTCAGATATTTTTCGACAACACCTGTAATGATATCAACAAACTTAAATTGGATCCTGAATAATCTCAGTAAGATTGAAAAAGAAGTATTAAGCAAGCTCAAGAACAACAGAGAATTTGTGGTACGTGAGGCAGGCAAAGGGTGCAATGTGGTCTTATGGCCACATGATCAATACTTAAGAGAGGTTAATCGTCAACTGATCGGGGGGAATTGCTATATAGCCGTACTGTCAGGTCCTACTGTTTTTTTTTAAAGACCAAATTGACTGTCTCATTAACAGGGCCCTCCAAGATAATATAGTGACCAAAAAAGAAGTAGATTTCCTGACTACTCTATTTCCAGTGGTACCAACCTTCTATGTTTTACCAAAGATCCATAAGTCGCTTCAGTGTTATGTTTCGGTAGCTGAGGAGTGCAGGTAAAAAAGGCAATACACCAGAGAAGTTGGAATCTATGAGATTGCAGTACCCTGACTAACCACCACAACTAGAGGCAGCCGTGGAGCGTTCCTACGTTGGTCCTAGACGCCTCGTCACAGCCTGAGAAACTAACTACACCTAAAGATAGAAATAGGAAAACTATCTGCCCCGGAGCAGAACCCCAAAGATAATAGAAAGCCCCCAAACAAGTAATGGCGGTTAGACAAGAAGAAATACTGACACAGAAAGAAAATAGTATGAGCAAACGCTGGGGCCCAAACTAACTAAATAGAAAAGGATAGGAAGGGTACTTACTGCAATCCCAGAAAACCCTGAAAAGCACCAACTCTACTAATTTCAAAATCACCTGAGATCACACGACCTCTACCACCTAAATTAGTTCTCTGGTGTAACAAAATCAAAACAGCAGCCACTGAAAAAACTGGAAAAAGCAAAAGTACAAACATCAGTGGCTGAACTAAACTGAGAGGGCAAAAGCCCCCGGAGGGGACCAGAAGGCCCCCACAGAAGTGCAGGACAAAATGCAAAAATATAGTACAAAAACAAAAAGAAGAAAATGTCTTATCTGTTAGCAGGAGATGCAGACACGACACAGCAGGCTACAAGGGAAACAGGAATGAAGGATTCAGACCAGAACAATTGATCACCGGCAACCCTGATGGGAAGGTGACTCCCTTATATAAGACCAGTCAGTAACACCTGATTCCCAGTCCTCACAATCTTCACTGAACAGACCAGTACCGCTTGTAACCACCAGAGGGAGTCTCTGCTCAGAACTCATCTCAAACCCATTCACAACACTTCAGGAACCACCAGGTAGGCCCATAGTTTCTGGTATAGGTAGCCTTTTTGAAAGCCCTTGCATATATGTTGACCATTTTCTCCAATCCTTGGTCTCTTCCCTGAAATCTTTCACTAGGGATTGTATCCATTTGATGCAACTTTTGGAAGATCGTATTTTACCAGATGGGACTCTTCTCGTCAGTTTGGACATTGAATCCCTTTATACCAGCATTTCGCATCAACTAGGTATGCAGGCGGTGTCATTTTTTCTAGAAAAATCCCTTGAAAGACATGTTGAACATGACAACTTTGTTCTAAAATTACTAAACTTCAGTTTTTCACAGGACGTTATACAGGCAAACGGATGGGACTGCTTTGGGGCGAGCTGTGCACCTTCGTACACAAACTTGTTTCTTGGTTGGGGGGAGGAGCTTATTGTTTTCAATCATGTGGCTTTTTTGCCTAATGTACTCATGTGGCAACGGTACATTGACGATGTCCTTTTTTTATGGACTGGATCTATGGCTGAATGTATTAAAGACCTTAATAAGAATGAACTTAATATTAAACTCACATCTGTCAATTCAGAGTCCTCCATCAACTTTTTGGATCTAAAGTTGTCAATCTCTAATTCACGGATTGTTTGTACCATTTAGGAAGGCAACAGTAACAAATAGCCTGTTACATTACACAGGCTTCCATCCCCACCACCTCAAAAATGGAATCCCTAAAGGACAATTTCTTCGGCTTAGGAGGAATTGCAGTACCACTGTGGAGCTTACAAAACAAGCAAGGGAACTCTCTACTCGCTTCAAAAGAAGAGGCTTTCCAAAGAGGATTATCTTGGGAGCTTTCCAACATGTCCTTCAACAGGATAGACACAGTCTCTTTAACAAAAAGGTATGTGACTCCTCTCATCCCCTCTCTCTGATTACCACTTTTAATAACCAGTGGTCGGACATACGAAAAATCATGACAAAAAACTGGGACATCCTTTTAAATGATGCAAAAATTTCTCCATTAGTATTTAAACATCCTAGTGTAGTGGCTAGAAGGGCGCAAAATCTTAGTGATGTCCTGTGCTATAGCCACTATCAGCATATTACTATAAGATTAAATCGGGGGACAAGGATTTTTGGATCATACCCAGGGGCGGAACTATCGTGGAAGCAGGGGAAGTAGCTGCCACAGGGCCCGGGCTAGAAGGGGGCCCGTCCCTGCTGCAGCAGCTTCACCTACCACCACGGTAGTTCCGCAAGCTGCCGGTGGTGTGAGCAGGGGCGTATCTGGGGGGGCAGCCGGCAGGGGGGTGCAGTCGGGCCGCCTAATGCGGCGGTCCGCAGTGTCTCCCCTGCGGCTGCGTTCTGCCGCCCCCGGCCTGAGAGTCGGCGGCTCCCTGTGCTGTCTGTCAAGCTGACAGCCGGCCCAGAGAAGCTGCTGCGTGCCGGCTCCCTGAGATCAATTGCACTGGCGTCTATACAGACGCCAGTACAATTGAAGCTCTGACCGCCGGGTCAGAGCGACGTCTGCAGCGTGATTAGGTCATGTGATCACGCTGCTGACGTCACTCGTCGTCGGCGCCCAGAAGGGTGAAGATTTGTGGTGAGTGTGCTCCATTATGGAGCTGAAGATACCACAGAAAATAAATGGGGGACATACTGTGTGAGTGTGTGTGTATGGGGGGGGATTTAGAGTGGGGATGGGGGGATACATTATGTGTGGGGGGGATTTAGAGTGGAGATGTGGGTTCTTTTATGTGTGGGGGGATTTGGAGTAGGGATGGGGGATACATTATGTGTGGGGGGGATTTGGAGTGGGGATAGGGGTTCTTGTATGTGTGGGGGGTTTGGAGTGGGGATGGGGATACATTGTGTGGGGGGATTTAGAGTGGGGATGGGGGTTCTTTTATGTGTGGGGGGTTTGGAGTGGGGATGGTGGATACATTATGTGTGGGGGGATTTAGAGTGGGGATGGGGGTTCTTTATGTGTGGGGGGTTTGGAGTGGGGATGGGGATACATTATGTGTGGGGGGGATTTAGAGTGGGGATGGGGGTTCTTTTATGTGTGGGGGGGTTTGGAGTGGGGATGGGGGGATACATTATGTGGGGGGATGTTGTGAATGGGTTTGAGATGAGTTCTGAGCAGAGGCTCCCTCTGGTGGTTACAAGCGGTACTAGTGAAGATTGTGAGGACTGGGAATCAGGTGTTACTGACTGGTCTTATATAAGGGAGTCATTTTCCCATCAGGGTTGCCGGTGATCAATTGTTCTGGTCTGAATCCTTCTTTCCAGTTTCCCTTGTAGCCTGCTGTGTCGTGTCTGCATCTCCTGCTATCAGATAAGACATTTTCTTCTTTTGTGTTTGTGCTATATTTTTGCATTTTGTCCTGCACTTCTGTGGGGGCCTTCTGGGTCCCCTCCGGGGGCTTTTGCCCTCTCAGTTTGTTCAGCCACTGAGTTTTGTATTTTTGCTTTTCCAGTTTTTTCAGTGGCTGCTGTCTTGATTTTGTTACACCAGAGAACTAATTTAGGTGGTAGAGGTCGTGTGATCTCAGGTGATTTTGAAATTAGTAGAGTTGGTGCTTTTCAGGGTTTTCTGGGATTGCAGTAAGTACCCTTCCTATCCTTTTCTATTTAGATAGTTTTGGCCCAGCGTTTGCTCATACTATTTTCTTTCTGTGTCAGTATTTCCTCTTGTCTAACCGCCATTACATGTTTGGGGGCTTTCTATTATCTTTGGGGTCTGCTCCGGGGCAGATAGCTTTCCTATTTCTATCTTTAGGTGTAGTTAGTTTCTCAGGCTGTGACGAGGCGTCTAGGACCAACGTAGGAACGCTCCACGGCTGCCTCTAGTTGCGGTGGTTAGTCAGGGTACTGCAATCTCATAGATTCCAACTGCTCTGGTGTATTGCCTTTTTTACCTGCACTCCTCAGCTACCGTAACATAACAGTATCACCGGACCAAAAATTGAATGGTACTCACAGAAGGGAAAAAATATTGTGACAGAAGAAAGGTTGTCAGAGTTGTCAGAGATATTTTTCTGTTTGTTGCATTTTTTTTCCCTCTGTATCTCTGGGTGCTGGGGAGGATCTTTTCTCTCAATGGAGTTTGCACAGTTGTCTGGCCGTGTGGATCAGCTTGCCACTGAGGTTCAGAGTATTGCTGCATATCTTGCTAGGTTGCCTGTTGTGGAACCTAGGATTCCCATGCCAGATTTGTTTTTAGGGGATCGAGCTAAGTTTCAGAATTTCAAAAATAATTGTAAATTGTTTTTTGCCTTAAAATCTAAGTCCTCAGGAAACGCAGCGCAGCAGGTTCAAATTATCATCTCTCTCCTGCGCGGCGATCCTCAGGATTGGGCTTTTTCCCTGATACCTGGGGATCCTGTTTTGAGTGATGTTGATGCATTTTTTCAGGCTTTGGGGTTATTGTACGATGAGCCTAATGTCACTGATCAAGCTGAAAAAGCCTTGTTGGCATTAAATCAGGGGCTTGATGACGCTGAGTTATACTGTCAGAGATTCCGTAGGTGGGCAGTCCTGACCAAATGGAATGACGACGCTTTGGCGGCCCTTTTCCGGAAGGGTCTGTCGGATAATGTAAAGGATGTTATGGTGGTATTCCCTGTCCCCTCTGGTCTCAATGATTCTATGTCATTAGCGATTCAAATTGACAGACGTTTGCGTGAGCGGAGAAGTATGCGTGGAGTGGTGTTGCCTTGTGAGCCAGCTTCTGAGCCCATGCAGTGTGATGGAGTGGTGTCTGGGGCACAGCGTCATGAGTTTCGAAAGCGCAATGGGTTATGTTTTTACTGTGGTGATGCCTCTCATTCTATTTCAGTCTGCCCTAAACGGGGAAGACGTTTTGCACGCTCAGTTGTCTTGGGTAGTGTTCAGACTAAGTTTTTATTACTGTCACTCTGATATGCTCTCTGTCCTCATTTTCTGCTCAGGCTTTTGTTGATTCTGGAGCAGCTATTAACCTGATGGATTATGATTTTGCTAAACGTTGTGGGTTTCCCTTGATACCCCTACAGAAGTCTATTCCCCTACTGGGGATCGATTCTACCCCTTTGGCTGAGAATAAACCCCAGTTTTCTACTCAGGTGATAATGAGGGTTGAACCTGATCACCAGGAGTGCTGCAAATTTTTGGTTCTATATAATCTGCATGACATTATCGTGCTAGGTTTCCCTTGGTTACAGTCTCATAATCCTGTTTTGGATTGGAAATCTGTGTCTGTAACCAGTTGGGGCTGCCAATGTGTTAATACCAACACTCCTGTTTTTTCTGCCTCCCCCCAGGCTCAGGATGTTCCTGACTTTTTGTTTGATTTTTCTGATGTGTTTAGCGAAAGTAAATCTGCATCCTTGCCTCCCCATAGGAGCTATGACTGCGCTATTGAATTAGTGCCGGGTAGTAAATTCCCTAAAGGTCGCCTTTTTAACTTATCTGTACCTGAACATGACGCTATGCGGTCTTATATCAAGGAATCATTGGAGAAGGGTCATATCAGACCATCCTCTTCACCCTTAGGTGCCGGTTTTTTCTTTGTGGCCAAAAAAGATGGTTCATTAAGGCCGTGTATTGATTATCGTCTCTTGAACAATATTACTGTGAAATATCAATACCCGTTACCCTTGATTTCTGACCTGTTTTCCAGGGTGAAAAACGCTACTTGGTTTACCAAGCTTGACCTCAGGGGGGCATATAACCTTATTCGCATTAAGCACGGGGATGAATGGAAGACGGCATTCAATACCCCTGAAGGGCATTTTGAGTACCTAGTGATGCCCTTTGGGCTCACTAATGCTCCTTCCGTCTTCCAGTCCTTCATGAATGACATTTTCAGGGATTTTGTGGACAAATTTCTGATTGTTTATTTGGATGATATCTTGATTTTTTCTAATGACTGGGACTCTCATGTGAAACATGTTCGAACTGTATTCCAGATTTTGAGAGAGAATGCTCTGTATGTGAAGGGATCAAAGTGTCTTTTTTGCGTACAGAAGATCTCATTTCTGGGATTCATTTTGTCCCCATCTGTTATTGAAATGGACCCGGTCAAGGTTCAGGCCATCTGTGATTGGGTCCAACCTACTTCATTAAAGGCTCTTCAGAGATTTTTGGGTTTTGCCAATTTTTATCGTAAATTTATTGGTAATTTCTCGGTTATTGTTAAACCATTAACTGATTTGACGAGAAAGGGTTCTGATGTGGTGAATTGGCCTCCTGAGGCAGTCTCTGCATTTCAGGAACTTAAGCAGAGATTCACTTCTGCTCCTGTTCTACGCAGCCTGATGTTTCTCTGCCATTTCAGGTGGAGGTTGATGCCTCTGAAATTGGGGCAGGTGCCGTTTTGTCCCAAAAAGATCCAGAGACCTCTAAAAGTAACCCTTGTGCCTTTTTCTCTCGAAAATTTTCTCCTACTGAACGTAATTATGACGTGGGTAATCGGGAGTTATTGGCCATGAAGTGGGCTTTTGAAGAGTGGAGACATTGGCTGGAGGGAGCCAAACATCAGGTGGTGGTCCTTACGGACCATAAGAATCTGGTCTATCTGGAATCTGCCAAGCGACTCAATCCTAGACAGGCCAGGTGGGCCTTGTTTTTCACACGTTTTAATTTTGTGGTTTCCTTTCTTCCTGGCACTAAGAATGTTAAGGCGGATGCCCTCTCGAGGAGTTTCCTTGCGGACTCTCCTGAGTTATCTGATCCTTCTGTTATTTTGAAAGAGGGTGTAGTTCTTTCCGCCATCTCGCCCAATTTGAGACTTGCTCTGGAGGGGTGTCAGGAGGATAGGCCCGAGCGCTGCCCTGTTGGAAAATTGTTTGTCCCGGACCAATGGAAAAAGAGTGTGATGTCTGAGATTCATTGTTCCGCATTGGCTGGGCATCCCGGAATTTTTGGTACCAGAGACTTGGTTAGTCGGTCCTTTTGGTGGCCTACCTTGTCTCGCGATGTCAGGGAATTTGTGCAGTCCTGCGGGACTTGCTCTCGCTCCAAGCCTTGCTCTCGCTCTAGTGGTTTGTTGATGCCATTGCCTGTGCCCAAGAGACCATGGACCCATATCTCTATGGATTTCATTTCCGATCTTCCTGTTTCTCAGAGAATGACCACCATCTGGGTAATTTGTGATAGGTTTTCCAAAATGATACATCTTGTGCCATTACCTAAGTTGCCTTCCTCCTCTGAATTGGTGCCGTTGTTCCTTCAGCACGTGGTTCGTTTACACGGCATTCCTGAGAACATTGTGTCTGACAGAGGAGTCCAGTTTGTTTCCAGATTTTGGAGGACTTTTTGTTCTAAACTAGGTGTTCAATTGTCTTTCTCCTCGGCATTTCATCCTCAGACCAATGGTCAAACTGAGAGAACAAACCAGACATTGGAGACTTATCTAAGATGCTTTGTGTCTGCTGATCAGGATGACTGGGTCTCTTTTTTGCCTTTGGCTGAGTTTGCTCTTAATAATAGGGCTAGCTCTGCCACTTTGATGTCTCCGTTTTTCTGTAATTCTGGGTTTCACCCTCGATTTTCTTCAGGACAGACGGAAGCTTCTGTCTGTCCAGGTGTTGACTCTGTTGTTGAGCGTATGCAACAGATTTGGGACCAGGTAGTGGAGAGGTTGTCCCTCTCTCAGGAGAAGGCCCAGCGGTTTGCTAACCGGCATAGGACTGATGGTCCTCGGTTTAAAGTGGGGGACTTGGTCTGGTTGTCCTCAAAGAATATTCCTATGAGAGTAGCATCTCCTAAATTTAAGCCTAGGTTCATTGGACCTTATAAGATCATGGAGATTATTAATCCTGTTTCTTTTCGTTTGCTTCTTCCAGGGACATTTAAGATCCATAACGTGTTCCACAAGTCCTTGTTGAAGAGGTTTGTTGAGCCAGTGGTTCCTGCTGCTGTGCCTCCTGACCCTGTTTTGGTTGAGGGCAATCTGGAGTATGTGGTTGAGAAAATATTGGATTCTCGTTTTTCTAGACGAAGACTCCAGTATTTGGTTAAATGGAGAGGTTATGGTCAGGAAGACAATTCTTGGGTGTTTGCTTCGGACCTCCATGCTAGGAGACTTATCCGTGCTTATCATAGAACTCATCCTGACCGACCTGGTTGCTCAAATGAGGGTTCGGTGACCCCTCCTCAAGGTGGGGGTACTGTTGTGAATGGGTTTGAGATGAGTTCTGAGCAGAGGCTCCCTCTGGTGGTTACAAGCGGTACTAGTGAAGATTGTGAGGACTGGGAATCAGGTGTTACTGACTGGTCTTATATAAGGGAGTCATTTTCCCATCAGGGTTGCCGGTGATCAATTGTTCTGGTCTGAATCCTTCTTTCCAGTTTCCCTTGTAGCCTGCTGTGTCGTGTCTGCATCTCCTGCTATCAGATAAGACATTTTCTTCTTTTGTGTTTGTGCTATATTTTTGCATTTTGTCCTGCACTTCTGTGGGGGCCTTCTGGGTCCCCTCCGGGGGCTTTTGCCCTCTCAGTTTGTTCAGCCACTGAGTTTTGTATTTTTGCTTTTCCAGTTTTTTCAGTGGCTGCTGTCTTGATTTTGTTACACCAGAGAACTAATTTAGGTGGTAGAGGTCGTGTGATCTCAGGTGATTTTGAAATTAGTAGAGTTGGTGCTTTTCAGGGTTTTCTGGGATTGCAGTAAGTACCCTTCCTATCCTTTTCTATTTAGATAGTTTTGGCCCCAGCGTTTGCTCATACTATTTTCTTTCTGTGTCAGTATTTCCTCTTGTCTAACCGCCATTACATGTTTGGGGGCTTTCTATTATCTTTGGGGTCTGCTCCGGGGCAGATAGCTTTCCTATTTCTATCTTTAGGTGTAGTTAGTTTCTCAGGCTGTGACGAGGCGTCTAGGACCAACGTAGGAACGCTCCACGGCTGCCTCTAGTTGCGGTGGTTAGTCAGGGTACTGCAATCTCATAGATTCCAACTGCTCTGGTGTATTGCCTTTTTTACCTGCACTCCTCAGCTACCGTAACATAACAGGGGGATTTGGAGTGGGGATGGGGGGTTATTTTATGTGTGGGGGATTTGGAGTGGGGATGGGGGGTTATTTTATGTGTGGGGGGATTTGGAGTGGCGATGGGGGTTATTGTATGTGTGGGGGATTTGGAGTGGGGATGGGGGGTTATTTTATGTGTGGGGGGATTTGGAGTGGTGATGAGGGTTATTGTATGTGTGGGGGGATTTGGAGTGGGGATGGGGGTTATTTTATGTGTGGGGGGATTTGGAGTGGCGATGGGGGGTTATTTTATGTGTGGGGGGATTTGGAGTGGTGATGGGGGTTATTTTATGTGTGGGGGATTTGGAGTGGGGATGGGGGGATTTAATGTGTGTGGGGGATTTGGAGTGGTGATGGGGGTTATTGTATATGTGGGGGGATTTGGAGTGGGGATGGGGGTTATTTTATGTGTGGGGGGATTTGGAGTGGCGATGGGGGGTTATTTTATGTGTGGGGGGATTTTGAGTTGCGATGGGGGGTTATTTTATGTGTGGGGGGATTTGGAGTGAGGATGGGGGGTTCTTTTATGTGTGGGGGGATTTGGAGTGGGGATGGGGGGATACATGTGTGGGGGGGATTTGGAGTGGGGATGGGGGTTCTTTTATGTGTGGGGGGTTTTGGAGTGGGGATGGGGATACATTGTGTGGGGGGATTTAGAGTGGGGATGGGGGGTTCTTTTATGTGTGGGGGTTTGGAGTGGGGATGGGGGATACATTATGTGTGGGGGGGATTTAGAGTGGAGATGGGGGTTCTTTTATGTGTGGGGGGGTTTGGAGTGGGGATGGGGATACATTATGTGGGGGGGATTTAGAGTGGGGATGGGGGTTCTTTTATATGTGGGGGGTTTGGAGTGGGGATGGGGGATACATTATGTGGGGGGATTTGGAGTGGGGATGGGGGTTATTTTATGTGTGGGGGGATTTGGAGTGGGGATGGGGGGTTATTTTATGTGTGGGGGGATTTGAAGTGGCGATGGGGGTTATTTTATGTGTGGGGGGATTTGGAGTGGGGATGGGGGGATTTAATGTGTGTGGGGGGATTTGGAGTGGGGATGGGGGGTTATTTCATGTGTGGGGGGATTTGGAGTGAGGATGGGGGGTTATTTTATGTGTGGGGGATTTGGAGTGGCGATGGGGGTTATTGTATGTGTGGGGGGATTTGGAATGGGGATGGGGGGTTATTTTATGTGTGGGGGGATTTGGAGTGGCGATGGGGGTTATTGTATGTGTGGGGGATTTGGAGTGGGGATGGGGGTTTATTTTATGTGTAGGGGGATTTGGAGTGGCAATGGGGGGTTATTTTATGTGTGGGGGATTTGAAGTGGCGATGGGGGATTTGTAGTGGGGATGGGGGGATTTAATGTGTGTGTGGGGATTTGGAGTGGGGATAGGGGATACTTAATGCGTGTGGGGATTTGGAGTGGGGATGGGGGGATTTAATGTGTGTGGGGGGGATTTGAAGTGAGGATGGGGGCATTTAATATGTGTGGGGGGATTTGAGGGTACTAAAGAGTATTTATGAGTTAACAGTATGGGGGATGGGTGCAGACAGTATGGGGAGCGAACGGGTGAATGTATGTGGACACAGTATGGGGAGTGAGGGTGATGGGATGTGTGCAGACACAGTATGGGGAGTGAGGGTGATGGGATGTGTGCAGACACAGTATGGGGAGTCAGGGTTATGTGTGAGCAGACAGTATAGAGAGTGAGGGGGTAAATATATGAGGAGACAGTATGCTGAACAGGGGGGATGTGAGAGGAGACAGTGTGAGGAGGGAGGGGAATAGTGTGAGGTGACAGTATATTGCAGATATTTTTATTTAGGGGCATTATAATGACTCTTCTGTCTTTAAGGGCATCGTGTGGAGAGTTGGTGCAGAAGAGCGGAGAAGATGGAGGTCTGCAGAGACAGCTGTGGATGAGAAAACTCATCATGGGATCTGGACAAGATGAAGAAAAGGAGAACGACTCCAGAGACAGCGTCATCTATAAGGTACCCGGATGTAAATATTATTTGTGAAATTTACTAATTCTCATGTCTTTATTTGTTAGGAGCATTAAAGGGGTTCTCCAGGTCTGTGTCACATAGAATGACTGCAGACTCAGCACAAACCTGGACAGCCCTTTAATGCTCCTAACATAAATAAAAACATGAGAATTAGTCAATTTTAGAATTCTCACAGTGCGCACTGCACGCTGTTAGGATTCTCTCGTGCCGGTGATTTACATACAAGCGGTCACATGCTGACTAGACGTGTGGCCTCTCTCAATGACAATGAACTGAGCGAGGCCGGGCACGTCTAGTCGGAATGTGGCCAGAAGTATATAAATCACATGCTTATGCTGACATGACCGTGTACTCTTGCCACCGGTAATTGGAGAATCCTAAAAGTGTGCAGAGCATTGGTTGTGAGAATTCAGAAGCTGCAATATCAGGATTCAGCTCTGCAGGTTCCAGCAGTCATCTCATGAACACTTCACTCATATGCGATTTTTTATACTTATGGTCCTGTGACAACCAGCTTCTCTTCCTGCTTCTCTCAGTTTTTCACTGAACATTGAGAGCATTAGGGAGAGCAGCTCGTGGGTACATGACTAAGTGTGCAAATCGCATGTGTGCTTGGGGGGTGGGCGCCAAACCGAATTCTTGCCCCGGGTGCCAGAAAGCCTAGATACACCTCTGGGTGTGAGTCTGATATGGGGCCCGCCGCCACCTCCGGCGCCGCTATGAGAGGA
>JARQOD010000001.1:280029551-280073459 GCA_033576555.1 Oophaga sylvatica
AAATAAAATCACACACTTTGTACAAACACTGTTTTGAGAGGCATATGACAGCTTCTGTCACACTGTTACATATGTAACCAGTTTGACAATTTAACCCCTTTCTGTCATTGCACGTACTATCCCGTCCATGTGCCCTGGGACTTAATTCCCGAGGAAGGGATAGTACGTCATAGGCGATCAGCTGCACTCCCGCTGATCGCGGCCGGGTGTCAGCTGATTATCACAGCTGACACCCAGCACTATGTGCCAGGAGTGGTCATGGGCCGCTCCCGGCATATTAACCCCTGGCACACTGCGATCAAAGATGATCGCAGTGTACCGGGGCACAGGGGAGCATCGCGCAGGGAGGGGGCTCCCTGCGTGCTTCCTCGAGACCCTCAGAACAGCGCAATGTGATCACGCTATTCCGAGGGCCTCCTCCCTGCAGGACCCCGGATCCAAGATGGCTGCAGGGTCCTTCCAGGTCCTACAGGGTGGCGGCTTCCTCAATGCCTGCTGAGAGCAGGCGCTGAGAAAGCCTCATGCAGTGCCTGTCAAATCGCTGGTCTGACAGAGTGTTGCACAGACTGTCAGACCAGCGATCTTACATTATACAGTGATGTCCCACCCTGGGACAACGTAAAAATGTAAAAAAATAAAAATAACATGTATAAAAAAAAATTCCTAAATAAAGAAAAAAAAATATTCCCCAATAAATTCATTTCTTTAATGTAAAAAAAAAAAACACAATAAAAGTCCACATATTTAGTATCGCCGCGTCCGTAGCGACTCACCCTATAAAACTGTCCCACTAGTTAACCCCTTTAGTGAACCCCTTAAAAAAAAAAAAAAAGAAGGCAAAAAAAAATGCTTTATCATTATACTGCCGAACAAAAAGTGGAATAACACGCAATCAAAAACACGGATATAAATAAACATGGTACCGCTGAAAACGTCATCTTGTCCAGCAAAAAACGAGCTAGCATCATCAGCGGAAAAATAAAAAAGTTATAGCTCGCAGAATAAAGCTATGCAAAAACAATTATTTTTAATATATTGTTTTTATTGTATAAAAAGCGCCAAAACATAAAAAAATATGATATAAATGAGATATCGCAAAATGTAAAGCGCTGCGGAATATGTTAGCGCTATATAAAAATAAAGATTATTATTATTTTATCGCCATAATCGTACTGACCCAAAGAATAAAACCGCTTTATTGATTTTACCACACGCGGAACGGTATAAACGCCCCCCAAAACAAATTCATGAATTGCTGGCTTTTGTTCATTCTGCCTCCCAAAAATCGTAATAAAAAGTGATCAAAAAATGTCAAGTGCCCAAAAATGGTACCAATAAAAATGTCAACTCGGCCCCCAAAAAACAAGACCTCACATGACTCTGTGGGCCAAAATATGGAAAAATTATAGCTCTCAAAATGTGGTGATGCAAAAACTATTTTTTGCAATAAAAAGCGTCTTTTAGTGTGTGACAGCTGCCAAACATAAAAACCCGCTATAAATAGTAAATCAAACCCCTCTTTATCACCCCCTTAGTTAGGGAAAAAAATACAATTTAAAAAATGAATTTATTTCCATTTTCCCATTAGGGTTAGGGTTGGGGCTAAAGTTAGGATTAGGGTTAGGGTTGGGATTAGGGTTAGGTGTGTGTTAGGGTTAGGTTTGTGGTTAGGGTTAGGGTTGGGACTAGGGTTAGGAGGTGTTGGGGTTAGGGTTGGAGTTAGAATTGGGGGGTTTCCACTGTTTAGGCACATCAGGGGCTCTCCAAATGTGACATGGCATCTGATCTCAATTCCAGCCAATTCTGAGTTGAAAAAGTCAAACAGTGCGCCTTCCCTTCTGAGCTCTGCCATTCGCCCAAACAGTAGTTTACCCCCACATATGGGGTATCAGCGTACTCAGGACAAATTGCACAATTTCTCTTTGGGTCCAATTTCTTCTATTATCCTTGGGAAAATAAAAAATTGGGGGCGAAAATATCATTTTTGTGGAAAAAAATATGTTTTTTTATTTTTATGGTTCTACGTTAGAAACTTCTGTGAAGCACTTGGAGGTTCAAAGTTCTCACCACACATCTAGATAAGTTCCATGGGGGGGGTCTAGTTTCCAAAATGGGGTCACTTGTGGGGGTTTCCACTGTTTAGGCACATCAGGGGCTCTCCAAACACGACGTGACACCCGCAGACTATTCCATCAAAGTCTGCAATGCAAAACGTCACTACTTCCCTTCCGAGCCCCGACCTTTGCCAAAAAGTAGTTTTCTCCCACATATAGGGTATCCGCGTACTCAGGACAAATTGAACAACAAATTTTGGTGTCCAATTTCTCCTGTTACCCTTGGGAAAATAAAAAACTGGGGATTAAAAGATTATGTTTGTGGAAAAAATATGATTTTTTTATTTTCACGCACGGGCATTATAAACTTCTGTGAAGCACTTGGGGGCTCAAAGTGTTCACCACACATCTAGATAAGTTCCTTTGGTGGTCTAGTTTCCAAAATGGGGTCACTAGTTGTGTGTTTCCACTGTTTAGGCACATCAGGGGCTCTCCAAACGCGACATTACACCTGCAGACCATTCCATCAAAGTCTGCATTACAAAACATCACTACTTCTATTCCGAGCCCCGGTGTGTGCCCACACAGTAGTTTTCCCACATATGGGGTATCAGCGTACTTAGGACAAATTGCACAACAACTTTGGAGTCCAATTTCTCCTGTTACCCTTGGGAAAATAAAAACTTGGTGACTAAAGGATCATTTTGTGGGAAAAAATAGGATTTTTAATTTTCATGCCCAGGCATTATCACCTTGTGTGAAGCAGTTGGAGGTTCAAAGTGCTCACCACAGGTCTAGAGAAGTTCCATAGGGGGTCTAGTTTCCAAAATAGGGTCACTTTTAGGGGATTTCCGCACATCACGGGCTCTGCAAACAGAACATGACACCCATCAAAGTCTGCATTCCAAAACTTCATTACTTCCTTTCCGAGCCCTGCCATGCACCCAAACAATATTTCCCCCCCACATTTTGGGTATCAGCGTACTTAGGACAAATTGGACAACAACTATTGGGGTCAAATTTCCTTGGGAAAAATCAAAAATTGGGGACTAAAAAATCATTTTAGTTAAAAAATTATTTTTTTTCACACACAGGCATTATGAACTTTAGTGAAACACTTGGAGGCTCAAAGTGCTCACAACAGATCTAGATAAGTTCCTTAGGGGGTCTAGTTTCCAAAATGGTGTCACTTGTGGGGGGTTTCCACTGTTTAGGCACATCAGGGACTCTCCAAACGCGACATGGCGTCCAGCCAATTCTGAGTTGAAAAAGTTAAACGGCGCTCCTTCCCTTCCGAGCTCTGCCATGCACCGAAACAGTGGTTTACCCCCACATATTGGGTATCTGCATACTCAGGACAAATTGCACAATAACTCTTGAGGTCTTGTTACCCTTGGAAAAATAAAAATTGGGGTGAAAATATCTTTTTTGTTGGAAAAATATGTTTTTTTAATTTTACGGCTCTACGTTATCAACTTGTATGAAGCACTTGGGGGTTCAAAGTGCTCACCACAGACCAAGATAAGTTCCTTAAGGGGTCTAGTTTCTAAAATGGGGTCACTTGTGGGGGGGCTTCCACTGATTAGGCACATCAGGGGCTATCCAAACGCGACATGGCGTCTAATCTCGATTCCAGCCAATTTTGGTTTGAAAAAGTCAAATGACGCTCCTTCCCTTCCATGCTCTGCCGTGCGCCCAAACAGTTGTTCCCCCCCACATATGGGGTATCAGCGTACTCAGGGTAAATTGGACAACAACTTTTGTGGTCCAATTTCTCCTGTTACCCTTGGGAAAATAAAAACTTGGTGACTAAAAGATTTTTTTGTGGAAAAAAATAGGATTTTTATTTTCATGTTCAGGCATTATAAACTTGTGTGAAGCACTTGGGTGTTCAAAGTGCTCACCACAGATCTAGATAAGCTCCTTAGGGGGTCTAGTTTCCAAAATGGGGTCACTTGTGGGGGGTTCCACTGTTTAGGCACATCGGGGGGCTCTGAAAACTGAACATGACACCCATCAAAGTCTGCATTCCAAAACATCATTACTTCCTTTCCAAGCCCTGCCGTGCGCCCAAACAGTTTTTCCCCCCCACATATGGGGTATCAGCGTACTCAGGACAAATTGGACAACAGCTTTTGGGGTCCAATTTCCTTGGGAAAATCAAAAATTGGAGACTAAAAAATCATTTTTGTGGATTTTTTTTTCACACCCAGGCATTATAAACTTTAGTGAAACACTTGGGGGTTCAAAGTGCTCACAACAGATCTAGATAAGGTCCTTAGGGGGTCTAGTTTCCAAAATGGTTTCACTTGTGGGGGGTTTCCACTGTTTAGGCACATCAGGGGCTTTCCAAACGCAACATGGCGTCCAATCTCAATTCCAGCCAATTTTGGTTTGAAAAAGTCAAACGATTCTCCTTCACTTCCGAGCCCTGCCATGCGCCCAGACAGTTGTTTTCCCCCACATATGGGGTATCGCCGTACTCAAGAGAAATTGCACTACAATGTTATCTGTCCATTTTCTCCTTTTACCCCTGTTAAAATAAAAAAATTTTTGTAAAAATATTTTTGTGGCTAAAAAGTTAAATGCTCATTTTTTCCTTCTATTTTGCTTCAGCTCCTGTGAAGCACCTGAAGGGTTAATAAACTTCTTGAATGTCTTTTTGAGTACCTTGAGGGGTGCAGTTTTTAGAATGTTGTCAGTTTTGGGTATTTTCTGCCATATAGACCCCTCAAAGTGACTTCAAATGTGAGGTTGTCCCTAAAAAAAATGGTTTTGTACACCACCTCTGACACAAAATAACTCTAGAAAAATGCTAGAAAACAAAATCCCATGCTTGTTGATGCAAAATAAGAAAAACCCAACTAAGTGCTGTGTGAACCCAGCACTATGCATACATTTTTTATGTCCTCAACATCTTTTTCAACTTATAAACTCCACCATACTCTTCCATAGAGACTGAGCTTAAGGGCTCATAACCATCAGTGTTCATAAAATCGGTCAGATCTTGTTTCTGAAAATTCAGATGTGTGACATGTGAGTGTCATGCAATTTTCCATGCGAGTACAATGCAATTTTTATCACCTAGCATCCGTCTGATATCTGAATGACATGCGTATGTGATCCGTATGCAATGCAATTTTAATATTAGCTTTCCAAAGAGTAATTCTCTATGTCATTTAAAGATGTGTAGCATGGGATACCCAGAAATTTTGTTAACCAGCTGAGGGAAAGCAAACAGATGGGGCTGATGTTTATAACCTGGGAAGGGGGTAATACACATGGAGCTTTGCAAGCTTTTAATATCAGCTCACAGCTGTATACTTACCCTTTACGGGTTATTAAAACGGTGGCAGACAGCAATGGGCTAATATTAATAGCCTAGGAATGGGCCATGGATATTGATTCCCTTCAAGACTAAAAATCATCAGCTCTCAGCCACCGCAAAAATGGCTCATCCATTAGTCTCTTCCCCCCCTTGAGTGCTGTCTCTGCCTCCATGTGCAGTCTGGGGCCCTGTGCACTGCCAGGGGCCCCTGTATGCTACCTGGGGCCCTGTGCACTGCCTGGGGTCCCATGTGCTGTCTTGCACCCCGTTCGCTATCTCTTCCCTCCGCGTGCTGCCTGGGGCCCCTGTGTGCTGTCTCTGCACCCTGTGTGCTGCCTGGGGCCCTGTGTGCTGCCTTGGGCCCCTGTGCACTGCTTTGGGCCCTGTGTGCTGCCTGGGGCCCCGTGTGCTGCCTGTGGCCCCTGTTTGCTGCCTGGGGCCCCTGTGCTCTGCCTAGGGCTCCGTGTGCTGCCAGGGGCCCCTATGCTCTGCCTGGGGTCCTGTGCTCTGCCTGTGGCCCCTGTGTGCTGCCAGGAGCCCCGTGTGCTGCCTGGGGCCCCTGTGTGCTGCCTGGGGCCCCTTGCGCTGCCTGGGACCCCGTGTGCTGCCTGGGGCCCCTGTGCACTGCCTGGGGCCCCGTGCGCTGCCTGGGGTCCTGTGCTCTGCCTGTGGCCCCTGTGCGCTGCCTGGAGCCCCGTGTGCTGCCTGGGGCCCCTGTGTGCTGCCTGTGTCCCCAGTGTGCTGCCTGGGGCCCTGTGCTCTGCCTGGGGCCCCATGTGCTGCCTGGGCCCTGTGCGCTGCCTGGGGCCCTGTGCTCTGCCTGGGGCCCCATGTGCTGCCTGGGGCCCCGTGTGCTGCCTGGGGCCCTGTGCGCTGCTTGGGGCCCCGTGTGCTGCCTGTGGCCCCAGTGTTCTACCTGGGGCCCCGTGTGCTGCCTTGGGCCCGTGTGCTGCCTGGGGCCCTGTGCGCTGCTTGGGGCCCCGTGTGCTGCCTGGGGCCCTGTGTGCCGCCTGGAGTTCCCGTGTGATCCCTGGGGCCCCGTGTGCTGCCTGGGGCCCTGTGCTCTGCCTGGGGCCCTGTGCTCTGCCTGGGGCCCCGTGTGCTGCCTGTGGCCCCTGTGTGCTGCCTGTGGCCCCGTGTGCTGCCTGTGGCCCCGTGTGCTGCCTTGGGCCCTTGTGCTCTGCCTGGGGCCCCGTGTGCTGCCTGTGGCCCCAGTGTGCTGCCTGGGGCCCTGTGCTCTGCCTGGGGCCCCCATGTGCTGCCTGGGCCCTGTGCGCTGCCTGGAGTTCCCGTGTGATGCCTGGGGCCACTGTGCTCTGCCTGGGGCCCGGTGTGCTGCCTGGGCCCTGTGCGCTGCTTGGGGCCCCGTGTGCTGCCTTGGGCCCTGTGTGCTGCCTGGGGCCCCTGTGCTCTGCCTGGGGCCCTGTGCGCCTCCTGGGGTCCCCGTGTGGTGCCTGGGGACACTGTGCTCTGCCTGGGGCCCGGTATTCTGCCTGGGGCCCTGTGCGCTGCCTGGGGCCCCGTGTGCTGCCTGTGGCCCTTGTGTGCTGCCTGGGGCACTGTGTGCAGCCTGTGGCCCCTGTGTGCTGCCTGGGGCCCTGTGTGCTGCCTGGGGCCACCATGTGCTGCTTGGGCCCTGTGAGCTGCTTGTGGCCCCTGTGCGCTGCCTGGGGCCCCGTGTGCTTCCTGTGGCCCCTGTGTGCTGCCTGGGGCCCTGTGTGCTGCCTGGGACCCCCGTGTGCTGCTTGGGCCCTATGAGCTGCCTGGGGCCCCTTGTACTGCCTTTGGCCCTGTGCTCCGCCTGGGGTACCCGTGTGATGCCTGGGGCCGCTGTGCTCTGCCTGGGGCCCTGTGCGCAGCCTGGGGCCCCTGTGCTCTGCCTGGGGCCCCTGTGCGCCGACTGGGGCCCCATGCACTGCCTGTGGCTCCTGTGCGCAGCCTGGGGCCCCTGTGCTCTGCCTGGGGCCGCATGTGCTGCCTGAGGCCCCTGTGTGCTGCCTGGGGTTCCGTGTGCTGCCTGTGGCCCCTGTGTGCTGCCTGGGGTCCCGTGTGGACCCTAAGCGCCGCCTAGGGCACCGTGCACTGCCTATGGCCCCTGTGCGCCACCTGGGGCCCGGTGTGCCGGCTGGGGGCCCTGTGCGCCGCCTGGTGCCCGTGCGCTACCTGTGGCCCCTGTGCGCTGGCTCGGGCGCCATGCCCTGCCAGGGGCCCCAAGCGCTGCCTGGGACCCCTGTGCTCTGCCTGGGGCCCCATGCGCCCCCTGGGTCCCCGTGTGCTGCCAGGGGCCCCTGTGCTCTGCCTGGGGCTTAGTGTGCTGCCTGGGGCCCCTGTGCTCTGCCTGTGGCCCCGTGCACTGCCTGTGGCCCTTGTGCGCTGCCTGGGGCCCCTGTGCGCTGCCTGGGGCCCCGTGTGCTGCCTGGGGCCCCTGTGCTCTTCGTGGGGCCTTATGTGCTGCCTGGGGCCCCTGTGCGCTGCCTGGGGCCCCGTGCACTGCCTGGGGCCCCGTGTGCTGCCTGGGGCCCCTGTGCTCTGCCTGGGGCCCGTGTTCTGCCTGTGGCCCCTGTGCGCCGCCTGGGGCCCGTGTGCTCTGCCTGGGGCCCGTGTGCTGCCTGTGGCCCCTGTGCTCTGCCTGGGGCCCCGTGCACTGCCTGGGGCCCCGTGTGCTGCCTGGGGCCCCTGTGCTCTGCCTGGGGCCCGTGTGTTGCCTGTGGCCCCTGTACGCCGCCTGGGGCCCGTGTGCTCTGCCTGGGGCCCGTGTGCTGCCTGGGCCGTTGCTGCCTGTGCTACTGTGCTCTGCCTGGGCCCCGTGCACTGCCTGGGGCCCCGTGTGCTGCCTGGGGCCCCTGTGCTCTGCATGGGGTCCGTGCGCTGCCTGTGGCCCGTGTGCTCTGCCTGGGGCCCGTGTGCTGCCTGTGGCCCCTGTGCGATGCCTGGGGCCCGTGTGCTGCCTGGGGCCCGTGTGCTCTCCTTTGGCCCCTGTACGCCGCCTGGGACCCTGTGCTCTGCCTGGGGCCCCATATGCTGCCTGGGGCCCCTGTGTGCTGCCTGGGGCCCCGTGCGCTGCCTGTGGCCCCTGTGCGCTGCCTGGAGTTCCGTGCGCTGCCTGTGGCCCCTGTGCTCTTTGTGGGGCCTCGTGTGCTGCCTGGGGCCCCTGTGCGCTGCCTGGGGCCCCGTGCACTGCCTGGGCCCCGTGTGCTGCCTGGGGCCCCTGTGCTCTGCCTGGGGCCTGTGTGCTGCCTGTGGCACCTGTGCGCTGCCTGGGGTCCGTGCGCTGCCTGTGGCCCCTGTGTGCCGCCTGGGGCCCGTGTGCTCTGCCTGGGGCCCGTGTGCTGCCTGTGGCCCCTGTGCGATGCCTGGGGCCCGTGTGCTCTGCCTGGGGCCTCTGTGCTGCCTGTGGCCGCTGTGCGCTGCCTGGGGCCCCTGTGCTCTGCCTGTGGCCCGAGTGCTGCCTGCGGCCCCCGTGCGCTGCCTGTGGCCCCTGCACGCCGCCTGGGGCCCCGTGCGCAGCCTGGGGCCCCTGTGCTCTGCCTGGGGCCCCATATGCTGCCTGGGGCACCTGTGTGCTGCCTGGGGCCCCGTGCGTTGCCTGTGTCCCCTGTATGCCGCCTGGGGCCCCGTGCGCAGCTTGGGGCCCCTGTGCTCTGCTGGGGCCCCATGTGCTGCCTGTGGCCCCTGTGAGCCGCCTGGGGTCCCGTGTGGCCCTTGTGCGCCGCCTGGGGCCCCTGTGCTGCCTGTGGCCCCTGTGCGCCGCCTTGGGCCCCGTGCGCTGCTTGGGGCCCCTGTGCGCTGCTTGGGGCCCCTGTGCACCGCCTGCAGCCCCGTGCATTGCCTGGGGCCCCGTGCGCTGCCTGTGGCCCCTGTGCACTGCCTGGGGTTCCTGCGCTGCCTGTGGACCCGTGCGCTGCCTTGGGCCCCGTGCGCTGCCTGTGGCCCCGTGCACAGCCTGGGACCCCTGTGCTCTGCCTGGGGCCCCATGTGCTGCCTGTGGCCCCTGTGCACTGCCTGTGGCCCTGTGCGCTGCCTGGGGCCCCGTGCGCAGCCTGGGGCCCCTGTGCTCTGCCTGGGGCCCTTGTGCTGCCTGTGGCCCTGTGCGCTGCCTGGGGTTCCATGTGCTGCCTGTGGCCCCTGTGCGCTGCCTGTGGCCCCTGTGCGCTGCCTGGGGCCCGTGCGCAGCCTGGGGCCCCTGTGCTCTGCCTGGGGCCCCTTGTGCTGCCTGTGGCCCCTGTGCGCTGCCTGGGGTTCCGTGCGCTGCCTGTGGCCCCTGTGCGCTGCCTGTGGCCCCTGTGAGCCGCCTGGGGTCCCGTGTGGCCCCTGTGTGCCGCCCGGGGCCCCTTGCGCTGATTGTGGCCCCTGTGCGCCGCCTTGGGCCCTGTGCGCTGCCTGGGGCCCCGTGTGGCCCCTGTGCGCCGCCCAGGGCCCCGTGCGCTGCCTGTGGCCTCTGTGCGCTGCCTTGGGCCCCGTGCACTGCCTGTGGCCCCTGTGCGTTGCCTGGGGCCCCGTGTGCTGCCTGGGACCCCTGTGCGCCGCCTGGGGCCCCATTCACCGCCTGGGTCCCCGTGTGCTGCCTGGGGCCCCTGTGCTCTTTGTGGGGCCTCGTGTGCTGCCTGTGGCCCCTGTGCGCAGCCTGGGGCCCCTGTGCGCTGCCTGTGGCCCTGTGCGCCGCCTGTGGCCCCGTGGCTGCCTGCGGCCTCTGTGCGCCGCCTGGCGCCTCTGTGCGCCGCCTGGCGCCCGTGCGCTGCCTGGGGCCCCTGTGCGCTGCCTGTGGCCCCTGTGTGCCGCCTGGGGCCCCGTGCGCTGCCTGTGGCCTCTGTGCGCCGCCTGGGGCTCTGTGCGCTGCAAGGGGCCCCTGTTCGCTGCCTGGGGCCCCGTGTGCTGCCTGGGACCCCTGTGCTCTGCCTGGGGCCTTGTGTGCTGCCTGGGGCCCCTATGCTCTGCCTGGGGCCCCGTGTGCTGCCTGTGGCCCCTGTGCTCTGCCTGGGGCCCGTGTGCTTTCTGTGACCCCTGTGCTCTGCCTGGAGCCCCTGTGCGCTGCATGTGGCCTCTGCGCCGCCTGGGGCTTTGTGCGCTGCCTGGGGCCCCGTGTGCTGCCTGGGACCCCTGTGCTCTGCCTGGGGCCTTGTGTGCTGCTTGGGGCCCCTATGCTCTGCCTGGGGCCCCGTGTGCTGCCTGGGACCCCTGTGCGCTGCCTGGGGCCCTGTGTGCTGCCTGGGACCCCTGTGCTCTGCCTGGGGCTTTGTGCGCTGCCTGGGGCCCCGTGTGCTGCCTGGGACCCCTGTGCTCTGCCTGGGGCCTTGTGTGCTGCTTGGGGCCCCTATGCTCTGCCTGGGGCCCCGTGTGCTGCCTGGGACCCCTGTGCGCTGCCTGGGGCCCTGTGTGCTGCCTGGGACCCCTGTGCTCTGCCTGGGCCCCTGTGTGCCGCCCGGGGCCCCTTGCGCTGCTTGTGGCCCCTGTGCGCCGCCTTGGGCCCTGTGCGCTGCCTGGGGCCCCGTGTGGCCCCTGTGCGCCGCCCAGGGCCCCGTGCGCTGCCTGTGGCCTCTGTGCGCTGCCTTGGGCCCCGTGCACTGCCTGTGGCCCCTGTGCGTTGCCTGGGGCCCCGTGTGCTGCCTGGGACCCCTGTGCGCCGCCTGGGGCCCCATTCACCGCCTGGGTCCCCGTGTGCTGCCTGGGGCCCCTGTGCTCTTTGTGGGGCCTCGTGTGCTGCCTGTGGCCCCTGTGCGCAGCCTGGGGCCCCTGTGCGCTGCCTGTGGCCCCTGTGCGCCGCCTGTGGCCCCGTGGCTGCCTGTGGCCTCTGTGCGCCGCCTGGCGCCCGTGCGCTGCCTGGGGCCCCTGTGCGCTGCCTGTGGCCCCTGTGTGCCGCCTGGGGCCCCGTGCGCTGCCTGTGGCCTCTGTGCGCCGCCTGGGGCTCTGTGCGCTGCAAGGGGCCCCTGTTCGCTGCCTGGGGCCCCGTGTGCTGCCTGGGACCCCTGTGCTCTGCCTGGGGCCTTGTGTGCTGCCTGGGGCCCCTATGCTCTGCCTGGGGCCCGTGTGCTGCCTGTGGCCCTGTGCTCTGCCTGGGGCCCGTGTGCTTTCTGTGACCCCTGTGCTCTGCCTGGAGCCCCTGTGCGCTGCATGTGGCCTCTGCGCCGCCTGGGGCTTTGTGCGCTGCCTGGGGCCCCGTGTGCTGCCTGGGACCCCTGTGCTCTGCCTGGGGCCTTGTGTGCTGCTTGGGGCCCCTATGCTCTGCCTGGGGCCCCGTGTGCTGCCTGGGACCCCTGTGCGCTGCCTGGGGCCCTGTGTGCTGCCTGGGACCCCTGTGCTCTGCCTGGGGCCTTGTGTGCTGCCTGGGACCCCTGTGCACTGCCTGGGGCCCCGTGTGCAGCTTGGGGCCCCTGTGCTCTGCCTGGGGCCCCGTGTGCTGCCTGGGGCCCCTGTGTGCTGCCTGGGGCCCCATGTGCTGCCTTGGGCCCCTGTGCGCTGCCTGGGGCCCTTTGCGCTACCTGGGGCCCCGTGTGCTGCCTGTGGCCCCTATGTGCGGCCTGGGGCCCTGTGCTCTGCCTGGGGCCCCCGTGTGCTGCCTGGGCCCTGTGCACTGCCTGGGGCCCCGTGTGCTGCCTGGTGCCCTGTGCGCAGTCTGGGGTCCCCGTGTGATGCCTGGGGCCACTGTGCTCTGCCTTGGGCCTGGTGTGCTCCCTGGGGCCCCGTGCGCTGCCTGGGGCCCCGTGTGCTGCCTGTGGCCCCTGTTTGCTGCCTGGGGCCCTTGTGCTGCCAGGGGTTCCGTGCGCTGCCTGTGGCCCTTGTGAGCCGCCTGGGGTCCCGTGTGGCCCCTGTGCGCCACCCGGGGCCCCGTGCGCTGCTTGTGGCCCCTGTGTGCCGCCTTGGGCCCCGTGCGCTGCCTTGGGCCCCGTGTGGCCCCTGTGCGCCGCCCGAGGCCCCGTGCGCTGCCTGTGGCCCCTGTGCGCTGCCTTGGGCCTCGTACGCTGCCTGTGGCCCCTGTGCGTTGCCTGGGGCCCCGTGTGCTGCCTGGGGCCCCGTGCGCTGCCTGTGGCCCCTGTGCGCCGCC
Source organism: Oophaga sylvatica (assembly GCA_033576555.1). Taxonomy (NCBI): domain Eukaryota; kingdom Metazoa; phylum Chordata; class Amphibia; order Anura; family Dendrobatidae; genus Oophaga; species Oophaga sylvatica. Next base: position 280,041,973 of record JARQOD010000001.1, read on the forward strand.
TGGGGCCCCGTACTCTACCTGTGGCCCCTGTGCACCGCCTGGGGGCCCTGTGCGCCGCCTGGGGCCCCATGCACTGCCAGGGGCCCCAAGCGCTGCCTGGGACCCCTCTGCACCACCTGGGGCCCCATTCACCGCCTGGGGCCTCGTGTGCTGCCTGTGGCCCCTGTGCGCTGCCTGGGGCCCCGTGTGCTGCCTGGGGCCCCTGTACTCTGCGTGGGGCCTCGTGTGCTGCCTGGGACCCCGTGCGCTGCCTGGGGCCCCGTGTGCTGCCTGGGGCCCTGTGCTCTGCTGGGGCCCCTGTGTGCTGCCTGTGGCCCCTGTGCGCTGCCTGGGGCCGTGTGCTGCCTGTGACCCTGTGCGCTGCTGGGCTTAGTGTGCTGCCTGGGGCCCCTGTGCTCTGCCTGTGGCCCTGTGCGCTGCCTGTGGCCCCTGTGCGCTGCCTGGGGCCCCGTGTTCTGCCTGGGGCCCCTGTGCTCTGTGTGGGGCGCCTGTGTGCTGCCTGAGGCCCGTGTGCTGCCCGTGGCCGCTGTGCGCTGCCTGTGGCCCCGTGTGCTGCCTGGGGCCCCTGTGCTCTGCCTGGGGCCCGTGTGCTGCCAGCGGCCTCTGTGCGGTACCTGGGGCCCCGTGCGCTGCCTGTGGCCCTGTGCGCCGCCTGGGGCCCCGTGCGCTGCCTGGGGCTCCGTGTGCTGCCTGGGGCCCCTGTGCTCTGCCTGGGGCCTGTGTGCGCTGCCTGTAGCCCCTGTGCGCTGCCTGGGCCCCTGTGCGCTGCCTGGGCCCCTGTGCGCTGCCTGGGCCCCTGTGCGCTGCCTGGGGCCCCGTGCGCTGCCTGGGGCTCCTGTGCTCTGCCTGGGGCCTCGTGTGCTGTCTGGGGCCCCTGTGCTCTGCCTGGGGCCCTGTGCTCTGCCTGGGGCCCTGTGCGCTGCCTGTGGCCCCTGTGTGCTGCCTGGGGCCCTGCGCTGCGCCTTTAAGACCTTGAATCAGCGATCTGTCAGCTCCAATTAGCTGATACGGGTCATGTGTGGAAGCTGCATTTGCATAGCTGCCATCTTTGTAAGGTCGCCGAACCTGCGCAGTGGCTTCAATCCATGTCAGTTGGGGGTCATGGAAAGGTCGCCATTAATTCCTATGGGAAAATTTTTGCTTAAAATGCGATTTTTTTTAAAAACTAGAAATCGGATCGACTCCAAAAATACATAGCACAACGAGGGCTTCGAAACGCCGCCTGAACCGGGTCTCTGCGCGAAGCGGTTCGAGCCGCATTAATTGCAGAAAATGCGGAGAAGAAGAACTAGATGTGTATTTCCTGAAGGAACTACAGATTGTGCTTTGAATTGGTGCCCGGTAGTGTTGAGCGAACATGCTCGGACATGTGAATGAAGTACCTACAAGATTCTATTGGCCAATAAGGTCATGTGATGATGCTAGATTTGCATACATGGCAGCCTCCGCAATAATCTATGGCTATTTAAATTCCTATGGGAGTTTGTGTTTCCAGTTCAGGTCATTAAAATTCATGGCTGTGCCACCTACTACCCGGGGTCACTATAGTTCATGGGTTGTCACCTAGCAACCGGGTTATTTATAGCTGGTATGGTAGTTGGTCCTTACAAACGCCTCACAGCTATATTATTGATTTATATGGGAGCCCATTGATTACAATGGGCCATTAATTCCTATAGCAATTTATTTTTACGCCATTTTTTTACGCACGTTTTGAGGTGGCAAAATTTTTTTTCTACAAAAATGTCCTCAGGGGGTTAACAGTCGGAGGAAAAATATCATTTTTCGATTTTAAAAAATTCCAAGCCCGAGACGTACATTTAAGTTCAAAATCAATGCATTCCAATGGGAAGATTTTTTTTTTCAAACGTAAAGGGTTAAAAAGCAAAAAATCCGATCGACTCCAAAAATACTTAGCACACCTGTCACGGCAGCTAGCTTCAAAACCTTGTTTGAACGGAGTCTGTACACCGAGCGGTTCGGGCTGTATTAATTGCGCAAATCTGGAGAAGAAGAAGAACACGGAAAAAGAATAATGTGAATAACAATATAGTGCTTTTTCCAAAGCACAATAAAATATAAGAAATCGGATTACAATATGTTGCTTGAACAGAGGTTCAAGCACCATAATAAACTAGATGGGCATTTCCTGAAGGAAATACATGGTGCTTGAACAGCGCTGCCAGCTTTACAGCAGTGTATCAGGTGTCGACTGTCAGAAAGTAAAGTAGAATATAGTCACGTCCGACTATCAACCACTCTCGGATCCTTCAGACGTAACCTGAAAACCCATCTCATCAGAAAAGCTTACAGCCTGCAATGACCCTGCTGCCTCCTCACCACTACCGTAGACATCGACTCAACCATCTCCGGAGCTGCTACTCAGGGCTGGCTCCAGGTTTTTATGGGCCCCGGGCGAAAGAGTCTCAGTGGGCCCCATTAACACAGACCACGATTCATGATGCACAGATACAGCAGAGAAATATGGGTATAGTACAATGCCAAATACTTCACTTCTTCCATTACATGAGTGATATCTATTGTAAATTCTACAATAGCTCAAAAACTGCCAAATCCTCACAGCGCACAGTACAGACTGGACAGTACAGTCCTCCATACAATATTATGGGCACCACATAGTCTCCCCCTCATCACTCATATAATACCCATGCAGGATGTCACCCGCCATCCCCCATATAATGCTCCATACAGAATACTAGACCCAATATAATGCTCCATACAGGATACTGGTCCCCATATAATGCTCCATACAAAATATGGAGCTCTCCTCTACACTGTGCTGCGTTCTGCACTGTTACGGCTCAGGAAAGGGCGCTGTGGAAAGACTCCCCATTATCATCATCATTGCCTGCCCATTATCATCATCATTGCCTCCCCTCATCATCATTGCCTGCCCTCATATCATGCTCCATTAGCGGATCACACTACGTTTATAGGACGGCGCGAGGCCGATAAACGCATTGCGCTCGTCCCCTGTTAATCTATGGGGCAGCTCGCATCATCCGATTTTTTATCGCACGTGTTGTACGTGCGAGTGAAATCGCAGCATGCTGCGATTGTACTCGTATGTCGGCTGAGAGTCGCCAATGCAAGTCTATGGGAGCGCAAAAAAAACGGATTGTACACGGACCATGCGTGTGAATTGCGATAAATACGCATGCATTGGGCAGGTGACAGGAAATTGCCTCAGACATCAAATCATGAAGGTTTCACATGCTAATTAGCCTGTGAAGGTCTTAAACCAGGAAGTAGCACGCCTCCACGGAGTCCAGCAAGATGGCTAGACAAATTAATGTGGAGCTCCTCATTGTTCAAGAAGAAACTCTCCAAAAACTTACAAGTTCAATGGATGAAAGAATTGTGAAGGTGATATCAAAGAAGGGTTCCTATGTTAACATGTAACTTGGCCTGTTAGGATGTTTTGGAGTTAAGTAGCTTTTTTGTTCAGTGAATGTGACCTCCTAATGCTGCAAATTCCACAAATGAGCATTTTCAGTTCTTTAAAACAGATCAAATGTTCAGAAATTCTACTGTGCCTAATAATTTGGAACAGTACATTTTGAGTTTTTATTCATTTTGGAGATTATACTGTTATCATTGGGAGGTTTCTTCAATAAAATTCGATGTATACTCTAACAGGTGATGACTTTTATTAGACTGACTGTCATTTGCACCGACCACTTAGGAAAATCAGAGAAAAATATCATTTGCATAATAATTTGGAACATAGTGTAGGTTGGAGCCTCTTCCAGTCTTTAACGGCTTGCCTGATAAGGAAGTATTTAGTAACATCGTCCCAACCTAGAAGCTGAAAGAAAAAGGCTATTCCTGATAAGTGTCGCTGCGCTGAAGTACCCGACGCTCCTCTATTCCTGAGCAGATTCAGGAGTTCTTCTAAAACGTCGCATCTGGCCCGATTACATGTATCGACTGGTCTTCCCTTGATTAAAGAGCACCATTCCTCCCATGCCTTACCGTAGACCTGCCAGGTAGCCGGTGTCACTGAGGCTTGGATCAAGGGCATTAATGATTGGCCACAGTGTCCCAGAGGGAGGGTGGACACTGTAGGCCCACTGGTTGAGCTTTAGGGTGGAGCAATTTGAAAGCCTGCCAATCAGAAGACAACAGAGAGTTAACAATGACGTCCTCTGCGATAGACATAACTCTGACTCGGCACCAGATGTGTCTAAGGCACAATAAAGCTAGGCGGCGCAGCAGCGCGAGAACAGGCGGGGAGGAAGAAGACATGTTGTTTAAACTTCTTGCTGTTCCTGGGTGTTTGGTTAGAAATCTGATGTTAGCGTTTTTCAATTGGGTACCCCAGAGCTCAATGGATGATACTATTGAAAAAATCTCCAGCAGCGCTGGGTTACGGCCCAGGTGTATGTGGTCCATAGAATCGGCCAGCTGCATTTGCACCATTTTTCTTTGTAGATTGAGACAAAACCGTTATTGATATCATTACCAACCTCCAAACCTAAATCTTTGCTTGGCGTTTCCTGCGCCATTACACATGTATGTCTGTTGTAGGAATCTAAGAAAGACTTCCAGACTGACAGATCTGCTTTCAAGGAGCGGTTAAGTCTAATTCTATGTCCCGGCTGGGTAATGCCTTTTGTTGATAACGATAGATGGCGTGAGAAAGCTCTGCCCACTGGCATAACGCAGCAAGCAAAATTGAGCAAACCTAGCAACAACTGCATCTGCTGAAGGGTGACTTTTCTAGGCAACGATGAAAATTTCAACCGTTTGCCATGTTTTTTGTCATTTATTCGCCGGTAGTCGAAAAACTATTTCATTGGTATCTATTTCGATGCCGAGAAAAGGGAGCACGTTGCATGGGCCGATCATTTTTTCGGGTGAGAGTGGTACTCCGAAGAGCCGAGCTATAAATTTAAACTTCTGGAGGAGGAAGTTACAGAGTTTTGAGTTCCTGGGCCCGACAAACAAAAAATCATCCAGGTAGTGAATGGACGAATTGCTGCCCGTTTCGCACCGCACTACCCAGTCTAGGAAGGTGCTGAAAAGTTCGAAATAGTGGCATGAGATAGTGCAGCCCATTGGTAAGCACATGTCGAAGTAAAACAGCTGGTCCACCCTGAAGCCTAACAAATGGAAGCATTCAGGGTGCACCGGCAAAAGGCGGAAAGCTGACTCTATGTCGGTTTTTGCTAGGAGTGCGCCAGGCCCCGCGGTGCATTCCAGTTCGACCACTTTGTCAAAAGACGCATAAGTTACGGAAGTGTCTTCGGGGGGTATTGCGTTGTTAACCGAACCACCCTTCGAGTAGGAAAGGTGGTGTATTAACCAAAATTTACCGGGTTCTTTTTTGGGGACAATACCTAGAGGTGAGATCCTAAGGTTTTTGAAAGGCAATGATGTGAAAGGGCCCGCTATCCTGCATAATTCTACTTCTTTTTGGATTTTTTGATGCAAAATTTCGGGGTATTCGTGCGCGGATTTTAAATTATTAGCCGATGTTGGTGTTTGATTTAGTTTGAAGGGAATGAAAAACGTTTTGAAAACTGTCGTGCAATTGCTGGGCAGCATCTTTATTAGGATAAAGGCTTAGCCATGGGCCCATTGCGGCTACGTTCACCGGGGTTTTGCCTCACTGCCACTCCATTGGGGAGGCAGGTACACCTGGATGCAGGGTGTCCACCTCCGCAGGCTGAGCAGTCATGTCTATATCTGCATGATGCCTGGAAGTGGCAGCTTCCTTCGTTATAAAGCATGCAGGCCCCTGGTCTCCGCACGACCACTGAATTTGGGCCTGTGGCAGTTGAAGGACTAGTGGCCGTTGCTGAAAAGAGAGAATGTTTTTGCGACATCATTAGCTGTAGCCAGACCTCTGTGGCTTTCACGCCCCATCCTAGATCCAGTTGCAGGGCTAGCCTCCTGCGGAACTCTTCGTCATAGCGCCTCCAAGCGGTGCCACTATTAGACTTATAAGAGTTATATATTAAGTCCAAATAAATAAATAACTCCACGCAGCGCTCGGGGTGCTTTTGGCCCATGATACAGCCGAGGACAGCGAAGACCTGAAGTCAGTTATTCATTGTATGCGCTATCTTTCCTCTTGCCCATTCACCAGTCTTCCTTTCCTTGTCTACGGACTGCTGGTCTGGCGACAGAAGTGACCATATATCTATTTAATCATTGTTCCAAATTTTCTCTTTTGTCTCTAAGTCTATGTGTGCACCTAAAGGGCTGATACCGCAGTAAAACGCGTCCTTGTGTAGGCTCGCTGAATTAGATTTTGGTGTTGTTTTGGTGATGGTTGACTCAGTAGGGTGATCTAGGCGGTGAATTAGCTCACTGACGGCAGCTGCCAAATCATTGTCTCCAGTGGTGTGTTGTGCAACGTTAAGTTCGTTTATCGTGCGTAACTCACCACTGTCAGCCGCAGGCGGGGCGTCCTGAGCACGGGCGGCTCCGGATGATAGAGAATCTCCGTTAGCGGTAGATGTGCTGGTATGTTGTTGGCTGCTGATAAAGGGGTTAGTGGGAGATGAGGGTTCGGCTGCACGGTTGTCCATCAAAGATGAGGTGCATGACAACCATTGGCTGTCATGCGCCTGAGGCCGAGTGACAAACTCTGCAGGTGGAACTCCCGCACCTATGAGGATGTCGTTCTGGCCGGGTGCCCTGTGGGCGGTAGCAGAATCCCTCCATCTGGAAGACCATGATGTGGAACTTGTGCGCCGTCTTCTGCCGGATCCATATGGCCACCTGTCGTGACCCTCAGATGCATCCGACCATCCCGAAGTTGACGGTGAGCGCCATCTGGAGGACCGTGACCTGCGGTGATTCCTGTAGGGGCTGCGTCTATCCCTGTAACGAGAACAGCAATAGCCAGGGGTACAGCAAAAATATCGATGGGATTCTTCTTCTGAGGAGGGTGAGGGTCTACGGCGTATATGACTACGGCCGCCGTGGCTATGGACGTTAGGTTCTAGTGAAAGGGAAACGTGGTTCTGGACGGGGTTCTGGAGCTGGCTATGTGCCGGCTCCGGGGAAATATTGTGTGGCGAAGGAGACGGCGATCTATATGGCCGCGATGCTGTGGGGGATGTGAATAAGTGGGGGGGGAGGGGTAAGTGTGCGCTCACTACAACTATACTGTTGGGTCGCTGGGGGGGGTTGGTTTCGTGTACGGTATAGTTGAGGTGTTTTTGTGAGTACGTGTTTTTGCCATATAACTTACTTGCTGCGGAGCGCGCTGAACGGTCGGTTTGGACCAGACAGCGTGCTCAGCAGCCACAAAATCCATACTGACACCAGGCTATGAGTCATCCAGAGCAGGCGGCACCGCTGCGCCTGCCAGGGAAATGCTGCGGCTTGGGCGAGGTGTGATGGGCTCTTGCCGGTGGGTACCTCCGCACAGCATAGGAGCCATCGGTCTAAAGGAGGAATTAGTTTGTAGTGGAGCTCGAGCCTGACCTGCTTGCAATAGCAGGAGAGGCCGAGCTCCATTAGTACAGCGCTGGGATGCAGCGCCGGAAGTGCCTGCACCCGGACCGTAAGTGGGCGGGGCCTGGCTAGGAAAAGGGGTGGATGAGGCCTGCAGGCCGGCCCAATGCTGGAGGCCTGCACGAGGACCCGGGGCGACGCCGACGGAGGAGCGGGCGTCCAGGCCAGTGGTGAGAGCGCGGCAGGTGGGCAGCGGTGATCCACCCCCCACATGAAGGTACTCTGGGGGGCGGGTGGACCGCAATGAGCGCCTGCCTGCTGGCACCGCTGTAGGAACGCCTGTGAGCACAGGCATGACCCCAGAGAAAGAGGCCGGAGAGAACCGGCGGCGCCTGGAGGGGCCGCCGAACCACCAGGCCCGCTGGCAGAAGGTGAGCGCCGGACTGCCTGGTGGGGAGGTGAGGGGAGATCGGGATGCGCGCCGGCTGGGCCGAGGGGCAGCTGGAGAGGACATCGGAGGACAGGAGCCTGGGAGAGGGAGCCCGAGTGCCGGGGGATATAAGGGAGGCCTGCGGGGACGCTAGAGAGGGCACAGGGAGGTGAGCACTGTTAAATATTAATTATTGGTTATGGATTTATTCGTTATACACTCAATTCTGTACCGAGTACATTGACTTTCAGCTGACATTACATATGCTATTTCTGTATGGTAAAGTGGCAACTCCATATATAGAGACCACATGATCTAAGGGACATATATATAATGACTACACGAAGGGAGGGGCTCTCGCTCTCACTCTCTCTACAGACACATGGGACAAGAACACTAAGGTGAATGGACAGCTGCTATGTAACCACGTGTTGCTTCTTCAGACTTGACTGACAGAGCCAGATGTCTTTTTCCATTCAGGACACCAAGGAAAGAAGTGTATAAGCTATGCTATGGACAAATGGACAATCTCTTCGTAACTATTTCACTCATTTTATGTTTTCCTGCAATGATGTTTTTTGGTGGACAGTCCAATAAACCACTACAATTTTTTATAAGAAACATTGTGACATTTTCCTTAAAGTATCGCATCTGGTAACAAGTCCTGGAAAAATATATGAAATTAAGGATTTTTAACATTTTGGAGAGCCAGCCAGTCACACTTGATTTTTAGAGTGTGAATTTCTGAAAACTTGCAAGGGGAGGAATAGAAGCAAAAGAACGTCAGATGTGCAAGTCGTCAGGAAATCCACTACGATATTTCAGGATCAGAAAAGAACCTATGAATGAGGACTAAGAGTTGCCAGACGTACTACAGGAATCAGACGTGCTGATGTGCTGATGACAAGAGGCCAGCGTTGTCTAAGAAAGGAGCTACAAGCTGAGATATTTCAAGGTAAGAAACAATGGATGTTATTTCTTCTTTTTCTAAGCAAAGTAGACTGAAATTTATGTCTGTAGATCAGTCTAATTTAGAAGTTTTATGGCTCAGCTTATATGCAGAATGTGAAATGGAAAATCTAAAGCTAGAATCTAAGCTGGTGTCCTTTAATAGAGAAAGAGAGAAATTGAAAAACATTTTACAGTTGGTTGATGTATTTCATAAGTTTGTGTCAGATAAATCTAAAATGACTGTGTAGAAATAGTGTCAGATGATACTAGTGATGACTGTAATGAGGAAATTGAGCAAGATGTGGGACATGTGTCTGTAATGGCTACTCAAGGTGACCTTGTCTCTGATGATGTAAAAAAAGATGGTGGAAACATGGGAGGAGACTTCAGAACTGATTTAGGAGGAAACATAGGAGGAGACTTCAGAACTGATGTAGATGACGTACGAGGGACGGATGTTCAAAGACCACCAAAAATAGAAGACAATTCAGAGGCCCAACTCCAAATTAAAGTTAGGAAAAATTTGTTAAAACTATGCAAAATCATTCCTGCATATGATAACAAAATCCATGTATGCAGAAATTCTGAAATATTTGAAAGCTTTGTTGATAAGCTTGATTTAAGCAATGACGAGAAAAATCAATTATTTAAACTGTGGCTTCCTGCAACCTATTCCAGACGTTTAACATTAAAATTGTCTTGTGATAACGACTTACATGGAGATCTAAATGATAAAGACAGACTGAAAATTCTGATTTTCTGTGCATTAAATGAAAATTGTCCAGATATTGATATTCTTCAAAAATTAAGGATTGGTCGGAAAGAATGTACTTTTACATTCATGTCCATATTTGAAAGGTTGTACAAAACTCTAATTACCAATGTCAAAACAATATCAATGATAAAGTATTTTGTGGACAAATTTGGATTCCTAAATTCTGTATCTCGTGTTATTGCGTCACAAAAAGATACTTTATTTGAATGTGCGCAATTCCTTGATTTTGCTAGAAAACATGAGAATCGTGAAAGGAAAAGAAATTATATTAATTTTGTAAAATTAGAATAAAATCTTTTCAAAAACCAGTGTCAAAATCTCCTAAACTGAGTCATCCCGTAATCAAATCTATGACATACGAAGAAAATTACATATTTGTTATAAGCCCTATCAAATGATCCAAGGTTCCACTTTGCAGAAAGAGTTAAAAATTCAAAGTTCAGACCTCTCTGTAAAAAGACAAATGGCGGACATTGACAGACAGGAACAGATGACTTCTCAGAGTGACATAACTGAGTCTTCAGTTTACAGCTCATTATCGGAGCTGCTCAAACAATCATTAAAAAAAGGAATGATAAAAAGAGCTTTTCAGGACATTTTTGACAAAGAAATAAGATTTGGGTTAGGAATTGACTGAAAATGAAATTATATGTTGTGTAAAAGTATTATATAATATATTCAGTTATTTGTAATTATTTTACAAATATAATTCTGTAGTTCACAGCTTTTGTAGATATATATATATATATATATATATATATATTTATACAGTATATATAGTATACTTGTATAAGTAGAGATTGAATAACTGTATTTTTATATGTATAGTGATAATTAAAATAAACTACAGTAATAATAATTAGAATTACATTAAAGCCAATACATATATATGTATAAGACATTTCAATTGTTTTGTTTCTGGATGAATATGATATTTAATGTTATCTCTTATTTATCCTTAGAATTTTCACTTCAAAGTAGGACTTAATCGGAAAAAAACTCTCTTAGGCTACTTTCACACTTGCGTTTTTTTTGCGCTGCGCATCGTGCGCTATTGTTCGCATGCGCAATTTTCCCCTATCATTAACATGGCGGGCGCATTGTATTGCGCTTGCACGCGTTCATCAGCGTTTTACGTGCGCAGCGCATTTTCCAGGTGTGCGCCCAGACGCGCCAGACGCTACATGTTGCATTTTTTTTTTCAGCACACCATTATAAAAATGCGCGTGCGCACGTGTGCGCACGCTATGCGCATAAAAATATAATTGCAGTCTATGTGAACGCTGGTGTGCGCATGGCTGTGCGCTTGTCAGCGATTGTGTGCGCATGCGATATTTTAGTAAACATGTCTAGACACTTGTCAAATGACCCCCTAGACAAGATACATTGTTTGTGAGGAGTCTAGATAAAAGTAGTATAGATAAAGGAAGTGACACACAGACCCCTCAGACTATCTGGAGACTGCATGCTGATAACACCTGAAGATTATACAGCCTGGATCCCTATAAAAGGCCAGCAACCAACAAGCTACATACACTGCCTGGAGACTGTAGCTGAACACTTGAAGATCCATCTTGGACCAAGGCTGAACATTGTCTGGAGACACTGCTTCTTGAATCAAGACAGATCCAAAGGGCAAGAATGTGAGTATTCTTTAACCAAATGACACACTGTCCTTATAATGTAATATGTGTTCATGTATTTTTTTTTTTTTTTTGCAGCATGTCTTCTGGATCTGAATATTCCCCATCCCGGCAAGAACTGGCCGAAGCAGAGCATGATGTGAGTATCTTCCTGCCTTTGGGTAAGTATTGCTGCTGAATCTACAAATGGCTTAAATTTGGGTTCCTTTTTCAGACATCATCGTCGGACACGGCCATTGAGGAGTCTCAGCAGGAGCAGTCGCAGCCGAGTCAAGTCCCGGTGGCGAGACGGAATGTAAGTATATAGCCTTTGAATGTCTATTTCTTTTCTACTCCTATTGTTCTTTTCTTTGTCTAAAATATACAAGATTGTAATTTTGTTTTTGTTTCTTCTAGGTTCCACAAGGGGACGAGGACATGTATGTGGACAACGATGCCCTGATCTGCCAGGTCCAGGAGCGTGTCCCGTTGTGGGACAGCCGAAATACCCAGTACAAGGACAATGTGGTGACCCGGCGGCTATGGAACGAGGTGGCCGCAGCGTTGATGGATGGCTGGGACAGCACCTCTCCAAACCTGAAAAAGGCGTTTAGTAAGTATTTTCATTCTCTGTAATATTGCACTCTTGTTCCTGTGTCTACTGATGGGTTTACTTGCAGATATATTCTGCCAGTAAACCCAACAGTGCCCTCTGCTTCAACACTGACTGCCCTGTGTATGCTATTGCAATGTGTTCTGCATTCTAGTGTTTGTTTTTATGCTGCACTCAGTGTTGTTCCTGAGGCCACTGATGGGTTTACTGGCAGATATATTCTGCCAGTAAACCCAACAGTGCCCTCTGCTTCAACACTGACTGCCCTGTGTATGCTATTGCAATGTGTTCTGCATTCTAGTGTTTGTTTTTATGCTGCACTCAGTGTTGTTCCTGAGGCCACTGATGGGTTTACTGGCAGATATATTCTGCCAGTAAACCCAACAGTGCCCTCTGCTTCAACACTGACTGCCCTGTGTATGCTATTGCTATGAGTTCTGCATTCTAGTGTTTGTTTTTATGATGCACTCACTCTTGTTCCTGTGTCTACTGATGGGTTTACTTGCAGATATATTCTGCAAGCAAACCCAACAGTGCCCTCAGGTTCAAAAGTGACTGCCCTGTGTATGCTATTGCTATGAGTTCTGCATTCTAGTGTTTGTTTTTATGCTGCACTCACTCTTGTTCCTGTGTCTACTGATGGGTTTACTTGCAGATATATTCTGCAAGCAAACCCAACAGTGCCCTCAGGTTCAAAAGTGACTGCCCTGTGTATGCTATTGCTATGAGTTCTGCATTCTAGTGTTTGTTTTTATGCTGCACTCACTCTTGTTCCTGTGTCTACTGATGGGTTTACTTGCAGATATATTCTGCAAGCAAACCCAACAGTGCCCTCAGGTTCAAAAGTGACTGCCCTGTGTATGCTATTGCTATGAGTTCTGCATTCTAGTGTTTGTTTTTATGCTGCACTCACTCTTGTTCCTGTGTCTACTGATGGGTTTACTTGCAGATATATTCTGCAAGCAAACCCAACAGTGCCCTCAGGTTCAAAAGTGACTGCCCTGTGTATGCTATTGCTATGAGTTCTGCATTCTAGTGTTTGTTTTTATGCTGCACTCACTCTTGTTCCTGTGTCTACTGATGGGTTTACTTGCAGATATATTCTGCAAGCAAACCCAACAGTGCCCTCAGGTTCAAAAGTGACTGCCCTGTGTATGCTATTGCTATGAGTTCTGCATTCTAGTGTTTGTTTTTATGCTGCACTCACTCTTGTTCCTGTGTCTACTGATGGGTTTACTTGCAGATATATTCTGCAAGCAAACCCAACAGTGCCCTCAGGTTCAAAAGTGACTGCCCTGTGTATGCTATTGCTATGAGTTCTGCATTCTAGTATTTGTTTTTATGCTGCACTCACTCTTGTTCCTGTGTCTACTGATGGGTTTACTTGCAGATATATTCTGCAAGCAAACCCAACAGTGCCCTCAGGTTCAAAAGTGACTGCCCTGTGTATGCTATTGCTATGAGTTCTGCATTCTAGTGTTTGTTTTTATGCTGCACTCACTCTTGTTCCTGTGTCTACTGATGGGTTTACTTGCAGATATATTCTGCAAGCAAACCCAACAGTGCCCTCAGGTTCAAAAGTGACTGCCCTGTGTATGCTATTGCTATGAGTTCTGCATTCTAGTGTTTGTTTTTATGCTGCACTCACTCTTGTTCCTCATGTGAAGTTTGTTTTTGCTGCCTGATATATTCTAACAGCAAACATAACAGTGTCATGTGGTTCAACAGTCAATGACATGTGGATTCTAAAGCTTTTTATAATGCTTCATTAACAGTTTGACATTTATATTGAGTTATGTGTGTTGAGAGTGAATTTGCACATACTGCATTGTATTAATTTTTTTTTTTTTTATAAACAGTGAACAAAATACGCACACGATGGCGCTCGATGAAAGACCGCTTCAACACTGATGTTCGAGCAGAGGGACAGGTTCGCAGTGGTTCTGCAGCAAGGCACAAAAAGAAATATCGCTACTATCGCGAGTTGGCGTTCCTGAGACCGGTCCTTGCCAGCAGAGCGTAAGTTTTTAGATTTTCAATTTTTTTGTTATTTTTTAATTTATTTTTTCTTTTCTACAGCTGATGCTTCTTGTTCATGCATTATAGTAATGTTTTGTTTTTCTTTCCACAGCACCTGGAGCAGCACCATGCAGCCTGTCCCTGAAGCGGTCCTTCCTCGGACGACCTTGGACACGTCCCAGCCATCCGACAGCCAAGAAGCAACTTGCAGGTCAGCAACACGGACAGCTGGTGACCAGGAAGCTGGTCCATCAGGTGTTCCCCTCTCCCAGGTCTCTGCCACTGGTTATGCGGGCACTTCCCGCCAGCGGCAGAGGGCCATGGAGAGGAATGTCTTGCCCGAGTTTGTTCACTTGAGCGAGTCCTTTCAAGGCAATATCAAGACGCTTGGAGGCAGAGTTGGAAGCGGTTTTTCACTGATGGAACATGGTTTTACCCATATGGATCACCGCTTCAACGCTGTCGACCAGCGTTTTGATCGCCTGGAGGCCGACCTCAACAGACCAGCGCACCATTTTTTTAGTAAAATAGAACGGGGCATGGCGGAACACCTTACTCCTGAGCAACAGCTGGGTGTGATGCAGGCCTGCAACAATGCTTACATGCAGTATATCCAGCAGAATCGGTACGCGCAGCAGTCAGTGGTTGCATATCCAACAGTGCCACCACTGATTCGCCACACATCACTACCGACTTCTGCTGCATACCACTGCACGGCCACCAGCATTCCAAGTCAACACTACACCACCACAAGTCCAAGTACTGTTGGACAGTCCACCGTTGCCACCACCATGGCAAGCGCTGCTCCTGTGTGGAGCAACACCACCACTGACACTGGTCCACAGTCATGGACTCAAGCTAGCACACTACCTGCTTGGGCCAACATACCAACTTGTCCTTCTACTAGTGCTGCTACCAGTCAACAATTTTCTGGAACAGCACCCACTGATCAAATGAGTACCGTCACCAGTCAGAAAGCCATTTCAAGGGCACCCACTTCTCCTTCTATGAGTACCGCCACGAGTCGTCAACAATTTATGGACACACCAGCCACTGATCCTATGAGTACCGCCACCAGTCATCAACCATGCATTTCAAGGGCACCCACTTCTCCTTCTATGAATAGCGCCAGAGTCGTCATCAATTTATGGACACACCAGCCACTGATGCTATGAGTACCGCCACCAGTCATCAACCATGCATTTCAAGGGCAGCCACTTCTCCTTGGAACACCGCCAACCCTTCTGTTACTCCGAGCACTGGCAACACTTCCACCGCCACTGCCACCAGCGAGCATGAGAGCGGTGACCTACATTCTGTCTTTTTTAGGTCAAGGCCACAGTCAACCAGCTTAAGGCGGACACAGAGAAGTCGGTCCACGCAAGGTACTCCAGTCCCCAAGAAGAAAAAAAAAAATCTTTGTTGGTGCATCCACCCTCTCCTCCTAATGTGTCTGAAAGTGACTCTCATTTGATGTCTCAGCTTCCTTCACCTACTACTTTTGTTTCCCCTTCCCCTCAAACCCCTTCATCGCTTTCCAGCCGGTCTTCATCTCTGCACACCCCCAGAGTCTCAAAATCACCACCAAAACGTCATTAGCAATACAAATTTCTCACATTTCTATACAATTTCTGTGGCAGTGACGATATCATGGTCATGTTTGACCCAAATTTTAATAATCTGATATCCAAAACCTTTGTGTGACTATTTTTCATTTTTATGAGTAAACCAAAAAATTATTTAATGTGATATGTAGAAATGTCAGCCAAAAATAAAATTGGTAATTCAAATGTTGTTTTACGGTTGTAGAAAATAAATGTGCCAATCTTCTTTTAGTAATTTTGGTTTGCTTTGTGTTTATTTTGCCGCCTACACACTTGGCCGTACACACACTGCGCCGTACACTTTGCGTTTTTGAGTACACATAACTCCACGAATGACACAAGTTTGTGTACTTCATGGAGATATGTTTACTCCAAAACACAAATATATTCCTTTTTTCTTCACAACCACTCTGTCAGTCTGCTAATATTGAACAGACTGAATAGAGGATGGGGTTCCGTGCAAGGCATATCTATTTAACCTTGCCATATATACTAAAAACTGAATTGAGTGTGGTGTGTTTTTTACATTATTTCACTTGGTGATAGAAGGCCAGGGATTCTACATATAGCTTGTAATTGAGCACATCCTCTATTCAGTGTGTGTTGAAGAAACAGAGGAAATGATGGTGAAAATACACTATATATGTACAATACCCTGACCTTCGATCATTACTATCACACTGGGCAGGTGAACAGACATGAGTTTTAACCAGCAGCGTTGCTTCAGTATGCATTAATTTGAAGCATACTGTAGCGATGCTGCTGTTTATAACTCGTGTACTCACCTGCCCAGGCCTGATACATGCGTTATTTGGGGCATCACCACTTCAGCATGCCACCAGGCATTGGTATAGAACAAGATGTCTAATCTTTTATCTCTGCAATACAAATCAATTCACAGTGCCACAAATAATTGTTGTGTTATCTCCACCGTCACTGAAAATGGAAGCAAAAGTGGATAAATAATAAAGGTCATACAACTTGTGTGCATGTATATTTAACTACATAGTCAGGATTACAAATGATTTGATGATGCACCCAAAAATATGCATCATGAATTCACTGGTAAACCTGGCCATTTCATAATTTTTTTTAAAATTAAAAACAGACTGCACGTGGTACAGGTATAAACAGAGTTATTTTATTTACATTAAAAAAAAAAAAAATTATTAACATACAGACAAGAACATTATTTTACACCATTTCATCTTGCCAATCCACCCGTCCTACATCTGACATGAAGTAGGCCGCAAATTGGTCTCTCATTTGGCTGACTTCAACAGAAGACCTGAGAGGGTGCTGAGTGAAGTCAGGCAATGGGTTAGGAGCTGCATCATCAAGTTCAAAGTTTGGGTGCTCTTTAGACATCACAAAGTTATGAAGCACCACACAGGCCTTCACCACTTCATCCACTGTTTCCAGTTTCAGATGAATGGCTGTGCCCAGAATGCGCCATCTGGAAACCAGTATACCGAAGGCACACTCTACAGTTCTCTTGCCCTGGTCAGCCTGTAATTGAAAATTCTTTTGTTGTGGTCCAAGTCCCGGCTGGAGTAGGGTTTAAGCAGGTGTTGGCTCATCTGGAATGCCTCATCCCCAACCATTACAAATGACAATGGTGGAGTTTCGGTGTGGGGAAGAGGCCGTGGCATGGGGAAATTAAACTGGTTTTCATACAACCTCCGTCCCATGTCCGAGTTCTTAAACGCCTGTGAGTCATTCCCACGGCCAAATGCACCAATGTCCACCGCAACAAACATACAGTCTGCATCCGCAATGGCCATAAGAACTGTAGAATAGTACTTCTTGTAATTGTAGTACTCCGAGCCTGTTCTTTTGGGTTTGATAATCCGTATGTGTTTCCATCAACTGCTCCCAAACAGTTGGGGAAATTGCAGGTTGTCCAGAATTTGTCAGCAATTTGTAGCCACTTTTCTGTGGTGGGCAGGGGCATAAATTCCGGACAGAGAACAGTCCACAATGCCCGGCAGGTGTCCAGAACAATTTCTGACAACGTGGAGATACCAATCCTGTACTGGAAGTGGAGTGAAGACGGGCTCTCTCCAGTAGCAAGGAATCTAGAGAAAGAACAAAAAAATATTATTGTATATGTTTTTGTAAAACATTAATAATCCAAAAAATGAAATAAAAATAATTCTGCAGGTCTTTGTTTACTAGCTGGCAGAACAAGAATGATGTCATCTTTGGAATAGTACAAGGCATACATGGTATATATGGTAATACAATTATGCAGGCATTGGTTTCTCAATAATACGTACCGTAAAGTCACCAGGAGTCTTTCCTCTGGAGGAATCGCCCGACGGAGCTGGGTGTCCTGTCTCCTTATTAATTGTTGTACCCGAGCAAGTAAATCCATGAAGGATTGTTGTGACATCCGGGTGTAGTCGTTAAATTTCTCTGGGTTTGACTGCAGCTCACTGTAGAGGGTGTGATACGCTCCACGGCTCTCCCGGAGTTCTACAATGGGATGTACCCACAAACGACGACGCTGCCGTCTCCACTGTCTATCTCTCTTCCTTTGTTCATGGCAAGCAAAGGCATAAGCCCGAGCCATATCCATGTCCACATCAAGGTTGAAGAAGAAAGTCTCCATAAGCTGATCCATGTTCACCAAGGCAAATGCAAGCAAATGTGAAGAATGGCTGTGAACAGGCTCTATTTATATTTTCAATAAGACACGCCCACTGGTGTCCCATTGGTGGGTTCTGTTGAAAGAATTTTTCAAGGATTTTCATCATGTGTTTTGCACAGAAAAAACGCAAACGCAGACAAAAACGCTTTAAATCGCATAGAATCGCTTACAATCGCTGCGCTTTTCAAAAACAATGCGCACTATTCGTTGGCAAAATATCGCAGCGATTACACGCGTGCAATTTTTTTTTCATGCGTTTGATGTGCGCTCGATGCGCAGCGCAAAAAAACGCAAGTGTGAAAGTAGCCTTACATGGATTTATGCCTTTATTTACACAGAAATTTGTAATAACTGCATGATTTTATATATTTAACACTTAAAAGGAAATAATATATAACTAACTGAATCTAAATTTAGTTTTTGTGTGTTGCTAACATTTTGAAGTTACTTATTTGCATGGCAATATGTTCTTACTGCATGACAGTCACACATGTGACATTTAAACTGTTCTAATAATAAGGCAATTACCATATACCCCTATTTCAGTGGTTGCAACTTAAAGCTCTTGTGAAAAGAATTTTTGAGAGCTCAGCCTTTGCAAGTCAAAGAATTTTTTTTTAGGCCTCTTAAGTTCCAGGGTTCGGATACAATTACAAACCCTTGTATGAAGTATAATTATACAACTCATCATAACTAATTTTCTTATGAGTCATTTCATCTATATATGAATGGTTTACAAAGTTTGTTATCTGTATTTGGGGAATATTCAAAGAAATATTAAAATATTAAATTTAGTAGTTTACAATGCGCATTGATAATTAGGATACAATAATTTGGGTTAATATACATGTATTCCTACCTTTAGTATGTGGAATCTGTGGTGTAAACTTATAAATATGGAAATTGGAAATATCCGGAGAGTGAGATTCGTCATTACTTCATCAACAAAATAGAAGAGATGGCCCCTTTTATCAGTCTAACCATCCGGATGAATGAAGATGACCTACTATGAACAACTCTTTTGAAGAAAAATATGGACATTGAAAAACACTCGACCGTATCTTATGTCTATGTCTGCCATGGAGTCCCGAGGAGATAATTTGCATATTCCCAGTGCCTTCTGGGATAAGTGAAGAGTCTCCGCGAGCTCAAGGAACACTGGATTTTGGCTGTTGCAGCTGAAAGGAGGACATCAGTAAACCAGGGGAGGAGTCCCGAGGAGATAATTTGCATATTCCCAGTGCCTTCTGGGATAAGTGAAGAGTCTCCGCGAGCTCAAGGAACACTGGATTTTGGCTGTTGCAGCTGAAAGGAGGACATCAGTAAACCAGGGGAGGAGTCCCGAGGAGATAATTTGCATATTCCCAGTGCCTTCTGGGATAAGTGAAGAGTCTCCGCGAGCTCAAGGAACACTGGATTTTGGCTGTTGCAGCTGAAAGGAGGACATCAGTAAACCAAGGGAGGAGTCCCGAGGAGATAATTTGCATATTCCCAGTGCCTTCTGGGATAAGTGAAGAGTCTCCGCGAGCTCAAGGAACACTGGATTTTGGCTGTTGCAGCTGAAAGGAGGACATCAGTAAACCGCGCGCCGAGTTTTGGCTTATATTTCACCGCTTGATTATCTCTTGAACAATAAGAACATGGAAGAGGCCAGGAGCCATGTGGTGAGCTGCATTTCTTGCTACATGTTCATAGACTTACCAGTGGAAAAGCCAAATTTCACATGCCACAAATGCAAGCTTGTGTCCCTGTTGGAGGAAAAGTTGCAAAATCTGGAAGAGAGGTTATCTACATTGAAGACCATTAAGGAAGGTGAAGAGTTCTTAGACAGAGCAGAATTATCTCTTCATGGTACAGAAAGAGAAGAAATTCGAAGTGCAACTGAAGAAACAGAGGAATGGAAGCATGTGACCAGAGAAGCAGGAGGATCAGGAGGCAGTCAGCACCAATTCTGCTCAGAAACCAGTACCAGGCTCTTACACAGGAGAACGATGAAGAAATACATCAGGATAAGACTTTGCCCACAAAGAGTAACCTTGTACGCCCTCAGAGTCCTCCTGAATGGAGAAAGAAAAATGTTGTGAAGAAGAAACGGAGAGTTGTTGTCATGGGGGATTCCCTGTTGAGAGGAACAGAGGCTGCTATCTGCAGACCGGATATAACCTCAAGAGAAATGTGCTGTCTTCCAGGTGCAAAAATTAAAGATGTGTCTGACAGGATATCAGGACTCTTCAGACATAAAGATGACTACCCATTCCTGCTAATACATGTGGGGACAAATGACACCACAAGAAGTGACCTGGAAACCATCTGCAGTGACTTTGAAAACTTAGGTAAGAAAGTGAAAGAACTGGGAGCGCAGGTGGTCTTCTCCTCCATCCTTCCAGTGGATGGCCATGGAACAAGGAGGTGGAATAAGATTCTGCAGGTGAACAACTGGCTACGTCGATGGTGCCGTCAGCAAGGATTTGGATTTCTGGATCACGGAGTGAATTACCTGTACGATGGACTACTTGCTAGAGATGGGGTGCACCTTACGAAGACTGGAAAACATGTATTTGGAAGTCGCCTTGCTACACTCATCAGGAGAGCTTTAAACTAGAACAATGTGGGAAGGGAAGCAAAACGCCAGCAAAAGCCATACACCTGAAAAATGCTATTGAGAACTCTGCTATTAGAAGTGAAGGGGAAGAACAAAGACAAAAAAAATCTACATAATAAAAATATTGAAGAAAGAGAAACCAATCACAAACTAAAGTGTTTCTATACGAATGCACAAAGCATGGGCAACAAACAAGGAGAACTGGAGCTACTAACGCAGGAGAAGAAATATGATGTCATTGGAATCACTGAGACTTGGTGGGACGATACACATGATTGGAATACAAGGCTAGAAGGTTACAACTTATTTGTAAGAAACAGACTTGATAAACGAGGAGGAGGTGTTGCATTGTATGTTAGAAAAGCGTATATCTGCACAGAGATTGAAGCTTCAGAGACTGGGAGTTCTGTGGAAACTGTTTGGGTAAGAATACAAGGACAGAACAATGGAAAGGACACCATTGTAGGCATTTACTACAGGCCGCCTGTGCAAGCTGAAGATATGGATGAACTCTTTATGCATCAAATGGCCAAGTTCTCCAAAAAATATGACATAGTGGTCATGGGAGATTTCAACTATCCAGACATTTGTTGGGAATCTCTCTCAGGCAAAACTAACAGGTCCAGGAAATTCTTATCCTCTCTTGCTGACAACTTTATCTTCCAAAAGGTAATGGAGAAAACAAGGGGATCTGCTACCTTGGATCTAATCCTCATAAACAGGGAGGAAATGGTGGAGGAGGTAAGAGTGGCTGGGACCCTAGGAGGTAGTGACCATGCTATTTTAGAATTTTGGATAACAAGAGGAGGAAGACCTGTGAAGACTCAGACGTCAAGGTTAGATTTCAGAAAGGCAGATTTTAAGGAACTCAGAAAGAGAATTGGAGGGATCCAATGGCTGGATATCCTTAAGGACAAAAATGTCCAGGAAGGATGGAAAATCTTGAAAAATGAGATTCTCAAAGCACAATTGTTAACAATTCCGAAAAGAGGGAAGAATGGGAAGCATTTAAGGAAACCAGGATGGATGAACATAGAACTTAAACACATGCTAAAAAGGAAGAAAGAAATGTTTATCAAATGGAAAGAGGGAGGCATATCTAAAGAAGAATATAATGCCGTCTGCAGAACCTGCAGGGCACAAATCAGATTAACTAAAGCTGACAATGAATTAAGGCTTGCAAGTGACGTCAAAAGCAACAAAAAAGGATTTTGGGGATACGTCAAAAGTAAAAGAAAAGTCAAAGATGCTATAGGATTTTTACAGGATGAAAATGATGAAATGGTAAGTCAGGATGTTGAGAAGGCTGAACTTTTAAATTCCTATTTTGCATCTGTTTTCTCTCAGAAAGGAAATGTAACATCAACTGATCTTCACTGTCCTATTAAAGGAATAGAAGAATCCAGGATATCTATAAACAGAAAGACAGTGAGGAAACACTTAGCTAACCTAAATGAATTCAAGTCTCCAGGTCCAGATGAATTACACCCCAGGGTACTGAAGGAGATAGCAGAAGAAATTCTTGAACCACTGTCCATAATCTTTGAAAATTCTTGGAGAACAGGAGAAGTCCCAGAAGACTGGAGAAGAGCAAATGTTGTTCCTATCTTCAAAAAGGGGAAGAAGGTGGACCCAGGGAACTACAGGCCGGTGAGTCTGACTTCTATACCAGGAAAGATCTTTGAACAAATTATTAAAGAACATGTATGCAAGTACCTGGATAAAAATGAAGTGATTAAACAGAGTCAGCATGGGTTTGTAACTAATAAGTCATGTCAGACTAACTTAATTTCCTTCTATGACAGAATCACTGACTGGGTGGATCAGGGAAATGCGGTAGATATAGTATATCTTGACTTCAGCAAAGCATTTGACAAAGTATCTCACACAATCCTTATTGAAAAAATGACTAAGTATGGAATGGACAAGGCAACTGTTAGGTGGATTCATAACTGGCTTAGTGATCGGACCCAAAGAGTGGTTGTAAATGGCTGCACATCCAGTTGGAAGAATGTCTCAAGTGGGGTACCACAAGGCTCTGTTTTGGGCCCTGTATTGTTCAACATCTTTATCAATGATTTAGATGAAGGAATTGAGGGTAAACTGATCAAATTTGCTGATGACACAAAGCTAGGAGGGGTAGCTAATACTAGAGAAGAGAGAGAGAGGATTCAAAAAGATATACATAAACTGGAGCAGTGGGCAGCAACTAACAGAATGGATTTTAACAGGGAAAAATGCAAAGTACTACATCTGGGCAATAAAAATGAAAAAAGCATATACAAAATGGGAGGAATAGGGCTAAGTAACAGCACATGTGAAAAAGACTTGGGTATACTAATTGATCACAGACTTAACATGAGTCAACAGTGTGATGCAGCAGCAAAAAAGGCAAATGCAATTCTAGGATGTATCAACAGAAGCATACAGTCTAGATCACGTGAGGTCATTATTGCCCTCTACTCCTCTTTGGTCAGACCTCATCTGGAATAATGTGTCCAGTTTTGGGCACCACATTTTAAAAAAGACATCAACAAACTGGAGCAAGTTCAGAGAAGAGCCACCAGAATGGTGACCGGTCTGCAAACCATGTCCTATGAGGAACGGTTGCAGGATTTGGGAATGTTTAGCTTGCAAAAAAGAAGACTGAGAGGAGACTTAATAGCTGTCTACAAATATCTCAAGGGCTGTCACATTGTAGAAGGATCATCTTTATTCTCATTTGCGCAAGGAAAGACTAGAAGCAATGGGATGAAACTGAATGGGAGGAGACACAGATTAGATATTAGAAAAAACTTTTTGACAGTTAGGGTGATCAATGAGTGGAACAGGCTGCCACAAGAGGTGGTGAGTTCTCCTTCAATGGAAGTCTTCAAACAGAGGCTGGATAGACATCTGTCTGGGATGATTTAGAGAATCCTGCTTTGAGCAGGGGGTTGGACCAGATGACCCAGGAGGTCCCTTCCAACTCTACCATTCTATGATTCTATGATTCTATGTCGACATTTAATATTCTGTGTAGTTTATCTTATTAGATCTAATCAATATATCACCAGTTCCATTATTGTAGGAATTATTGACACTTAGGTTCTCGTATCACGTTTCATATTGGGGCACCTCCACAATTCCCAAAGGTCGTATGTGTGTTTTTAGTATTGCACAGCAGGCTTAATTATGATCTCAGTACAACAGCGATCTCGCTAAGCATACTATGTTTGTTGGGGGATTTTTCATGGCAATTCGTATATTCGCACTATAGCTATTTAACCCTCTATGTATGAAAACGATTCGGTAGATTGTATATACATTGGTTTATGCCATTTACTTGAGGTTCACAGTAGAAGGATAGCGGCATCTTATGCCCTTTAACCCCTCATGTATGAATACAATCTACCTAACCATGTATATATTATGTAAATAACTAACAGCAAGGCATGTGCCTATACATATTGCAGAGGGCTTGACATATACTCTTAATGGTTTATAGTGTCTAAATATTTGTACCACGGTACTGTATTACTTATGTGCTGACAAAAGTCCCCCTTATTATATTTTCACACTTTATGCTCTGTATTAACAACATGGCACTAGCCATATTTTTCCATACCATCTATTTGAGGCTCACAGTATAAAGACAGCGGCATACAGTGTCTAAATATTTGTACCACAGTATTGTATTGCATATGCGCTGATAAAATTCCCCTTACTATATTTTCATACCCTATGCTCTGTATTAACAAAATGGCACTAGCCGTATTTTTCCATGCCATCTATTTGAGGTCCATAGCATAAGGACAGTGGCACTATATGCCCTTTAACCCCTTATGTATGAATACTATATATTTAATCATGCATATATTCTATAATACAAATAATTAATAAGAGCATGGACCAATACATGTGCAAAGGGGTCTGACATATATTCTTATAAATTAATAGTGCCTAAAATATATGCACTTTGGTACTGAATTGCTCATGTATGGATAAAATTCCCCTTACTATATCTTGCTGTGAATTTGGAGTATTATCTAGATCTTATTTCACATATTGACCGATGGGTAATTATTGGATATACATCCCATTTTTAAAATTGTTTATGGAATTTTTTATATATTTTTCAATAAAGTGTTTGATATATGGCCATATGCTTCCAGTTCCTCTTTTGAATAAACTGATTAATGGGAAGTGCCATTTCCCTAGGCTCAAATCCTTAGGATATATTATATGTTTCACAGTCTGAGTGACAGATGACAGATGCGTGTATGAGCAGCTGCTAAGAGAAAATGTACGTGTGATGTATGAAAGAAGTATCACAATTCATGGTATGCGAGAAAACAAAAAACCTTGTTTTTAAGAGAAATAATACAAATCAGTTCAATTATTAGAATATTACGATACATAATGAAATATTATCTACTCAACATATATTCCTTTAGTAATTATTTTTTTCGTTAATAGTAGATAAGTGTGATCACACATCAAAATGGTTTATCAAGAAAATCTACATTTAGATTATTTTTTTTTCTTTTTCCCAAAGGATAATTTTATGATATTCAATGTTATTTTTATTTTTAATGGTTACATAGATGGTACACATCTTCAGACAAATATATGGTATAAAGCTAAAACAGAAGTTACATAAATAATTTATAAAACAATTATTTTTTTTAATTTTGGTTTTGATAAATTATTTCATAAAATAATATTTTTTGGTATTAAGGGGGAAATGTGTTTTGATCCTGAATACATCATCACATTTCATCAACACCTCTTCTTCACACATTTTAAAGAATATGAAAAGGTACAATGGTATAACTGCTAGAGATAATAGCATTAAGTATTATAAAGAGTCATTTCATTACACTAAGAAGGGGATTACATGCAAAGTTGCATAATTATGAATATTTTGGTAACACAAGGTTATGACAAATGTGAAATCATCCAGATAATGGAAATATTAAGGGTATGTGTTACTGAGAACATAACTACTCAGCATTTGTCATAAACATATAAAGGCCTTATTTTCAGTTTTATTCTTATCTTTGTTTTATTCTTATTTTTCATTTTTCATTTTTATTCTTCCTTTATCTCTATTTTTGATTCTTAATTTTTATTTTTTATCTCAATCAAGAAAAGAAACATCAATATTTAATAAAGTAATGTCTAGTACGAGAATA
The DNA here is from genome assembly GCA_033576555.1 of Oophaga sylvatica. Taxonomy (NCBI): domain Eukaryota; kingdom Metazoa; phylum Chordata; class Amphibia; order Anura; family Dendrobatidae; genus Oophaga; species Oophaga sylvatica. The sequence goes on from JARQOD010000001.1 coordinate 280,067,853, forward strand.
TTGCTTCATTAAATATAGTGAAGATATTGTTTCATTAAAAGAAAATGTTTTAATTCTGAGTAAATACAATAATTCTTTCATTCATTCATTCACTCATATTCACATTTTGGTTCATGGCTATACATTCTTACCTATTATTGATCTAATAAATATATTCCATTAATAAAGTTTAGTAATAAAGATGGAAACACTTGTTACATAAAAAAAACACACTGACACCTATGGTTTGAAAAGGTAATTACACCAATGACATAAAAATGTTCTATCTCATGAAGAATATGGTTAATAATGCATTATCATTTATTATTGTTTTACTACACAAACATGAATTCCATATTACTATTCTGATAATAATTCTATGGATATTACTGATTGCTATGGTACGCTGTGATATTATAGGTTAGGAAAATTACCAGATTTGGTATAGCATAGGGAATGAAGACTTCAAGCAAGATATTGGAATTATGTTAATAAAGACTTTTCATATTTCTAAATTCAAGTAATATTAAGTTGCAAGAAGAAAAATCCGAAGTCCAGAAGGTAACAAGGCTATATGATGTCTGAGTAATAATAGACTGTGTCAATTACAATTCATTTCATCACTGACAATTGCATTATTCACCACTGACAGCCATGATCGCAGTATCTAACCTGACAACCACAATGGCAGAGGACGATGATCCTATGATGCTAATATGAACTGTGTTATCACGCTTTTATCACGCTCCAGTGGTTTCCTATCACCTATGAAGCTTCAATGAAAGCTGGTGAACAATAAGGTAATTGTCAGGAAGCTACAACCCTGACATGAGTCCTGTGCATTAGGACTAAGGACTGGTTATGGTGTTATCTTTAGCAAGGAAGAGTCATTTTAACCCTTGCTTTTCTGACCAAAGACGTCACACCTGTTCCAAGACCATTGCGGATGGCATGGAGGATTCCAGAAATATCCAAGGCGAGCCAATGTAAGTCCAGGTTTTTAAAGGTGACACTGCTCAGATATTAAAGCTTCATTTCATCAATGGACTTTGTTTTCTTATCAACATTTGAATTTATGGACTTTGATTGACACATGACACACGGTCTCCACAATATCTACATGTTATTTCAAAGGAATTATCGTATAAAGACTGTGTTTTAAAAGAACCAAGAAGAAGTTGTCAACATGAAGACCAGATGACATCAGTTGATGATGACTGGACCGGAGATGCTTCGATTTAGGTTTAGGAAAGTATAAGACACATATTTTATATGAATATTGATCATGGCTTACCATAACATGAATTCACATAATTATGTTATTGAGTGCATATAACAATAATCTGATATTATTATTATGGAAATTTAATTATTTTTGCCAAAGAAGAAGAAAAGAAGAAAGAAGATCTTATTATCCTAAAGATGAACTTCTCTACTTTGAGGGTTCCAAATAATGTCTGTCACCTCAAAAGGGGGAATTGTTAAATATTAATTATTGGTTATGGATTTATTCGTTATACACTTAATTCTGTACCGAGTACATTGACTTTCAGCTGACATTACATATGCTATTTCTGTATGGTAAAGTGGCAACTCCATATATAGAGACCACATGATCTAAGGGACATATATATAATGACTACACGAAGGGAGGGGCTCTCGCTCTCACTCTCTCTACAGACACATGGGACAAGAACACTAGGGTGAATGGACAGCTGCTATGTAACCACGTGTTGCTTCTTCAGACTCGACTGACAGAGCCAGATGTCTTTTTCCATTCAGGATACCAAGGAAAGAAGTGTATAAGCCTTGCTATGGACAAATGGACAATCTCTTCGTAACTATTTCACTCATTTTATGTTTTCCTGCAATGATGTTTTTTGGTGGACAGTCCAATAAACCACTACAATTTTTTATAAGAAACATTGTGACATTTTCCTTAAAGTATCGCATCTGGTAACAAGTCCTGGAAAAATATATGAAATTAAGGATTTTTAACAAGCACTAAGGGAGGACATTAATGATTGTAACCATGGCTCATCTTCCTGTGCTGCTCTCTGTCGCAGGGCCTCAATCAGGGGGTGAGACATCACTGCAGGACAAGATTTCCACTGGTCAGTCGAGGGAGGAAGAAGAGTCCGGCCCCCGCACGAGAATTTAACCCCTGAGGGTGTGCCCGGACTCCACTTCCCCTTTCTCCCCGTTGGTCAGTGGAGTCCCTGTATGTGGCATCACCTGGGGGGGAGAGTGATGGGAGGGGGGAAGCACTGCCCACAGTTCCTTTTAACTTATAGTATATATGGGCTCCTCAGTCAGAAGCACGATCCCTATACGGTGCCGTGCTTACCATTACTGTGAAACACTCCACTCTGGTTCATTTTCTTTATTCTCAGCGTTGGATTCCTTGTTACCATTTTAATTACAACGTTTGCAGCATCAGTCACTTTCAAACAAGCAATGTATTGACTTCTGAAACCCATTAACTGCTCATATAACAAAACCAGATATTGACTTGTTTTGAGATGAAAAGGAAGGGGAAGCCAAGGTCATTATCCTGAATGAAATAGCAATGAACCTTCATATTTACTCAGAAGGATATACTGTGTCCTTACTCTGATTTGTTCAACATTATTTTAATTCTCGAATTAACTAAAAGGGTCTTGCCGTGGAATGGGTGTTAAAATGACAAATATGTAGGAATTAAATTTATTTGAAATAAATCGTGCAATTCTATCCTTAGAGATGCAAATCATAGTGAAATTTATACTTACACTTGTCGTTGCTGTCTTACTACTACTATTTGTAAAAGGGCTGAAAATTGAGACCCAAAAAGTTCTTACAAATAAAACTCAGATATAATATAAACCCCATTTGTATGTGCACAGCTACCATACCTGGTTTTAATGGCTATGGGTTACCATTGACAGTATTGAGAGAAACATATCGCAGGGTTACTTAAGTTGGTTTACAGTAGTGGCCAAAAGTTTTGAGACTGCCGCAAATTTTGTTTTTGCAGCTTTATTGTGTTTCTAGATCTGGTGTTTCTGTGGTTACTGAAGTACAATTATAAGCATTTCATAAGTGTTTAAACTGTAATTGTCTAATATATCACGTTTATACAAAAACTCAATATTTTCAGAGTCGATCCTTATTTTACAAGACTTATGCAATTTGCCTTTGAATGCAATACAGCAACTTCTGGGCAAAATCCTGACCCATGATGACTCATTTTTGCTTAAACAGTGCTTACAGTTTATCACAATTTTTGTGATTTTGTTTGTCCACCTGCTTTTTCAGGTTTCAATGAGATTGAGCTATGGCAAGTTTTCTGGCCATGGACTCAAAATTTCAATGTTTTGTTTACCAATCCAATTAGCTAAAATTGTGAGTGAGGCCCTCCATGGATGAAAAACTCCCACACATGAATTGTCTCAGGGTGATTTACTGTTAGCATGACACAGGACTCATGGTAGCGCTCACCTTTTCTTTTCTGGACAATTATCCTTACAGATGTCCAAACAGTCTGAAGGGGGCTTCATCGGAGATACAACTTTACCTCAGTTCTCTTCAGTCAAAAACCTGTACTTCCTACAGAATGTCAGTTCTGTCCTAAATGGTTTTCTTGGAGAGAAGTTTCTTCTTTGCTTCTTGACACCAGACCAAGTTCCAAAATTCTTCAACTCATTGAATGTGTACATATACTTCGCATCTCTCATATCCTCCCTGTCTCACAATCCTAAACAGCTCTTCAACACTTTCAATTCTCTACTCCGTCCCCCAGCACCTCCTCCCTCTCCTTCATTTCTGCTGAAGACTTTGCCTCCTTCTTTAAGCAAAAGATTGATACGATCAGAGAAAGCTTTGGCCCGCAGCCGCCAATGCCCCTCTTAGCCACTCAGCCCTGTTCTTCCAAAACCAGCTTCACCACCATGACAGAAGATCAGCTCTCCACTCTCCTGTCAAGATCACACCTCACCACTTGCGCGCTTGACCCACTCCCGTCCCACCTCATCCCTAACTTTGCCACAGTCTTCATCCCTACTCTCACACACCTCTTCAACCTTTCACTTACAAATGGTGTCTTTCCTTCATCCTTCAAACATGCCTCAATCACTCCCATCCTCAAAAAGCCCTCCCTCGACCCATCCTCTGTGTCTAACTATCGCCCGATATCTCTTCTCCCCTACGCCTCAAAACTACTGGAACAGCATGTATATCTCGAACTGTCCTCCCACCTCTCCTCCTGTTCCCTCTTTGACCGTGTACAATCCGGCTTCCGACCGCATCACTCAACTGAAACTGCCCTAACTAAAGTCACTAACGACCTGCTAACCGCCAAGAGCAAACGACACTACTCTGTCCTCTTTCTCCTGGACCTGTCTTTGCCTTCGACACTGTGGACCATTCCCTCCTGGTACAGATTCTCTCATCTCTTGGCATCACAGACTTGGCCCTGTCCTGGATCTCATCATATCTAACAGACCGAACATTTAGTGTCTCCCTCTCACACACCACCTCCTCACCTCGCCCCCTGTCTGTCGGTGTTCCTCAAGGCTCAGTCCTAGGACCCCTACTCTTCTCCATCTACACCTTCGGCCTGGGACAGCTCATAGAATCCACGGTTTGCAGTATCACCTCTACGCCGATGACACGCAGATCTACCTATCTGGACCTGACCTCACCTCCCTACTGACCAAAATCCCACGTGTCTGTCTGCTATCTCAGCCTTCTTTTCTGCTCGCTTTCTCAAACTGAACATGGACAAAAACAGAATTCATCATCTTTCCCCCACCTCATTCTTCCCCTCCACCAGACCTATCCATCTATGTCAATGGCTGCTCGCTTTCCCCAGTCCCGCATGCTTGGTGCCTTGGGGTGATCCTCGACTCTGCCCTCTCTTTCAAACCACATATCCAAGCCCTCGCCACCTCCTGCCGCCTCAAACTCAAAAATATTTCTTGGATCCGATCATTCCTCAACCATGAAACCACAAAAAACACTAGTGCACGCCCTTATCATCTCCCGCCTCGACTACTGCAACCTCCTACTGTCTGGCCTCCCCTCTAGCACTCTGGCACCACTCCAGTCCATCCTACACTCTGCTGCCCGACTAATCCACCTGTCTCCCCGCTATTCCTCAGCCTCCCCCTATGCCAGGCCCTTCACTGGCTTCCTATTGCCCAGAGGCTTCAGTTCAAAACCCTAACCATGACATACAAAGCCATCCACAACCTTTCTCCTCCATACATCTGTGACATGGTCTCCCGCTACCTACCCACACGCAACCTTCAATCCTCTCAAGATCTCCTTCTCAACTCCCCCCTCATCTCTTCTTCCCACAACCGCATACAAGACTTCTCCGGGCTTCCCCCATACTCTGGAACTTCCTGCCGCAAAACATCAGACTTTCACCAACAACGGAAACCTTCAAGAAGAACCTGAAGACCCACCTGTTCCGACAAGCCTACAGCCTACAATGATCCTCAGTCTACTGAACCATCGCACGACCAGCTCTACCCTTTCCTAGTGTATCCTCACCCATCCCTGTAGCCTGTGAGCCCCCGCGGGCAGGGTCCTCTCTCCTTCTGTACTTGTGTGTCCCTTGTCTAGCACGTTTATTGTACCTGT
>JARQOD010000001.1:280073559-280339502 GCA_033576555.1 Oophaga sylvatica
AAAATACCCTTCAGGGGTGTTAAATGCCGTCTTCCATTCATCCCCGTGCTTAATGCGAATAAGGTTATACGCCCCCCTGAGGTCAAGCTTGGTAAACCAAGTAGCGTTTTTCACCCTGGAAAACAGGTCAGAAATCAAGGGTAACGGGTATTGATATTTCACAGTAATATTGTTCAAGAGACGATAATCAATACACGGCCTTAATGAACCATCTTTTTTGGCCACAAAGAAAAAACCGGCACCTAAGGGTGAAGAGGATGGTCTGATATGACCCTTCTCCAATGATTCCTTGATATAAGACCGCATAGCGTCATGTTCAGGTACAGACAAGTTAAAAAGGCGACCCTTAGGGAATTTACTACCTGGCACTAATTCAATAGCGCAGTCATAGCTCCTATGGGGAGGTAAGGATGCAGATTTACTTTCGCTAAACACATCAGAAAAATCAAACAAAAAGTCAGGAACATCCTCAGCCTGGGGGGAGGCAGAAAAAACAGGAGTGTTGGCACTAACACATTGGCAGCCCCAACTGGTTACAGACACAGATTTCCAATCCAAAACAGGATTATGAGACTGTAACCAAGGGAAACCCAGCACTATAATGTCATGCAGATTATATAGAACCAAAAATTTGCAGCACTCCTGGTGATCAGGTTCAACCCTCATTATCACTGAGTAGAAAACTGGGGTTTATTCTCAGCCAAAGGGGTAGAATCGATCCCCAGTAAAGGAATAGACTTCTGTAGGGGTATCAAGGAAAACCCACAACGTTTAGCAAAATCATAATCCATCAGGTTAATAGCTGCTCCAGAATCAACGAAAGCCTGAGCAGAAAATGAGGACAGAGAGCATATCAGAGTGACAGTTAATAAAAACTTAGTCTGAACACTACCCAAGACAACTGAGCGTGCAAAATGTCTTCCCCGCTTAGGGCAGACTGAAATAGCATGAGAGGCATCACCACAGTAGAAACATAACCCATTGCGCTTTCGAAACTCATGACGCTGTGCCCCAGACACCACTCCATCACACTGCATGGGCTCAGCAGCTGGCTCACAAGGCAACACCACTCCACGCATACTTCTCCGCTCACGCAAACGTCTGTCAATTTGAATCGCCAATGACATAGAATCATTGAGACCAGAGGGGACAGGGAATCCCACCATAACATCCTTTACATTATCCAACAGACCCTTCCGGAAAAGGGCCGCCAAAGCATCGTCATTCCATTTGGTCAGGACTGCCCACCTACGGAATCTCTGACAGTATAACTCAGCGTCATCAAGCCCCTGATTTAATGCCAACAAGGCTTTTTCAGCTTGATCAGTGACATTAGGCTCATCGTACAATAACCCCAAAGCCTGAAAAAATGCATCAACATCACTCAAAACAGGATCCCCAGGTATCAGGGAAAAAGCCCAATCCTGAGGATCGCCGCGCAGGAGAGAGATGATAATTTGAACCTGCTGCGCTGCGTTTCCTGAGGACTTAGATTTTAAGGCAAGAAACAATTTACAATTATTTTTGAAATTCTGAAACTTAGCTCGATCCCCTAAAAACAAATCTGGCATGGGGATCCTAGGTTCCACAACAGGCAACCTAGCAAGATATGCAGCAATACTCTGAACCTCAGTGGCAAGCTGATCCACACGGCCAGACAACTGTGCAAACTCCATTGGGAGAAAAGATCCTCCCCAGCACCCAGAGATACAGAGGGAAAAAAAAAAAAAAAAAAAAAAAAAAAAATGCAACAAACAGAAAAATATCTCTGACAACTTTTCTTCCTTCAAAATATTTTTTCCCTTCTGTGAGTACCATACAATTTTTATGGCCGGTGATACTGTTTTGTTACGGTAGCTGAGGAGTGCAGGCAAAAAAGGAAATACACCAGAGCAGTTGGAATCTATGAGATTGCAGTACCCTGACTAACCACCGCAACTAGAGGCAGCCGTGGAGCGTTCCTACGTTGGTCCTAGACGCCTCGTCACAGCCTGAGAAACTAACTACACCTAAAGATAGAAATAGGAAAGCTATCTGCCCCGTAGCAGAACCCCCAAAGATAATAGAAAGCCCCCAAACATGTAATGGCGGTTAGACAAGAGGAAATACTGACACAGAAAGAAAATAGTATGAGCAAACGCTGGGGCCCAAACTATCTAAATAGAAAAGGATAGGAAGGGTACTTACTGCAATCCCAGAAAACCCTGAAAAACACCAACTCTACTAATTTCAAAATCACCTGAGATCACACGACCTCTACCACCTAAATTAGTTCTCTGGTGTAACAAAAACAGCAGCCACTGAAAAAACTGGAAAAAGCAAAAGTACAAAACACAGTGGCTGAACTAAACTGAGAGGGCAAAAGCCCCCGGAGGGGACCCAGAAGGCCCCCACAGAAGTGCAGGACAAAATGCAAAAATATAGCAAAAACACAAAATAAGAAATTGTCTTATCTGATAGCAGGAGATGCAGACACGACACAGCAGGCTACAAGGGAAACTGGAAAGAAGGATTCAGACCAGAACAATTGATCACCGGCAACCCTGATGGGAAAATGATTCCCTTAAATAAGACCAATCAATTGGTCTTTTTTGTTAGTGTAGTAATTGGTACTATGATCCGTAAAAAGTTCTTTATAAATTTTCGGTAAAAATTTGCAAATCCTATGAAACGCTGGACGTCATTTTAAATTTCTTGGAACAGGCCAGTTCACTACAGCATTGATTTTGCCGGGATCCATGCTCAGACCTTCTGGGGAGATGATATATCCCAGAAATTGGATACTGGTTTGTTCAAACTCACATTTTTCAAGTTTAATGTAGAGATGGTTCTCCTGTAGTCGTTCCAAGACTAACTGGATGTGCCTGCGATGCTCTTCCAAGGTGTCTGAAAATATAAGAATGTCATCGAGATAAGCCACAACGAATTGGTCCAAGAAATCTCGAAATACATCATTAATAAAGTGTTGAAAGGTGGCTGGAGCATTGCTAAGGCCAAAGGTCATAACAAGAGATTCAAAATGTCCATATCTCGTTCTGAAGGCGGTCTTCCACTCATCTCCTGGGAAATCCGTATGAGGTTGTAAGCCCCTCTAAGATCTAGCTTCGTAAAGATTTTCGCAGAACGGAGTCTTTCAAATAATTCAGGAATCAAGGGTAGCGGGTAGCGATTCTTGACAGTGATATTATTCATCTCTCTGTAGTCAATACATGGCCGCAGAGTGGAGTCTTTCTTTTCAACAAAGAACAGGGGTGCCCCAGCTGGAGATGTGGAAGGTCGAATAAAGCCTTTCTCTAAATTTTCATCCAGGAACTTTCTTAATACCTTCAATTCAGGTTCGGAAAGATTGTAAATCCGTCCAAATGGAATGGTTGCTCCTGGCAGCAATTCAATGGGACAGTCGTAAGGACGGTGAGGAGGTAATTGATCTGCTTTCTTCTTACTGCAGACATCAGAGAACTGCTGATATTGAGGTGGTAGTTTCTCTTCCTTCTCATGCGAAATCTCAGAGATTTGGACTTGTTGGAGAACAGGGGGTTCCTTATGACAATTATTCTTACAGTAGTCAGATGGAAAGTTGATGGTCCTTGATGCCCAGTTGATAGAAGGGTTATGGACTGAAAACCAGGGGATCCCTAGAATAACCGGAAATTTCGGAGATGAAATAAGGTGGAAACTGACAGCTTCATGATGATCCGGGTCGATACAAATCTCCAGTTCGATTGTCTCATGCGTGACAGGTCCAGAAGACAAAGGTGATCCATCCACAGTTTCCATTTCAATTGGTGTGGATTTGGTCCTACTGGAAATATTATTATCACGTGTAAATTTTAAGTCCATAAAATTTCCTCCTGCTCCCGAATCCAACAGGGCAGAGCATTGTATTTTTTGGGTGCCCATTACAACCTGAATGGGGATTACAAAATGAGATGATGTGGTATGTATTTTGTTTATTTCTGGCGTTACTGATGAGATAGTCTGCAAGATGGAATCTGACTGCTGAGAAAGGTCCGTATTGCTGGCAGACCTGTTGTTGGTAAAGGCTATAGTCCTTTTATTAGGACAGTTGATGACATAGTGTCCAGGGTCCCCACAATAGAGGCAGAGATGTTCTGCACGTCGCCTCTCCTTCTCCTGTGCAGAGAGTGGTCTTCGGATAACGTCGATCTGCATCGGTTCAGACACGCCTTGCGTCTTTTCTTGGTGGTCTGATGCTGAAAATGAGAAGCCAGGGCTATTCCCAAGTGCTCGCAGTCTCTCCTTTCTCCTTTCAGTAAGTCTCTGGTCAATCCGGATACATAGTTGAATAAAGTCCTCCAACTGGTCAGGGGTCTCAACCCTGGCAAGCTCGTCTTTCACTGGTTCTGATAACCCTCGTCGAAATTGACTTCTCTGGGCCGCTGGATTCCAGGTGGTGTCGGCCACCCAGCGACGGAACTCCGATGTATATTCCGCAACAGAGCGACGTCCTTGGCGCAAATTATGTAATTTGGTTTCTGCTGTGGCACAGCGGTTTGGGTCATCAAAAACTTGATTCATAGCTGCGATGAAAGCTTCCAGGTCATTAAGGAGGGCATAGTCCTTTTCTACATAAGGTGAAGCCCAAGCAAGAGCTTCATCCGTCAGGAGATTTATCATGAAAAAAACTTTCTTCCTCTCACTGGTAAAGGGAGCAGGTTGCATCTGGAAGTATATGCGGATTGATTGAGGAATCCTCGGTACTGCTTGCGATCCCCGCTGAACTTTGCAGGCAGCGGCAGCCGCGCGTTTGATTCGGACCCTGAATTGCGCACGTCCAGTAGTTGTTTTTGTAGCTCAATTACTTCCTGTTGTATCGCCGTGAAATCAGTTTGTAACTTGGCATATTTTCCTTGAGAGTCAGTACAAAAACTTTGAAGCTCCGTAACTTGCCGCCTCAGGGTGTTCACAGCGGACTCCATTTTGGCGCGAGATTATTCTGTCAGGATCCCGTCTGGGTTGGAGCCGATGTTACTGCAAACACTAGGGGAAGCAGAGGCAGGTAACGTAGTCAGGTGGCAGGCCGAAGGTCGGTACACAGGAAAGGCAGTTCGGTAGCAGAGGAGCAGGCAGATAACGTAGTCAGGTGGCAGCCGGAGGTCGGTACACAGGAAAGGCAGTGTTTGTAGCAGAGGAGCAGGCAGATAACGTAGTCAGGTGGCAGCCGGAGGTCGGTACACAGGAAAGGCAGTGTTTGTAGCAGAGGAGCAGGCAGATAACGTAGTCAGGTGGCAGCCGGAGGTCGGTACACAGGAAAGCAGTGTTTGTAGCAGCAGGAACAGCAGGAGAAAGAGCTTGACTAAAGGCTGGAAGCACAATAATCTCGCAATGACACACCCACAGGGCCAGGTTTATATAGGGTGTGTAATTGGCAATCAGAGGCCCAATCAAGAGAGCACTAGGTGTAGCCAATCAGGAAGAACAGTCAATGGTATCTGGGTTCAGCAAGGAACTTTGCAGCCAGCAGAATAGCTCAGATGGTAGAGCTGCTGGCCAGTGGACAAGAGGTACTGGGTTCGACTCCTGACAGGTGCGATGGCTTAGAGCAGTAGGGTTGAATGCATGAGTTCCAGTCAAGAAGCCTTTCATCTCTGCAAAGAACAGTAAGGGCCGACTTGAATTAGTCAAAGAACACACAGTGGAAAGAGACAGATTGATCTAAGGTATTGTGGACAGATGAATCCAAGTTCAATATGGTAGTGATGGCAAGCACTATATAAACTGCACAATTGGAGAATGTAATGATGTAAGGTACCAAACACCTACAATGAATCATGGTGGTGGCAATGTCATGGTTTGGGGCTGCTTTTCTGCATCTGCCATTGGCACTTTGCATAGAATTGATATAAATATGAATGCTACCATGTACCAGGATATATTGGAGAATGTAATGCTGCCGCATGGTAAAACCAAAGTAGTCAATGGCTGGAAAATCCAGCAAAACAATGATCCCAAGCACACATCCAATTTAGTGAAAAATTGGTTAGCAAAGAAAAATGTTCGCCTGTTGCAATGGCCAAGCCAATCACATGATTTAAACCCTATAGAGCACCTTTTGGATAAGTTAGGGTGACAGGTTGCCGTCCGTACCCATAGCTATAAAGATTAATTATTTGCAGACTTGGATGTCTGGAATACCTTAGTGGCTTCAATGTCCCATCGGTATGGGGCAGTAATTAAAGCAAGAGGTTATGCTCCAAAATAATAAGTTATGGCATTGTATACAACAAATTACTCTCTATATTGTGATCAATAAATAGTATATGCAAAACTTTTGGCAGTCAGTTTTCTTTAATTAAATGACCATAGCTATATTCTAAAGCATTGTGGTTAAAATTAAGGTCTTGCAAGATGACTACTTCGTGCACTTTCGATTCATCACCAGGAAAATAGCATCACAAAAACCATTTGCATCTTTGTCTTTTCTTTTGCTTTTGAAATACCTCCAAAATCCTTTTTTACTGCTTTTGGTCTCCCTTGCAAGCCTAACTTCATTACTGGCTTTCGCTCTTCTAATGCTTGCCCTTTATTCCCTGCAAACAGCATTATATTATTGTTTAGATATGCCTCCTCTTGCCATTTAATATACATTTCTTTTTTTCTTTTTAACAAGTTATCAAGCTCTGTGTTCATCCATCCTGGTCTCTTTAAATGCTTCCTTCTTTTCGGGATTGTTACCAATTGTGCAGTGAAAATATAATTTAGCAAAATCTCCCACCCTTCTTGGACATTTCTGTCCTTTATAGCATCCAGCCATTGGACCTTTCCTACCCTGTTTCTGAATCCAATAAAATCTGCCGTTTTGGAGACAACCTTAAAGTCTGAAAACCTCACTGGTCTTCCTCCTCTTGTAATTCAAATTTCGAGGATATCATTATCGCTGCCTCTTAAATTCCCAGCGACCTTTACTTCCTCAACCATTTAAGTCCGAGATTGCAGATCCATTTGTTCTCTCTTCTACCTTTTACTTACTCAGATATGACGGGAGACTAACGTGTCTCTAGCCCTTATACTCATGTATATATGTTTCATTGATATTTTTATGTTCTAATACATAAGTTTTAACCTTCAATCGCTGTGTGGCACCTTTGCTAAGCGATTTAGCGGTACTTTTGTACCGCTAAAGTCGTTAAGAAGATCGCTAACGGCGATAGCGTCGTTAACTATATCGCTAAATGTGGCCGCATTTAGCGATATAGAAACAATCCCGCTAGCGATCGCATTAGTATGCGTCGTTATTGTGATCGCTAGCGGGATTGTTTAGTGTGGCAGTACCTTTTCTTATTATTCCAAATGTAATCTTGCCTGAAGAAGGAGCCTCTGCGCTCTGAAAGCTAGCGAACATATAATTTTCTGGTTAGCCAATAAAGGTATCACCTTAAGAATGCTCTTGTCATAATTGGATGGAAAAGTATTCACATCAACCTTCAAGGTTTGTATTTCAATTCTGTGTATCATCCTGCCAAATTCAGTGATATCTATGACATCATATATCTCTTCCTGTGTTAGCATCTCCAATTCTCCTATTTTGCTTCCCATACTCTGAGCATTTATATAGATACATTTTAATTTGTAGTCTGTTTCTCCTTTATTTTTATTCAGAGTTTGTTGTTTTTGTTCTTTATTTCCACTTCTAATAGCAAATAGCAGCGTTCTCAAAAGAATTCATTAGCTGAATATTTATTCCTGGCCGCATATTTCTCATCCCATATTGCTCTAGCTTAAAGTTCTCTTGATTAGAGATGAACGAAAATTTCATTGTTTGGTTTGGATTACGATCACTGATTTTTCAATATTCGCCGATTTATTCGTCGAACATAGCTGAACACCATTAAAGTCAATGTGAGTCAAAAACAAACGCATACACTATACCTTCAAACGTTCCCAAAAGCTGCCAAAACACATCAAATTAGGGGCAGACACCAGGAAAGTGGCCTCAATTCACCCACAGTACAAATTTTAGAATGGAACAGTAGCAATCAGCCATGGGCATCGGAAGTGTACGCCAAAGATTCACAGAGTCAAGAGGAGGAAATCTGCACTGATGCCCAATTTTTTTTCAGCTTGATCCAGGGCCAGACGATGTAGGGTCCGAGCAGAATCCAAACTCTTGTCAACAGACGTTAACCCCGGAGGGAGGATGTGATCCTGATGAGACTCAGATACTTAAGTCGCAAGCTCACTGTACTGTGCTGTCAGGGCAGGAATCGGAGGAGGCTGAATGATGAGGTAGTAGAGGTAGTAGATCCCACTTGGTGTAAGCCCAGAGACATGCAGCTGAGTAGCTCAGCAGAGGAGGATGAGGAAGACAAGGAGGTTACATTGTGGCTTCCCGCAGACACAGAGTTATGGAACCATGATGACAAGCAATGCACCCTCAGCCCCAACTCTGTCAGTGGCCATCAGCGTTTATGGGTCTGCAGTTGCCTAGCCTGGGTCTTTTTTTCAGACAGCCAAAAATGACCCAAATCACGTTATCTGCCAACTTTGTTAAAAACAACAAAGTGGAGTTAAAAAAAGCAATAACTTGACTAGTACATGCATGAACTGGCACATGTCCCATCAACATGGGTTAATCTGGGAATCTCACTGTGCTAAAATGCAGACTAGTGGGCCTCACAAACCACCATCCACCCCATCAACTGCATCTTTTGATTGTTCCTCTTCCCTCACAGTGGCAAGTGTTGTCACACAGGTCTCCGGCTGAAGAACCTTTACTTGTTTACCCGCTACAGTCGGGGTGAGTGAGAGCCCGTCAGCTAATATGTAAGTGGACATGCCTGCTGATTTCACTGATCTTAGATACCAAGCACACCAATCCACTGTAACATCTCAGCCTGCACCTCTCTCACAGTCCAGCAGCTTGTCATGTTCACCCTACTCCATCCTCTGTCAGCACAGCAGCCAGCCCTTGTTTGTGCAGTTGTGCTCATGTAAAAGATTGTTTCCTACTACAAATGCCAAAGCTAAAAGCTTGAATTTCACCATCTTCAATCTACTTGCTTGGTCAGTGTGAGTCACTGTGTCATCCTCAATGGTGTGTTCAGACTCAGAGCAGGGAATTTTTTCTATGGGCAGCACAGCGGCTCAGTGGATAGCACTGCAGCCTTGCAGCACTGGAGTCCTGAGTTCGAATCCCACCGAGGACAACATCTGCAAGGAGTTTGTATGTTCTCCCCGTGTTTGCGTGGGTTTTCTCCGGGCACTCTGGTTTCCTCCCACACTCCAAAAAACATACTGATAGGGAATCTAGATTGTGAGCCCCATCGGGGACAGCGACGAAAATGTGTGCAAACTGTAAAGCGCTGTGGAATATGTTAGCGCTATATAAAAATAAAGATTATTATTATTACTTCTCAGTGATCCAATTTTTGAGCTTATTTGACCACTAGAATCTTATTTGTTTCCCTTAGGACCCATTTAGACGGGTGGTCTGGGCTGCTTGCTGCAGTTTTGTTAAAAACACTTTCATCTGCTGCAGATCTACAAGTTCTCCAAATGCTGAGGTCTGTGTAACCCACCCGAACCACTAATTGACAGCTTTTTGTGCCGATCAGTGATTACTGTAGGGTTATAAAAAAAAGCTCATGAACATGGAGGACTACATTGCAGCAGGTTTACTAGCCCTCTAGTGATAATCTCTTGGTGAAAAACAGTAATTTTATCAAAAATAATAGCAAGCAGCACAGTAATTTACACATCACTGTAATCAGGTTCTCAGCCCCAATATTATGTTTCTTTCAGATTAGCTGACAAAAACCTGGTGATAGATATCCTTTAAAATGGTTGAGATTTTAAGGAACTATAGCCGACAACATTCTGGAAATTATAGTACCACAGTAGATATGGAGCCACTGTTTGGCTTTCTTGGACATGCTAAAATTATGTAAAACAATACCGGGATTTAGTAGTGAGTGATCTTTCGGTGACAGCATTTATTATCACATGTTTATTATTAGGGGAGTGATTATTGGGGAATATCATATCTGTACTGTTGGTTTCTGCCACATGCTTGCATTAAAAAATCCCCACCGTTGTTTCTCTTTCATTTTCTAACATTACTACAAGTAATTCCCAGTCTTGAGTAATATTTTCAAATTTTTTTAGACCTGCTAAAATTATTACTTTAATTAAGAAGAACATGCGTTTCACTACAAGGAGACAATAATGCGTTATATCTATTCAATTCAACTATAAATAAAGATAAAAATCTTATTCACTCTTCAAGACAAGTCTTCATGCCCTGCAGCATTAAATCTTTCCTTTACAAGAGCAGGATCACACCCCTTACTCAGGTGCGGATGAATGTGCACAGAGGAGTGTTCCTGTCAGCTGTCAGGTCTGGTAAACACTCCCGAAATGCACTGAGGCTATAAGGAGTGGCTACGATTTTTTATACCTGTACGGCCGGAGGAGTAATAATTAACTTTCCTTTGTCTCTTATAGACTACTCAGGTGAGCCGTCAGGTCATTCCAAGACTGTCATGTTTTCTTGGAGAAATAGCAGATCAGAAAGTGAAATGTATGGCCATGTTCTTCAATCAAGGTAAGTAGGATCTGCTGATCTTTCGCGGTTCGCTCCTTCACCTTCACCAGCAGTTCTCAGGAGTGTCTTAAGCATGAAATAGTGTATCTAGAACAAGTCTAAATAGATAATATAGTTGACTAAAGGTTGTATATGGTGATTTGCTGATCCTAATATACTGAGCAGAAGACATTGTGGTCATACGTGCCATAAACAAAACCAGGATCTGAGGATCAATGCGTTTTTTTCGTTATGTACTTATCGAAGAATTCAGCCTCAGTCCTTTTGAATGTTTAACTAAGCAAGCCTTTCCAGAATAGAGATGAAAGTCTGTACTGTGTCTTTTGCCGTGAAGCCATGCGTAAAGTGTGCTGACTTACTGACTGTGCTCCACACTTTCACAGGATCCAATGTTTTGCCAACTGTAGCTTTGGTTGCTACATGATATGATATTTAGTCTTTATATTGTATGGAATGTTGGCACAATGTAGTAATTTGCATTAAAGTACTATTTTATATTATGGTTCTTCAGTAGATATATAAAAAAAAAATCTACAAGCCACTGTTGGCAGGTTTTTGTTATGTAAAAAAAATCATACTAAGTAGAATCATTTCAGAACTTTTTTCACTTTTAGGCTGCGGTCACACTATCAGTATTTGGTCAGTATTTTACATCAGTATTTGTAAGCCAAAACCAGCAGTGGGTGATAAATACAGAAGTGGTGACGTGTTTCTAGTATACTTTCCTTCTGATTGTTGAATGTAGCCTTAAGCTGTATAAATCAAGTGAACAACCAAAAAATATTTCGGGTGTAAAAAATAAATACAAACTAAAATAATGGGCTTTAAAATAAATATGCACACCCTTACATTGTTTACATAGCCTTTGAATGTATGACATCATTCAATCTTTTTGGGTAGGAGTTTATTAACATGGCATGTTTAGAATTGTCAATCTTTGCTTACTCTTCCGTGCAGTGGCGCTCCAAATCTGTCAGATTGCTGAAACAGGTTGCGGGATGCAGTGACGGAGAGGAGACAGAGCAAGGGTTGACAAATTTAAATAACAGAATAACAGTGGGATACTCCATGCAGGGAGGTAAACAGTTAAACAGGGGAATAGGCAGTTCAAATGCAAATAGTATGTGGAGTAAAGGAACAGTAGCAAGAATAATGGCAGTTCTTTTTGGGCTCAACTTATCCTGTCAGTAGATCCTCAGAGCTGTGGATGTTGCAGAGTGGGTGATGGCCCCATCAACAGCTGGCCCAACGCTTGACTGATGCGGTCCTGCAGGCAACTAGGATCTGTCTTCTGGTGCCAGCGACAGGCATCTGTTACCTTCCGCTGAGTCCTTAGTCCATATACTGAAGGGCCGGGAGAGTATAGGCCACCTCACGGTTTATTCCCGACGTGGCCCGGCAGATATGCACTGGGGGGGTCAGAGGGCAGATGGCGGTTCCACACCCAGGTTCCCTTGGGTGACACACGCACAGTACTCATGGGCCCGGAGCGATTAGCATCTTGCTGCATGGTGACTAACGGGCACTCTGCATGTTTCTGCTCACAGTCTCTGCTAGCAGCGGCGGGGAGTCTCGGGCATGGGCCTGCATTATCGGTACTAGAGGGACGAAGCACATACTTCTCCCTGCTGCGCACTGTTTCCGCATGCGCTTTGGCTGCAAGTGTTTAGCCACATCCCCTGCTTCCAGATACAAAGATTGGTTCGGGCTCTTAAGCTTTCCCCTGGACAACAGAGGAGACAGCCCCGACAGTTCCGGACCCGAAGCAGAATGGGTACCCTTAGCACGGTCCTTCTTCTTACATTGCCATGGCATCTCTTGTCTAGGGCCCTATTTAGGTCAACTCGCACATTTTTTATTTGATTCAGCTCTAGGCTTTGGTTGGCCATTCCAAATCTGTGATCTTCTTATGGCAAAGCCATTCTTTTGTTGATTTGGAGGTATGCTTAAGATCATCGTGCTGAAGAGTGAAATTCCTCTTGATCTTCAGCTTTTTAAAAGAGGCCTGAAGGTCTTGATGCAAAAATTGACTGATATTTGGATCATGTTCATCATTCCCTCCACCTTGACTAAAGCCCAAGTTCCAGCTGCTGAAAATCAGTCCCAAAGCATAATTCTGCCTCCACTATGCTTCAGTCTGGGGATGGTATTTTTAGGTAATGCACAATGTTGGTTTTGAGTCAAATATATCTTTTTGAATTATGGTCAAAATGTTCTATCTTGGTCTCATCAGACCATAACATGTTTTCCACTTATTTTTAGCAGGCTTGATGTGGGTTTTGTCAAAACAAAGCCAGGCTTAGATGTTTTTCTTTGTAAGAAAAGACTTCCATCTTCCTTCCCTACCCTACAGGCCGGAGTTATAAATAATATGATAATATGAGAGATTAATGCAATGTGCAGTACACAACCTGTTCTTGGCAGAAATTCCTGCAGCTCCTTTCATGTTGCTGAAGGCCTCTTGTCAGCCTCCCGGACCAATTTTTTTTGTCTTTTCATCAATTTTTGAGGGATTTCCAGTTCTAGGTAATGTCAATGTAGTGTCAAATGTAATCCATTTCTCGATGACCGTCTTCACAGTGTCCCATTGTATATCTAATTCCTTGGAATTATTTTGTACCCTTCTCCTGACTGACAACTTTCAACAATGAGATCCCTTTGCTGTGTTGTAAGGTGTTTATGAACCATTTTTTTTACTGTAAAATGCAACTAAGGAAATGTTAGTAAATTCCACTAGAACAGCTAAACTATTTATGGGGTTAATCAGAATCACTTTAGATCATGGCAGCTGTGTACTTACTACTAGTTATCAAGAGTTTAAATGTGATAGGCTAATTCTGAATAATCACATGCTCAATTATAAAAGGGTGTTCACATATATGCAACCACATTTTTTAGTTTTGTTATATTTTTTTCCCACTCAAAAAGAATTTAACTTGTTTCTCAATGGATGTGTAGATATTTCGGGTCACATTAGAGGAGGAAAAATTTCTGAAATTATTCATCTTCGTATGATTTATTTTTTTAATGACAAAAACGTTTTACCAGGGGTGTGTAGACTTTTTTTCATATCCACTGTGTATACATGCCAATAATTAAATGTATTCACATTGATTTAAGAGGGTTTCATCATGGTTTAGTATGTGGTCTTCTATGTGGTATTCTAGTGGACACCAATAGTGCAGTCTACATTTGCTATTCTTGCCATCAAAATTAGTGGAACTTTGATAAAACCCTGACTGAACTCATTAAAAATCAATGGACACCAGAGATATCTTTTTGAAAATGGATCCAGCACATTTGTCTTATCTCCGCTATAAACTGAGGAAGTTGTAAACCGAGCTTTCCTATTTCCAAGTATCTACTGAAAGCACTTTTCTAGAATGATTCGGATAGAAGAAAATGACACTTACCCAGGACGTGTCCAGAAAGATGCTTTATTCTGTCACGGTGCTGTGCAGCAAATGAAGGGGGCACTCTCAGGCAGCATGAAAAGGCTGCGACCTAATCGTGCTAAACAGCGCTTCGTCTGGTCTTACAATGTCATGTCACTTTTATGAATGCCATAAAGGCTAAAGAATAGCAGTTTTCCATAAACATGTTTAAAGGAGTTGTACCAAGTTAGGAATTTATCGGCTATCCCAAGAACTGGGGCTCTGAAAAGTTATCCTGAGTAAGACTATGTCAAACACAGGATAACTTGCTGATCACTGGGGGTTCCGACCACTGAGACTCCCACTGATCCCAGGAAGTGGACTTTGAAATACCTTGTTGAAATGGAGATGTAGCTGTACATCACTCAATAATTTCCAGGAGTCCCAAAGACTATTAATGGCCTGCCAGTGCTCCATGCCTTGAAGACATCTTAGATATCTGTAGAAAGGCAGCAACAGCAATACGGAGGTTCTTGAGGGATGCACGCTCCAAGTCCACGGATCCCATTGAAAAAGATATTACATAAAAAGTAAAAAGAGCAGCATCCAATCCAGGTGAAAGTTAAACAAACAAGTTCTTTATTCTGCCATTGTTAAATACAACGTTTCGGCCATTAAGTGGCCTTTTTCAAGTACAACATACAGTGCAAATGGTGACCTTATATGGTGTGGAGGAGCCAATCACCACTTAGGTAACGCCTACCTCTGATAAACATACATACATATCAAAAAGATCAAGAAACATCGATCAGATATTTAGAGGACAGCATACATCATATATAATGATATCTAATCTTATCCTGCCCCACATATTGCATAAAACCTCAGTGTAAACAATGAATCATATCAGAATCCACCAATGATAAAATAGCATAGCGGTATCCTTGGTGATATTGCACCAATTATGAATCACCACACAATTACAGCCTTTTCCACCAATGAATATACTCACACCTCTTGGCGCCAACAGAGATAACCCATCACGCCATGCGTCTCACACCTAGGGAAATAGTGTGTCATATCTGTTGCCACCTCCATCTCAATGGATACACAACTCAAAATAAACATATCGCACGTGTGCAGGGCTGTATCA
The DNA here is from genome assembly GCA_033576555.1 of Oophaga sylvatica. Classification (NCBI taxonomy): domain Eukaryota; kingdom Metazoa; phylum Chordata; class Amphibia; order Anura; family Dendrobatidae; genus Oophaga; species Oophaga sylvatica. The sequence goes on from JARQOD010000001.1 coordinate 280,088,651, forward strand.
GACGAGCGGTCATGTGACGCTCCCCATCATGGCGTCTGACGCATGCGCAGACCATCGGTCTGAGCTAGCAACGTTAGCCCATATTAGATCATCCAGGCAAGTAAGATAGCAACAGGCAGAGCGAGTTCTCGCGATAGCCGCCTGTTCGGGATAAAGTACATGCCACCCTCACTCATGGGACCACCTACTCACAGTGGCCAGATCACATGCCACAATATTGGGAGACAATCGTCCGTCCTGGGTATTAACCCCATCCTAGCCCATGTACACACACCAACACATAAGGGGGATAGAAGTGACAAAGCTGCATTTTATACATCTCCAACCCATAAATACCAGTATATACACAATAACCCCAGGGTTAAATATCCCAAATTGGTACAAATACACAATTACTGCAACTCATTAATTGGAATTGACAGGTAAGGTAACAAGGGGAGGGCATGGGGAGCAACAAAATTGACACACAATGTACAATAAAATATTCCAATTCCGGACCGCTGGGTCCCCATGTCCTCCAGTCGCTCCAGACCGCAATTCCTGAAAGAAGAAAAGAAAAAAAGAAAACACAACATTAAAAAATCGCCATTAAAAACACATCAAAAGAACAGAAATAGAGATCAGGGGGATCATGTAATACAAATTTGTAAGTTATAATCTAGATTCAAGCCCTTAGGCTGCAGTGTATCCAAAATAGTTATCCTGGGTAAGACTATGTCAAACACAGGATAACTTGCTGATCACTGGGGGTTCCGACCACTGAGACTCCCACTGATCCCAGGAAGTGGACTTTGAAATACCTTGTTGGAATGGAGATGTAGCTGTACATCACTCAATAATTTCCAGCAGTCCAAAAGACCATTAATGGCCTGCCAGTGCTCCATGCCTTGAAGACATCTTAGATATCTGTTCTTGGTAATGATTGGACTTATAGCGATCAATACATTTAACTAATCTTGTAGATTGGTGAAAATTTGCCCAATAGGGAATAATCCAAAGAAGGATTTTCCGGGCTTAAATAAATTTCTGCAGTCATGTTATGTGACTGCCCGGCGCCTGCACTTAGCCAAGCGCTGTAGGTAGAAAACTAACTTTATTCTCCCCTGTAGTATTATAGTTAAAAAAAAAAAAACTGACTGGCACATCCAAACTAGTCTGAATAGGTGCATACCGGGAGCACCTACCTCCATATACAATATACAAAAACCTTTTTTTGTGTACAGTCATGGCCAAAAGTTTTGAGAATAACACACATATTATATTTTCACATGATCTGCTGCCCTCTGGTTTTTATGTGTGTTTGACAGATGTTTTTATCACAGACAGAAATATAATTGCAAACATATGAGTAACAAAAGCTTATATTGACAGTTAGAATGAGTTAATGCAGCAAGTCAATATTTGCAGTGTTGACCCTTCTTCTTCAGGACCTCTGCAATTCTCCCTGGCATGCTTTCAATCAACTTCTGGACCAAATCCTGACTGATAGCAGTCCATTCTTGCACAATCAATGCTTTTGTTTTGTCAGAATTTTTAGGTTTTTGTTTGTCCACCCGTCTCTTGATGATTGACCACAAGTTCTCAATGGGATTAAGATCTGGGGAGTTTCCAGGCCATGGACCCAAAATCTCTATGTTTTGTTCCCTGAGCCATTTAGTTATCACCTTTGCTTTATGGCAAGGTGCTCCATCATGCTGGAAAAGGCATTGTTGATCGCCAAACTGCTCTTGGAGGGTTGGGAGAAGTTGCTCTTGGAGGACATTCTGGTACCATTCTTTATTCATGGCTGTGTTTTTAGGCAAGACTGTGAGAGAGCTGATTCCCTTGGCTGAGAAGCAACCCCACACATGAATGGTTTCAGGATGCTTAACAGTTGGCATGAGACAAGACTGGTGGTAGCGCTCACCTTGTCTTCTCCGAATGAGGCGTTTTCCTGATGTCCCAAACAATCGAAAAGGGGATTCATCAGAGAAAATAACTTTACCCCAGTCCTCAGCAGTCCACTGCCTGTACCTTTTGCAGAATATCAGTCTGTCCATGATGTTTTTTCTGGAGAGAAGTGGATTCTTTGCTGCCCTCCTTGAGACCAGGCCTTGCTCCAAGAGTCTCCGCCTCACAGTGCGTGCAGATGCACTCACACCTGCCTGCTGCCATTCCTGAGCAAGCTCTGCACTGCTGGTAGCCCGATCCCGCAGCTGAAACACTTTTAAGAGACGGTCCTGGCGCTTGCTGGTCTTTCTTGGGCGCCCTGGAGCCTTTTTGGCAACAATGGAACCTCTCTCCTTGAAGTTCTTGATGATGCGATAGATTGTTGACTGAGGTGCAATCTTTCTAGCTGCGATACTCTTCCCTGTTAGGCCATTTTTGTGCATTGCAATGATGACTGCACATATTTCTTTAGAGATAACCATGGTTAACAGAAGAGAAACAATGATGCCAAGCACCAGCCTCCTTTTAAAGTGTCCAGTGGTGTCATTCTTACTTAATCATGACAGATTGATCTCCAGCCATGTCCTCATCAACACCCACACCTGTGTTAATGGAGCAATCACTGAAAAGAGGTTAGCTGGTCCTTTTAAGCAGGGCTGCAATGATGTTGAAATGTGTTTTGGGGGATAAAGTTCATTTTCTAGCCAAATATTGACTTTGCAAGTAATTGCTGTTAAGCTGATCACTCTTTATAACATTCTGGAGTATATGCAAATTGCCATTAGAAAAAGTGAAGCACTAGACTTTGTAAAAATTAATATTTGTGTCATTCTCAAAACTTTTGTCCATGACTGTATTCTAGTTTGTCATGGATGCGGCGCCAGTGCAGAGCGATGACTGTACCCATGCCGCCGGCCCTGACTGACACTAGCTCTGCATCTATCTACTATCTATCTATCTATCTATCTATCTATCTATCTATCTATCTATCTATCTATCTATCTATCTATCTATCTATCTATCGTACCATAGATGATAATGGTTGTGCTTGCGAAAACTCACCACATGTACTGGAAACACTGACGTGTGAAGGAGGCCTCAAGACGTTTTTTTGTTTTTTTTAAAACCATGTTTTTGCATCACCATATTTTGTGAGCTATACATTTTTATATTTCTGCCAACATGTGAGGGCTTGTTTTTTGCGGAACAATTTGACGTTGTTATTGGTAACACTTTCGGGCACATAACATTTTTTGATCCCTTTCTGTCTCAATTTTTGGGAGACAGAATGAACAAAAAGCAGCAATTTAGGAATTGATCTTTACTTTGCTTGTGGTAAAACTGATAAGGTAGCTTTATTTTTCAGGTCAGTACGATTACAGCGATACCCAATTTATGTAGTTTTTTATATTTTGACGCTTTTACACAATGAAAACTATTTTGTAGAAAAAAGGATTGTTTTTGCATTGCTGCATCCTGACAGCTATAGCTTTTTTTATTTTTCCACTGATGGAGCTGAATGGCAGCTTGTTTTTTTGTGGGACAAGATGGCATTTTTAGCTATACCATTTTTATTTACATTCATCTTTTTGATTGCGTTTTATTCTACTTTTTGTTCTGCGGTATGATGAAAAAGCATAGTTTTTAATTTTCACTAAAGGAACTAACTAGTGGTACAGTTTTATAGGTTTTATAGGTAGTTCCGGATGCGGCAATACCAAATATGTGTAAGTTTTTTGTTTATTTTTGTTTTTACATAAAAATACATATCTATGGGTATTTTTTAATTTTTTTTAACTATTTTGTGATTTCTTTAAAAATATTTTTGCATTTTTTTGTTTTACTTTTTTAATTAGTTTTTATCTCTGATTGCTGTTATAATGTATTTTTTTTACTTGAAAAAAGACACAGGTGCGATGTGGAAACACGTTGTGAATAAAAACCCTTTTCCTCATCATCATTTCTGAAGAATTGATTCACTCCAGCAGTGCAGTCCACCTACGTGATCATCCAACTGGATCCAGTGCTTCAGTGTTAGGTCCCTTTCACACATCACTTTTTTGCTATCAGTCGCAATCCATCGAATTTTGAAAAAAACGGATCCGGCGACTGATGCCGCTGGATCTTTTTTTTTCTCATCGACTTGTATTAGCGACGGATTGCGGCGGATGGCCTCACGTTTCATCCGTCGTTCGCCGGATCCGTCGAAAATTGTTTGTCCGTCGGCCAGAGACAACGAACAAAGTAACCTTTTTTGTGCACGTCGAAAATTGGACAGCGACGGATCCGTCACGATCCATCGTTTGCTGGAATGGAAGCCTATGGGTGCAGGATCCATCGTAATCCGTCAAATGACGGAATCCGGCGACGGATTCCGTTTTTTTTAACTGAGCATGCTCCCATTTATTTAGGATCCGATTAGCCAGCTCCCAATTAGGAAAGGTATATAAACCTGCCAGGTAGAGCTTCACTCACACGTCTCAGCAAGCAAGTGAGCGGAAGTCCAGCCAGCGGGAGTTCAGCCAGCCCAAGACCAGCCAGCCGGGAGTCCAGCCAGCCCGAGACCAGCCAGCGGGAGTCCAGCCAGTCCGAGACTAGCTAGCAGGAGTTGCAGTGTCCAGCGATCCAGTCAGGCCTACCAGCGACCCAGCCAGGCATACAGCTACACAGCCAGGCCTACAAGCCTACACCCCAGGGTACTGAAGGAGATAGCAGAAGAAATTCTTGAACCACTGTCCATAATCTTTGAAAATTCTTGGAGAACAGGAGAAGTCCCAGAAGACTGGAGAAGAGCAAATGTTGTTCCTATCTTCAAAAAGGGGAAGAAGGTGGACCCAGAGAACTACAGGCCGGTGAGTCTGACTTCTATACCAGGAAAGATCTTTGAACAAATTATTAAAGAACATGTATGCAAGTACCTGGATAAGAATGAAGTGATTAAACAGAGTCAGCATGGGTTTGTAACTAATAAGTCATGTCAGACTAACTTAATTTCCTTCTATGACAGAATCACTGACTGGGTGGATCAGGGAAATGCTGTAGATATAGTATATCTTGACTTCAGCAAAGCATTTGACAAAGTATCTCACACAATCCTTATTGAAAAAATGACTAAGTATGGAATGGACAAGGCAACTGTTAGGTGGATTCATAACTGGCTTAGTGATCGGACCCAAAGAGTGGTTGTAAATGGCTGCACATCCAGTTGGAAGAATGTCTCAAGTGGGGTACCACAAGGCTCTGTTTTGGGCCCTGTATTGTTCAACATCTTTATCAATGATTTAGATGAAGGAATTGAGGGTAAACTGATCAAATTTGCTGATGACACAAAGCTAGGAGGGTAGCTAATACTAGAGAAGAGAGAGAGAGGATTCAAAAAGATATACATAAACTGGAGCAGTGGGCAGCAACTAACAGAATGGATTTTAACAGGGAAAAATGCAAAGTACTACATCTGGGCAATAAAAATGAAAAAAGCATATACAAAATGGGAGGAATAGGGCTAAGTAACAGCACATGTGAAAAAGACTTGGGTATACTAATTGATCACAGACTTAACATGAGTCAACAGTGTGATGCAGCAGCAAAAAAGGTAAATGCAATTCTAGGATGTATCAACAGAAGCATACAGTCTAGATCACGTGAGGTCATTATTGCCCTCTACTCCTCTATGGTCAGACCTCATCTGGAATACTGTGTCCAGTTTTGGGCACCACATTTTAAAAAAGACATCAACAAACTGGAGCAAGTTCAGAGAAGAGCCACCAGAATGGTGACCGGTCTGCAAACCATGTCCTATGAGGAACGGTTGCAGGATTTGGGAATGTTTAGCTTGCAAAAAAGAAGACTGAGAGGAGACTTAATAGCTGTCTACAAATATCTCAAGGGCTGTCACATTGTAGAAGGATCATCTTTATTCTCATTTGCGCAAGGAAAGACTAGAAGCAATGGATGAAACTGAATGGGAGGAGACACAGATTAGATATTAGAAAAAACTTTTTGACAGTTAGGGTGATCAATGAGTGGAACAGGCTGCCACAAGAGGTGGTGAGTTCTCCTTCAATGGAAGTCTTCAAACAGAGGCTGGATAGACATCTGTCTGGGATGATTTAGAGAATCCTGCTTTGAGCAGGGGTTGGACCAGATGACCCAGGAGGTCCCTTCCAACTCTACCATTCTATGATTCTATGATAAGCCACATAGCCAGGCCCACAAGCTACACTGGTTAAAAAAGGCAAGGCAATAATTACTACAAATTACCAGCATCAACATTACAGTTATAAGTCTGCTTTAACAGGAGGAGATACAATAAAAATGGCTTACCGAAGAGTAACCATCAAACGCTCCACCGGTGAAATTGAGAAGCGGCAATAGGTGTCATTTCTATGGATAAGGTCTCCAACACGTGCAACCAAAATATCAAAGTTTTCTGCTTTCATCCGAAGATAGTTAAAAAACTTCTCGGGGTTTCCTCTCAACTCCATATATAACATAGAATACACACCACGTGTCATTTTCAGTGCAGTGATTGGGTGGATCCAAAAACGACGCCGGCGCAGACGCATGATGCGCTGTCTTTCTTGCACCTTTTCAAGAACAATAGCTTCCAAACGATTCGCCTCAAAAGTAAAATCCACATGGATCTTCACAATGTTTGCAATCACACCTTCCATTTTTGCCACTTGCTCTACAACCTGTCAAATATGGGGCGTAGAAACACTGTGTATATATAGGTTTTCAGTAGCCAATAACATTTGGGAGCCTCCCATTGGGCGTTTTTAAAAAACACGGTTCCGTCGAAAAACGGAAGAAACGGATGAAACAACTGATGCGACGGATCCGTTTTTTCACTGGATCCGCTAGTAGCTAGTTTTTCACAATCTGTGATGGATGAGTCGAGCCAATGGATTGTGACTGACGGCAAAAAACTGATGTGTGAAAGGGGCCTTAAACTGACAGAGGCCTTTTAGACCATCTCACAGCATGGTATAGCAGACTTGCCATAGCTGGCAGACCAGGAGGACGACCTCGGGTTGCCATGACAACGTGGAGGCGCTGATCGGACAGAAGAGGGAGCCCCCTCCCTCTCCTAGCCTACTAAATGGTAAGATAGATAATGATAGCAATATTTAGGGGGTTAAGCAGCCAGTGCTGGCACCGCTCCTGGCTGTGAGAGCCGAGGCTCAGCTATCACGTAAGTCGAAGTCCTGGCAGCGATCACACAGTCACAGCTCTTGTGCCGCAGATGATCACCATGGCATACTCCTATGTTATAAGTCAAAATCCCCTAGCTGACCATGATATATCGGTATGTAAAATGTTGTGAAGGGGATCCCATATGCAATTGATGAGATGTTGTTAGGGCAACTATAGATAATCCTTTTGTTTTCAGGGGGAATATGCTTCCAATCTCTTCTCTCTATACAGAAAACACATAGGCACAATTTATTAAAGAGGATCTTTAAGTAAATTTTTCATGTTAAACTGGACACACAATGTAATTGTGGCTGCAGAGTGGAAAAAAAGCAGTTTTATATGCCTCTTCGGAGATAAAAGCAATCACATTATTTGGCATGTAATGAATACTTTAGTTAAGTCCAAGTAGGCGTTATCAAATAATTTTCACTTCTACCTGTTTGAGTTGTTATCCAAAAAGGGAATGTAGAAGTGGAATTAGTTTGTAGGGCCAGTTATTAGAAAGGAAAAGATCAACTTCTCCACCTTGCGTATTGCCAAGGCAAGGAGTCTGGGTGAAGTGAAGACCACCATAACACAGCAGGAGAGGCAGAGTCTGTGGTTGTCAACCATGTTTTAGTGATGCACAGGAAGAATAGATTGTGAGAAGTAAAGAGATTGTGAATGACATGAAGCTTATTGCAGATGAAATGGGCGTTCCAAGGTGCTCCAGAGAGAGGGAGATCAAATTTATCGATTTTATGTTGCCGAGGTTGCGATAGTTCCTAGCTGGAGAGTGTTAGAACAGAGAAATAATGGAGGGGGTATTTGCTATGGAGGTCCAGGATTGAAGATATACTGTATTGCTGGCAGAGAAAGAAGAGAAGCAAATAGAGAGCAAACAAGTGGGAGAAGGAAAGTGCACTGCTTGTTTTGTGTTTTAGAAGAAGAATAAAAGGTTTACGAGCAGGTTAGCAGGTGAGGTCAGATGCTGGGTTGGGACGGAGAAATAAATATGTGAGATGGGGTTTGGGGATAGCAAAGGAGAATAAGGGTTAGTGGAGCAATAACTGAAAGGGCATATGTAAGCACGTTGAAAAGCAATTGTGCAAAAATGGAAAGGCAGTTAGTAATCAGTTGTAGCTCTTACCATCTGTTAATTGTGTCCGTCATTCTACTTAATGAATCTTATCACACAGATGAACTGAAACGTTTTTGTGCTTCCTGTTTTTTTTGGCTAGGTGAACAAAAAATCAAATAGTATACATGCACATGGGACATGGCCTCTTTTATGCGGATGATTCTGTTGAGGTCGCGTTCTCCAGAGAATGGACAGTAGTGCCCAAGGTCAGTGTGAGAAGTGACCAAATCGTGTGCTGATATTATTGTTTCTTTTCTGTTATTCTGTTATTCCGTAAGGATAAGGAACTGTAGCGACATTCACAAACGCTTTTCCTTTTTTTTAAATCAGATGATTTTTATTTAAAAATTGTCAGCATGAAACTTTGACAGTACATTTAACTTTAGCATATAATATAAACCGTATTCAACCTGACAGGCAATATAACTATTCTTACATCCTAAGTCCCCTACCCTCCCCCGCTCCACCCTAACCCCTTCCCTTTAAATCATTGCACATATCACACACCATGTCACATTTTGAATCCTTTTTTTCGAGACAACCACTTACGATCCCTGTTTAAAATACCAACTCAGAGGGTCAAGGGCGCGTAGGCAGACGCATTCTTTCTCTCATAAGAGCCTCCGAAGCCAGGCCCGGGTGCTCCATCCAGCCACCCCACACATTCTCAAACTGCATGTGCTGACCTCTTTTCGCATCATAACAATAAAGTTAACCTTATTAATCAGTTCTTGTCTAACTGGCGCTTTGTCATCTAACCAGTGGGCCGCAATGAGCTTTCTGGCAGCATATAGGATTCTGGCTATGGTCAGCTTTCCCCACTCATCAACCGCGATATCCTCCATGCACCCCAATACACACGTCAGCGGGTTCCTTATAAGATCCACTCCCATTACCTCCTGAGTCAAATTAAGTGTTTGTACCCAAAAGTTCTGTAGGGCAGGGCAGGACCACATCATATGTAGGAGATCTGCCCCATCCTCAGATTAGCGCGGACAGCAGGAATCCTGTTATGTTTCGGTAGCTGAGGAGTGCAGGCAAAAAAGGCAATACACCAGAGCAGTTGGAATCTATGAGATTGCAGTACCCTGACTAACCACAACAACTAGAGGCAGCCGTGGAGCGTTCCTACGTTGGTCCTAGACGCCTCGTCACAGCCTGAGAAACTAACTACACCTAAAGATAGATATAGGAAAGCTATCTGCCCCGGAGCAGAACCCCAAAGATAATAGAAAGCCCCCAAACATGTAATGGCGGTTAGACAAGAAGAAATACTGACACAGACAGAAAATAGTATGAGCAAACGTTGGGGCCCAAACTAACTAAATAGAAAAGGATAGGAAGGGTACTTACTGCAATCCCAGAAAACCCTGAAAAGCACCAACTCTACTAATTTCAAAAACACCTGAGATCACACGACCTCTACCACCTAAATTAGTTCTCTGGTGTAACAAAATCAAAACAGCAGCCACTGAAAAAACTGGAAAAAGCAAAAGTACAAACATCAGTGGCTGAACTAAACTGAGAGGGCAAAAGCCCCCCGGAGGGGACCCTGAAGGCCCCACAGAAGTGCAGGAAAAAATGCAAAAATCAAGCACAAAAACAAAAAGAAGAAAATGTCTTATCTGTTAGCAGGAGATGCAGACACGACACAGCAGGCTACAAGGGAAACAGGAATCAAGGATAGAGACCAGAACAATTGATCACCGGCAACCCTGATGGGAAGGTGACTCCCTTATATAAGACCAGTCAGTAACACCTGATTCCCAATCCTCACAATTTTCACAATCTTCACTGGACAGACCAGTACCGCTTGTAACCACCAGAGGGAGCCTCTGCTCAGAACTCATCTCAAGCCCATTCACAACAGTACCCCCCCCTTGAGGAGTGGTCACCGAACCCTCATTTGAGCAACCAGGTCGGTCAGGATGAGTTCTATGGTACGCACGGATGAGTCTCCTAGCATGGATGTCCGAAGCAAACACCCAAGAATTGTCTTCCTGACCATAACCTCTCCACTTAACCAAATACTGGAGTTTCCGTCTAGAAAAACGAGAATCTAATATTTTCTCAACCACATACTCCAGATTGCCCTCAACCAAAACAGGGTCAGGAGGCACAGCAGCAGGAACCACTGGCTCAACAAACCTCTTCAACAAGGACTTGTGGAACACGTTATGGATCTTAAATGTCCCTGGAAGAAGCAAACGAAAAGAAACAGGATTAAGAATCTCCATGATCTTATAAGGTCCAATGAACCTAGGCTTAAATTTAGGAGATGCTACTCTCATAGGAATATTTTTTGAGGACAACCAGACCAAGTCCCCTACTTTAAACCGAGGACCATCAGTCCTATGCCGGTTAGCAAACCGCTGGGCCCTCTCCTGAGAGAGGGACAACCTCTCCACTACCTGGTCCCAAATCTGTTGCATACGCTCCACAACAGAGTCAACACCTGGACAGACAGAAGCCTCCGTCTGTCCTGAAGAAAATCGAGGGTGAAACCCAGAATTATAGAAAAACGGAGACATCAAAGTGGCAGAGCTAGCCCTATTATTAAGAGCAAACTCAGCCAAAGGCAAAAAAGAGACCCAGTCATCCTGATCAGCAGACACAAAGCATCTTAGATAAGTCTCCAATGTCTGGTTTGTTCTCTCAGTTTGACCATTGGTCTGAGGATGAAATGCCGAGGAGAAAGACAATTGAACACCCAGTTTAGAACAAAAAGTCCTCCAAAATCTGGAAACAAACTGGACTCCTCTGTCAGACACCATGTTCTCAGGAATGCCGTGTAAACGAACCACGTGCTGAAGGAACAACGGCACCTATTCAGAGGAGGAAGGCAACTTAGGTAATGGCACAAGATGTATCATCTTGGAAAACCTATCACAAATCACCCAGATGGCGGTCATTCTCTGAGAAACAGGAAGGTCGGAAATGAAATCCATAGAGATATGGGTCCATGGTCTCCTGGGCACAGGCAATGGCATCAACAAACCACTAGAGCGAGAGCAAGGCTTGGAGCGAGAGCAAGTCCCGCAGGACTGCACAAATTCCCTGACATCACGAGACAAGGTAGGCCACCAAAAGGACCGACTAACCAAGTCTCTGGTACCAAAAATTCCGGGATGCCCAGCCAACGCGGAACAATGAATCTCAGACATCACACTCTTTTTCCACTGGTCCGGGACAAACAATTTTCCAACAGGGCAGCGCTCAGGCCTATCCTCCTGACACCCTCCAGAGCAAGTCTCAAATTAGGTGAGATGGCGGAAAGAACTACACCCTCTTTCAAAATAACAGAAGGATCAGATAACTCAGGAGAGTCCGCAAGGAAGCTCCTCGAGAGGGCATCCGCCTTAACATTCTTAGTGCCAGGAAGAAGAGAAACCACAAAATTAAAACGTGTGAAAAACAAGGCCCACCTGGCCTGTCTAGGATTGAGTCGCTTGGCAGATTCCAGATAAACCAGATTCTTATGGTCAGTAAGGACCACCACCTGATGTTTGGCTCCCTCCAGCCAATGTCTCCACTCTTCAAAAGCCCACTTCATGGCCAATAACTCCCGATTACCCACGTCATAATTACGTTCAGTAGGAGAAAATTTTCGAGAGAAAAAGGCACAAGGGTTACTTTTAGAGGTCTCTGGATCTTTTTGGGACAAAACGGCACCTGCCCCAATTTCAGAGGCATCAACCTCCACCTGAAATGGCAGAGAAACATCAGACTGCCGTAGAACAGGAGCAGAAGTGAATCTCTGCTTAAGTTCCTGAAATGCAGAGACTGCCTCAGGAGGCCAATTCACCACATCAGAACCCTTTTTGGTCAAATCAGTTAATGGTTTAACAATAACCGAGAAATTACCAATAAATTTACGATAAAAATTGGCAAAACCCAAAAATCTTTGAAGAGCCTTTAATGAAGTAGGTTGGACCCAATCACAGATGGCCTGAACCTTGACCGGGTCCATTTCAATAACAGATGGGGACAAAATGAATCCCAGAAATGAGATCCTCTGTACGCCAAAAAGACACTTTGATCCCTTCACATACAGAGCATTCTCTCTCAAAATCTGGAATACAGTTCGAACATGTTTCACATGAGAGTCCCAGTCATTAGAAAAAATCAAGATATCATCCAAATAAACAATCAGAAATTTATCCACAAAATCCCTGAAAATGTCATTCATGAAGGACTGGAACACAGAAGGAGCATTAGTGAGCCCAAAGGGCATCACAAGGTACTCAAAATGCCCCTCCGGGGTATTGAATGCCGTCTTCCATTCATCCCCGTGCTTAATGCGAATAAGGTTATATGCCCCCCTGAGGTCAAGCTTGGTAAACCAAGTAGCGTTTTTCACCCTGGAAAACAGGTCAGAAATCAAGGGTAACGGGTATTGATATTTCACAGTAATATTGTTCAAAAGACGATAATCAATACACGGCCTTAATGAACCATCCTTTTTGGCCACAAAGAAAAAACCGGCACCTAAGGGTGAAGAGGATGGTCTGATATGACCCTTCTCCAATGACTCCTTGATATAAGACCGCATAGCGTCATGTTCAGGTACAGACAAGTTAAAAAGGCGACCTTTAGGGAATTTACTACCAGGCACTAATTCAATAGCGCAGTCATAGCTCCTATGGGGGGGCAAGGATGCAGATTTACTTTCGCTAAACACATCAGAAAAATCAGTCAAAAAGTCAGGAACATCCTGAGCCTGGGGGGAGGCAGAAAAAACAGGAGTGTTGGTATTAACACATTGGCAGCCCCAACTGGTTACAGACACAGATTTCCAATCCAAAACAGGATTATGAGACTGTAACCAAGGGAAACCCAGTACGATAATATCATGCAGATTATACAGAACCAAAAATTTGCAGCACTCTTGATGATCAGGTTCAACCCTCATTATCACCTGAGTAGAGAACTGAGGTTTATTCTCAGCCAAAGGGGTAGAATCGATCCCCAGTAGGGGAATAGACTTCTGTAGGGGTATCAAGGGAAACCCACAACGTTTAGCAAAATCATAATCCATCAGGTTAATAGCTGCTCCAGAATCAACGAAAGCCTGAGCAGAAAATGAGGACAGAGAGCATATCAGAGTGACAGTTAATAAAAACTTAGTCTGAACACTACCCAAGACAACTGAGCATGCAAAACGTCTTCCCCGCTTAGGGCAGACTGAAATAGCATGAGAGGCATCACCACAGTAGAAACATAACCCATTGCGCTTTCGAAACTCATGACGCTGTACCCCAGACACCACTCTATCACACTGCATGGATTCAGAAGCAGGTTCACAAGGCAACACTATTCCACGCATACTTCTCGGCTCACGCAAACGTCTGTCAATTTGAATCGCTAATGACATAGAATCATTGAGACCAGAGGGGACAGGGAATCCCACCATAACATCCTTTACATTATCTGACAGACCCTTCCGAAAAAGGGCCGCCAAAGCGTCGTCATTCCACTTGGTCAGGACTGCCCACCTACGGAATCTCTGACAGTATAACTCAGCGTCATCAAGCCCCTGATTTAATGCCAACAAGGCTTTTTCAGCTTGATCAGTGACATTAGGCTCATCGTACAATAACCCCAAAGCCTGAAAAAATGCATCAACATCACTCAAAACAGGATCCCCAGGTGTCAGGGAAAAAGCCCAATCCTGAGGATCGCCGCGCAGGAGAGAGATGACAATTTGAACCTGCTGCGCTGCGTTCCCTGAGGACTTAGATTTTAATGCAAAAAACAATTTACAGTTATTTTTGAAATTCTGAAACTTAGCTCGATCCCCTAAAAACAAATCTGGCATGGGAATCCTAGGTTCCACAACAGGCAACCTAGCAAGATATGCAGCAATACTCTGAACCTCAGTGGCAAGCTGATCCACACGGCCAGACAACTGTGCAAACTCCATTGAGAGAAAAAATCCTCCCCAGCACCCAGAGATACAGAGGGAAAAAAAAAAATGCAACAAACAGAAAAATATCTCTGACAACTCTGACAACCGTTTTTTCTTTCACAAATTTTTTCCCTTCTGTGAGTACCATACAATTTTAAATTTTGGGCCGGTGATACTGTTATGTTTCGGTAGCTGAGGAGTGCAGGCAAAAAAGGCAATACACCAGAGCAGTTGGAATCTATGAGATTGCAGTACCCTGACTAACCACAACAACTAGAGGCAGCCGTGGAGCGTTCCTACGTTGGTCCTAGACGCCTCGTCACAGCCTTAGAAACTAACTACACCTAAAGATAGATATAGGAAAGCTATCTGCCCCGGAGCAGAACCCCAAAGATAATAGAAAGCCCCCAAACATGTAATGGCGGTTAGACAAGAAGAAATACTGACACAGACAGAAAATAGTATGAGCAAACGTTGGGGCCCAAACTAACTAAATAGAAAAGGATAGGAAGGGTACTTACTGCAATCCCAGAAAACCCTGTAAAGCACCAACTCTACTAATTTCAAAAACACCTGAGATCACACGACCTCTACCACCTAAATTAGTTCTCTGGTGTAATAAAATCAAAACAGCAGCCACTGAAAAAACTGGAAAAAGCAAAAGTACAAACATCAGTGGCTGAACTAAACTGAGAGGGCAAAAGCCCCCGGAGGGGACCCTGAAGGCCCCCACAGAAGTGCAGGACAAAATGCAAAAATCAAGCACAAAAACAAAAAGAAGAAAATGTCTTATCTGTTAGCAGGAGATGCAGATACGACACAGCAGGCTACAAGGGAAACAGGAATCAAGGATAGAGACCAGAACAATTGATCACCGGCAACCCTGATGGGAAGGTGACTCCCTTATATAAGACCAGTCAGTAACACCTGATTCCCAATCCTCACAATCTTCACTGGACAGACCAGTACCGCTTGTAACCACCAGAGGGAGCCTCTGCTCAGAACTCATCTCAAGCCCATTCACAACAGAATCCCTCCTCAGGCCCGCCCTCTTCATCCAGACCGGGGTCCTGTATACCCTATGTGTTAAGTAGAGTTGTGAGACTCTCCTGGCTTCACTCATAGAGACCTTGGGGATGAATTGTAATACGCTCTCCCACTGAGAGTCCGAGATTGGTCCCACATCCTCTTCCCATTTTTCTCTGGACTTAGCCGGGTGCCGTACCAGGAATGAATCCAAAAAACCCCTATATACGAGGGAGATGAAACCCTTAGTGCCCCTTAGTGACCCTATAAGATTCACCATCGCATCTGATTGCACCACTATTCTTGATGTTTTAAGCTGTCGATTGATTGCATGCCGCAGCTGCAAATATTGAAAAAAGAGGGATTGACTCAGAGGGAATTCCTTCCTGATCTCCTCAAAAGTCTTAAGCATGCCGCCAACCAACAGCTGTGACACAAACCATATCCCGACCCTTCTCCATTGAGCAAATCCCCTCAGACGCATTAACTCCCCCAGTCTCGGGTTAAACCAAACCGACGAGAAGCGCGTGAGCTCCGTAATGCCCCTCCATTGTCTAACTCTTTGCCAAATCTTGTCCACCATAGCGATCGTCAGGAGCCCTTTAGGGTTCACCCGGAACCTACCAGCCTCTAGACTAGCAAGCAACGGACCTCTGCCCACTATAAACTCAATGAGCTTCCCAGCCGATGTAGATTGGGTAGGCTACCCTCACCCCACCATATGCTGACATTGGGATGACACATAATAAACCCACGGATTCGGGATTGCCAGGCCCCCCTCCTCTTTTGACCTCTGTAGATGTTCAAGTTTAATGCGTGCCCTACTACCCTTCCAGATCAAGTCCCGGAAAAGAGAATCAATCCGGTAGAATTTATTTTGCGCCAACCAGACAGGCGTATTATGGAGTATATATAGGAGTTGGGGCATGAGGATCATTTTTAATAAATTTGCTCTACCCGCCACAGACAGGAATAGTTTCTTCCACGCTGCAATTTTTTGTTGAAACTTATTGATAAGGGGGGTAAGATTGAGCCGTTCATATTCCTCCAATTTAGCAGAGATCACAATGCCCAAATATTTAAACTCACTAACCACCCTCAAAGGGGTCCCAGGGTCTAGCACTAGGGGAACCGCCGAGTCCACGGGAAGCAACACGGATTTATCCCAGTTGATAGTCAGTCCAGAAATAGAGCCGAATTTACTAATAACTGCCATAGCCGAACTTAGGGAGTCGCTCGGGTCAGCCAGAAACAGTAGCACATCATCCGCATATAAGGCCACTTTCTCTACGTGGGAGCCATATTGGAATCCCCGAATATCTGTGGTACCACGTATCTTTGCAGCTAACGGTTCTACAGCGATCGCAAACAGCAGGGGGGAAAAGGGCACCCCTGCCTCGTTCCCCTATGTAGGGAGAAACTCTCAGACAGCAGACCATTAACCCGTATTTTAGCACTAGGGGTGTAATGTATGTAGTACAGTTCATATAGCGTCTTGTGCTTGGGTGCGATGAAAATACATGAGACACAGGTTTGATATAGAAAGTCTTGTATTACTTCATACAAGTTGGCAAAAATAGTCACACAGTTTGCAGACACAGAAGCAGGAGACACAGCAGGCCAGAGTAATCTAAGCTCAGCAATCACTCTCCACAACAGGTTCAGGATCTTCTTCTCTGTTACCGTAAGTCCATGCAAACGTGGGTCTTTCAAAGAGCAGGGTTCAGAGTCCACAAGTGCTTCAGAGTTCCTCAGTAGGAATAGCTGGAGTACAAGGTCCAAGGCTTTAGGAGTCAGGTCACAGGTTCACTGCAGGCTAGATTCTGAAGCACTGATTGCTCAGCTGTGGCTGCTTAAGAAGCAAAAGGAGAGAATCAGGGCGGGAACATGCAAGCTGGAAACTCCATTTTGACTGAGGGCAAGATAGCTGCAGCAAGACAGAAAGTAAAATGGCTGACGAACAAACTGAGTTTCAGGAATATTACATAGAACCTTACATTACTCCCCCCTTAGGGACAACCTCCGGATGACCTCAGGCCAGGCTTGTGTGGGTACCTCTGATGAAACTGACGGAGCAAGCGAGGAGCATTAACGTTATTGACTGGTTCCCATGAGTTGTCCTCCACTGGGTAGCCCTGCCATTTAATCAGATATTGTAACTGATTTCTATACAACCTGGAATCTAAAATCCTTTCCACCACAAATTCTTCCTGACCATCGACTAGCACTGGGTCAGGGCAAGGAGAAGAACGTCCAGGAAACGTATTGGGTGTCGTAGCCTTTAGTAGGGATACATGAAAGACAGGGTGAATTCTCATAGTTCTGGGCAGTTGAAGACGACAAGCAACGGCACTTATAATTTTACTGATTTTATAGGGTCCAATGTACTTATGTCCCAACTTAGACGATGGAATCCTTAACTTAAGATCTCTGGTTGACAGCCAGACCAAGTCTCCTACCTTGAAAGCTGGTGCAGGTTTACGAAATTTATCTGCTGCTTTCTTGTACCTTTCCTGAGCCGATTCCAGATTCTCCTTTAGAAGATCCATATTCTTCTGTAAAGACGTGATTCTTTCAGCCACTGCTGGTAAAGGCGTTTCTATGGGAAATCGTGGTAGAATGTTAGGATGATAACCTAGATTAGAGTAAAAAGGAGACTGCTTAGTGGAGGCACTCTGAGAGTTGTTATACGAGAACTCAGCTAATGGAAGTAGATCCACCCAATCATCCTGTAGGTGGCAGATAAAGCAGCGGAGATACTGCTCCAGGGTTTGATTGGTTCGTTCGGTCTGTCCATTAGTCTGGGGATGAAAAGCAGAAGAAAGGTTTACTTTAATGTCCAATGCTGCACAGAAATTTTGCCAAAACCTAGAAGTGAATTGCACCCCTCGATCCGAAATAACCTCATCCGGTACTCCATGTAAGCGAAACACATCTTTAATCATCAAATCTGATGTCTGTTTTGCAGTGGGTAAGCCGACACAAGGGATAAAATGAGCTGCCTTTGTTAGACGGTCAACCACCACTAGAATGGTGTTCTTCCCTTGAGAGGTTGGTAACTCCACAATGAAGTCCATAGAAATGGATCCCCACGGGTGGGACGGGGTGGGAAGAGGCTGTAACAGACCAGTTGGTGAGGAGCGAGGTGTTTTGCATCTTGCACAGACTTCACATGAAGTGACATAGTTTAAAACATCCTTCCTGCAAGTGGGCCACCAAAAGAAACGAGAGAGAAATTCCTGTGTCTTTAGAATTCCTCTATGCCCAGCTATCTTGGAATCGTGAATGAGTTGCAATACTCTCAATCTGACTGTTTCAGGAATATACAGGCGTTGTCCCTGAATCCACACACCATTCTTAAAGACAAGACTTACGTCCCTTGGGGGTTGTGCCAAAAAGGAATCCGCATGGTATGCTTCCTTGATGTCCTTAAGTAGGTCTTGATTCTAAATTACTCCTAGGAATCTAGAGTCAGGAAGAATAGTCTTAGGAGGAGTAATTGGACGTGTCTCTGCTGAGTAAATCCTAGAGAGTGCATCAGCCTTTCCATTGCGCGATCCTGGTCTATAAGAAATGATAAAATTAAATTGGTTTAAGAAAAGATTCCAGCGAGCCTGGCGAGGAGTCAGGCACTTAGCCGACCTGATAAACTCAAGGTTACGATGATCTGTCAGGACGACTATTTGCTGTGCAGCTCCCTGAAGAAGGTGTCTCCATTCTTTGAAGGCGGCAATAATGGCCAACAACTCTCTATTGCCCACATCGTAGTTCCTCTCAGCCGAAGACAACTGCTGGGAAAAGAAGGCACAGGGATGCAAGACATTCTTCTCACCTGTTCTCTGAGAGAGTATAGCTCCAACGGCACAGTCTGAAGCATCCACCTCTATTATGAAGGCAAGCTCGGGGTTGGGATGTACTAGGATAGGTGCAGTGGTAAATTTATCTTTTAGACGGGAAAATGCTTCCTGGGCTTGGGGAGTCCAGGAGAACCTAGACTCTTTCCGGGTAAGTTGGGTGATAGGTGACACTACCTCAGAGAAATTTCTAATGAAACGTCTATAGAAGTTGGCAAACCCGATGAAGCGCTGTACCTCCTTCACATTTCTAGGACTTGGCCAATCCTTGATGGCTTGGGTTTTGCTTCCATCCATACTAATTCCTTGTGTAGACAGTACATACCCCAGAAATTGAATTTCGGTCCTATGGAATTCACACTTTTCAAGTTTGATGTAAAGATGATTTTGTCTTAGACGTTCCAAGACCATTCTCACATGTCCATGATGTTCCTCTGTGGAGTTAGAAAAAATTAGAATATCATCCAAATAAATTACCACGAATGTATCTAGGAGATCCCTGAAGATGTCATTCGCCAAGTGTTGGAAAGTGGCTGGGGCGGTACTCAGACCAAAAGGCATAACTAGATATTCAAAGTGTCCATAGCGTGACCTGAATGCAGTCTTCCATTCATCCCCAGGTCTAATACGGACTAAGTTATAGGCCCACGAAGATCTAGTTAAGAGAAAATTTTGGCATGTCGCACTCTCTCCAATAACTCAGGATTAAAGGCAATGGATAACGGTTTCTAATAGTAACCTTATTGAGTTCCCTATAGTCTACGCATGGTCTCAGAGATCCATCTTTCTTCTTTACAAAGAAGATGGGTGCACCTGCAGGAGATGAAGAGGGGCGTATGAAGCCCTTGGCTAGATTTTCGTCTATGTAATCCTTTAAAGCCTTTAGCTCGGGCCCCGCCAGGGGGTAGATCTTACCAAAAGGTATCTCTGCTCCAGGCAATAATTCAATTGGACAATCATATGGACGGTGAGGAGGAAGCTGGTCAGCGTTCTTCTTGTCACATAAATCCACATAGTCCTGGTATACAGCTGGTAGTTCAGGGACTGACATGGTTCCTTTAGGAACAGAGCAAGCTGAAACTTTTGGACTCATCTGTTTCTCTGGAAAGTGTAATTCCTTGGTCTCCCAGTTAATGGTAGGATTCTGAGCCTGCAGCCATGGTAGCCCTAGAATAATGGGAAAGTGGGGAGAAGAGATAAGCATAAAAGGACAGTTTCTCTTGATGATCTTTACCCATAAGAACCCTCAAAGGCTCTGTTTCCTGATCCACTGGTCCAGAGGTCAGCAGGGAGCCATCCACAGTTTCCATCTGTACTGGAGTAGCCTTCTTCACTGAACGTATCCCCTGTTTCAGAGCAAAGGAGACATCCATAAAATTTCCACTTGCCCCTGAGTCGATCATAGCAGAGCTAGACACCCAAGCTGAGTCAACCCAGAGTTTGATGGAAAGAAAGCAATGAGAATTGTTTTTCTTACAACTCAGCTGGGACACCACTGAGGAAACTTGAAAAATGGCAGCGTTTACACAGTCAACGTCCTCAGAGGTAACGGAGTTTAAGTCCGAGAAATCAAGATCTGTTGCTGCAGATCTCTCTGGAGCCTGAGGCTCGGACCTGACAGATCCCTCTCGCAACACTCACAATGAATGAGTGCTGCAGTAGTCTTACGAGAACGGCTGGGGCAGTTTATAATGAAGTGCCCTGACTTACCACAATAGAAACATAGATTTTCCTTAAAACGATGTTCCTTGCGTGCATCACTAACCCGTCGTTGTAAAGAGTCTACCTGCATGGGTTCAGGTTCAGGTTCCCGTGTAATCCTACTCAAAGGTTCCTTAGCTGGAGAGGAAGGTAGGAAAAGGTTAGTGCGATTGCTTTCGAACCATCTCTCTTGCCTGCGTTCAGTCAGACGAGTATCAATACGGATGCAGTAGTTAATAAAGTCACCTAACGCAGTGGGAGGGTCGGCACGAGCAAGTTCATCCTTAATCAGTGGAGATAACCCCTTTCGAAAAATAGATTTTTTGGCGGAACTGTCCCAGGTGGTATCAAGGGCCAATCTCCTGAAATCCAAGGCATATTCAGCTACCGAGTGCTTACCTTGGCGCAAAGCTAACATGGCTGCTTCAGCTGTTGCACCTCGATTGGGGTCATCAAACACCTGCCCCATGGCTGAAATAAAAGCATCAAGGTGATTCAAACAATCATCCTCAGTCTCAATCAGAGGGTTTGCCCACATCAAAGCCTTGTTGGTAAGCAACATAATTATAGTAAGCACCTTAGATCGTTCAGTGGGAAATTGTGAAGCATGTGCAGAAAAAAAAAGATTGCATTGATTAATAAATCCCCTGAATTTCTCACGTTCACCGCCAAAACGAAAAGGGGGCAACTTGGGAATCCCAGAACTCGGGGCTACGGCAGGAGCCTGGACTCGCTCTTCTAGAACCTCAATCCTGGCTCGCAAATCCTGGGCAGTCTGTCCAAACACTTGCAAATTGTGATTAGTGAGGTCCTGTAGGCTTGAAAAACGGGTCTTTATATTCTGCAAATCTGCAAGGATATTATCAGTCACTCCGCAAAGTTCCTTTATGCGGGCCTCCATTTTCCAGATCTTTTAAGACAGGAGTACTGGAAGAAGAGGAGAGGAGAAAAAAAAAACAATAGTGTTTACCTGTGGTAACACTGCAGAGAGAAAAAAAATTAAGGGAACTGCTCACCTGGAATGGTTGTGAGAAGTCACAACCACTATCATCACAGAAAGTTCACCCGGACATCTGATATCCACAGTTACAGCAGACAAAAAAGAGAAAAGAGAAAAAAAAAAAAAAACAATAGTGTTTACCTGTGGTAGCACTGCAGAAAAAAAAACACTTAAGGGAATTGCTCACCTGGAATGGTTGTGAGAAGTCACAACCACTGTCATCACAGAAAGTACAACCGGACATCCGATATCCACAGTTACAGCAGACACAGCCTTTCCAGACCCAGCAGACACTAACGTTTTGGCTTCAGAATCTTGTAATGTATGTAGTACAGTTCATATAGCGTCTTGTGCTTGGGTGCGATGAAAATACATGAGACACAGGTTTGATATAGAAAGTCTTGTATTACTTCATACAAGTTGGCAAAAATAGTCACACAGTTTGCAGACACAGAAGCAGGAGACACAGCAGGCCAGAGTAATCTAAGCTCAGCAATCACTTTTCACAACAGGTTCAGGATCTTCTTCTCTGTTACCGTAAGTCCATGCAAACGTGGGTCTTTCAAAGAGCAGGGTTCAGAGTCCACAAGTGCTTCAGAGTTCCTCAGTAGGAATAGCTGGAGTACAAGGTCCAAGGCTTTAGGAGTCAGGTCACAGGTTCACTGCAGGCTAGATTCTGAAGCACTGATTGCTCAGCTGTGGCTGCTTAAGAAGCAAAAGGAGAGAATCAGGGCGGGAACATGCAAGCTGGAAACTCCATTTTGACTGAGGGCAAGATAGCTGCAGCAAGACAGAAAGTAAAATGGCTGACGAACAAACTGAGTTTCAGGAACATGTACACAGAACCTTACAAGGGGATGTATATAGCAAACGTACCCAACCACAAACAGATCACCAAATCCCATGGTTTTCATTACCGCCCACAAATACCTCCACTCCACACTGTCGAACGCCTTAGCGGCATCCAGGGAAACTATTACTCTCTGTCCCACATTATCCGCCCTCGCCTGCATGTTTAAGTATAATCGCCGGAGATTTATAGCTGTGGATTTATTGGGCATAAACCCTGACTGGTCTTGGTGAATTAGGGATTCGATGACCTTGTTAAGTCGGTTCGCCAGCATTTTGGCCAATAACTTAATGTCAGTGGTCAACAAAGAGATCGGACGATATGAAGCTGGGTCCGTCAAATCTTTTCCCTGCTTTGGTAGGACAACAATTATCGCCTCTCGCATGGACCGGGGCAACTCCCCCCCCCCCGCCAAACTCGCAGTGTAAACCTCCATCAACTTGGGAAGCAACACCTCTTTGTATTTTTTGTAGACTTCTCCTGGGATACCGTCCCCCCCTGGGGCCTTGTCACTAGGTACAGAGGCCAGAGCGGCCTGAAGTTCCTCCATATCAAAGGGCTCCTCAAGAAGCCTCTGCTCCGCCAGTGAGAGTCGTGGAAGCTGCACCCCACTAAAAAGTTATCAATTTCCTCCTCCGATGGCTGCACATGTGACTGGTACAGATTTGAGTAAAATCCCATCATTACCTCCAGTATGGCCCTACTGCCTGTATGCTCACATCCATCTTTCCCCTTTAATTTAGTGATATACGCCGATTCCCTTTGGGCCGCCACCACCCTGGACAGAAGGTGACCCGCTCTCTCTCCCTCCTCGAAAAACTTCATCGTGCAGAACAGCCTTTTCCTCTCCGCAGTTTTCATAGTCATATTACAAACCTCTCTCTGCGCTGATCTCAAACGTTCCCTGGCCTCAGGGGTTTGCTCCTCAATTAGTGCCGCCTCTGCTCCCTCTAATGACCTAATCAACTCCTGGTCTCTCCTGCCGTTTCGGTTTTAACTTGCGATATGTTTTTAATGCACAACCCTCTGAAGTAAGCCTTCATGGCTTCCCATACCATCAATACCGAAGCCGAACCCATATTAATTTTAAAGAACTCTGTCAGGTTATCCCCCACATGGCCGTCCAGATCAATCAGCTGGAGCCAGAACGGATTTAGCCTCCACAGGGGTCTCCTGGAAAAACTCAGAGCCCTGCCCCTGAAGCACCACACACATAGGCGAGTGATCCGACAGAGTTCTAGCCAAATAAGTTACCTCACCCACTAGACTTAGCATCGGATCATTCCCCAGGGCCAGATCAATCAGCGAGGCAGAGGCGGGCGAGAAGCAGGCGTACTTATAAGTTCCGGGTGATGGGTTCTCCATATGTCTATTAGTGCAGTCTCCTTCAGAACCGCCCCAAAGGGGGTGCAATTACCACCCAGTCTCAGTGCCTCCCGACCACCTCTGTCCCAATGGGCATCAGGAACATTGTTGAAGTCACCAATTATCAGAAAGGGAACCCCCGGGAAATCGCCCACTACCTCCATGACCTTGTGCAGCACTTTCCCACAATACGGCGGAGGGATATATATCGAGATCAGTAGCATCAGTATACCAGACAATTTACATAGCAAGCATACGAACCGTCCCAGCGGGTCTATAATCACTTTACACTGTTCAAAAGGTATACCTGTGCGAACAAGAACACTGACCCCCGTGAGTATGAGGAATATGTTGCATGATACCCCGCCTGCAGCCATCTTTTTTTAAGAAGATGCGTTCTACTCTTTATCAAGTGGGTTTCTTGCAAGCATATGACTGCAGGTTTGGCATCAAGCAAGAAAGTAAACATTGCCTGTCTTTTTACTCCGGACGCCAACCCTCTAACGTTCCAACTTATTATTTTTATTTTATCCGCCATTACCCTGCAATCCCAAATACCGTGTCATCCATTTCCTCATTTGTGAATTAGTAAGGCTGTCTCCACTCGAACCTGTGTGACATAGACAATAGTTTAACATTCCTCCCTCCCTCCCCACCCTCCACCCCCCCTCACACAATAACCCAACTTCACCCAACTCAAGCTTTCCATCTTCTCCAGGTGTCACGGAGGAGAGGGCGTACTTTATCCGATTCAGAGTATCCACTTCACCGAAGCAAACCCGCTTTACTCCCCAAACTCTGGGAGTAGCATATGGCTAGTGATTGCAGCCAAACAATACTCAACAGTTAACCATAAAACATTCACATTTAGCTTTCTGTTAAATACATTTAACATGTCCAGAACACATGAACTAGAAAAAGGTAGGAAAATTTCTCCCTCCCCCTCCAATTCACAGCAAGATTATTTCCCAAAATGAGGGAGGGTCTTCCTCCTGAGAAAAAAGGTATTCAGGAGGGAAGAGCGGATATATGTAAGATCCCGTCCGATTAAAGGACAAGACCCGTCCCGATTAAAGGACAAGTCAGCTCAGTCAGCCAGCGGAGTCTTTAGAATTTGCCTTGCGGAGACGCGTCTCGTTGCTGTCCATCCAGTTAAGGGCCTCCTTTGCATTCGGGAAGAAATGGACAGTGTCTCCGTCTACCACTCTCAGTTTAGCCGGATATATCATTGAGTACGGCACACCCAGGGCTCTCAACCTCTTCTTAATGTCAACGAATTTGGCCCTCTGCTTTTGAACCTCCATAGAGAAGTCCGGGTAAATGGAAATCCTGGAGCCATTGATTTTCAGGTCCGGATGATTCTTGGAAAAGCGAAGAATAGCACCCCTGTCCCAATAATGCAGAACCTTGACAAGCACTTGTCTTGGAGGACGGCCAGGGGGGGAGGGGGAATGCGGGGACACGGTGAGCTCTTTCCACGGCATATAAACGGGACAGGTTGTTCTGGCCAATAGTGTTCAACAGCCACTGTTCAAAGAACTCGGTGGGTGCAGAGCCTTCCGTTTTTTCCGGCACCCCAATAATCCGCACATTGTTACATCTTGACCTATTCTCTAGGTCATCAGTCTTTGCCTGCACAGCTGACATTGCAGTGGCCATACGCTGATGCTGCTTGTCAGATTTTGCAATAGTATCTTCCACAGTGCTAATACGTTTCTCAGCTTCCCCCATCCTCTCCTTAGTGACATGCATGGAGTGCTGTAACTTAGACATACTGGCCTGCAGGACCCCAAGCTGTGCTGCCACCTCAGTAATAGTAGTGTGAGAGTGCATTGCCAGCTTGAACAAGTCTTTTAATGTGGGCTCCTCTGGGATCACCATCCCCCCATTTGCCGCTTACATTCCTCCATCTCACCTCTCTCCCATTTCATAGTTCCTTGGTGTTCCTCCCGGCTTTCACAGTCACTCTCCCCACCATCCTCCACACCAGATTCCTCTGGCTCCTCTGCATTCCCCGCAAGCCCCCTCTGACCTCTACCTGCACTTGCCGGACACTGCTTATCTTCCTCCAGCCTGGCGAACAGTTTAGACACTGCATCTGACCTGCTGGGGATTCCCCCATCCTCCTCCGGGCCCACCATCAATACATCGTCTCCACCGGCGCCATCTTGTGCCTTCTTCTCCGACTCGCCTGCTGGCCTTTTGCCTCCTTTCTTCCCAGCCATTTGCTTGTGCACTCCTGATTTACAGAGCCTGTGGTCAGGGTCAACACCCTCTCCAAGGAATGTGAATTTAACAGCTAAATAGTGGCTGCAATCTATCAAACTGTCATATATCCAGCGGGAGCTCCTGCTGCACGCGTCTGCTCACATCTCCCTCAGGCCACGCCCACAAACGCTTTTCCTTGAACTGTAGTTACAGACGCATAGCTACTGAAATGTAGAGTTGTCCTGGAAATTGTACAAGCCAGTTTTACCCTGGCGATGATTGGGTAATATATGCATAATGACATTATATAGTGAGATATTTCATTTTTGCTGTAGCTATGCTGATAACGTGCAGGAAATTGTGAAATATGATAACAAACAATAAGAAAACTGACAGAATTGGTGGGAATATCAATGTAGACTAGACCAGAGCCTAAATTTGTGGACTCTTGTGCACACAATATATACAACCTACTCCTAGGATATACGACTGAAGTGAGCACTGCTGCATAATTGGTGATTTTAGCAGTTTTCCACATTAATTTGAATGACAGAGCCACGGTTGTAGTCTCTATATCGCTCATTCGCCTCTTCCATGCTTCCTAAATCACACCAATGTGTGGAGGCAGCAGTGACTTCCAGCAAATACAGTGATCTGCCTATGTGACGCTGCCCTGGTGTCACACTGCACAGACCGAGCACTTTTCTGTGTGATCTCACAGCAGATGTGATACCCTTAAGTGTTATACTGCCAGTGTCGGACTGGGGTGTCTGTGGCCCACAGATAGAATGGACTCTAGGGGCCCAACCTTCAGCTATATGCAAATATTTGTTAGCCGTTGTCCCCGATATAGTGCGGTCTGACGGTAAAACACAGGCGGCTCCAGCACATCTAGTGTGCGCACACCATAACTGAGATGTATAATTACGGTAGTTTGTGTTACAGGGTTCTTTGATGAAAATAAGTTATTACCTGTTAGGGATCGAGTTCCCGCTGCTGCACAAGGGGAATCTCGAACCAGTCCTGCTGCGGTCCCCCATCCATCTCCGGCCGCAGTGGAGCCTGCTCAGCGGAGACGTCGGTCCCAGCGTCTCGCTCGGTCTAATACTGTGCAGAGGCTTGTTGCTGCCTCTTCTGGTTCCTCTATTATAACCAGTGCTGGAGCAGGCAGTCTTGGGACTAAGTCCTACGTTTCCCCTTCTGAGAATGCCCAGGGTAAGATCTCTCATTGGAGATCAGGGGTCACATGCTCAGGTACTGCAGCAGCTCCTATTGGTCCACCAGGAAGGTCCTGAAACTGCTTGTGTTCTGAAACAGTTTCTCATTGGTCCTTTTCTGGAAGGTCTTGTAGTTGCTGCTATAAAAGGGTTGCATGGCCGCTCGGTCATGCGCTAGTATCAATTGTGTTATGTGCTTTGCGCCAGTGTGATCATGCACGCATGCGGTTAGGGCTCGGCTGAAATAAGCCCCTAGAATACCGGCACCTCCGGTGAGGAGATTTGTATGCACGTGTTCAGGGCTTGGCTGAAATAGCCTCTAGAATACCGGCTACTCCGGTGAGGAGTTGTTTGTTTGCGTTGCTGACTGCATGACCACGGACTGCTATCCACACAGCAGTTATCTGTGTACCCCTGTGGTGTTAACAGTACACAGTCTCTATCTCTGCGTCTCTACCTCAGCGACTCTGTGGTGTTACAGAGTTCGCTTATACCACCATATAGTGCCACAGTATCTATGTTTGCGACTCTGTGAAGTAACAGAGTTCGCTTATACCGCCATCTTACTAGCAGCAGGCTCTGCGTGCGCGGTGGACCCGGGCTGCGAACACACCCATTATTTATATTTACTTGGTGCGTTCCGCAGACCCTAACAATTATGGATCCACTGATTAGGTGGGTGATAACTTATTGATTGGTGGAATCCAATCATTGGTACTGCAATAATTGGAGGACCGACAGGGCACTTTTATGACAAGGCAGTTTTATCAGAATTTTATCCCCATTTTAACATGGAGCGGCAGATGGGATGTCTGACCGCAACTCCATTCTTTCTTCTTTGGGGGCTTCCAGAAAAAGCCAAGAGCAGCCCCTTAGGGAATGAATGGATCAGTGGTCGAGTCTTACAGTGGGTACGAAAAGTATTCAGACTAGTGTTGAGCGATATTGCTCGATATCTAAAAATATCGTATCGAAATTGTATCGCCGATATCACTAAATATCGGCGATATCCGATTTCAATACCGGAAGTCCCATGTAAGTCTATGGGAACAAAATATCGCAACTAAAAAAAACCTTTATTTCCTTGTAAACACTAAATATACACACATAGAATACATATATATATATATATATATATACATGTCATTGTGACATATATATATACATATATGTATAGTTTATACACTTCTACATAGTAAAATATCCTCTGATTCAATTGCCGGGTAAAGCCGGCTTCAGTGAAAAGACAGAAGCACCCGACATGAAATGACACTTGGTGTACATAGGGTTAACCATGTCTTTTCATGTCGTTTGCTATCTGATTTGCACAAACAATTAAATCAGTCTATGTTTGCAAAATTTCACACCTGTAGGGGTTAATTAAAGGTGTAAATTCGTTGTAAAAAAACAGACTTTTTTGCTACGAATTTACACCTTTAATTAACCCCTACAGGTGTGAAATTTTGCACACATAGACTGATTTAATTGTTTGTGCAAATCAGATAGCAAAGGACATGGTTAACCCTATGTACACCAAGTGTCATTTCATGTCGGGTTCTGCATTTTCACAAAAGCCGGCAATTGAATTAGCGGCTATTATACTATGTAGAAGTGTATGAACTATAAATATATATATATATATATATATATATGTGTCACAAACTCAATGACATGTATATATATATATATATGAGGTGTAAAATTGCTGAAAAAAAATGCGTGGGCTCCCGCCCTATTTTCGCAACCAGACAGACAAAGCCAGTGAGTGGGGGCAGATAATAATAGCCCAGAGAGGGACCATTATTTTTGGCCCCCCCCCGGCTACTAACATCTGCCCCCAGACACCCCAGAAAGGGCAAATCTCTAATTAGATTTGCCCTTTCTGGCACTTTGCCCGTCTATTCCCATTGCCCTGTAGCGGTGGCGAATGGGTTAATAAGGGGTTAAAATGACCTTGCAATTGAAAGGTCACTTTAAGCCAGGTTAATAATTGAGAGCTGTCAATTAGACAACTATCAATTATTAATCCTATTGTATGAAAGAAAAATCAAACACACACACTTTAATAAAAAAGAAGTTTAATGAAATAATCACACAGTTTTTGACCATATTTTATTTTCCTGCTAAAACCATTTCCTGTAATAAAAATAAAATAATAAAGCAAAATTATTCTTACCAATCCGATGTACAGTCAGGTCCCACGGTGTAATCCTTCAGAAAGGGTTAATGTTTACTGCAGGGACCGCAGCTAATGCTGCAGCCTCACAGTAAACCCCCAAATGAATGAGTTCCTCTCCTGGCTGACAGGAGAGGAAGTGGAAAGCTTAATTGATTGCTTTCCACTTTCACTTCAGGTCAGCCAGGGACACAATCAGTGACGTCAGAGGGAACTGGTTAACAAAAATAGGGGATCCCTCGAAAAAAATTGGCGTGGGGTCCCCCTATTTTTGTTAACCAGCCAGATGAAGCAGACCGCTGAGGCCTGGATTTTCAGGCTGTTAAGGAGCCAAGATCCATGGACCTTGCCAGCCTGATAATACCAGGCCACAGCAGTCTGCATATCTTGGCTGATTAACAAAAATAGGGGATCCCCTCGAAAAAAATTGGCTTGGGGTCCCCCCTATTTTTGTTAACCAGCCAGATGAAGCAGACCGCTGAGGCCTGGTTTTTCAGGCTGGTAAGGATCCAATATCCATGGACCTTGCAAGCCTGATAATACCAGGCCACAGCAGTCTGCTTAGCTTGGCTGGTTAACAAAAATAGGGGATCCCCTCGAAAAAAAAACGGCGTAGGGGTCCCCTATTTTTGTTAACCAGCCAAGTAAAATGCAGACTGCTGCGGCCTGGTATTAAAAGACTGTCAAGGCCCATGGATTTTGGCCCTCAACAGCCTGATAATACCAGGCTACAGCAGCCCCACATTTGGCGCATCAAAAGATGTGCCAATTGTGGCACTTTACCCGGCTCTTCCCACTTGCCCTGTAGCGGTGGCAAGCGGGGTAATAAGGGGTTAATGTCACCGTTGATTGCACGGTGACAATAAGCCCGGTTAATAATGGAGAGGTGTCAATAAGACACCGATCCATTATTAATCCCAAAGTTATTAAATGTATAAAAAAAAGACAAAGCAAGAAAAAAGTATTTTAATGAAATAAAAGAGACAACACACTTTTCATTTCTTTTATTGTACTCTCATTCCTGCGACGCCATCGATCTCCTGTAAAAAAAGAAAAAAAAACAAACCAACAGTATACCACCTGTCCGACGCAGTCCATAACGACAGTCCCACGACGATCCAGCTCTGCTACATCGCAATGACAGGCAGAGCCTGTCATTGCAACGCAGCACAGCTGATTACATGCTTCCCTGGCGGTGACGTCATCGGACTGACTGCTTTACGGCCGGGATTACCCAGCAGTCACTGCAGTTATCGCGAGAAACTGCATGTGACCACCGGGGAGAAGAGGATGGCGGCCATGAAGCAGTCCAGGACGTGACCGCCGGAGATCTTCTGCCAGGTAAGTGCCGCTGACTCCTGAGAGACCCGACCGACGGACACTGACAGTGACAGACCGACCGACGGATACGGACAGTGACAGTGACAAATCCGATTCCGGTATTCGATATGACGAAAATATCGAAACGAATTATCGAAAGGCCGATAGAGCTAATATCGGCCGATAGCCGATATTTGCATTATCGTATCGCTCAACACTAATTCAGACCACTTTAAATTTTTCACTCTATTTCATTGCAGCCATTTGGTAAATTCAAAAAGTTCATTTTTTTTCTTATTAATGTACACTCTGCACCCCATCTTGACTGAAAAAAACAAATGTAGAAATTTTTGCAAATTTATTAAGAAAGAAAAGCTGAAATATCACATGGTCATAAGTATTCAGACACTCATTTTTAAGTCACATGCTGTCCATTTCCTTGTGATCCTCCTTGAGATGGTTCTACTCCTTCATTAGAGTCTAGCTGTGTTTAATTAAACTGATAGGACTTGATTTGTAAAGGCACACACCTGTGTATATAAGACCTCACAGCTCACAGTGCATGTCAGACCAAATGAGAATCATGAGGTCAAAGGAACTTGCCAAGAAGCTCAGAGACAGAATTAAAGCATGGCACACATCTGGCCAAGGTTACAAAATAATTTCTGCAGTACTCAAGGTTCCTAAGAGCACAGTGGCCTCCATAATCCTTAACTGGAAGAAGTTTAGGACCACCAGATGACTTCCTAGACCTGGCCGTCCAGCCAAACTGCGCAATCGTGGAAGAAGAGCCTTGGTGAGAGAGGTAAAGAAGATCCACAAGATCACTGTGGCTGAGCTCCACAGATGCATTAGGGTGATGGGAGAAAGTTCCACAAAGTCAACTATCACTGCAGCCCTCCACTAGCCAGGCCTTTCTGGCAGAGTGACCCAACGGAAGTCTCTTCTCAGTGCAAGACATATGAAAGCCCGCATAGAGTTTGCTAAAAAGAAACACATGAAGGACTCAGACTATGAGAAATAAGATTCTCTGGTCTGATGAGACGAATATAGAACTTTTTTGTGATAATTCTAAGCTGTATGTGTGGAGAAAACCAGGCACTGCTCATCACCTGCCCAATACAATCCCAACAGTGAAACATGGTGGTGGCAGCATCATGCTATGGGGGTGTTTTGCAGCTGCAGGGACAGGACGACTGGTTGCAATTGAAGGAAACATTAATGCGGTCAAGTACAGAGATATTCTGGATGAAAACCTCTTCCAGAGTGCTCTGCATCTCAGACTTGGCCGAAGGTTCACCTTCTAACAAGACAATGACCCTAAGCACACAGCTAAAATAAGGTAGTGGCTTCAACAACTCTGTGACCATTCTTGACTGGCCCAGCAGAGCCCTGACCTAATCCCAATCGAGCATTTCTGGAGAGACCTGAAAATGTCAGTCCAACAACATTCACCATCCAACCTGACGGAACTGGAGAGGATCTGCAAGGAAGAATGGCAGAGGATCAACAAATCCAGGTATGAAAAACTTGTTGCATCATTCCCAAGAAGACTTATGGCTGCACTAGCTCAAAAGGGTGCTTCTACTCAATACTGAGCAAAGGGTCTGAATACTTATGACATTGTGATGTTTCAGTTTTTCTTTTTAATAAATTTGCAAAAAATTCTACATTTCTGTTTTTTTTTTCAGTCAAGATGGAGTGCAGAGTGTACATTAATGAGAAAAAAATGAACTTTTTTGAATTTACCAAATGGCTGCAATGAAACAAAGAGTGAAAAATTTAAAGGGGTCTGAATACTTTCCATACCCACTGTAGCTGATCACTTCTAGAGCACATTCCCCACGTTTTCCCCGACTTCTACACTACGTCAGATGAAGAAAAAAGCAACATAGTGCCGCCCTGCACAGTAATAGGACTCCCCTTTTGTTCCACCCTATGGAAGACAGTATCCTCAAAAGTAAATTAAATTACAGCAGTAATTTTGTCCCCACTTGCCACCATAAACCAATAATGTATGTTCCTCATTCTGATCTTCATACATTATTTATGTCACCCCTTTATTTAATAAGTCCCAGATCCTGGGCCCCTTTATTTAATGTCCCCATGTTGGGCCCTTTTATTTACTGTCCCCATCCTAGACCCCTATATTTCCTCCATCCTGGACCCCAATGTCCACTTTAATAAGGTCCCCATCCTGGGCCCCTTACAGTAATAATGTTCCCCTCCTGGGCCTCTTTATTAATTGTTCCCATTCTAGTCCCCTATGTCACCCCGTCTTGGGCCCTACGTCTCCATCCTGGGCCCCTTTGTCACCCCTATGACCACAACCCTGCCCAATCACAGAAGGGAAAAAAAGATTGTAACTCAACTTCCTGAGCTCCCTGGCATCCTCTTGTGCAGGGGTGGGCAATTAATTTTCCCACGGGGCCACATGAGAGACCATGACTGTTGTGGAGGGCCGAACTAATAGCTTGAAATTAATTCTACTCAATATTAATTTATTAATATTAATTGTATGACTTAATATTGAGCATAATTAAGTATGCTGACACCCCCTATATATCTGTGAACCCCCACAGCCTCTTATCTACAGCATGAGCCTCACACAGCCTACTACATATGCAGCATGAGCCTCACACAGCCTACTACATATGCGGCATGAGCCCCAACAGCCTCCCTATATGCGGCATGAGCCCCACACAGCCTCCCTATATACGGCATGAGCCCCACACAACCTCCCTATATACGGCATGAGCACCACACAGCCTCCCTATATACAGCATGAGCCCCACACTGCCTCCTTATATACTGCATGAGCCCCACACAGCCTCCCTATATACGGCATGATCCCCACACAGCCTCTTCATGTACGGCATGAGCCCCACACAGCCTCCCATGTACGGCATGAGCCTCACACAGCCTACCTATATACAGCATGAGCCTCACACAGCCTCCCTATATATGGCATGAGCCCAGATAGCCTCCTTTTATACGGCATGAGCCCCACACAGTCTCCTTTTATACGGCATGAGCCCCACACAGCCTCCCTATACACGGCATGAGCCCCACACAGCCTCTCTATATACGGCATGAGCCCCACACAGCCTCCCTATATACGGCATGAGCCCCACATGAATCCCTATTTGCGGCATGAGCCCCACACAGCCTCCCTATGTACGGCATGAGCCCCACACAACCTCCCCATGTGCGGCATGAGCCCCACACAGCCTCCTCATGTACAGCATGAGCCCCACACTGCCTCCCCATGTATGGCATGAGCCCCACACAGCCTCCCATGTACGACATGAGCCCCACACAGCCTCCCAATGTACGGCATGACCCAACACAGCCTTCCAATGTATGGCATGAGCCCACACAGCCTCCCATGTACGGCATGAGCCCCACACAGCCTCCCGTGCGGCATGACCCCACAGTTCCATGTACGGCATGAGCCCCACACAGCCTCCCCATGTACGGCATGAGCCCAACACAGCCTCCCCATGTATGGCATGAGCCCCACACAGCCTCCCCACGTACGGCATGAGCCCCACACAGCCTCTCCATGTACGGCATGAGCCCCACACAGCCTCCCCATGTACTGCATGAGGCCCCCACTGCCTCTCCATATACTGATTGAGCCCCACACAGCCTCCTCATATATTGCAGGACAATTGTAGGGATCCGCTCAGGTAGGCAGGGGCTGGGCCGCAGTAATGAGGCAACACACAGGCTTTCAATTCAAAGTTCAGTGGTTTTAATAACGGGTTCAAAAGTCCAGCTAACAAAAATCAAAATAGAACATAACATACTCCAGTTTGGAGAACCACTGGTCCCAGACTCACCCTTGTTGGGACGGGCTTAACTAAGCGGCTGCAGGCCAGCAGGGACCGCCAGGTGCCATTCCGGGTGGTCTGGTACTTGCTTCCTGGTGCACACTGACACACTGTAACAGAAATCACTTCTTCCAGGCTGACTCCAGCCAAACTGCTTCCTTCCACACCCACATACTACAACAGCTCCTTGTTAAATAGGCCTAGTCCACACCCTCAGGTGAGGTACACATCAGCTGACCTGATCACGTGACTATGACCTCATCACAGGTCCTTGTGATCAGGGAAAATCCTGACCAAACTTTAGTCTGCTGGGAGAAATATATCTCCTATCCAGCAAGACCCCTTTGGTGTACCACACAGTATACAGCCTTCCCATAGTCTTGTCATGTGCAGCATGTCACCCCCATAGCCTCCCCATGTGCTGCATGTCAGCCCCGTAGAATCCCGTGTTCACCCCCATAGAATCCCCATGTCCACCCCCATAGAATCCCCATGTCCACCCCCATAGAATCCCCATGTTCACCTCCACAGAATCAGCATGTTCACTTCCACAGAATCCCCATGTTCACTTCCACAGAATCCCATGTTCACTTCTACAGAATCCCCTTGTTCACTTCCACAGATTCCCCATGTTCACTTCCACAGAATCCCCATGTTCACCTCCATAGGATCCCCATGTTCACTTCCACATATATCCCCATGTTCACTTCCATAAAATCCCCATGTTCACTTTCATAGAATTCCCATGTTCACTCCCATAGAATCCCCATGTCCACCCCCTAGAATCCCCATGTCCACCACCATAGAATCCCCATGTCCACCACCATAGAATCCCATGTTCACTTCCATAGAATCCCCATGTTCACTTCCATAGAATCCCCATGTTCACTTCCATAGAATCCCCATGTTCACCCCCATAGAATCCCCATATTCACCCCCATAGAATCCCCATGTTCACCCCCATAGAATCCCCATATTCACCCCATAGAATCCCATGTTCATTCCATAGAATCCCATGTTCACTTCCATAGAATCCCCATGTTCACCCCCATAGAATCCCCATATTCACCCCATAGAATCCCCATGTTCACCCCCATAGAATCCCCATGTTCACTCCCATAGAATCCCCATGTTCACTCCCATAGAATCCCCATGTTCACTTCCATAGAATCCCCATGTTCACCCCATAGAATCCCCATGTTCACCCCCATATTCATACACATGAAAAAAAAAAAAAAGAAACACCACATACTCACCTCGGTCACGTTCCCAGGTGCCCTGCTTCTGCTGCTGTCTCGGATGCGCTGACTCTCCAGCAGTACACAGCTGACGTGATAACATGACGTCATCGTGTCAGCTGTTTCACACGCTGATTGGTGGAGGAAGTGGCTGGTGGCCCCTCCTCCACCAATTCAGTCAGCGCAGATGGAGACTGAGAGCGGACGGGCACGGTGCGGCCCGCGGACCTCAGGTTTTCAGCCCCACGGCTGTCTCGGTCCGCAGGCCGGACAGAGACAGCCAGAGGGCCGGATGTGGCCATGTCGCCATGGTTATTAAAATGGCCACCGACTGCAGCTGTGACAGGGCTTATAAAAGGCTGCAGGCATCAGTGTGTGGTATCTATTGTAAATTCTACAGTCGCTCAGAAACCAGTGAATCCTCACAGCGCAAAGTGTGACTGCGGACTTATCATTTTAGACCAGACAGTATAGTGCTCCATAAAGTATTATGGACATCACATAGTCCTCCGTACAGTATTATGGGCACCATATGGTCCTCCATACAGTATTATGGGACCCATATACTGCTCCATACAGTATTATGGACCCCATATATTGCTCCATACAGCATTATGGACCCCATATATTGCTCCATACAGTATTATGGGCCCCATATATTGCTTCATACATTATAATGGACCCCATGTATTGCTCCATACAGAAAATTGCCCACACGGAAAATTTCACACACAGAAAATTGCCAATTGCAGCATCACAAAGTTTCAGATCTATGATATTTGAGGTGCAAGGTGAAGATGTTCACATGATATGTGAAGAATGGCCACAGAAAATTGCCCACAGACATGAATACCCATGAATAAAATTTTCAGTGTGGGCAATTTTCTGTGTGGGCATTTTTCCTGTGGGCAATTTTCATGTGAGGATTTTTCAGGGAACCTATGGGTCAGGTCTGCGTGCACGTGCCTTTGCCTCCTGCGAATTTCAGGGGCCCGTTCAACTCTTTTTTTCCTCTTCTCTCTCTGGGACCCACCGGGCATTTCACCAGTACCTCGCCAGGCCAGTTCGACCCTATATACTGCAGACCCGACAAGTAAGTGTTACATAGGCAGAAGTCCATAGTATATGCCTGAAGTACGTGCCACTACTTGTTGACTCAGCAGTATAGCACATCACGTCTACTGTCAGATCGCACAGGGAAGCTCTGGGTTCATGAGACTTCAGGACTGCACAGTGAGACGCCAAGGTATTGGTACATAAGCTGATCATTCTGCATGCGCAGTAGCTGCGGCCACCGTGCATTTGTGTGATATAGGAAGCCAGGAGGTCGTGGTGGGGCACTACAGGGACTATAACTGCGCCTCTGTGGGTGTGATATCGGCTGGCTGGGCTGGACTGATCAGCACTAAGTGCTCGTCTTTCCGACTGGTCTAATTAGCATATGCAGCACCACAAGATTATAACACTGATTTGCAATTATTCTGGAAACTTTTCCTTAACATTGGGCTTGCTAGAAATCATCATGCAAAGAGGAATGCAGTATGAGGGAGGGCCAGGGCAGTAATCATGGCCGAGGATACAGGGGCATCTGTGCCCTGGCCTCCCTGCACAGGAAAACAATGTCCATTAGTCAGCATACCTGTGTTTCCAGGTCCATCTTCTTCAGAATCTTTCCTCTGCTGTGGAGGTCCCTCTCCAGACGATTTCACATTAACTGAGACACAGTCCATTTCAACTTTAAACTGAACAATTTTTATTGGTTTCTTTACACAGCACATCCATAGTTTTCACAGCATCAACCACTGTCTCACATTGCACCGTTCCTGCTCTTTCCCTGCACTTCTCATATGGTTACACAGCATGTACCTGGGTTGGACTGTCCCTGACGGGTCCTCTGTGTCCTCCCTGTTCAGCACTGCCACTGTTAGACACTCCTCTGCCGGTTTCACTCCAGACATTAGATGATCCATTCCCGAAGTTAGTTGCCACATGGCGAGCGACCTGCCCTCCTGTACTGTCTCCAGCGAAGGCACAGCATTCTCCTTGTCCAGGCTCACTACATCTGAGTGTTCGCTCAGTCGTTTCGCCCTGGATCTGAGGGCATCAGCCCAAGTGATGAATTGCCACTTTCTGGAGCCACCTGTGTCCCCATGTTGTCACTACTTCTGTCTCAAGTCTCTGTACCTAGTTCAATGTGATTCCTTGCTGTAGTGGCCTGCTGCTGTGCTGGCCTGGTGCTGTTGCTTAAACGTTGCGGAGCTGCTATGATATCTCTGAGCACTAAAGCCCAGGGAAGCAGATAGGGTCTTAACCTAGGGCTCCTGAGCCCTTGCTCACGGCAAGGGCACCCAGGCCTGAACTGACTAAAATCAGGAAATGTTCCTCTCTTACCTCACAGCAGCCCCTCCTATGTTAACTGTTTCCTATACTAATTCCTAAGCTACAACTGTATACACTATAATGCCCCCCATCTAGTGGCCAAAAATCGGCAGTACACTTTCCCTATAATAACATGAATACAATAACACTAGATAGACATTGCAGAGCAAAGGAACATACTAAGATATATACATTTTACAGGAAATGGCAATTCACGTAATAGTGTAGCAGTACCATTACTTATAGGTGGTAATACATATAATCATGTAGCAGTACCACAATATATCAACAAATACACATTAACTTATATTACACTAGAACATACGGTGTCGGGACCTACTAAGGAGGAAAGATAAAGCAGTAATATTATTCCATCACCTTACAGCAGCAGTATAATTAGTTAAAACTTGTACGTGTAAATACTGCTGTCAGGTTCTGTCATGGTTTGCTGAGTTTGTGGGAAAAGGTAGGTTAAGGGTTAATTTGGATGGCCTCACTCTGGGATTCTGGGAGGCTTCTTATAGCCTCATTGTGGGGCCATTCCTTGTCGCTTATACTTTGACCCTTGGCCGAGTGTGTGTGACCCTGTGTTTTGTGCATGTGATTCTTTATGCTTGCTTGGTTTTGACTTGGTTCTGTTCCCGTTACGAGTTCTGCCTGCCCCTCCTGTACTGCGTTGCTATCTCGTGTATGACCTCTTGCCTTTGTCTGACAATTCTCTGCTTATCCCTCCTGTACTGCGTTGCTATCTTGTGTATGACTCCTGGCTTATGTTCTGACTATTCTCTGCTCGCCCCTTCTGTACTGCGACGTCCTCTCCGTGTATGACCCCCGTTTATCTGACCTGAGTTTCCTATTCACTAATCCAGGGTCCCTGTAAAGTCCTGCACTCACCTCCAGTAGCAGAACGCTAGGCCACGCCCCCTGTGGTCACATGATCGCAGGTCCTTTTGCTTACTGCTACTCTCACCACGCTGCTCTGGTCCCGTCTGCCGGAGCCCCCCTGCGGCATCTGACCCCGGGCCCTTCCACATGTGGGTGAGTCACCCTGCTCAGCCGTGGCAGTTCGCTGGCGCTGACAGGGTCGTTACAGGTTCCTTTTAAAACATTTATCGGACATTTTTTCAGCCAGTAGCGCTGTATAGCTGTAATATTTATGGTAGTGGTAAGTCGTAAAACATACTGTTGACTTATATAAATCTTTTAGATTTATTCTCCATGTTCCCTTTATAATGCTGTGGGACGGGTTGACTATTCTTTTAGTTAAAACATAATTCTCATGCTATCAAACAGTATTGGGCCAGCAATTAAATATTTGCTCATGGTTTGATCAGCTTGTGTATTCTTAGTATTATCATCAGACGGGACAATGTAGAAATACACATGCATAATAAGAGATACAGCTGCTTCTGA
Organism: Oophaga sylvatica; assembly: GCA_033576555.1. NCBI lineage: Eukaryota > Metazoa > Chordata > Amphibia > Anura > Dendrobatidae > Oophaga > Oophaga sylvatica. The sequence goes on from JARQOD010000001.1 coordinate 280,128,387, forward strand.
GGGAAGTCTCATATTTTCTGTAGCTGATATTTAGGTGAGAAACCTACTAATTTGTATGTGATCATGACTAAAGATAATTTATTTTCTTATTTATACTGCCCTTTATAAATTATCTATCTATATAATTGTCTAACTTTTAACTTCTGTCTGTAACGGAAATCCTGTGTCTCTGATTGGTTGCGCCCGGCAGGACGCGATCAATCAGCAACACGCACATCCGACCGCGAATTGGTGCTGGATTTCAACCTGGCATGCCACCGCTATCGTCGGGAGATCAGCGGCACTAGCGTGGCGTCCATATTCATGACCATAATGAGCGGTACCACGTAACCGCTCCACAGAGGAAGAAGCTGACCGCCGGGATAAAGATGCAGGGACATGCAGAGACAGAGGGGGAGGGTAAGTATGATGGGGGAGGACGAAGGAGGACGGGGAGCCCAGCGTAGGGTGGAAGCGGAGCCATGTATACAGGGTGGGAGCGGAGCCATGTATATAGGATTGGAGGGTGGGGGCGGAGCCATGTATATGGGATGGGAGGGTGGGAGTGGAGCCATGTGTATAGGATGGGAGGGTGGGAGCGGAGCCATGTATATAGGATGGGAGGGTGGGAGCTGAGCCATGTATACAGGATGGGAGGGTGGGAGCGGAGCCATGTATATAGGATGGGAGGGTGGGAGCGGAGCCATGTATATAGGATGGGAGGGTGGGAGCAGAGCCATGTGTATAGGATGGGAGGATGGGAGCAGAGTCATGTATATAGGATGGGAGGGTGGGAGCAGAGTCATGTATATAGGATGGGAGCGGAGCCATGTATATAGGATGGGAGGGTGGGAGCGGAGCCGTGTATATAGGATGGGAGGGTGGGAGCGGAGCCATGTATATAGGATGGGAAGGTGGGAGCGGAGCCATGTATATAGGATGGGAGGGTGGGAGCAGAGCCATGTATACAGGATGGGAGGGTGGGGAGCGGAGCCATGTATATAGGATGGGAGAGTGGGAGTGGAGCCATGTATATAGGATGGGAGGGTGGGAGCAGAGCCATGTGTATAGGATGGGAGGATGGGAGCGGAGCCATGTATATAGGATGGGAGGGTGGGAGCAGAGTCATGTATATAGGATGGGAGTGGAGCCATGTATATAGGATGGGAGGATGGGAGTGGAGCCGTGTATATAGGATGGGAGGGTGGGAGCGGAGCCATGTATATAGGATGGGAGGGTGGGAGCGGAGCCATGTATATAGGATTGGAGGGTGGGAGCGGAGCCATGTATATGGGATTGGAGGGTGGAGTGGAGCTGTGTATATAGGATTGGAGGGTGGGAGCGGGGCCATGTATATAGGGTCGGAGCGGAGCCATGTATATAGGATTGGAGGGTGAGAGCGGAGCCATGTATATAGGATGGGAGGGTGGGAGCAGAGCCATGTATACGGGATGGGAGGGTGGGAGCTGAGCCATGTATATAGGATGGGAGGGTGGGAGCGGAGCCATGTATATAGGATGGGAGGGTGGGAGCAGAGCCATGTATACGGGATGGGAGGGTGGGAGCTGAGCCATGTATATAGGATGGAAGGGTGGGAGCGGAGCCATGTATATAGGATGGAAGGGTGGGAGCGGAGCCATGCATAAATAAACTACATACATATTCTAGAATACCCGATGCGTTAGAATCGGGCCACCATCTAGTTGGTTATATTTATTATACAAGCATTTATGGTCAGTTTTAAACTTTCTCAGTCTTTTGATTTCTTTAGTTTGTTTCTCTTTGTATTTCGTTTTCTCGGGTTACATATTCTTTGTTTTTATTATACTAAATTTTCTGTCATTCATTAAGTGAATTAAATCTTTAAGCAAATTAAATAATGTATAATCAGAGGGAAATACTGATAATACAGCATAATTAATGTAAAACACATGCACAGGATATAAATACAGTCCAATGTGACAATCGAGAAATATTGAGAAAAGATAAAAATGGCTTCCAAGGATCAAAAAAGTTCCTGATATTTTAAAAAATGTCTACGCACTCAGCACAAAATGCCTGAGTGGTGTGCAACAAAAAATAGTGAACCTATGTGATGAAGTAGCATTAAGCGTGGTATTTCCAGCTACAACCAGTAGAATTGTCTAAGAAGCTATGCGTGTAAATAGAGAAAAACATTCAAAATCAATGATGAAACAGTAAGACGTCAACGAATGTTGAAAAGTGAATGATAAAAAAAGGAGGAAATAAAAGGTTTGTGCTTTATTAGTACTGCAGCCTTCCTTGTTTCGAAATTGGTAAAGGTTCCAGAGATTGCTTGCTCTGGTCAGTAAATTATGGTGTGACTTAATTATATGCCATAACCTGCTATTGTTGGAAACTCCCAATAATTTAATAAAATACCCTCTCTTGCTCTCAGTATTAGGCATGACACATACAATAGCGTGCTCCAGAGCTGTTGGCATTACGTGTTCCAAAATTTCTTTAGAGGCAATACCGGTAGGACAAAATAAATTAAAACTATGACCTTCTATGAAGGACTGGTGGAAAAACTTCCTTTAGAAGGTTTTAAAGATGCTTAAGAAGATTTTTAGGGTGGATGAAAGGCTGATCAGTTGGAGCTGCAAATTTCAAATTATAGACATGCATAGGAGAACTATTGGGATCATTATGTGAGGAGCAGACATGAGCAGCACAAAGTAGAATGTCTTGTGAGGATCGGATATTACATGTGGGGAACTGGGACTTTCTTCAATGTAAATATTTTGAACATGGCTCTCTGAACATTGGTATTGAAGGGATTGATAGAGGGAAGAGACAGATTTGTAATGAGGGAAGCGGGCAACAGAGGTCAATTTTAATAGCAAGGTTTCAACATTGTTAGAGGAGAGTCCTTTGAGAATTATGTTGCCTTAGTCTTTGTGAAAGATGATAATGATATGCACTAGAATTTTTGATGACTCAAAGTTAAGTAAAAAAACAGATTTGAGAAATGTTTTTGAGCTGGAGAAGTTAGGAGTTGATAAGGGCTTGTGAGAGCTGGAATATTGTGTAGCCTTTAAGTGTGGTTGAACGATCTAGTGAGAGGATGGCAATGGTGGAAAGATAATGAATTCAGTTTCCTCGACATTGAGTTTTAAAAATCAATATGAGAAGGACATATTTGAGCCACAACATGTAATTCTAGTTAGCAGAGAGGTAACATATGCCAAAGAAGTTAATTTCAGCACCATCAGAGAAAAAGTGGTACTGAAAGCCAATGGATTCTATGAGGCTGCTGATGGAGGTGTGATGGAGAAGGATCAATAAAGAGATTTAAGAAACACAAACATAAAGCAGGTGAGGAGGTGGTATGACAGTTGCAGACATTAAATGTTTGCTTGGTGAGTTATGAGAAGATCTGGGATATAGCCAAGTCTATCTTCTTAATGGATAAAAGAACTTGTACAAGGAGAGAATCTAGTGGAGAGTTGACTGTGTTGGAGGCAGACAGTACTGTAATGTCGTAAGCTTTGCCAGTTACATCATTAGTGACTTTGATGAGGCCTTTTCAATGGTGGCTGGGTTAGACGCCAGACTGTAGTTGAATAAGAAGATGGAGAAGTTTTGAATGTAAGGTTTTAATTAATGTCTACCAGGCTGGGTGATATACACAACTATCAAGTGAACAGAGAGAAAGCACATACTATGAACCAAGGAACACCTAAATGTCATAAATGATTCAATTTTTATTGAGAAACTGCATGAACAACCAAAAATTTAAAAACACTTAAAATACATACAAACAATTACCCGACAAATGAGGGTTCATGGCCCCCTCGGCCCCTCAAACAATATAATGGAAAAAATAACCAATATACAATACAATATACAAATCAAAAGTGTATTATAATGTGTCTCCCCCAAAGGTCCGAATCAAGAAAAAGGATGTGCATTAACTAATACAAATAAACCTATATCAAATGGACTATGTCCCAAATGAGCTGAAAGGAGAATGCACATAGAAAAATACAACAAAACCCACATTATAATACACTTTTGATTTGTATATTGTATTGTATATTGGTTATTTTTTCCATTATATTGTTTGAGGGGCCGAGGGGGCCATGAACCCTCATTTGTCGGGTAATTGTTTGTATGTATTTTAAGTGTTTTTAAATTTTTGGTTGTTCATGCAGTTTCTCAATAAAAATTGAATCATTTATGACATTTAGGTGTTCCTTGGTTCATAGTATGTGCTTTCTCTCTGTTCAATTAATGCTTTCTCACATACTCCAGGTTGATACCCTTTGTATTATAATTCGTTTGGTGGTGCCCTCCACATATTGTCATTGACACAACTATCAAGGTTACATGTTCCAAAATGTTCTAAAATGAGTTATCAGATATAAAAATCATGTTAGTTGAGGTACAGATATACATAAAGATGTAGTAAAATGTTGGCAAATGCAAAGAACTTTGTCACTTTATTTCTAATACCTTTTTAAGTTGATTGCAAGATTGAAGATTCTATGTAGACACTATCTAGAGAGCACCAGGACTTTACAGGTGGATGATTTGATGTGAACTGTATATAAAATATACCACGGCTTATAATTTCATAGAAATAGAAAATGTATGCAACTCTATTACCAAACATCAAGGCGTATATCAAAATTGTTGCTTTTCTCTCTCTTTGTAGGATTGTAGCTGACTTGTGAGTTATTATGGCCAAAAATTCTGGCTTGGAATCTCCATTAGCGTTCATTAAAGGATCAAAGTCTGTCACTAGGTAAGTAATGTACTTGTATAAGAAAGACACAATGGGCCTTATGTATGGAAACTTTCTTTGATGCCTAAATCCAACAATAATTTGAGGTCAATTTCCAGTATTTCACAACAGGTAAAGGGTTGTCCAGTTTAAGATGTAAAGTTTGCATTCACATTGTGTGACTGCAGAATCGGGACAGTGTGCATATATTCCCCTGTATTCTCCATGCACATGGCAGTCACATCACCACATGTGTCTGATTTGCATACTTGCGGGTTACGTGTTGACTAGACTCTCCTTAGCTAGAACATTGAGAAGCAATACAGAGTCTAGTTGGCTTGTGACCGCAAGTATGCAAATCATATTCAAGTGATCATGTCACCACTCACTTGTATTCAGCATACTGCAGTCACACAGTGTGACTACAGACTTTTCTACATAGCGTGTCCACACTGGTTTAAGTTGGATAAGGTGGTTCCCTTCATTTACCTACAACAATGATGGTTTTTCTAAGTCTATATATCCTAACAGTGATTTTGTGCAATTGTGGATTGCTTTCATTGTCAGTAATGTTAGATATGTAGGATAAAGTTTGTCCCTTGCTCTATGTGGTCATATAGTTCATGCACTAGCACTTAAAGTGATCCATATGAGGATTGGATGATATTGACCACTTATATGGTGTCAATATACTGTATGTTGATATTTGATTTGCATGTTTGCCTAAATTCCTCTTGATCTGATATAGTGACATTAGTACTTTTGGTGATTCTTTATATATTTTGAGGGCCTACATTACCCTCAACTGTCACGTTATTGTGTCTTCGCAATTGACTCTATTAATATTGATGTAATGTAATTTTGCCTGTTTTTTTTTTTAATTTTCAATAAACTTTTTAGCATTTTATGTGTTGTTGGACTTTGACACCATGTCTATTGTAGGAAGTAGACTTTTCTACATAGACTGGACACCCCCTTTAAAGACATGAGAGATGAAACCTGATTGCTTAGTGCGAGCAACAAAGACAGTTTTAATAATGATGGCTCAATATTTGAAATTCTTCTTTTTGCTCAAGAATTTCTCAGACTTTCAAAGCAAATCCAAGCTAAAACTGAGAACACACTTGCTTTCAGGAAAGTCAGCGAAATTGAATTAATGTCCAAACAAATCCATTCCATTACTTGCAAACTGAAGCCAGAGCCACATTGACTAGTAATGGGTCCGTCTGGATCCCATTATGTGTCAGTATTAAGAACTGTGCTTTTTTCCTCCCATAAAACAGAACAGAGAAACAGAATTTCTGAACTAATGTCATAATGTGTGACCCAGCCTAATGTGATAGAACTAAAATATGTCAGTTATAAAAAGAGACAAAGGTGTTTAGTTCTCCGGACAATTTCAGTCTTTCTCTGTACATCGAACTAGAGATCTTGTACACATTGTACATCTATCTCATACTGCATCCCTCTCCATTGATTGCTAATTTCAGTGAGTAATGTGGCTACTAGTTTGTGACAGTTTTATGCTAACCCTTTATGCCATGTTTCTTAAAGAAGTACTATCATTAAGTTTTTTTCCCCCATTAAATTTATATATATGTGTATGTAATGCAGAGTGAATGTATTAATGTACTCACCTATCGCTGCTTTCTCCAGGATTCAGCGCCATTCTACTCTTCTTTTAGTTATATCATCACACTTCAGACTATCTGGCTCACTCTTTCCGTGAATCAGAAGTCTCTTTTGCAATTAAGCCAAATTCCGACCCTCCATAGACTTTCATTGTAAAAGCCAGTCTGCAGAGTGGTGACATCACTGGGAAGCAGAGCAGAGTGGTGTTGGATCCAAGAGAAAGCCGCGGCATGTAAGTATATAAACACACACTTATGTACTAATTATTTGTACTAAATGTCCAACTGGTGGTCTGTATGTATGGGAGACAGGGCAAAAACATAGAACAAGGATGAATTCTCATCGCCACACAATAAGAGAAAAAAGAATGGATCTAACTGTGGCCAAACATTTTTGTATCCCTGATCACAGCATTATGGACATGAAATTTCTTGTATTAGAAGGTAACTTCAAATCTCAGAGAGACAGAAGAGTCATGGAATATAAACTCATGACAACCTTTGACACACTCAGTGCAGAAATGAATGTGTCGCATGGATTTATGTCTTTTTACATCAATTAAGGAATTTGCTCTTCAAAACTTGTGGGGCATCAAAACCCTAGACCAGATCACAATCCGAGGACAATAAAACTTCCATACTCCTTATCTATGAACTGCTCCAATATTTATGGCCACAACTGTTTATCTCTCTCTCTGATAGTTCTGCTTCACGTCACTTGTCTTATCTATTGCATTATTCCTGTGTCCTCTTGTGCATAAATATGTGATTCTTCAGATTTTGTGTTATTCTACAGTACAGACCAAAAGTTTGGACACACCTTCTCATTCAACGATTTTTCTGTATTTTCATGACTATGAAAATTGTAGAATCACACTGAAGGCATCAAAACTATGAATTAACACATGTGGAATTATACATTACACTTTACAAAAAAGTGTGAAACAACTGAAAATATGTCTTATATTCTAGGCTCTTCAAAGTAGCCACCTTTTGCTTTGATTACTGCTTTGCACGCAGAAAAGGTGAATGGATGGACTCTACATGCCTGGTTCCCACCGTGCAGCATGGAGGAGGAGGTATGATGGTGTGGGGGTGCTTTGCAGGTGACCCTGTTGGGGATTTAATTAAAATTGAAGGCATACTGAACCAGCATGGCTACCACAGCAACGTGCAGCAGCATGCTATTCCATCCGGTTTGCGTTTAGTTGGACCATCATTTATTTTTCAACAGGACAATGACCCCAAACACACCTCCAGACTGTGTAAGGGCTATTTGACCAAGAAGGAGAGTGTTGGGGTGTTACGCCAGATGACCTGGCCTCCACAGTCACCAGACCTGAACTCAATCGAGATGGTTTGGGGTGAGCTGGACCGCTCACCGCTTCAATTTTGAATGAATCCCCAACCGTGTCACCAGCAAAGCACCCCCACACCATCACACCACCTCCTCCATGCTTCACGGTGGGAACCAGGCATGTAGAGTCCATCCGTTCACCTTTTCTGCGTGCAAAGCAGTAATCAAAGCAAAAGGTGGCTACTTTGAAGAACCTAGAATATAAGACATATGTTCAGTTGTTTCACACTTATTTGTAAAGTGTAATGTATAATTCCACATATGTTAATTCATAATTTTGATGCCTTCAGTGTGATTCTACAATTTTCATAGTCCTGAAAATACAGAAAAATCTTTGAATGAGAAGGTGTGTCCAAACTTTTGGTCTGTACTGTATGCCTGATGAAGAGACCTGAGTAGTCTCGAAAGCTTGTGTGACGCCCCTGAGGGTCCAGTCACCACAGAGGTACTGCACCTCATCCAGAGGTGTGGTACCCCACTCTCAGGTAAGGAGGGAGCCTGTAAGGTTCTATGTATATATTCCTGAAACTCAGTTTGTTCGTCAGCCATTTTACTTTCTGTCTTGCTGCAGCTATCTTGCCCTCAGTCAAAATGGAGTTTCCAGCTTGCATGTTCCCGCCCTGATTCTCTCCTTTGCTTCTTAAGCAGCCACAGCTGAGTAATCAGTGCTTCAGAATCTAGCCTGCAGTGAACCTGTGACTTGACTCCTGTAAGCCTTGGACCTTGTACTCCAGCTATTCCTACTGAGGAACTCTGAAGCACTTGTGGACTCTGAACCCTGCTCTTTGAAAGACCCACGTTTGCATGGACTTACGGTAACAGAGAAGAAGATCCTGAATCTGTATTGGAGAGTGATTGCTGAGCTTGGATTACTCTGGCCTGCTGTGTCTCCTGTTTCTGTGTCTGCAAACTGTGTGACTATTTCTGCCAACTTGTATGAAGTAATACAGGACTTTTCTATATCAAACCTGTGACTCCTGTGTTTTCATCGCACCCAAGCACAAGACGCTATATGAACTGTACTACATACATTACAAGATTCTGAAGCCAAAACGTTAGTGTCTGCTGGGTCTGGAAGGCTGTGTCTGCTGTACTGTGGATATCAGACGTCTGGTTGTACTTTCTGTGATGACAGTGGTTGTGACTTCTCACAACCATTCCAGGTGAGCAATTCCCTTAAGTTTTTTCTTTTTGCAGTGTTACCACAGGTAAACACTATTGTTTTTTTTTTTTCTCCTTTCTTTTCTCTTTTTTGTCTGCTGTAACTCTGGATATCAGATGTCTGGTTGAAACTTTCTGTGATGATAGTGGTTGTGACTTCTCACAACCATTCCAGGTGAGCAGTTCCCTTAATTTTTTTTTCTCTCTGCAGTGTTGCCACAGGTGAACACTATTGTTTTTTTTCTCTCCTCTTCTTCCAGTAATCCTGTCTTAAAAGATCTGGAAAATGGAGGCCCGCATAAAGGAACTTTGCGGAGTGACTGATAATATCCTTGCAGATTTGCAGAATATAAAGACCCGTTTTACAAATCTACAGGACCTCAATAATCACAATTTGCAAGTGGTTGGACAGACTACCCAGGATTTGCGAGCCAGGATTGAGGTTCTAGAGGGGCGAGTCCAGGCTCCTGCCGTAGCCCCGAGTTCTGGGATTCCCAAGTTGCCCCCTTTTCGTTTTGGCGGTGAACGTGAGAAATTCAGGGGATTTATTAATCAATGCAATCTTTTTTTTTCTGCACATGCTTCACAATTTCCCACTGAACGATCTAAGGTGCTTACTATAATTATGTTGCTTACCAACAAGGCTTTAATGTGGGCAAACCCTCTGATTGAGACTGAGGATGATTGTTTGAATCACCTTGATGATTTTATTTCAGCCATGGGGCAGGTGTTTGATGACCCCAATCGAGGTGCAACAGCTGAAGCAGCCATGTTAGCTTTGCGCCAAGGTAAGCACTCGGTAGCTGAATATGCCTTGGATTTCAGGAGATGGGCCCTTGATACCACCTGGGACAGTTCCGCCAAAAAATCTATTTTTCGAAAGGGGTTATCTCCACTGATTAAGGATGAACTTGCTCGTGCCGACCCTCCCACTGCGTTAGGTGACTTTATTAACTACTGCATCCGTATTGATACTCGTCTGACTGAACGCAGGCAAGAGAGATGGTTCGAAAGCAATCGCACTAACCTTTTCCTACCTTCCTCTCCAGCTAAGGAACCTTTGAGTAGGATTACACGGGAACCTGAACCTGAACCCATGCAGGTAGACTCTTTACAACGACGGGTTAGTGATGCACGCAAGGAACATCGTTTTAAGGAGAATCTATGTTTCTATTGTGGTAAGTCAGGGCACTTCATTATAAACTGCCCCAGCCGTTCTCGTAAGACTACTGCAGCACTCATTCACTGTGAGTGTTGCGAGAGGGGATCTGTCAGGTCCGAGCCTCAGGCTCCAGAGAGATCTGCAGCAACAGATCTTTATTTCTCGGACTTAAACTCCGTTACCTCTGAGGACGTTGACTGTGTAAACGCTGCCATTTTTCAAGTTTCCTCAGCGGTGTCCCAGCTGAGTTGTAAGAAAAACAATTCTCATTGCTTTCTTTCCATCAAACTCTGGGTTGACTCAGCTTGGGTGTCTAGCTCTGCTATGATCGACTCAGGGCAAGTGGAAATTTTATGGATGTCTCCTTTGCTCTGAAACAGGGAATACGTTCAGTGAAGAAGTCTACTCCAGTACAGATGGAAACTGTGGATGGCTCCCTGCTGACCTCTGGACCAGTGGATCAGGAAACAGAGCCTTTGAGGGTTCTTATGGGTAAAGATCATCAAGAGAAACTGTCCTTTATGCTTATCTCTTCTCCCCACTTTCCCATTATTCTAGGGCTACCATGGCTGCAGGCTCAGAATCCTACCATTAACTGGGAGACCAAGGAATTACACTTTCCAGAGAAACAGATGAGTCCAAAAGTTTCAGCTTGCTCTGTTCCTAAAGGAATCATGTCAGTCCCTGAACTACCAGCTGTATACCAGGACTATGTGGATTTATGTGACAAGAAGAACGCTGACCAGCTTCCTCCTCACCGTCCATATGATTGTCCAATTGAATTATTGCCTGGAGCAGAGATACCTTTTGGTAAGATCTACCCCCTGGCGGGGCCCGAGCTAAAGGCTTTAAAGGATTACATAGATGAAAATCTAGCCAAGGGCTTCATACGCCCCTCTTCATCTCCTGCAGGTGCACCCATCTTCTTTGTAAAGAAGAAAGATGGATCTCTGAGACCATGCGTAGACTATAGGGAACTCAATAAGGTTACTATTAGAAACCGTTATCCATTGCCTTTAATCCCTGAGTTATTGGAGAGAGTGCGACATGCCAAAATTTTTTCTAAACTAGATCTTCGTGGGGCCTATAACTTAGTCCGTATTAGACCTGGGGATGAATGGAAGATTGCATTCAGGTCACGCTATGGACACTTTGAATATCTAGTTATGCCTTTTGGTCTGAGTACCGCCCCAGCCACTTTCCAACACTTGATGAATGACATCTTCAGGGATCTCCTAGATACATTCGTGGTAATTTATTTGGATGATATTCTAATTTTTTCTAACTCCACAGAGGAACATCATGGACATGTGAGAATGGTCTTGGAACGTCTAAGACAAAATCATCTTTACATCAAACTTGAAAAGTGTGAATTCCATAGGACCGAAATTCAATTTCTGGGGTATGTACTGTCTACACAAGGAATTAGTATGGATGGAAGCAAAACCCAAGCCATCAAGGATTGGCCAAGTCCTAGAAATGTGAAGGAGGTACAGCGCTTCATCGGGTTTGCCAACTTCTATAGACGTTTCATTAGAAATTTCTCTGAGGTAGTGTCACCTATCACTCAACTTACCCGGAAAGAGTCTAGGTTTTCCTGGACTCCCCAAGCCCAGGAAGCATTTTCCCGTCTAAAAGATAAATTTACCACTGCACCTATCCTAGTACATCCCAACCCGAGCTTGCCTTCATAATAGAGGTGGATGCTTCAGACTGTGCCGTTGGAGCTATACTCTCTCAGAGAACAGGTGAGAAGAATGTCTTGCATCCCTGTGCCTTCTTTTCCCAGCAGTTGTCTTCGGCTGAGAGGAACTACGATGTGGGCAATAGAGAGTTGTTGGCCATTATTGCCGCCTTCAAAGAATGGAGACACCTTCTTCAGGGAGCTGCACAGCAAATAGTCGTCCTGACAGACCATCGTAACCTTGAGTTTATCAGGTCGGCTAAGTGCCTGACTCCTCGCCAGGCTCGCTGGAATCTTTTCTTAAACCAATTTAATTTTATCATCTCTTATAGACCAGGATCACGCAATGGAAAGGCTGATGCACTCTCTAGGATTTACTCAGCAGAGACACGTCCAATTACTCCTCCTAAGACTATTCTTCCTGACTCTAGATTCCTAGGAGTAATTCATAATCAAGACCTACTTAAGGACATCAAGGAAGCATACCATGCGGATTCCTTTTTGGCACAACCCCCAAGGGACGTAAGTCTTGTCTTTAAGAATGGTGTGTGGATTCAGGGACAACGTCTGTATATTCCTGAAACAGTCAGATTAAGAGTATTGCAACTCATTCACGATTCCAAGATAGCTGGGCATAGAGGAATTCTAAAGACACAGGAATTTCTTTCTCGTTTCTTTTGGTGGCCCACTTGCAGGAAGGATGTTTTGAATTATGTCACTTCATGTGAGGTCTGTGCAAGATGCAAAACACCTCGCTCCTCACCAACTGGTCTGTTACAGCCTCTTCCCACCCCTGTTATGTTACGGTAGCTGAGGAGTGCAGGTAAAAAAGGAAATACACCAGAGCAGTTGGAATCTATGAGATTGCAGTACCCTGACTAACCACCGCAACTAGAGGCAGCCGTGGAGCGTTCCTACGTTGGTCCTAGACGCCTCGTCACAGCCTGAGAAACTAACTACACCTAAAGATAGAAATAGGAAAACTATCTGCCCCGGAGCAGAACCCCAAAGATAATAGAAAGCCCCCAAACATGTAATGGCGGTTAGACAAGAGGAAATACTGACACAGAAAGAAAATAGTATGAGCAAACGCTGGGGCCCAAACTATCTAAATAGAAAAGGACAGGAAGGGTACTTACTGCAATCCCAGAAAACCCTGAAAAACACCAACTCTACTAATTTCAAAATCACCTGAGATCACACGACCTCTACCACCTAAATTAGTTCTCTGGTGTAACAAAAACAGCAGCCACTGAAAAAACTGCAAAAAGCAAAAGTACAAAACACAGTGGCTGGACTAAACTGAGAGGGCAAAAGCCCCCGGAGGGGACCCAGAAGGCCCCCACAGAAGGGCAGGACAAAATGCAAAAATATAGCAAAAACACAAAATAAGAAATTGTCTTATCTGATAGCAGGAGATGCAGACACGACACAGCAGGCTACAAGGGAAACTGGAAAGAAGGATTCAGACCAGAACAATTGATCACCGGCAACCCTGATGGGAAAATGATTCCCTTAAATAAGACCAATCAGTAACACCTGATTCCCAATCCTCACTAGTACCGCTTGTAACCACCAGAGGGAGCCTCTGCTCAGAACTCATCTCAAACCCATTCACAACAGTACCCCCCCTTGAGGAGGGGTCACCGAACCCTCATTTGAGCAACCAGGTCGGTCAGGATGAGTTCTATGATACGCACGGATAAGTCTCCTAGCATGGATGTCCGAAGCAAACACCCAAGAATTATCTTCCTGACCATAACCTCTCCATTTAACCAAATACTGGAGTCTTCGTCTAGAAAAACGAGAATCCAATATTTTCTCAACCACATACTCCAGATTGCCCTCAACCAAAACAGGGTCAGGAGGCACAGCAGCAGGAACCACTGGCTCAACAAACCTCTTCAACAAGGACTTGTGGAACACGTTATGGATCTTAAATGTCCCTGGAAGAAGCAAACGAAAAGAAACAGGATTAATAATCTCCATGATCTTATAAGGTCCAATGAACCTAGGCTTAAATTTAGGAGATGCTACTCTCATAGGAATATTCTTTGAGGACAACCAGACCAAGTCCCCCACTTTAAACCGAGGACCATCAGTCCTATGCCGGTTAGCAAACCGCTGGGCCTTCTCCTGAGAGAGGGACAACCTCTCCACTACCTGGTCCCAAATCTGCTGCATACGCTCAACAACAGAGTCAACACCTGGACAGACAGAAGCCTCCGTCTGTCCTGAAGAAAATCGAGGGTGAAACCCAGAATTACAGAAAAACGGAGACATCAAAGTGGCAGAGCTAGCCCTATTATTAAGAGCAAACTCAGCCAAAGGCAAAAAAGAGACCCAGTCATCCTGATCAGCAGACACAAAGCATCTTAGATAAGTCTCCAATGTCTGGTTTGTTCTCTCAGTTTGACATTGGTCTGAGGATGAAATGCCGAGGAGAAAGACAATTGAACACCCAGTTTAGAACAAAAGTCCTCCAAAATCTGGAAACAAACTGGACTCCTCTGTCAGACACAATGTTCTCAGGAATGCCGTGTAAACGAACCACGTGCTGAAGGAACAACGGCACCAATTCAGAGGAGGAAGGCAACTTAGGTAATGGCACAAGATGTATCATTTTGGAAAACCTATCACAAATTACCCAGATGGTGGTCATTCTCTGAGAAACAGGAAGATCGGAAATGAAATCCATAGAGATATGGGTCCATGGTCTCTTGGGCACAGGCAATGGCATCAACAAACCACTAGAGCGAGAGCAAGGCTTGGAGCGAGAGCAAGTCCCGCAGGACTGCACAAATTCCCTGACATCGCGAGACAAGGTAGGCCACCAAAAGGACCGACTAACCAAGTCTCTGGTACCAAAATTCCGGGATGCCCAGCCAATGCGGAACAATGAATCTCAGACATCACACTCTTTTTCCATTGGTCCGGGACAAACAATTTTCCAACAGGGCAGCGCTCGGACCTATCCTCCTGACACCCCTCCAGAGCAAGTCTCAAATTAGGCGAGATGGCGGAAAGAACTACACCCTCCTTCAAAATAACAGAGGGATCAGATAGCTCAGGAGAGTCCGCAAGGAAACTCCTCGAGAGGGCATCCGCCTTAACATTCTTAGTGCCAGGAAGAAAGGAAACCACAAAATTAAAACGTGTGAAAAACAAGGCCCACCTGGCCTGTCTAGGATTGAGTCGCTTGGCAGATTCCAGATAGACCAGATTCTTATGGTCCGTAAGGACCACCACCTGATGTTTGGCTCCCTCCAGCCAATGTCTCCACTCTTCAAAAGCCCACTTCATGGCCAATAACTCCCGATTACCCACGTCATAATTACGTTCAGTAGGAGAAAATTTTCGAGAGAAAAAGGCACAAGGGTTACTTTTAGAGGTCTCTGGATCTTTTTGGGACAAAACGGCACCTGCCCCAATTTCAGAGGCATCAACCTCCACCTGAAATGGCAGAGAAACATCAGGCTGCCGTAGAACAGGAGCAGAAGTGAATCTCTGCTTAAGTTCCTGAAACGCAGAGACTGCCTCAGGAGGCCAATTCACCACATCAGAACCCTTTTGGTCAAATCAGTTAATGGTTTAACAATAACAGAGAAATTACCAATAAATTTCGATTAAAAATTGGCAAAACCCAAAAATCTCTGAAGAGCCTTTAATGAAGTAGGTTGGACCCAATCACAGATGGCCTGAACCTTGACCGGGTCCATTTCAATAACAGATGGGGACAAAATGAATCCCAGAAATGAGATCTTCTGTACGCCAAAAAAGCACTTTGATCCCTTCACATACAGAGCATTCTCTCTCAAAATCTGGAATACAGTTCGAACATGTTTCACATGAGAGTCCCAGTCATTAGAAAAAATCAAGATATCATCCAAATAAACAATCAGAAACTTGTCCACAAAATCCCTGAAAATGTCATTCATGAAGGACTGGAAGACGGGAAGGAGCATTAGTGAGCCCAAAGCGCATCAGAAGGTACTCAAAATGCCTTCAGGGGTGTTAAATGCCGTCTTCCATTCATCCCCGTGCTTAATGCGAATAAGGTTATACGCCCCCTGAGGTCAAGCTTGGTAAAACAAGTAGCGTTTTTCACCCTGGAAAACAGGTCAGAAATCAAGGGTAACGGGTATTGATATTTACAGTAATATTGTTCAAGAGACGATAATCAATACACGGCCTTAATGAACCATCTTTTTTGGCCACAAAGAAAAAACCGGCACCTAAGGGTGAAGAGGATGGTCTGATATGACCCTTCTCCAATGATTCCTTGATATAAGACCGCACAGCGTCATGTTCAGGTACAGACAAGTTAAAAAGGCGACCCTTAGGGAATTTACTACCTGGCACTAATTCAATAGCGCAGTCATAGCTCCTATGGGGAGGTAAGGATGCAGATTTACTTTCGCTAAACACATCAGAAAAATCAAACAAAAAGTCAGGAACATCCTCAGCCTGGGGGGAGGCAGAAAAAACAGGAGTGTTGGTATTAACACATTGGCAGCCCCAACTGGTTACAGACACAGATTTCCAATCCAAAACAGGATTATGAGACTGTAACCAAGGGAAACCCAGCACGATAATGTCATGCAGATTATATAGAACCAAAATTTGCAGCACTCCTGGTGATCAGGTTCAACCCTCATTATCACCTGAGTAGAAAACTGGGGTTTATTCTCAGCCAAAGGGGTAGAATCCATCCCCAGTAGGGGAATAGACTTCTGTAGGGGTATCAAGGGAAATCCACAACGTTTAGCAAAATCATAATCCATCAGGTTAATAGCTGCTCCAGAATCAACGAAAGCCTGAGCAGAAAATGAGGACAGAGAGCATATCAGAGTGACAGTTAATAAAAACTTAGTCTGAACACTACCCAAGACAACTGAGCGTGCAAAACGTCTTCCCCGCTTAGGGCAGACTGAAATAGCATGAGAGGCATCACCACAGTAGAACATAACCCATTGCGCTTTCGAAACTCATGACGCTGTGCCCCAGACACCACTCCATCACACTGCATGGGCTCAGCAGCTGGCTCACAAGGCAACACCACTCCACGCATACTTCTCCGCTCACGCAAACGTCTGTCAATTTGAATCGCTAATGACATAGAATCATTGAGACCAGAGGGGACAGGGAATCCCACCATAACATCCTTTACATTATCCAACAGACCCTTCCGGAAAAGGGCCGCCAAAGCGTCGTCATTCCATTTGGTCAGGACTGCCCACCTACGGAATCTCTGACAGTATAACTCAGCGTCATCAAGCCCCTGATTTAATGCCAACAAGGCTTTTTCAGCTTGATCAGTGACATTAGGCTCATCGTACAATAACCCCAAAGCCTGAAAAAATGCATCAACATCACTCAAAACAGGATCCCCAGGTGTGAGGGAAAAAGCCCAATCCTGAGGATCGCCGCGCAGGAGAGAGATGACAATTTGAACCTGCTGCGCTGCGTTCCCTGAGGACTTAGATTTTAAGGCAAGAAACAATTTACAATTATTTTTGAAATTCTGAAACTTAGCTCGATCCCCTGAAAACAAATCTGGCATGGGGATCCTAGGTTCCACAACAGGCAACCTAGCAAGATATGCAGCAATACTCTGAACCTCAGTGGCAAGCTGATCCACACGGCCAGACAACTGTGCAAACTCCATTGGGAGAAAAGATCCTCCCCAGCACCCAGAGATACAGAGGGAAAAAAAAAAAAAAAAAAAAAAATGCAACAAACAGAAAAATATCTCTGACAACTTTTCTTCCTTCAAAATATTTTTTCCCTTCTGTGAGTACCATACAATTTTTATGGCCGGTGATACTGTTATGTTACGGTAGCTGAGGAGTGCAGGTAAAAAAGGAAATACACCAGAGCAGTTGGAATCTATGAGATTGCAGTACCCTGACTAACCACCGCAACTAGAGGCAGCCGTGGAGCGTTCCTACGTTGGTCCTAGACGCCTCGTCACAGCCTGAGAAACTAACTACACCTAAAGATAGAAATAGGAAAACTATCTGCCCCGGAGCAGAACCCCAAAGATAATAGAAAGCCCCCAAACATGTAATGGCGGTTAGACAAGAGGAAATACTGACACAGAAAGAAAATAGTATGAGCAAACGCTGGGGCCCAAACTATCTAAATAGAAAAGGACAGGAAGGGTACTTACTGCAATCCCAGAAAACCCTGAAAAAACACCAACTCTACTAATTTCAAAATCACCTGAGATCACACGACCTCTACCACCTAAATTAGTTCTCTGGTGTAACAAAAACAGCAGCCACTGAAAAAACTGCAAAAAGCAAAAGTACAAAACACAGTGGCTGGACTAAACTGAGAGGGCAAAAGCCCCCGGAGGGGACCCAGAAGGCCCCCACAGAAGGGCAGGACAAAATGCAAAAATATAGCAAAAACACAAAATAAGAAATTGTCTTATCTGATAGCAGGAGATGCAGACACGACACAGCAGGCTACAAGGGAAACTGGAAAGAAGGATTCAGACCAGAACAATTGATCACCGGCAACCCTGATGGGAAAATGATTCCCTTAAATAAGACCAATCAGTAACACCTGATTCCCAATCCTCACTAGTACCGCTTGTAACCACCAGAGGGAGCCTCTGCTCAGAACTCATCTCAAACCCATTCACAACACACCCCGTCCTGCCCGTGGGGATCCATTTCTATGGACTTCATTGTGGAGTTACCAACCTCTCAGCGGAAGAACACCATTCTAGTGGTGGTTGACCGTCTAACAAAGGCAGCTCATTTTATCCCTTGTGTCGGCTTACCCACTGCAAAACAGACATCAGATTTGATGATTAAAGATGTGTTTCGCTTACATGGAGTACCGGATGAGGTTATTTCGGATCGAGGGGTGCAATTCACTTCTAGGTTTTGGCAAAATTTCTGTGCAGCATTGGACATTAAAGTAAACCTTTCTTCTGCTTTTCATCCCCAGACTAATGGACAGACCGAACGAACCAATCAAACCCTGGAGCAGTATCTCCGCTGCTTTATCTGCCACCTACAGGATGATTGGGTGGATCTACTTCCATTAGCTGAGTTCTCGCATAACAACTCTCAGAGTGCCTCCACTAAACAGTCTCCTTTTTACTCTAATCTAGGTTATCATCCTAACATTCTACCACGATTTCCCATAGAAACGCCTTTACCAGCAGTGGCTGAAAGAATCACGTCTTTACAGAAGAATATGGATCTTCTAAAGGAAAATCTGGAATCGGCTCAAGAAAGGTACAAGAAAGCAGCAGATAAATTTCGTAAACCTGCACCAGCTTTCAAGGTAGGAGACTTGGTCTGGCTGTCAACCAGAAATCTTAAGTTAAGGATTCCATCGTCTAAGTTGGGACATAAGTACATTGGACCCTATAAAATCAGTAAAATTATAAGTGCCGTTGCTTGTCGTCTTCAACTGCCCAGAACTATGAGAATCCACCCTGTCTTTCATGTATCCCTACTAAAGGCTGCGACACCCAATACGTTTCCTGGACGTTCCTCTCCTTGCCCTGACCCAGTGCTAGTCGATGGTCAGGAAGAATTTGTGGTGGAAAGGATTTTAGATTCCAGGTTGTATAGAAATCAGTTACAATATCTGATTAAATGGCAGGGCTACCCAGTGGAGGACAACTCATGGGAACCGGTCAATAACGTTAATGCTCCTCGCTTGCTCCGTCAGTTTCATCAGAGGTACTCACACAAGCCTGGTCTGAGGTCATCAGGAGGTTGTCCTTAAGGGGGGAGTAATGTAAGGTTCTATGTATATATTCCTGAAACTCAGTTTGTTCGTCAGCCATTTTACTTTCTGTCTTGCTGCAGCTATCTTGCCCTCGTCAAAATGGAGTTTCCAGCTTGCATGTTCCCGCCCTGATTCTCTCCTTTGCTTCTTAAGCAGCCACAGCTGAGTAATCAGTGCTTCAGAATCTAGCCTGCAGTGAACCTGTGACTTGACTCCTGTAAGCCTTGGACCTTGTACTCCAGCTATTCCTACTGAGGAACTCTGAAGCACTTGTGGACTCTGAACCCTGCTCTTTGAAAGACCCACGTTTGCATGGACTTACGGTAACAGAGAAGAAGATCCTGAATCTGTATTGGAGAGTGATTGCTGAGCTTGGATTACTCTGGCCTGCTGTGTCTCCTGTTTCTGTGTCTGCAAACTGTGTGACTATTTCTGCCAACTTGTATGAAGTAATACAGGACTTTTCTATATCAAACCTGTGACTCCTGTGTTTTCATCGCACCCAAGCACAAGACGCTATATGAACTGTACTACATACATTACAGAGCCCCACCCAGGACTCTAACACCTGCATCCCACACACACTACAGTAGCAGTTTCTTCTGTCTCTTCCTGCTGGGTAGGAAAAGGTGTTGGGAGAGTGGTTGGAGAAGGTAGAAGGAAGGGGGTGGAGCTTAGAGAGTGGGAAGGAGGCTAGTGAGTTAGTCAGTAGGAGAGGGGAGCTCAAGCTGTGAGGAGCTTGTCCCCTGACAAGGAGAGAGAATAGAGAGAGAGGCAGAAAGAAGCTTCCGGAAGTAGAGAAGAGGTCCTAGGGGCATAGATAGTGAGTATTCCATCTGTGGGGCCCGATCCAGTAGTGGAGGGACCAGGTCACAGTGGGGTACTGGCCCCCGAGACTAGTGGAGGAATCACCAGACTCAGCTAGCAAGCCGGAGGCAGGGGCATCTTTAGGTGCTTCAGCTACAAGTCACAGTTATCTTAACTGAAAAGGTAGCCACAGAGGAGCAAGGGGACTTAGAGAACGTCGCCCGACAAGGTCCGCGGCTACTGGCTTGGGACACTGACTGCGAGGTGCTGGACAGGAAGGGCGGAAAGTCAGCACAGTGAGATGGCCAGAAGAGGAACACATTGAAGGGAGTCCTAGAAAGGTGTATCCCAATCTACCTGGGAGTTTGCTGGACCCCTCACCTGGAGGACACGGCACCAAGCGGGCATCTGTGCATGCAAGAACTGTGAGTAAAGCTTTGGAAACTGCACCTGACTGTCCTTTCAAGTTCTTCCTGCAACACCCACTCAGTACTGCTACATCCCTTGCCAAATACTACATCATAGCTATCCTGAACATGCTACATCTGCCTTGGGACTTAGCTCCACCTGTGGGGAGCTATACCAACTCTGCAGCATCAACAACTGTCCCAGTGGACTGAATCTGCAGCGTCGGCTAACATCTTTATTGCTGAGTACCACAGGTGGCATCACGAACACTTTATCACAAACTCTTTATTTTTCCCCTTTTTAATCATCATCCCCCTTTTATTGGATGCCCAGGGCCACGGACCGGGTCACTGCTACCGTGACACTGCCCCTCTAAAAAGCTACCCGGTACCGAGTATCCCCACTGCCCTGGCAGGCGCTCCACTTGCAATCTGTTACCATCTTTTCAGTTATCGACCACTGAGGACTCTCAATTCTAAATATTTTTGGTATCTACTGGCTAACATGGAACAAAGATATATATATTTCCTGTATATATATGTATACACAGATTTTAGGGGAAAAAAAGAAGCTTAATGGGAGATCTTCTTTAAATGTACGGCACGGGAAGCATTGGGTCAAAACCTGACTTCTTGCATCCATATTTACTTTAACTACCACCCCCCAACTCTGAACTCATTTATTCACCCTTGCAGAGATGTGATGTAAAGCAATGTCTTTGTAAAAAAAGAAGCTAAACAGGCTTTGTATGAAAGAATAGTACAGGCGATTATAGAAATCTTTGTGATTTATCTTAGAGAAATCAGCTTCCTTCCCCACTTATCAAAAACTTCTTCCCTTCCCCTAGCTTCCTGAACTCCTCATCCACTGTGAAAAAGCAGCTAAAGTAAATTTTGCTCAGAAGAGAAGCTGCATTATCATCTATGAAGAAGTGAGGGGGAGGAGGAGTGAGGAGCAGGGAAGGGAACAAATGCAGACAGAAAAACATTGTGAAGAGCTTTAGTGTTTTAACTCATATCAGAGCTTCAGAGCTTGATTCAGATCATGACAATTCAGCTCTGCTGTATAATGTCCACCATGTAGCCGCAGCATGTCTTTGTGAGCTAAAA
This sequence comes from Oophaga sylvatica, assembly GCA_033576555.1. Taxonomy (NCBI): domain Eukaryota; kingdom Metazoa; phylum Chordata; class Amphibia; order Anura; family Dendrobatidae; genus Oophaga; species Oophaga sylvatica. The sequence goes on from JARQOD010000001.1 coordinate 280,150,193, forward strand.
AGTGAATGAGGAGGAGGAATCCCTCATGTCTGTGCTGTGCTGGCTATATGAGAAATCATGGCAGCTCTTCTCCTCACCCAGCTCCCAGTGGATTGCAAGTTACAGTTAGAGCTTGTAGAGGTGAAAATTGTTGAAAACACAGGATATAGGTCACCTAATGTTCAGAAATGGTGTTATTCCTCATGTACACATATGACGCCTTATTATCAAAAGTTACTTGAAAACTCAGTTACCCTTTAAGAAAAAAAAAGTTAAAAATTATTGAAAATAAAGTAGAAACATGGTTAGTTTTGATAAAAACGTTTTAATAAGTATAAAACCACAAAAAAGCATATATTGCATATCTTTTAAATCACTACAGCCCATACAAATAAAGGTAAAATAGAATTTTAAGTGTTTGAAGAATTACATAAAACCACAACAAAATAGTGGAATTAAACCTTTTCTGCATTCTGCTTTTAAAAAAATTATATAAATTATATGCTAATTTTTATGCACAAAAACATTACAACACTAAGGCTGGAGTCACACACAACGTATAAAAAATGGGTCTGTTTTTCATAGACGAGAATCTCACAAATGTTCCCTGAACAGTGATCCGTATGTCATCCATTTGCAATGCGAGGCTGTGATTTTCTCGCATCTAAGTATCCGTGTGACATCCGTATGGCATCCGTATGGTGAGATTTTCTTGTCGGCTTGCAAAATGGAAATATAATGGATCCATGGCCTCAAATATTCGTGAAAACATATATACAGTCTATATATATAATATATATATATAATATATATAATATATATATATATGTCAGTAAGACACACATATATAATATACCGTATGTACTCGTGTATAAGCCGACCCGTGTATAAGCCGACCCCCCTAATTTTGTGACAAAAAACTGGGAAAAATTATTGACTCGTGTATAAGCCGGGTGTATAAACTGCCCTCCTGCTCTGTGCAGCCCCCATCCAGCTCTGTGCTCCCCCATTCTCCTCTGTACTCCCCCCTCCGTCCTCCGCTGTGCTCCCCCATTCCTTCTCCGTCCTCCTGTGCCCTCTGTCCTGCTCTGTGCTCTCTGTGCCCTCCATCCTCTCCTGTCCTGCTCCATGCTTCCCCCGTCCTCCTCCACGCTTCCCCCGTCCACCGATCTCCCCCCCCCTCCTCCACGCTTCCCCCGTCCACCGATCTCCCCCCCCCTCCTGCTCCATGCTTCCCCGGTCCTGCTCCAGCTTCCCCCGTCCACCGATCTCCCCCCCCCTCCTGCTCCATGCTTCCCCGGTCCTGCTCCAGCTTCCCCCGTCCACCGATCTCCCCCCCCTCCTGCTTCATGCTTCCCCGTCCTGCTCCAGCTTCCCCCGTCCTCCTCTATGCTTCCCCCGTCCACCGTTCTCCCCCCCCCGTCCTGCTCGTGCTCCTTGTCCTCTCCTCCATCATACTCACCCCTCCCCGTGCCATCGCTGAGTGTCCCTGCAATCCTGCGTTCTCCGTCTTCCTGCTACAGCTCTCCAGCACTGAGCGGTGATGTAATACCGCTCATTAAGGCCATGAATATGGAGGCCACGCCCATGGGAGTGGCGTCGCGTTCATATTACATGACCCTAATGAGCGGGTATTACATCACCGCTCAGCGCTGGAGAGCTGCAGCAGGAAGACGGAGAACGCAGGATTGCAGGGACACTCAGCGATGGCACGGGGAGGGGTGAGTATGATCCCAGCCACCGGCTCCTGCCGCGGCACCCCCTCCCCCGCTGGTTTCTGCCCTATGACTCGTGTATAAGCCGAGGGGGCATTTTCAGCACGAAAAAAGGTGCTGAAAATCTCGGCTTATACACGAGTATATACGGTATTTATATTTCATACAGAGGTAGATAGCAGAATAGCCGATAATTCAATTGTCAGCTTCTGTAAAATCATTACAGAACCTGACAGGATATGAGACATGGCTTACATACAGTAAACCATTGCATATCCAATAGATTTATATATGTCCTTCACTAATAATGTTATTAGTATATGTGTGTAAAATTTTGGAGCTGTAGGTGTTAAATTAAAGGATTAATTCACGGAAAAAACTTACGTGGGCTCCGGCGCAATTTTCTCCGCCAGAGAGGGCAAGCCATTGACTGAGGGCAGAAATTAATAGCCTAGAAAGGGTCCATTGTTTTAGGCCCCCCCATCTAAAAAAAATCTGCCCCCAGCCACCCCAGAAAAGGTGCAACTTACAGATACGCCAATTCTGGCACTTACTCTCTCTCTTCCCATTGCCCTGTAACGGGTGGCATATCGGGTAATAAGGGATTAATGTCACCTTACTGTTGTAAGGTGACATTAAGCCTGATTAATAATGGAGAGCTGTCAATAAGACACCTATCCTTTATTAATCCACTAGTCTGAAAGGGTTAAAACACACACACACACACACATTAAGAATAAAGAGTTTTAATGAAATAAATAAACACACATATTTTCCATCTTTATTACACTCCCAATCCATTTGAAGCCATCAGTCTCAGAAAGACTGAAAGTTTCTGAACATTTTCCCATGCTGTCAGTTCATGGTGGGTCAGGCGGGGAGTCAGCGCAGCCTAAGTGACGTCAGCAGTAGTCACTGAGGCTGCGCATACTCCCACCTGACCCGCGGTGAACTGACAGAGTGGGAAAATATTCAGAAACTTTCCCACGCTAATCAGTTCATCTCTGCTCAGGCTGGAAGGCTGCGCAGGCAGCTTTTCCTTCATTCCTCCATGGTTTACAGCTGGGCCGGTCGCATTAGCAGCAGTCCCGGTTGTAAACTATTTAACCCCTTCAGATGGATTGCGGCGTGTGACTTGACTGTATGGCGGACATGTATGGGTATATTGTTGTTTTTTTATTTTGTCTTTTTTCCGGGAGAACGATGGATTCGAATGGATTGGGAGTGTAATAAAGATGGAAAAAATGTGTGTTTATTTATTTCATTGTCCAAGAAATATCGTCACTCCTTGCGGAGATCAACATGCTAAGCATGCAGATGAGGAGACTTAAAGCCGCAATGCTCCTCTGGGAAATATGCTAATTATGCAAATTGTCTCTTCAGAGAGGAAGAGAGCTAGAACTCTAGTGCCACCTTTTGGAAGGTAGCAATCCTACAAGTCAATGTCGACCCTTTAACGAGCCTTATCACATGACCTAGGTAATAGCCAAACCAAATCTCAATTTGCAGACACTGTGTTGGGGTTCATGCCCTCGCAGTGCAAAGCGGAGATCTGGTTTGGCTGTGTGAGAGGCGTCAGACCATTGTCCAAGAAATATCGTCACTCCTTGCGGAGATCAACATGCTAAGCATGCAGATGAGGAGACTTAAAGCCGCAATGCTCCTCTGGGAAATATGCTAATTATGCAAATTGTCTCTTCAGAGAGGAAGAGAGCTAGAACTCTAGTGCCACCTTTTGGAAGGTAGCAATCCTACAAGTCAATGTCGACCCTTTAACGAGCCTTATCACATGACCTAGGATAATAGCCAAACCAGAATCTCAATTTGCAGACACTGTGTTTCGGGGTTCAGCCCCTCGTCAGTGCAAAGCGGAGATCTGGTTTGGCTGTGTGAGAGGCGTCAGACCATTGTCCAAGAAATATCGTCACTCCTTGCGGAGATCAACATGCTAAGCATGCAGATGAGGAGACTTAAAGCCGCAATGCTCCTCTGGGAAATATGCTAATTATGCAAATTGTCTCTTCAGAGAGGAAGAGAGCTAGAACTCTAGTGCCACCTTTTGGAAGGTAGCAATCCTACAAGTCAATGTCGACCCTTTAACGAGCCTTATCACATGACCTAGGATAATAGCCAAACCAGAATCTCAATTTGCAGACACTGTGTTTCGGGGTTCAGCCCCTCGTCAGTGCAAAGCGGAGATCTGGTTTGGCTGTGTGAGAGGCGTCAGACCATTGTCCAAGAAATATCGTCACTCCTTGCGGAGATCAACATGCTAAGCATGCAGATGAGGAGACTTAAAGCCGCAATGCTCCTCTGGGAAATATGCTAATTATGCAAATTGTCTCTTCAGAGAGAAAGAGAGCTAGAACTCTAGTGCCACCTTTTGGAAGGTAGCAATCCTACAAGTCAATGTCGACCCTTTAACGAGCCTTATCACATGACCTAGGATAATAGCCAAACCAGAATCTCAATTTGCAGACACTGTGTTTCGGGGTTCAGCCCCTCGTCAGTGCAAAGCGGAGATCTGGTTTGGCTGTGTGAGAGGCGTCAGACCATTGTCCAAGAAATATCGTCACTCCTTGCGGAGATCAACATGCTAAGCATGCAGATGAGGAGACTTAAAGCCGCAATGCTCCTCTGGGAAATATGCTAATTATGCAAATTGTCTCTTCAGAGGAATATTTATTTATTTATTTCATTAAAACTCTTTATTTCTTAATGTGTGGTTTTTATTTAACCATTTCAGACTATATTAATAATGTGATGAAAGGTGACATTAACTCCCTTATTAACCAGCTAATTCATGCATGCAAGGTGACATTACCCTTTACCCATAGCAGTACAGGCAATGGGAAGAGAGGGGGTTAGTGCCAGAATAGGCGCATCTTACAGATGTGCCTTTTCTGGGGTGGCTGGGGGCAGATTTTGTAGCCAGGAAGGGGCCCAAAACAATGGTCCCTCTCTAGGCTATTAATTTCTGCTCTCAGTCACTGGCTTGCCCTCTCTGGCGGAGAAAATTGCGCGGGAGTCCACACAAGTTTTTTCCATGAATTAATCCTTTAATTTAACACCTGCAGCCCCAAAATTTTACACACATACACTACTAACATTATTAGTGAGGGACATATATAAATCTAACAGATATGAAATGGTTTACTGTATGTAAACCATGTCTCATATCCTGTTGGGTTTTGTAATGATTTTACAGATGCCGACAATTGAATTATCGGTTATTCTGCTATCTAGCTCTGTATGAAATATATATATCCCCTTCACCCCCAAGGGTGGTTTGCACGTTAATGACCGGGCCAATTTTTATAATTCTGACCACTGTCTCTTTATGAGGTTATAACTCTGGAACGCTTCAACGGATCTTCGCAATTCTGAGAATGTTTTCTCGTGACATATTGTACTTCATGAAAGTGGTAAAATTTCTTCGATATAACTTGCGATTATTTTTGAAAAAAACGCATATATGGCGAAAATTTTGAAAATTTTGAAAATTTTCAAACTTTGAATTTTTATTCCCTTAAAACAGAGAAATTTGTCGCACACAATAGTTAATAAATAACATTTCCCACATGTCTACTTTACATAAGCACAATTTTGGAACCAAATTTTTTTTTTTTTAGGAAATTATAAGGGTTAAAAGTTGACCAGCGATTTCTCATTTTTACAACAAAATTTACAAAGCCATTTTTTTAGGGACCACCTCATATTTGAAGTCACTTTGAGGGGTCTATATAGCAGAAAATACCCAAAAGTGACACCATTCTAAAAACTGCACCCCTCAAGGTACTCAAAACTACATTCAAGAATTTTATTAACCCTTCAGGTGCTTCACAGGAGCTGAAGCAACGTGGAAGGAAAAAATGAATATTTAACTTTTTAGGCACAAAAAATATCTTTTACAAACTTTTTTTTTATTTTCACAAGGGTAAAAGGAGAAAATGGACAGATAAAGTTGTTGTGCAATTTCTCCTGAGTACGCCAATACCCCATATGTGGGGGGAAACCACTGTTTGGGCACATGGCAGAGCTCGTAAGGGAAGGAGCGCCATTTGACTTTTCCAAACTAAAATTGGCTGGAATTGAGATTGGACGCCATGTCGCGTTTGGAGAGCCCCTGATGCACCTAAACAGTGGAAATCCCCACAAGTGACACCATTTTGGAAACTAGACCCCCTATGGAACTTATCTACATCTGTTGTGAGCACTTTGAACCCCCAAGTGTTTCACAAAAGTTTATAATGCCTGGGTGTGAAAAAAAAACAAAACAATTTTCCACAAAAATTATTTTTTAGTCCCAAATTTTTGATTTTTTCCAAGGAAATTGGACCCCAAAAGTTGTTGTCCAATTTGTCCTGAGTACGCTGAAACCCCATATGTGGGGGGGGGGAACTGTTTGGGCGCATGGCAGGGCTTGGAAAGAAAGTAGTAACGTTTTGGAATGCAGACGTTGATGGGGGTCATGTTCCGTTTGCAGTGCCCCAGATGAGCCTAAACAGTGGAAACCCCCCACAAATGACCCCATTTTGGAAACTAGACCCCTAAGGAACTTATCTAGATCTTTGGTGAGCACTTTGAACCCCCAAGTGCTTCACACAAGTTTATAATGCCTGGCATGAAAATAAAAAATCCTATTTTTTTCCCACAAAAATTATCTTTTAGTCACTAATTTTTTATTTTTACAAGGGTAACAGGAGAAGTTGGACCACAAAAGTTGTTGTCCAATTTGTCCTGAGTACGCTGATACCCCATATGTGGGGGGAAACCACAATTTGGGCGCACAGCAGAGCTCGAAATGGAAGGAGCACCATTTGACTTTTTCCAACCAAAATTGGCTGGAATTTAGATTGGACGCCATGTTGCATTTGGAGAGCCCCTGATGTGCCTAAACAGTGGAAACCCCCCACAAGTGACCCCATTTGGGAAACTAGACCCCCTAAGGAACTTATCTAGATCTATGATGAGCAATTTTGAACCCCCAAGTGCTTCACACAAGTTTATAACGTAGAGCCGTAAAAGTAAAAAATCATATTTTTTCCACAAAAATGATCTTTTCACCACAATTTTTATTTTCCCAAGGGTAACAAGACTCCAAAAGTTATTGTGCAATTTGTCCTGAGTACGCTGATACCCCATATGTGGGGGTAAACCACTGTTTGGGTGCATGGTAGAGTTTGGAAGGGAAGGAGCGCCGTTTGACTTTTTCAACGCAGAATTGGCTGGATGCCATGTCGTGTTTGGAGAGCTCCTGATCTGCCTAAACAGTGGAAACCCCCGACAAATGACACCATTTTGGAAACTAGACCCCTCAAGGAACTTATCTAGATGTGTGGTGAGCACTTTGAACCCGAAGTGCTTCACAGAAGTTTATAACGTACAGCCGTAAAATAAAAAAATCTTTTTTTTTTTTACTAAAATGATTTTTTCGCCCCCAATATTTTATTTTCACAAGGGTAACAGGAGAAATTGGACCCCAAAAGTTGTTGTCCAATTTGTCCTGAGTACGCTGATACCCAATATGTGGGAAAAAACTACTGTATGGGCACACGTTGGGGCTCGGAAGGTAAGTAGTGACGTTTTGGATTGCAGACTTTGATGGAATGGTCTGGGGGCGTCATGTCGCATTTGGAGAGCCCTTGATGCGCCTAAACAGTGGAAACCCCCCGCAAGTGACCCCATTTTGGAAAATAGACCCCACAAGGAACTTATCTAGATGTGTGATGAGTGCTATGAAGCCCCAAGTGCTTCACAGAAGTTTATAACGTACAGCCGCAAAAACAAAAAAATCATTTTTTTTTACAAAAATTATATTTTCGCCCCCAGTTTTTTATTTTCCCAAGGGTAACAGAAGAAATAGGACAAATTGCACAATAACTCTTGGGGTCCAGAGTACGCTGATACCCCATATGTGTGGGTAAACTACTGTTTGGGCGCATGGCAGAGCTCAGAAGTGAAGGAGCACCGTTTGACTTTTTCAACGCAGAATTGGCTGAAATTGAGATCATGTCACATTTGGAGAGCCCCTGATGTGCCTAAACAGCGGAAACCCCCCAATTCTAACTCCAACCCTAACCCCAACACACCCCTAGCCCTAGTCCCAACCTTAACCACAAACCTAACCCTAACACACCCCTAACCCTACTCCTAATCCTAACTTTAGCGCCAACCCTAACCCTACCTTTAGTCGCAACCCTAACCCTAATGGGAGAATGGAAATAAATACATTTTTTTAATTTTATTACTTTTCCCTAACTAAGGGGGTGATAAAGGGGGGTTTGATTTACTATTTATAGCGGGTTTTTATGATTGGCAGCTGTGATGCTAAAAGACGCTAGTTTTTTGCATCACCACATTTTGAGAGCTATAATTTTTGCATATTTTGGCCCACAGAGTCATGTGAGGTCTTATTTTTTGCGGTACGAGTTGACGTTTTTATTGGTACCATTTTTGAGCATGTGACATTTTTTTATCGCTTTTTATTTCGATTTTTGGGAGGTTAGAATGAACAAAAATCAGCAATTCATGAATTTCTTTTGGGGGAGGCTTTTATACCGTTTCGCGTGTGGTAAAATTGATAAAGCAGCCTCATTCTTCGGGTCAGTACGATTCCAGCGATACCTCATTTATATCATTTTTTTATGTTTTGGTGCTTTTATAGAATAAAAACAATTTTATATAAAAAATTATTATTTTTGCATCGCTTTATTCTGCGAGCTATAACTTTTTATTTTTTCGCTGATGATGCTGTGTGGCGGCTCTTTTTTTGCAGGACAAGATGACGTTTTCAGCGGTACCATGTTTATTTATATCGGTCTTTTTGATCACGTGTTATTCCACTTTTTGTTCGACGGTATGATGATAAAGCATTGATTTTTTGCTTTGTTTTTTTTTTTTTAAGGGGTTCACTAAAGGGGTTAACTAGTGGGACAGTTTTATAGGGGGGGTCGTTACGGACGCGGCAATACCAAATATGTGTACTTTTATTGTTTTGTTTTTTTTATTTACAGGAATAAATGAATTTATTGGGGAATATATATATTTTTTTTTTTAATTTTTTTTTTACACTTTTTATTTTTATTTTTTTAACTTTTATACTTAGTCCCAGGGTGGGACATCACTGTGTAGGGTGAAATCGCTGGTGTGACAGTGTGCACAGCACTCTGTCACACCAGCGATCGCTCTGGCAGTGCTGCAGGCTTCTCAGTGCCTGCTCTCAGCAGGCACTGAGGAAGCCGCCTCCCTGCAGGACCCGGCGGCCATCTTGGATCCGGGTCCTTGGAGGGAGGAGAGTCCCTCGGAACAGCGCGACACATCGCGCTGTTCTGAGGGTCTCTGGGGAGCGTGCAGGGAGCCCTCTCCCTGTGCGATGCTCCCCTGTGCCCCTGGTACACCACGATCATGTTTGATCGCGGTGTGCCAGGGGTTAATGTGCCGGGAGCGGTCCGTGACCGCTCCTGACACACAGTCCCGGGTGTCAGCTGATCGCCCTGGACGTAATATTCCGTCCATGGGAATGAGGTCCAGGGTCACATGGACGGAATATTACGTCCGATGGAATAAAGGGGATATATACTGCTCAAAAAAATAAAGGGTACACTAAAATTCTACATCCTAGAAATCACTGAAAGAAATATTCCAGTTGTAAATCTTTATTCATTACATAGTGGAATGCGTTGAGAACAATAAAACATAAAAATGATCAATGTAAATCAAAATTAATATCGAATGAATGTCTGGATTTGGAATGATACTCAAAATCAAAGTGGAAAATCAAATTACAGTCTGATCCAACTTCAGTGGAAATGCCTCAAGACAAGGAAATGATGCTCTGTGGCGTGTGTGGCCTCCACGTGCCTATATGACCTCCTTACAACGCCTGAGCATGCTCCTAATGAGGCGGTGGATGTTATCCTGAGGGATCTCTTCTCAGATCTGTATTAAAGCATCAGTCAACTGCTGACAGCCTGTGTTGCAACGTGGTGTTGGTGAATGGACTGAGACATGATGTCCCAGATGAGCTCAATTGGATTCAGGTCTAGGAAACAGGTAATGCAGTCCATAGCATCAATGCCTTCATCATGCAGAAACTGCTGACACACTTCAGCCATATGAGGCCTAACATTGTCATGCATCAGAAGGAACCCAGGGCCCACTGCACTTGCATATGGTATCACGTTAAGTCTGAGGATCTCATCCCGGTATCTAATGGCAGTCAGGGTACCCATGGCTAGTAAATGGAGGGCTGTGCGGCCTTCCAAAGAAATGCCTCCCCACATCATAACTGACCCACTGCCAAACCGGTCTTGCTGGAGGATGTAGCAGGCAGCAGAACGGTCTCCACGGCGTCTCCAGACTCTATCAGGTCTGTCACATGTGTTCAGTGTGAACCTGCTCTCATCCGTGAAGAGCACAGGACACCAATGTCAAATCTGTCAATCTTGGCATTCTCTGGCAAATGCCAATCACCCTGCATGGTGTTGGCCTGTAAGTTCAACAACATCTTGTGGATGTCGGTCTCTCATACCACCCTCATGGAGTCCAGTTCTGACAGGATGAGCAGACATATGGATGTTAGTGGCCTGCTGGAGGTCATTTTGCAGGGCTCTGGCACTGCTCCTCCTTGTACAAAGGAGGTGGTAGCGGTCCTGCTGCTGGGTTGTTGCCCTTCTACCGCCCCCTCCACATCTCCTGGTATACTGGTCTGTCTCCTGGTATCTGCTCCGTGCTCTGGACACTCTGCTGACAGACACAAATACCCTTTTTGTCATAGCTTGCTTTGATGTGCCATCCTGGATGAGCTGCACTACCTGAGCAACTTCTGTGGGTTGTAGACACCGCCTCATGCTCTTGTACTGTACCTCTAGGGGTGAGAGCAATGACAAAATGAAAAAGTGACCAAAGCAACAGCCAAAAATGAATAGAACAGAGAAATGGTTTGTGGTCACCCCCTGCAGAACCACTTCTTTATAGGGGTTGTCTTGCTAATTGCCTATCATTTCTACCTGTTGCCTGTTCCATTTGCACAACAGCAGGAGAAATGAATTCACTATCGGTCTTGCTTCATAACTGGAAAGGTTGATTTTACAGAAGTGTGATTGACTTGGAATTATGTTGTGTTGTTTACATGTTCCCTTTATTTTTTTGAGCAGTGTATATAGATATATATTTATAATATATATATATATATATATATATATATACCTATACTATGTTTATACATGTATTCTATTTATTCTATTTTAACTGGTCAGTGTGATTTTACAGTATAGCGCACTGAATTTCCGGCTTTTCTAAAGGACACCGGTGCGTATTTCTCGTAAGTCATACTGATGGTCCATGTCGTGCGCGAGTATTTCTCTCACCCATCAACTTGCATTGGCTATTCTCTGCTGATATACGGTGAAAATTGCAGCATGCTGCGATTTCACTCGCATGTATAAAACGTCCGAGAAAAAATCGGATGATGGGAGCGTCCCCATAGATTAACATTGGTCCGAGTGATATGCGATTTTTTTGCTCGCATAGTACTCGTCCGTATTTCTCGCTAGTGTGACTCCGGCCTAAAAGTAGCACTTCGAAATGCAAAATAATGCGTTAGTAACCCCTCTCTGACATCAGACGCACTATCCCGTCCATGAAACCCATGCCAATCTGACCATGGACGGGATAGTACGTCATAGGCGATCAGCTGCGCTCCCGGGGGGAGCGCAGCTAATCGCCGCCGGGTATCAGCTGATTATCACAGCTGACACCCAGGACTGTGTGTCAGGAGCAGTCACGGACCGCTCCCGGCACCTTAACCCCTGGCACACCGCGATCAAACATGATCGCGGTGTACTAGGGGCACAGGGGAGCATCGCGCAGGGAGGGGGCTCCCTGCACACACCCCTGAGACCCTCAGAACAGTGCGATGTGATCACGCTGTTCTGAGGCCTTCCTCCCTCCAAGGACCCGGATCCAAGATGGCCGCCGGGTCACTGAGAAGCCTGCAGCATTGCCAGAGCGATCGCTGGTGTGACAGAGTGCTGTGCACACTGTCACACCAGCGATCTGACATTTTACAGTGATGTCCCACCCTGGGACAAAGTAATAAAGTGAAAAAAATAAAAATAAACATGTTTTAAAAAAAATTCAAAAATAAATAAAAAAAAAAAAAATATTCCCTAAAAAATCCATTTTTTCCTCTAAATAAAAAAAACCAAAACAATAAAAGTACACATATTTGGTATTGCCACGTCCGTAACGACCCCCCCCTATAAAACTGTCCCACTAGTTAACCCCTTTAGTGAACCCATTAAAAATAAAAAAAAAACAAAGCAAAAAATCAATGCTTTATCATCATACCGCCGAACAAAAAGTGGAATAACACGCGATCAAAAAGACCGATATAAATAAGCATGGTACCGCTGAAAACGTCATCTTGTCCAGCAAAAAACGAGCTGCAACACAGCATCATCAGCGAAAAAATAAAAAAGTTATAACTCGCAGAATAAAGCGATGAAAAAATAATAATTTTTTTATATAAAATTGTTTTAATTCTATAAAAGCACCAAAACATAAAAAAATGATATAAATGAGGTATCGCCGTAATCATACTGACCCGAAGAATAAAACTGCTTTATCAATTTTACCACACGCGGAACGGTTATAAACGCCTCCCCCAAAAGAAATTCATGAATTGCTGATTTTTGTTCATTCTAACCTCCCAAAAATCGAAATAAAAAGCGATAAAAAAATGTCACGTGCTCAAAAATGGTACCAATAAAAACGTCAACTCGTACCGCAAAAAATAAGACCTCACATGACTCTGTAGGCCAAAATATGCAAAAATTATAGCTCTCAAAATGTGGTGATGCAAAAACTATTTTTTGCAATAAAAAGCGTCTTTTAGCGTGACAGCTGCCAATCATAAAAACCCGCTATAAATAGTAAATCAAACCCCCCTTTATCACCCCTTAGTTAGGGAAAATAATAAAATTTAAAAATTGTATTTATTTCCATTTTCCCATTAGGGTTGCGGCTAAAGTTAGGGTTAGGGTTGGCGCTAAAGTTAGGATTAGGATTAGGGTTGGGAATAGGCTTAGGGGTGTGTTAGGGTTAGGTTTGTGGTTAGGGTTCGGACTAGGGTTAGGGGTGTGTTGGGGTTAGGGTTAGAGTTAGAATTGGGGGGTTTCCACTGTTTAGGCACATCAGGGGCTCTCCAACTGTGACATGGCGTCTGATCTCAATTCCAGCCAATTCTGCGTTGAAAAATTCAAACGGTGCTACTTCACTTCTGAGCTCTGCCATGCGCCCAAACAGTAGTTTACCCACACATATGGGGTATCAGCGTACTCTGGACCCCAAGATTTATTGTGCAATTTGTCCTATTTCTTCTGTTACCCTTGGGAAAATAATAAACTGGGGCGAAAATATCATTTTTGTAAAAAAAAAAAATGATTTTTTTGTTTTTACGGCTGTACGTTATAAACTTCTGTGAAGCACTTGGGCTTCATAGCGCTCACCACACATCTAGATAAGTCCCTTGTGGGGTCTATTTTCCAAAATAGGGTCACTTGTGGGGGGTTTCCACTGTTTAGGCGCATCAGGGGCTCTCCAAATGCGACATGATGCCCCCAGACCATTCCATCAAAGTCTGCAATCCAAAATGTCACTACTTCCCTTCCGAGCCCCAACATGTGCCCATACAGTAGTTTTCTCCCACATATTGGGTATCAGCGTACTCAGGACAAATTGGACAACAACTTTTGGGGTCCAATTTCTCCTGTTACCCTTGTGAAAATAAAATATTGGGGTGAAAAAATCATTTTTGAAACAAAAAAAAAAATTTTTTATTTTTACGGCTGTACGTTATAAACTTCTGTGAAGCACTTTGAGGATCAAAGTGCTCACCACACATCTAGATAAGTTCCTTGAGGGGTCTAGTTTCCAAAATGGTGTCATTTGTCGGGGGTTTCCACTGTTTAGGCAGATCAGGAGCTCTCCAAACACGACATGGCATCCAGCCAATTCTGCGTTGAAAAAGTCAAACGGCGCTCCTTCCCTTCCAAACTCTACCATGCACCCAAACAGTGGTTTACCCCCACATATGGGGTATCAGCGTACTCAGGACAAATTGCACAATACCTTTTGGAGTCTTGTTACCCTTGGGAAAATAAAAATTGGGGTGAAAATATCATTTTTGTGGAAAAAATATGATTTTTTAATTTTACGGCTCTACGTTATAAACTTGTGTGGAGCACTTTGGGGTTCAAATTGCTCACCAAAGATCTAGATAAGTTCCTTAGGGGGTCTAGTTTCCCAAATGGGGTCACTTGTGGGGGGTTTCCACTGTTTAGGCACATCAGGGGCTCTCCAAATGCAACATGGCTTCCAATCTCAATTCCAGCCAATTTTGGTTGGAAAAAGTCAAATGGCGCTCCTTCCATTCCGAGCTCTGCCGTGCACCGAAACAGTGGTTCCCCCCCACATATGGGGTATCGGCGTACTCAGGACAAATTGGACAACAACTTTTGTGGTCCAATTTCTCCTGGTACCCATGGGAAAATAAAAAATTAGTGACTAAAATATAATTTTTGTGGGAAAAAAAATAGGATTTTTTATTTTCATGCCGGGCATTATAAATTTGTGTGAAGCACTTGGGGGTTCAAAGTGCTCACCAAAGATCTAGATAAGTTCCTTAGTTCCTTAGGGGGTCTAGTTTCCAAAATGGGGTCACTTGTGGGGGGTTTCCACTGTTTAGGCTCATCTGGGGCACTGCAAACGGAACATGACCCCCATCAACGTCTGCATTCCAAAACGTTACTACTTCCTTTCCAAACCCTGCCGTGCCCCCAAATAGTTTCTCCCCCCCACATATGGGACAACAACTTTTGGGGTCCAATTTCCTTGGGAAAAATCTAAAATTTGGGACTAAAAAATCATTTTTTTTCACACCCAGGCATTATAAACTTTTGTGAAACACTTGGGGGTTCAAAGTGCTCACAACAGATCTAGATAAGTTCCTTAGGGGGTCTAGTTTCCAAAATGGTGTCACTTGTGGGGGTTTCCACTGTTTAGGTGCATCAGGGGCTCTCCAAACGTGACATGGCGTCCAATCTCAATTCCAGCCAATTTTAGTTTGAAAAAGTCAAACGGCGCTCCTTCCCTTACGGCTCTGCCGTGTGCCCAAACAGTGGTTTTCCCCCACATATCGGGTATTGGCGTACTCAGGAGAAATTGTACAACAACTTTATCTGTCCATTTTCTCCTTTTACCCTTGTGAAAATAAAAAAAAAGTTTGTAAAAGATCACCCACTATACGAGCTGTTCTTGAATCAGAAGAGCACATTCAGCAGCCGTCTAATCCTACTAAGGTGCAAGAAGGAGAAATTCAGGAAATCGTTTGTACCTACTGCTATGGGGATGTATAATAATTTCCTAAGGGTGGTAGAAAATAATGACTGATGGCTGGTGTACTAATGTCAATTAACATTATCTTATATATACCTGAACTACACACTTTTATTTATTATGTAATGTTGGTACACCTGTGCAAGATTTGTGTCCTAATATTTTATGTACTGCTGTTTGTATTGCTGCTGTAATACTGTAATTTCCCCCCGGGATCAATAAAGTGTATCGTATCGTATCGTATCGTATTTTTGTGGCTAAAAAGTTAAATATTCATTTTTTCCTTCCACGTTGCTTCAGCTCCTGTGAAGCAACTGAAGGGTTAATAAAATTCTTGAATGTGGTTTTGAGTACCTTGAGGGGTGCAGTTTTTAGAATGGTGTCACTTTTTGGTATTTTCTGCTATATAGACCCCTCAAAGTGACTTCAAATGTGAGGTGGTCCCTAAAAAAAATGGCTTTGTAAATTTTGTTGTAAAAATGAGAAATCGCTGGTCAACTTTTATCCCTTATAATTTCCTAACAAACAAAAATTTTGGTTCCAAAATTGTGCTGATGTAAAATAGACATGTGGGAAATTTTATTTCTTAACTATTTTGTGTGACATATTTCTCTGTTTTAAGGTAATAAAAATTAAAAGTTTGAAAATTGCAAAATTTTCAAAATTTTCGCCATATTTGCGTTTTTTTCAAAAATAAACGCAAGTTATATCAAAGAAATTTTACCACTAACGTGAAGTACAATATGTCTCAAGAAAACAATCTCAGAATCGCGAAGATCTGTTGAAGCGTTCCAGAGTTATAACCTCATAAAGAGACAGTGGTCAGAATTGTAAAAATTGGCACGGTCATTAACGTGCAAACCACCGTTGGGGGTGAAGGGGTTAAGGAGTCAATACTGTCAGTTTAAAATATGATTTCTCCTTCAATATTAATAAAGAGTAATCTAGTTCTAAAATGTTCCTATTGTTGATCTTGTGAATTGCCTCCTGTTATAGGAAATCTCTTGATTGTGGTGAGAGCTATTTACAATGCAAAGATGTTGCCATGGTTCATGCTTTGCATATGATCCTGGTAACTATTTCTAAACACAAAAGATTGTGCAGGGAACGTCCATGAAACTCATTTGGGTGTGGATTCATGTAAATAATCCGGGCTGAAGTTTACCAAATAAGCAGAATGATCAGAGTTTATTTGTCAGGGAACGCATTGTATTCTTTCTTGTATACACAGCCCATACACTTTCCTACAGAGGGTGGTCCTCTGGTATTATCTGATTCAGTGCTCCATCCTGTATGTGAAAGACAAATGAAACCTTATACTGTATAGAAACTGGAGCATGTGGATTTGAATACCAAACAGCACGCATTTCAGTCATTTAGTGGATGGCAACAACAACGCTTTCGGAGTACGTCCTGTGGATTCTGCGGAGACAAAGTCCTCACTAAAATGTATGGACTTACCCAAGATTTCAACCATTGTATTGTAAATGTGAACATCTGCAACATAAACTGAAATGTTGTAGATGTCAAATTAAGAAGCTCTAGAAGATTTACAGTGCTTTGAAAAGGTATTCATATCCTGCAAACTTTTCGATATTTTTTCACGTTACACCCACAAACTTTAAATGTACCGTATTTTTCGGACTATAAGATGCACCCAGGTTTTAGAGGTGGAAAATAGGTAAAAAAATATTTGAAGGAAAAAATGTGGTAAAATATTTAATAACATAAATAATATACTATTATATGTGATGTTATTATATATAATAGTATGTTATTATGTTGGAAGCTATGGGTAGAAGATTGTGCTGCGGGAAAAGTATGGTGTCTGTAAAGTACTATATGAAGATGCTGGAGAGTGAGTATAAGAATGGGGGCATAGGGCTTTTATTTAAAGGGAATCTGTCACCCCATTTTTCGACCATCAGCTGTAGCCACCGCCATCAGGGGCTTATCTACAGCATTCTGTAATGCTGTAGATAAGCCCCCAATGTCACCTGAAAGTGAAGAAAAACGAGTTAGATTATACTCACCCAGGGGTGGTCCGCCGTCCGGTCCGATGGGCGTCGCGGTCCGGTTCGGCACCTCCCATCTTCTAGCGAAGCCGGCCTCTACTCTGCATCCTGTCGCGGCTCCTGCGCAGGCGCACTGATCTGCTTTGGTGAGGGCAGAGCAGAGTACTGCAGTGCGCAGGCGCCGGACCTCTCTGACCTTTCCCGGCACCTGCGTACTGCAGTACTCTGCTCTGCCCTCACCAGGGCAGATCAGTGTGAGTCGCCCGCCAGGGCCGTAGGGTACTCGGCACCGAGCCCGTTCACTTCTATGGGGGATGTCACGGTAGCTGCAGCTCGGTCCGTGGCCCTGGGCGCTCACTGAAAAGGGGGATATTTACAGGGGATTAAAGGTTTGTAGAAATGTACGTGACTCCACCTGTGGGACCTGGTCAGGGTGACCAGCTTCTATGCAGATCCGCTGAAGGGTTGGTGTTGGGCAGCAAGGTGTTAAGCCTTCCACAGGCAAGGCTGGGGTCCTTCAGGGTAAACGGAGTGTAGGGGTGCAGGATGGAGGAGGGGAGTTCAGCAGCGGGAGTAATAAGGTAGACACACACAAAAGTCTCTTTCTGTACCTTTACTGATGGAATGGCAGGCACGTCCCGGGGTGCTGGCAGGGTGAAGGATGCACGTCCAGTTCTTCCCACTGAGTAGGTGTAGGGCCTCCTCTCTCCTGTAATGTGAGTCTCTGACCTGTATGAAACGAGGTCTAACTCTGTCTTCAGCTTTACACCTGGCTGATTTTGTATAGGGCTTTCTATTGGAAGAACACAGTCTCTAATGGCTGTTCCTGCCAGACTCCTGTCTTCCTAACCCAGCCACGTATCAACACCTATGGGCTCCTGCGACTTGTAGTCCCGCAGGGTCTCCGGTATCTCCTGCTAGTCGTGAAGGATCCAGCAAGCTTGGACCCGGCGTCCGGTTAATCAGAGTAGAGGTAAGCTATCAATGCTATTTCCACCTCTGTCACTCTCTTCTTATCCACTCGCCTTTCGTCCTACTCGACCCTCACTTAAGCACAAGCTAGCAGATGGTGGACTGTTTCTTTCCTTTCTTCACCGCTCTCAAAGCGTCGGCACGCTTGCTCACTGAACTGAACTCGGTTGACTCAGTTCTGACTAGGCTGGAGTGGCTACCTTTCCACTTGTACTAGCCTCCACACATTGAACTAAGCTTGGAGCTGCAGATTTCAGGTTCTTTCAACAACTGCTGTTCTCTCTCTCTCTTCTCTCCAAGAGAACTGAACTCAGACTCCTCTCTGAACTGATCTACTCTCCACGTAGACTCAGACTAATCTGCTGTGAGCTCTCTGAGGTGACTACTGACTGCAGCCCTCAGACTAACTAACTTCCTGTGGCTTTACCATCCTTATATACACTACAAAAGGCTCCCTCTGGTGGCTCTAGGGATTGGTGAAGATGTGTGTATGCATATTGGGTCCTCTAGTGGTCATTACCTTCGGTGCATCCCTCTGGGAAATGAGATTCCAAGCGCAGCTGGGCTCTACAAGCACGCCTGCGCAGGAGCCGCGACGGGACGCAGAGAAGAGGCCGGCTTCGCTAGAAGATGGTAGGCGCTGAACCGGACCGCGACGCCCATTGGACCAGACCGGACAGCGGACCGCCCCTGGGTGAGTATAATCTAATTCGCTTTTCTTCACTTTCAAGTGACATCGGTGGCTTATCTACAGCATTAGAGTGCTGTAGATAAGCCCCTGATGGCGGTGGTCACATCTCATAGTCCAAAAATGGGGTGACAGATTTCCTTTAAAGCACCACTCCAGCACTGAAAAATAACACTGGATTGCTGCTTTAAGATCCCAGGGGAGAACTATAATTCCCAGCATGTCCTGCAGATCCTATTGCATGCTGGGAGTTATAGTTCACCACAGGAGTGTCAGAGTGCTTTTTTATGTGTTGTAATTACTAAACTTTTAATTAATTCTTCACACAAAAGAAAATAGAATGCGGCACAGCCCCTGTATACTCCGTGATAACAAGTACTGCACAAACGTGACTACTGAGAGACACCTATCTCAAATAGACTGGGTGCACATCCACAAAAGTCCATAGTTTTGCAGCATACACATGTGAAGAAAAGAGAGTAGATGGCACTCACTGTCATAGAATTCCAATGCTTTATTTGGACATCTTAAAATAGCAGAAGCAGGAGAGTTTTTTTGCTTGATACAAAATCAGGACGACCGCTGTTTCGCGCAAGTCCCCACCGTCAAACATGGTGGTGGCAGTATTACGCTGTCGGGATGCTTTTCTTCAGCATGGACAGGGAATCATGTCAGAGTTAATTTGAAGATGGATGGAGCTAAATACAGGGCAATCCTGGAGAAAAATCTGTCAGACGCTGTAAAAGACTTGAAATTGGAGTGTATGTTCTCTTTCCAGCAGGACGATGAGCCTAAACATACAACCAGAGCTACATTGGAATGGTTTAGAGCAGTGTATCCCAAACCATGTTCTCGCAGCCCCCCAACACATCATGTTTTCAGGATTTCCTTAGTATTGCACAAGTGAGATAACCTGTGACCTGTGGCAGTTTTAGATGACTTAATAATAATTTCATCACCTGTGCAATACTAAAAGAAAATCCTGAAAACATGATCTGTAGGGGCTGTGAGGACTGGAGTTTGGGAAACATTGGTTTAGATCAACACATATTCATATTTTTTAATGGCCCAATCAAAACCTGACCTAAATCTCATTGAGAATCTGTGACAAGCCTTGAAAATTGCGGTTCACAGATGCTCACCATCCAAAGAGCCATTTTGCATAGAAGAATTTTTCAGTCTCTAGATGTGGTGCAAAGCTAGTAGAGACAAACCTCAAAAGACTTTCAGGAGTAGTTGCAGCAAAAGGTTGTCCTATAAAGTACTAACTCAGTGAGGCTGAATACAAATGCACATAACAATTTTCAGATTTATATTTGAAAAACCATTAGAAAACCATGTATAATTTCCTTTACACTTCACAAATATTTGCTACTTTGTGTTGGTACATCACACAAAATCCAAATAAAATACATTTAAGTTTGTGGGTGTAACATGAAAAAATGTGGCATGGCGCTGTATGCTGCAGATTTTTTTTATGCAGCATGTAGATAAAATTTGGTGAAATCTCATCCACAATTCTGCTACTGTGATATAGATTATAATATGCCTATGTAACAAATCTCATCTTGAGCCGTCTGCAATGCAATACTTCTTGCATACAGGTCTAATGCATATTGAAAATCGGTGGTACATTTGGAAAAAAGTTTGACCGATGGATCATGATGCAGATTTCAATATGAGCTTTCACCAAGTTTAGCATGTTAAATTGGTCACATCATGAATAGTGGCTGCAGAGCTGAATAAATTGTAGTTTTTAATTTCTTATTTCCATTGCAGAGAAACTACCTTGTGAAGTTTAGGTTATAATTTAAGAAGCGCCCAACAGAGCAGTATCAGAGATGTGTGTACTTTTTCCCCTGTATTGAAGCTGCCCAATCACAAGCAAGAGGCATTATGCAGGGAAAACTGAAAACGCCCCCAGATACTCCGAAGAACCAGCCTTCTTCTGTGAGACATGTAATGACACAACTCTTCTCTCAGTCCTGATCTCTGCAGCTACTGTGTGGTATACAGCAGATCTGAGTATCATTACACCTATACAGATTTAGACTGCCCATGCTATCTAACCCCTGTCCACCACTAAAAGCTCCCTCAATGAACACAATAGCATCAAAAATGGAACATGAAACAGTAGAAGAAGGTGACCTGATTTGTTGAATCAAAATGGGGAATATATTTTAAAACAGTTTAATTCGTAGAAAATGCAAGAGTAGACTCTTAAATACACCAAATTTATCAAAGTGGTTCATTCTATTTGATAAATGTATCTAACTTTAAGACTGTCCAGTCTTACAGTTTGCATTAACTGTTAGTTGGCTTACTTTGTGCCAAAAATGGGTGCTACAATTTTGGTCCACTTATTGGCACTTTGCGTTGTACATAAAACCACAACTCTTTTCTGACAAGCCACGTTACTTTCTTGAAAGTCAAGTCCCTAGTGAGACAAGTTCTAAAAAATGTCTGAAACACATCAAAATTATGGTGCAAGTCATGAAACACAGTTTTTTGGCACAAAGTACGCCACAATTCTGACATATTTAGCTGGATAAATACTTCCCATTTTCTTTTATGTAATGTGGATGGCCAGGTGTGCATGTTCCACATACTTGGTCCAGTAATGGCACAAGAATGAGAAAACGAGCAAACAAGTGAAGATGGTGTGAAGCTCTCTGCAATGTTCATCTGGTAAAGCATGAGACCTGGCATTCATGTGGCTATTACTTTGTCACTTACCACCTACCTAAACACTCTTACAGATACAGTACACGCCTTAATTGACAGTGGCATTTCTTATCACCAGTGGCTTCTGCTTGCAGAATAGACTGCAACAATTAATCAAGTTTGTATAACATGAAAGGTGATGACTTGATCCTCTAATTTCCCTGCATATCTCAAACTGATTGATCATCTTTGACATGTGCTGGGAAAACAAGTCTGATGTCTTGACAGGTTAGAATTATTTTGGTATCACTCTAGTGACCTACAAAATGTTTTAATGCTAAGGATGAAATGTATAAATGCCATGTTCATATATAATTTGTCTTTTTTGCTTGTATTTTAGAAGTCAGCTTAATTCACTTCTTAAGTCATATAACTGTTATTTCAAGGACAAAAAGAATCTACAAATAACATATCACCAGGTAAGTAAACAATTGTCATTATTAATACAAATTTACATTTTCATACCTGTTTTTGTCGTCATTCTAGATAATTTAATTTGAGTGGTGATAGGAATAATTAGGCATAAACTGTGGCGTAGCATGTGGGCGGAGAGGGTAATCGCTGGGGCAGTTACCCAGGTGCTACATTCTGTGGGGGTGCAAAATTTTGCCTCCTTCTCTGCCCCTACTGCCCACCCGGCTGCTGATATACTAGAACATTAAAGCAGCTACAGGCTGCCCTGACATCTAGGTCAGCGCCACAGGTTCCTATACAAACTATTCAAAATTTACATATTTATACCATTTATGGTTGTAGTTCTATCTAGATAATTAAATCTGATGTGGTGATGGCAATAAATAGGCGTAAGCTATGGCATAGCCTGGAAGGGGTGGGGCATCACAGGGGCAGTTACCCCGCTGCCACATTCTGTGGTGGCATAACATTTTTCTCCCTTCCTTGCCCATACTGCTGCTTCTTCTTGGAGCATCACAGGGGCACAGTGAGTGCTCACCCAGCTGTCAACAAAATACTTGCTTAAAGCATTTGACCTTTAGGTCAGTGCCACATGTTCCTATGTAGAACACAGCAATTTAAATGAATTTGTTTTATAATGAAACCCCCACCCATGCCCATATACCTATCATACATATCCTCCATCCCATAGTCCCATGCCCATATACCCATCATACATATCCTCCATCCCATAGTCCAGTGCCCATATACCCATCATACATATCCTCCATCCCATAGTCCCATGCCCATATACCCATCATACATATCCTCCATCCCATAGTCCAGTGCCCATATACCCATCATACATATCCTCCATCCCATAGTCCAGTGGCCATATACCCATCACACATATCCGCCATCCCATAGTCCCGTGCCCATATACCCATCACACATATCCTCCATCCCATAGTCCCGTGCCCATATACCCATCACACATATCCTCCATCCCATAGTCCCGTGCTCATATACCTATCATACATATCCTCCATCCCATAGTTCAGTGCCATATACCCATCATACACATCCTCCATCCCTTAGTCCCGTGCCCATATACCCATCACATATCCTCCATCCCATAGTCCCGAGCTGGGTGGCGCTGAGCAGGGAGTTCTTGGAGATGTGCTGTTATGTAACCTGGCAGTGCGGCTCTCTGTGCGTCCGCTTATGATGTGATTTTCTACGCCGGTAACAACAGAGCCCGGCAGTAATAGAGGAGGGGGTGATTAATTTCTGTCATGTGCTCTCTGCTCCTTTCTGAGGGGGCAGACAATGGCTTATGTTCCCGGGGATGCTAGATTTCTCTCACCCGGTCAGTGTCTGCTGAGGTGTTGTGGAGTGGGAAAACTGTTGCTCATAGCAACCAATCACAGCTCAGCTTTCATCTTTTAAACAGCTCTGGTGGAATGAAAGATGCTTAGTGATTGGCTGCTATGGGCAACACAGGCAAGTGTAACCTCTGTGGTCAAGAAGATGTGCCCTTGAAATATATATATTAGATACTTATTTTATTGGGTCTAATAGCCAAAGATTGTATACCAACAGAAAGGAGGGTGGTCAAGGCTTGATAAGCATCCAAGCCACCATCATGGATAAAACACGGAGTATCCAGGAATACATCAGAAAAATGGCACCAAACTGTCATGTGTGCATCGCCACGAAGATCGTCGCGGTTGCACATTCTGACTTCTCACAGCTGAGTTGCTGTTTCTTTGTGTTTGGCAGTTAGGGAGTTAATTCTGTCTGTGCTCAGTTCTGGGACTGGGTGCAGTTTCTTCCGGCTGCAATTAATTATTTGTTGATTGGTTTCCTTTAAATCTCTGGTTGTCTGTGTTGGGAGTTGCCAGTGAAATTCTTCATGCAGACCACAGATAGGATTGTATCTGTATAGACTTAAGTTAAAGAGCTCCTTAGTTGTTTTAAGCTCACCTTGCTTAGAGTTTAATATCCCAGATCATTTATGTTCCTTCTGTGTTTGAGTGTGTATGCAAGTCTGTGTTTTCTCCAGTCTGTCTTATATGTCTAATCTGTGTATTTAGCAGAGATCAGCCCATATCCCTTTGGTGGTAATCAGAATCCTTCTTAGGACTGATTACAGGGTTCAGGGACTGATAGGAGACAGGGTTAGGCTGGAGACTTGGACCTCTGAACCATTATCAGTACCTCCAAGGTGAGGGATTAGTTAGGACCCCAGTTTAGGGTCAGGTTAGACCCCCGGTCCTCCTCTTTCCTGTGACAGTGTATCAAGTCCTCAAGATTAACCCTGAGTTCAACGGATATCGTGTCAGGTAAATCTATTCTATATTTACATGCTGATGTTGCTAATCTATATGTTGTATAGAGTGTTGTTCTTTTAAGAATAGTTTACTGACATCGTACACATATCATAAGACCGCGTGACATTTTCACTGGCCCATAAAATTATTCCCAGTTGCCATGGATCCAGTAGCCCAGCTGGCTCTGCAGTTGCAGGGATTATCCATGGAGCTGACGGACATTAAGTCCAAAGTTTTGTCTCCCTCGGAGCAAACCAGATTTGAACCTAAAGTAGCTCTCCCGGACAGGTTCACTGGTGGGCGAGACAAATTTTTTACCTTCAGGGAAGCATGTAAATTGTATTTTCGGCTTCGGCCTCGATCATCAGGGAGTGAAGAGCAGAGAGTGGGAATTGTTATCTCGCTCCTACAAGGGGACCCTCAATCCTGGGCCTTCTCCCTTCCTCCGGGATCCCCGGCTCTACAGTCAGTAGATCGATTTTTTACTGCCCTGGGTTTGGTATATGATGACCCAGATCGGGTCTCTCTTGCTGAGACAAAATTACGTAAGATACAGCAGGGAGATCGTCCGGCGGAGGAATTTGCTTCTGAGTTCCGTAGATGGGCCACAGATACTCAGTGGAATGACCCAGCTCTTAGGAGCCAGTTTTGTCATGGGCTTTCTGACAAATTAAAGGACGTTTTGGCTCAGTATGATTCTCCTCCATCACTGGAGGCTGCTATGGCCCTAGCTATCCGTACTGATAGACGGCTCCGGGAGAGGTGCGAGGTAACTCCGCCCCCTGTTGTTACTCCACCTACTACTAAAGTCCCTTATGTTGAGGTTCCCCTTGTCTGTTCGGAGGAGCCTATGCAGTTGGGAGGGACATCATTTCGTAGGAGGGGATTGGCGGTACGCCGCAGGACTAGAAGGTGTTTCTTCTGCGGGAAAGAGGGACATTTTGTTGGGGGATGTCCATCCCGTGCCTTGTTGAGCAAAAAGTCGCCGGAAAACTGTTAATCCCAGGTTGTGTGGTGGACGACAACCTGGGAGTATGTATTTCGTCCGCTAGTTCTTCTCAGTTCCTTGTACCAGTGGAGGTGGTGGTTGGTACGAGAGTGGAGAGATTTTCTGTTCTTCTTGATAGTGGGTCTGGGGCTAATCTGGTTGACGCTCAGTTTGCTCAGGCTCAAGGTATGCATCTGAGTGTATTGGTCAAACCGATCCCTATATTCTCCATTGACGCCAGGCCTCTCGGCCAAGGTAGCTTTGTTCATGAGGTTCATAACATTGACCTTCGGGTAGGGGCAATACATAGGGAACTATTATCTTGTTATGTGTTGGAGGGTCTACCTACTCCTATTGTGTTGGGGCTTCCTTGGTTGGTTAAACATAACCCTGTGATTAATTGGCAGTCCAGAGATATAAGCCAATGGGGGGAGTTTTGCAAAAGTAACTGCATGAACACAGTCATCAGTGCGGTCGTGCCTAGTACTTTGCCTCCTTTTTTGGAGGACTTTGGGGATGTGTTCTCTGAGGAGGGGTGTCAGGAGTTGCCTCCTCATCGCGTGTATGACTGCTCTATTAATTTACTTCCTGATGCTAAGTTACCTAAAGCTAGGTTATATAACCTTTCTGGTCCTGAGAGGCAGGCTATGAAAGATTATATTTCGGAAAGTCTGGCCAAAGGGCATATTAGACCTTCATCTTCCCCAGTGGCCGCGGGGTTCTTCTTTGTGAAGAAAAAAGATGGAGGCCTACGCCCTTGCTTGGATTTCCGCGAACTTAATCGGATTACTGTTCGAGATCCGTATCCACTCCTCTGATTCCTGATCTCTTCAATCAAATTGTTGGCGCCAAATGGTTCTCTAAATTGGATCTCAGGGGGGCGTATAATCTGATTAGGATAAAAGAGGGGGATGAGTGGAAAACGGCGTTTAACACGCCGGAGGGACATTATGAGAACCTTGTCATGCCTTTTGGTCTGACTACTGCACCAGCAGTATTCCAACATTTTGTTAATGACATTTTTCGTCATCTGGTGGGGCTGTTTGTGGTCGTATATTTGGATGACATTTTAATTTACTCACCAGATCTTGTGTCTCACCAGGAGCATGTGAGACAGGTGTTGCAGATCTTGCGAGACAATAAACTATACGCCAAACTGGAAAAGTGTGTATTCGCCGTACAGGAACTTCAGTTTTTGGGTTTCTTGGTGTCAGCCTCCGGTTTCCGTATGGACCCTGAAAAGGTGAGAGCAGTGCTTGAATGGGATCAGCCAGAGGATCTTAAGGCTCTGCAGCGTTTTCTGGGGTTTGCTAACTACTACCGGAAATTTATTTGTAATTTCTCATCTGTTGTCAAACCTCTCACTGACATGACAAGAAAAGGGACGGATTTTTCTAAATGGTCGGACAAAGCTTGCCAAGCTTTTTCCTCTTTGAAAAAATGTTTTGCTTCGGCACCCGTTCTCATCCAACCAGATGCATCACAGCCGTTCGTTGTGGAGGTGGACGCGTCTGACGTAGGGGTGGGTGCAATATTGTCCCAGGGTCCGTCCCCTGGTAAATGGCATCCGTGCGCTTTCTTTTCTAAAAAATTGTCGTCCGCCGAAAGGAATTATGATATCGGCAATAGGGAACTTTTGGCCATTAAGTTGGCTTTTGAAGAATGGCGTCACTTTTTGGAGGGGGCAGTCCACCCGGTCACCGTCATTACTGATCACAAGAACCTGCTGTATTTGGAATCTGCTAAGCGTCTGAATTCCAGACAAGCTCGATGGTCGTTGTTTTTTACCAGGTTTAATTTTGTTGTCACTTATCGCCCTGGATCTAAGAATGTTAAGGCGGATGCCTTGTCTCGCAGTTTCCCAGGGGCCGGGAAAATGGATGACCCGATTCCTATCCTTCAGGAGGGGGTGGTAGTGTCGGCTGTATGTTCTGAGCTTGAGGAGGAGGTGTTAGAGGCTCAGGGGGACGCCCCTGCAGGACCTCCAGGGAGACTGTTTGTCCCAAATCAGTTGAGACAAAAGGTTATTGAGGCACATCATAATTCTGCTTTAGCAGGACATCCAGGGAGTAAGGCTACTTTAGATCTCCTTTCTCGCCGGTTTTGGTGGCCTAACGTTAATAAAGATGTTTTAACTTTTGTCGCGTCCTGTGGGGTTTGTGCTCGCTCTAAGACCCCTCATACCCGTCCGTCTGGGACCCTCTTACCCTTGAAACTTCCGGAGCGTCCATGGACTCATTTGTCTATGGACTTCATCACGGACCTTCCTCAGTCGTCAGGGAAGACTGTCATACTGGTGGTTGTTGACAGGTTCAGTAAGATGGCACATTTCATTGCTCTTCCTGCCCTCCCTAATGCTAAAACTCTGGCGCAGGTGTTCATTGGGGAGATTGTGAGACTTCATGGGTTGCCTTCTGATATGGTGTCAGATAGGGGGTCTCAGTTTGTGTCCAAGTTTTGGAGGGCATTTTGTTTACGTCGGGGGATGCAATTGTCATTTTCCTCGGCTTTTCATCCGCAGACCAATGGTCAGACAGAGCGTCTGAATCAAAGCCTAGAGACTTATCTTCGGTGTTTTGTCTCAGAGAACCAGGAGGACTGGTCTTCTTTCTTGCCTCTGGCAGAGTTCGCTCTTAACAACAGGCGGAGCGAGTCCACTGGTAAGTCCCCGTTTTTTGGGGCATATGGTTTTCATCCCCAGTTTTGTACATTCAATGGGGGGGCCCTTCTGGGGTTCCTGAGGAGGAGCGTTTCTCGTCGTCACTTGCTTCAGTGTGGAGAGGTGTATTGAATAATCTGAGTGCTATGGGGAACCGTTATAAACGTATGGCTGATAGGAGGAGAGTTTCTGGTCCAGATCTTAATGTGAACGATCTGGTATGGTTGTCTACCAGGAATATAAAACTTAAAGTTCCCTCCTGGAAGCTGGGCCCCAGATTCATCGGGCCGTACAGGATCAGTTCCATAATTAATCCTGTGGCATTTCGTCTGGACCTCCCTCCTACGTTTAAAATTCATAATGTGTTCCACAAGTCATTACTTAAGAGGTACGTGGCACCAGTCATACCATCACCTCTACCTCCTCCTCCAGTGGTGGTCAATGGTAACTTGGAGTTTCAAGTGTCAAAGATCATTGACTCACGTCTGAATCGCCGGTCCCTTCAGTACTTGGTGCATTGGAAGGGGTATGGTCCAGAGGAGAGGACGTGGGTTCCTGCGTCTGACATTAACGCAGATCGTTTGGTGCGGACCTTCCACAGAACTCACCCGGGCAAACCTGGCCCTGAGGGTCCGGAGGCCCCTCGTAGAAGGGGGGGTACTGTCATGTGTGCATCGCCACGAAGATCGTCGCGGTTGCACATTCTGACTTCTCACAGCTGAGTTGCTGTTTCTTTGTGTTTGGCAGTTAGGGAGTTAATTCTGTCTGTGCTCAGTTCTGGGACTGGGTGCAGTTTCTTCCGGCTGCAATTAATTATTTGTTGATTGGTTTCCTTTAAATCTCTGGTTGTCTGTGTTGGGAGTTGCCAGTGAAATTCTTCATGCAGACCACAGATAGGATTGTATCTGTATAGACTTAAGTTAAAGAGCTCCTTAGTTGTTTTAAGCTCACCTTGCTTAGAGTTTAATATCCCAGATCATTTATGTTCCTTCTGTGTTTGAGTGTGTATGCAAGTCTGTGTTTTCTCCAGTCTGTCTTATATGTCTAATCTGTGTATTTAGCAGAGATCAGCCCATATCCCTTTGGTGGTAATCAGAATCCTTCTTAGGACTGATTACAGGGTTCAGGGACTGATAGGAGACAGGGTTAGGCTGGAGACTTGGACCTCTGAACCATTATCAGTACCTCCAAGGTGAGGGATTAGTTAGGACCCCAGTTTAGGGTCAGGTTAGACCCCCGGTCCTCCTCTTTCCTGTGACAGTGTATCAAGTCCTCAAGATTAACCCTGAGTTCAACGGATATCGTGTCAGGTAAATCTATTCTATATTTACATGCTGATGTTGCTAATCTATATGTTGTATAGAGTGTTGTTCTTTTAAGAATAGTTTACTGACATCGTACACATATCATAAGACCGCGTGACACAAACGATGAGATGCTGAGGGAAAGCCTAAGGCAGCAACAACAGATCTGGAAGGAAGAACACGAACATGAAGCGCCATGGCAAGACAAGCCGCAGTATGGGATGTACTATCGACAGATAATGGAGGTGACTGACATTGAGAAATCCTACCAATGGCTGGAGAAAGCTGGACTCCGAAACAGCACAGAGGCACTAATCATAGCGGCACAAGAGAAAGCATTAAGTACCAGATCCATAGAAACAGGGATCTACCACACAAGACAAGACCCAAGGTGCAGACTGTGCAAAGAAACCTCAGAAACAGTCCTACAACACATAGTGGCAGGATGCAAAATGCAAGCAGGAACAGCGTATACTGAACACCACAACCAAGTAGCGAGAATTGTATACAGGAACATCTGCACAGCATATGAGTTATGTCCCCCTAAGTCAGGCAGAAGATCCAGAAAAAGTGGTGGAGAATGAAAGGACTAAAATCCTGTGGGACTTCAAGATCCATACGGATAAGCAGGTGTTGGCTAACCAACCAGACATTGTGATATAATCATATATAATTACTTGCCTAATTACCCGGAACTTCCAAATTAGGTATATCAAAAAGAAGAGAAAAGGAAGTTTTTACTACCATAAAAATACTTTTATTGAAAATTATTTAAAAAAATGTTTTTTTTAAAAATACATATCATATTAAGGGGAACAACTATACAACAGAATATACGTCTTAAACAGCCTTCAATAGGGTATATAGGTATTTTAGGTATTAGAGAACTGTAGTGTAAAAATAAAGCTGTCTAATCTATGGCATTCCACCTATATTACAGTACAGCAGGTATACAACAGTTCACATAACAGGTCTCATATCTATTAACATGCAATTAGTCCAGTATAGCAAAAATAATGCCCTTATCCATAGTTCAAAGCCTCCTATATATATTTTCTATACAAAAGTGCATAGTGCAGCTAGTTGAACAATCTCCCTATTAGGGGTATGTGTACAGGGCAAAAAAGTATGTAAGGCATATGCTTATTAGTATATAGTAGCGCATGTATAACTCTACCTTAGTGCAGGCTGTGGCACCCCTGACGCGCGTCAGGAAGAAGCCACGGGCGAAACGCGCGTCAGGGGTGCCACAGCCTGCACTAAGGTAGAGTTATACATGCGCTACTATATACTAATAAGCATATGCCTTACATACTTTTTTGCCCTGTACACATACCCCTAATAGGGAGATTGTTCAACTAGCTGCACTATGCACTTTTGTATAGAAAATATATATAGGAGGCTTTGAACTATGGATAAGGGCATTATTTTTGCTATACTGGACTAATTGCATGTTAATAGATATGAGACCTGTTATGTGAACTGTTGTATACCTGCTGTACTGTAATATAGGTGGAATGCCATAGATTAGACAGCTTTATTTTTACACTACAGTTCTCTAATACCTAAAATACCTATATACCCTATTGAAGGCTTTTTAAGACGTATATTCTGTTGTATAGTTGTTCCCCTTAATATGATATGTATTTTTTAAAAAAACATTTTTTTAAAATAATTTTCAATAAAAGTATTTTTATGGTAGTAAAAACTTCCTTTTTTCTTCTTTTTGACAGACATTGTGATAGTAGACAAGGACCAGAAGACAGCAATGATAATAGATGTGGCAGTGCCAAGTGACAGCAACATGAGAAAGAAGGAATATGAGAAGCAGGAGAAATACCAGGGCCTCAAAGGAGAAATGGAGAAGATGTGGAAGGTGAAGGCAACAGTGATTCCAGTGGTGATAGGAGCACTTGGAGCAGTGACCCCTAAGTTGGAAGAATGGCTACAACAGATCCCAGGAGCAACATCTGAGCTCTCTGTCCAGAAAAGCGCAATGCTGGGAACAGCTAAGATCCTACGCAGAACCCTCAAACTCCCAGGCCTCTGGTAGAGGACCCAAGAATGAGAAAGGACAACAAGGACCACCCCTATTGGAAGGTGAGAAGGAAGTTTTTTTTTTATTAGATATTTATTATATATATATATATTAGATATTATACGGGGCTTTGCGTGTGGAGTGAGTGTGGCTATGCGGGGTGGGGGTGGCTTGACAAAAACACACACACACACATACATACACTCATTTTTATATATATTGTGAGGCAGTGACCCCTGTTACAGCTAGGGGGCACTGTATGGACTCCTCAGGATACGCATGGAGGCGTAACTGTGATGGTGAGACAGTGACCGGCATCATTGTAAATGGCCAGTATGTGACGCAGAGGAAGTCTGCGCTGTAAGGCCACAATGTTGTTGTGCTGGGACTTGTAGTTCCACGAGTTTTGTTTATTTTGTAAAGGTGTCTTACAGGGTTAGTCGGAGCTGGGCGGGACTGACTAGCTACACACACCTCCCACCTATTGGGGTGGTTTCAACTATATAATGTGACCATGGTTGGGTCACATGGGCTGAGTGTGTAAGGTCCTGGATGGCCTGTGTGTTGGAAGGTCCTGGGAGTAGGATCAGACTCCTGAATAGAGGCCATGGACCTGAAGGCCTGAGTGTTGAGCGGTCCTATGAGGGGAAGGATGTCCTGAATAGCACACAGAGAGGCCATGTGTTTGCAGAGTCTGTAACGGTACTGCGGTGGGGAAGCTACCGAACTTCTGAGGATCTGGAACTGTCGGGTGGCCTGGTGAGCAAGACATTGTCTGGGACAGTGATCCCAGTTAGGCAGTTTCCCCGGGAACCTAGGTCTGACGAGGAGTCAGCGTGAGGAGCAGGAGCACCTGTAAGGTCACTCCAGACAAGGCGGATGTGGGCAGACAAGTATCTGCCAGTGGAACAGACTGTCAGTGCCTATGATTTCCATGGATGTTAATGAACTGTGCTGTCACCCATGGTAACTGGACGGAGTAAGGTCCAGCATATTTGGAGACTGCAACTTAATGTCGTCTGTTGGTGCCTGTTGTGTTCCATGGACATTAATGAACTGTTAGGCGTGCGGTTGCCCACAGTAACTGTACAACGAAGTCCAGCGTGTTTAGGGACTGCGAGTTAAGCCGTGCACTAGGAAGTACTATGGACTATTTGTGAGGTGTAACATGGTGGTTTATGCTGAGTAAAATAAACCGAATAGACTATTTTGTGGATAAAAACGTGCCCGTGTGCCTTCATCCCGTTGCTAAGTGAATGTTCCCCAACACATGCCGTAAGCGCTATCTTACAATATATAGATGTACCCAAAATCTGCTTTTGGCAGACTCTTGAAAATATTTCATATGACGTAAGAAGTATAAAATCCTTGAATCGAGGACTATAAGGCTACAACAATATAAGAACAACTTCTAGCATAAGAAGGAAAAACATTAACCCTTCTATGTCACAAGTCAACCCTCACCTCTGCTAAAAAGGACTATTTCACTACCTCATATCTTCTCTATCTCACAATCCTAAACAGTTATACATTTTAATTGCCTTGTCCATCCCCCATTTTCTCCTCCAAACTTCCGTCATTTAAGCAGAAGATTTACCTCATATATCAAAACAAGATTGAACAAATTAGAGAAAGCTTTAGTGTACAACTCCTCTGTATAACAGGTCAATGCTCTTCCACCATAACCTTCTTCCAGGGCCGGCGTCAGCACCCGGCATACCCGGGCAAGTGCCGGGGCCCTGAGCAGGCGGGGGGGCCCACTCGCCGTCGGGCACCCGGCGCACGTTAGCGGATGAGAGCGGTACCAGCGCCGCCACTGGGCCCCCCCTGCTTGCTCAGGGCCCCGGCAGCAGCCGGCGCAATACTTACCTCTCCCCGTGCCTCCGCTGCCGCAGCTCCGGGCTCCAGGGGGCGCATGCAGGGTGCCAGCGCTTCCTCTCACAGCAGCGCCGCTGAATGACATCATCATTCAGCGGCTGTGGCAGAGAGAGCGCGGACGCCGGACAGGTGAGATGTGAGGTGTGTGTGTGTGTATATATATCAGTGTGTGTGTATGTGACACAGTGCTGCGGTGCTGTCTGTGTGTGGTGCTGTATGTGTGATGGTGGTGGGGGGGAAGGCAGTGATGGTGGTGAGGAGCTGGGGCCCGGAGGCAATGATGATGATAATGGGGAGGCGATGAAGATGATGATGGGGAGGCAATGATGATGATGATGGGGAGGCGATGATGATGGGGAGGCGATGATGATGGGGAGGTGATGATGATGATGATGATGGGGAGGTGATGATGATGGGGAGGCAATGATGATGGGGAGGAGATGACGATGGGAGGCGATGATGATGGGGAAGCGATGATGATGGGGAGGCAATGATGATGATGATGGGGAGGCAATGATGATGATGATGGGGAGTCTTTCCACAACGCCCTTTCCTGAGCCGTAACAGCGCAGAACGCAGCACAGTGCAGAGGAGAGCTCCATATTTTGTATGGAGCATTATATGGGGACCAGTATCTTGTATGGAGCATTATTTGGGGTCCAATATTCTTTATGGAGCATTATATTTGGCCCATAATACTGTATGGAGGATTATGTGGTGCCCATAATATTGTATGGAGGACTGTACTGTCCAGTCTGTACTGTGCGCTGTGAGGATTTGGCAGCTTTTGAGCTATTGTACAATTTACAATAGATATCACTCATGTAATGGAAGAAGAGAAGTGTTTGGCATTGTACTATACCCATATTTCTCTGCAGTATCTGTGCATCATGAATCGTGGTCTGTGTTAAAGGGGCCCACTGAGACTCTTTCGCCCGGGGCCCATAAAAACCTGGAGCCAGCCCTGCCTTCTTCCCCACCAAGAAAAGCTAATTTTTGTCTCCATGTCACACCTCACCTTTTGTGTACTTGACCCTACCCTATCCCACCTCCTCTACAACCTTACCACTATACTTTTCCAAGCCATAACACATCTCTTCAACCTATTATTAACCATTGATGTCACCAGTTCTTCTTTCAAGCATGCAACCACCACACCTATTCCAAAAAAGCCATCCCTTGACTCCCATTATATTCATTAATCGAAACTAGCATCCGAGCATTAAGGATTGCTCGGTTCGAGTAACGAGCAATCAAGCATTTTAGTGCTCCCTCATCTCTATCAATAAGTCTTAAATCTCGTAAAGTCAACTCTATCTCCTTCCAAAATTACTTTAGTTCAGGGCAGAGCCAGAAAATATGGGAAAGCATAGATCTATGGGAGTTGCATCTCCAGCAAAGATTAGATTCTGTAAGGCTAGTTTCACACTAGCGTTCAGGAGGGCTGCGTACTTCCTCCGTCAAGCCCCACCCACTGCCACACCTCTTCTGTTCAGCTCCACCTACGTCTGCATGCATCCTGCGCATCTATCTTTAACATTGGGTACACAGGCCATGAGGATGTATGTGCATGCTTCTACATGTTTCGTTTTGACGCTGCGCCGACCGCAACAAAATGCAACATGATGCGTTCGACGCATCCGCATGGCCTGCGCACCCAATGTTAAAGATAGGTACGCAGGACGCCTGCAGATGTAGGCGGAGCTGAATGGAAGAGGTGAGGCAGTGGGCGGGGCTTGACGAATGAAGCATGCAGCCCTCCACAGCCCTGCCGAACGCTAGTGTGAAACTAGCCTTAAAGGGAATCCGTCAGGTTATTTTTTGCCTATGTAACTCTTATTGTTGTACATTGCTTCTTTGTGTTGCTGTAAGAAAAATGTATGCAGAAAATGTATTGTCGAGTGTCGGCTAGTCAAACGGATATTAATGCCAAATGAATATTCGCTCCTTCCCCTGCCAGTAATCCTGCCCATCCCTCTGCCGGTGTCAGTGTTTGGCCGGAGTCACACTAGCGAAAAATACAGACGAGTGCAATGCGAGAAAAAATCGCAATGCACTAAGACCAATGTTACTCTATGAGGCAGCTCCCAGCAGCCGATTTTTTCTTGGCCGTTTTATACGGGCTGAGAAAATCGCAGCATGCTGCGATTTGCACTATATATCGGCCGAGAATTGCCAATGCAAGTCTATGGGGGCGAGAAAAATACGGATTACACATGGACCAGACGTGTGACTTGCGAGCAATACACACCGGTGTCCTTTAGAAAAGCCGGCAATTCAGTGCGCTATACTGTAAAATCACACTGACAGGTTTAATAAAGAATGGAAAGAATAGATATATACACATAGAATACATATATATATATACATGTCATTGCGACACATATATATATATATTTATAGTTCATACACTTCTACATAGCATAATAGCTGCTAATTCAATTGCCAGCTTCTGTAAAATCATTACAGAACCCAACATGAAATGACACATGGTTTACACACAGTAAACCATTTCATTTTATTTAGTTTGATATATAGTTTTGATTAACAATTATATGAGTGTATGTGTGCAAAATTTCATACATGTAGGTGTTAATTTAATGTGTAATTTCACTGTAAAAAAATGCGTGGGCTCCCGCGGTATTTTCTCCCCCAGACAGGGAAAGCCAGTGACTAAGGACAGAAATTAATAGCCTTGAGAGGGACCATTGTTTTTGGGCCCCCTGGCTACTAACATCTGCCCCCAGCCACCCCAGAAAAGTCACATCTATTATTAGATGCACCTTTTCTGGCACTTAGCCCGTCTATTCCCATTGCATTTAGCGGTGGCTCATGGGTTAATTATGGGTTAATGTTACCTTGCTAGTGAAAGGTGACATTAATCCGGGTCAATAATGGAGAGTTGGTAATTAGACAACTATCCATTATTAATCCTATTGTAGTAAATGGTTAAAAATCCTCACACATTAATTTAAAATTATTTTAATGAAATAAATACACATAGTTTTTGACCACATTTTATTACACTAGTAATCCTGCTGAATCCATTGTTCTCCTGTAATAAAAATAAAATAAAAAAGCAACAACATCCATACCTCTCCGGCGTTCAGTCAGGTCCCACGCTGCAATCCATCTGAAGGGGTTAACTGGTTTACAGCAGGGACCGGTGCTAATGCTACCAGCCCTGCTGTAAACCCCCACAGAATGAATGAGTTCATCTCTGCGCAGCCTCCCCGGCTGACCGGAGATTAACTGATTAGCGTGGGTACCTTAATTGATTTTTCCCACGCTATCGAGTTCACTTCAGGTCAGCCAGGGACTCTGCGCAGCCTCACTGACTACCGCAGAAGTGATCTGACAGCGTGGGAAAAAAATTATTAATTTAATTGATTAAAAAATCATGAAAAACATAAATAGAGAAAGCAATAATACTTCGAACAATACAAATAGGCAAATAGATGGACCATTACTGCTTATTTGTCCGCTTAATACGAAGCTCTTTATCTTATCACAGGATGACAGGAAGCAGATTGTTTTATCTGGACTTATTGAGATATTCTGGGGAGTCCAAAGACCCATTAGATTTCAAATGCAAGACGAAAAATGTGTTTCTTCAGAATGTATCCAGCTGCCTGAAGTTATTGGATCAAGCATAACAAAGAGGTATTTTTCATACGAAGTGACAGCTTAGAACAAGCTGTATTTTCATTGTTTCATTTTTTCATAACTAGCTTGACCCGTGTGAAATTTTCGCACATTGGTCGTCGGGGGCACAGGCAATTTCAAAAAAAGCAAGCTGGTCTAATGTAAATGTATTTCATGAGATGATGAACACAGACAGGTATTTATATATGTAGATTGGTAATACAATAAATTGGTTTGATAAGCAGAGGTCAAAAAATGTCTTCCGGTTGAGGTGCACCTGCAGGTCATTGTTTCTTTCTGCAGGTTTATTAAAATGTATGTTTAAACTGTCTTTAGTGATAAAATCATGAATGTTTGGTTTGTTTGGCTCTTTTCTTGCTGAAGGGGGCAAGTTTACCTTTCAAATGGTATATCATTTGTGTGTGTGGGGCGAAGTAATCAGCAAAAAAGCAGTGCATGCTTATAAATGGGTTTGCATATGTGACTCACCTGCAGTGAAGTGTGCAATCCTCAAAGGTGCCTGAAATAGGCTGGGCAAGCACTTAGGCAAGCTGGAAAGACCCCAAGGCAAATGTTTGGATTTGTTTGTGATGTCTGTAAGCAGCTTTGTGGTAGTGTGCTTTGGGGTAGTGTGCTGCCACCTGCAGGTCATTTGACCTTTCAAATGGTGTATTATTTGTTTGTGTGGGTGGAGTATGAACAGAGCAAGTATGCAATTCAATAGGCAGTGTATGTTTACAAATGTGTTTGCATATGTGACTCACCTGCAGTGAAGTGTGCAATCCTCCAATTTGGCTGAAATAGGCTGGGCAAGCTGTTCAGCAAGCTGGAAAGCACCCAAAGCTAATGTTTGGATTTGTTTCTGATGTCTGTAAGCAGCTTTGTGGTAGTGTGCTTTGGAGTACTGTGGTGCCACCTGCAGGTCATTTTTCCTTACTGCAGGTTTATGAAAATTAATGTTTAAACTGTATTTTGTGATCAAATCGTTGATGCGTGGTTTGTTTAGCGATTTTCTTGCTAAAGGGGGCAAGTTTACCTTTCAAATTGTGTATCATTTGTGTGTGTGGGTGCAGTATGAATGGAGATACAAAGTACTCACCGAAAAACTGTGTTTAGAAATAATAGAATAGATACTTTTTTTTGCTAGTCGAATCTTCAGAGTATATTCTACTTGTGAGGATACTGGATTTCTGATTAATGTAATATCCATTAATATTAAAGGTTTCCAACTGATCATTTATAGGATCTTCTGCAACATGTATCAAATAACTTACACAAGAGCCTACTCCCTAATTTACTTTAATGAGAAACTCCACACATAATGAACTTTCCGTAAAACTTGCCTCGAAAGCTCTCATGTAGAAGTTAGTGAACTAGAGCCAGTTTATTGCTGTCTATGTCCATGTGACTTCCTATCCATAATGGAAAGTATGAGTCTAGTATTAGGATTTGTGATCATTATGAAAATTACAAGATTTTATTCATAATATAGACTATAATATGAAAAACAAATAATAGTAACGAAAATGTTAAAAAAAATGAGCATAAAAACCTGGTTTAAACAATGGGAAATTTACTAATAATGATATATTTCTTTTAATTCAACATAAAAAGTAAAAACAAAGTGAAGGCAGTGGTATAAGTGCCATTGATACAGACCATGACACTTATGTACGAATATGTGATTTAAAGGTAATCTGTTAACAGATTTTTGCTACCTCATATGAGAGCAGCATAATGTAGGAAAAGAGACCCTGATTCCAAAAAGGGTGCATCAGTTGTGACACAATCAGAGTCTTTAGATGTAGCATATAGCAGAGCTCAGAAAGCTAACCCCGCCTACACCACAGCTCTCTGTGTACATTTCTGTGAACAGTGAGCTGCTTATCAAAGAAAGGGTGTAGTCAGTTAAGCAGGCACTTGAGCTGCAGTCCAAGCAGTGATACTTTCCAGGTAATAAAACTTTCATTGTAAGTAAACAACAGTGCATAGCCAAAAAAGAGACACATCACTGAAAAGATGTTTCATCCCCTATCTCCTGCCATCTTCAGATTACATAGCAAAAACCAACTGACAGATTCCCTTTAAGTGCTATTTGCTAAGTTATTTGGTCTAGTTAAAAATAAAACAAATAAATAAACACACTTACATAGTTACCACAAAGATGTATGGAATAGAATATATAAGTTTGTAACTTACATGTTACTGTATTTAATGTCAAATATAGACATTGTTGCCTTTTTTTTAGTGGAATGATGCGCTGGGGTGAATTTGATGACCTTTATCATATTGAAGAAATAGATGAGCCTGTCACGAATTCAGATTTTGAGTCGGACTCAAAAGACGGTAAAATTGCTTCAATAATTAACCCTTTAATGCACTAAAAGATATAATGGAAAGATGTAATGTCATTGTCTACATGGTCTACATAGTGTATATATGTAATATAGTGCTGCGGTAGAACCCTATGCAGTGATGAGTCAGTGACATAGCAAAGTTCAAGGCAAAAACGTCTCTTTAAAGGGAATCTGTCACCCCATTTAAGTCATATCAACTAAAGATATGACTGAATAGTGCGTCCCATAAGCAACCTATCGGTATGTATGATATATCCCGATACCCCCGTTTTGATAGCAAAATACCTTTGTAAAGTTCGGATTTTTTCCTGTAAATCAGGGCGATCCGGTCCGAAGGGCGGCGTTTTCTCTCTTCTCCCCCCCCGCTCCTCGGCATCTCTTGCATATCGCCGTCTGTGAATTGCACAGACGGCGTAGTGTTCCCGCAATTGAGCTTTTCAAAATCCCCCCGCGCATGCGCAGTGTGCTTTGCCCATCAGTGGGCAAAGCATAAAATCATTACAACGCATGCGCAACTCTTTCCTTGCCCCAGAAATGACTGCTTGCCTTGGACGACTTCCGGGGCAAGGAAAGTGAAGGCCAATAGTTGCGCATGCGCTGTAATGATTTTATGCTTTGCCCACTGTTGGGCAAAGCACACTGCGCATGTGCGGGGGGAATTTGAAAAACGCAATCGCGGGAACACTGCACCGTTTGTGCGATTTGCAGACGCCGATACGCAAGAGATGCCGAGGAGCGTGAGGGGGGGGAGAAGAGAGAAAACGCCGCCCTCCGGACCCGACCGTGCTGATTTACAGAAAAAAATTCGAACTTTACAAAGGTATTTTGCTATCAAAATGAGGGTATCAAGATATATCATACATACCGATAGGTTGCTTATGGGACACACTATTCAGTCATATCTTTAGTTGATATGGCAAAAATGGGGTGACAGATTCCCTTTAATGTTCAACTCACAAATCACAGCCCACATTATCCTCCAGATTGCAGCCGGGAAACAGGACAGTCCACCTTCCGATCGCAACTGGGAACAAGAGAGTCCACCTCCAGTTCGCAGCCGGACGCATATTCTCTGGATTACAGTCACTAAACACGCCAGTGCCAGTCCACCTCTGACCTGTTGCCGTGGGTGACTGCTCCGCCATGTTAATGTTCTACTCACAGCTTTACACAGTACACAATATCCTCCAGAATGTAACCGGGAACCATATCCTTCAGTTTACAGTCACTAAAAACGCCAGTCCTCCTCTGACCGGTAGCTGTGGGCGACTGCACCGCCGTATTTAATGTTCTACTCACAGCTTTACACAGCACAGAATATCCTCCGGATCTCAGCTGGGAACCATGTCCTCCAGTTTAGTCACAAAACATGCCAGTCCTCCTCTGATCTGTTGCCGTGGGTGACTGCACCGCTGTGTATGCTGTGGGTGCCAGGCTTTTCAGCTGCCTTGGCTGTTTGGCTCCACTTGCCTGCACTATTTAACACAGGTCGAGCTCTGCAGAGCCTCCTGCTCTGTACTTCTACCAATGCCAGACTGACACTGACTCTGAACCTGACACACCCAAATTCTGCAGGTTAAAAACCTGCGGCCTTCAGCCACATGGAAAGCCCAGGCCGTGAATGAAACGGACTGCAACACTACCATCATGTAGTCCACTTCAAAACACAAAAACCCAGAGCAGGTTTTCCCTACATCTGCCTTGGACAGCCAGCATGTCCAAGACCTATACTCACTTTTGTATGCATTGCAACCACAGCTATGCCTGTGACTTCAATGCCCTCTCATGGCTTCAATATGCCTCTGTGCGCCTCCAGGGGTGAACATGCAGTGACCCTCACATGTAACACCAGTCACTGCCTCACAGTATATATTGCAACAATCAGAGAAAAGAGAAGAATTATCTGGGTATAAAAGCAAAATGAGCAATTTTAAGTACACCGTGCTGTATAATATGCATTGCATATGATTACAATATATTAATCCCTTCATGAGCTTTGACGTAACTATACGTCGTGGTCAGGTAGGGTTCCCGACGTACAGGTATGGCATGACGATCGTGCGCTGCAAAGGAGCTGTTCCCGAGCGATTGCCACCGAGAGCTTGGCTTACGTGATAGTTGAGCCCTGGCTGTGACAGGCAGAAGAAGTGCCTGCACTGCCCCTAGCTGTTTAACCCCATTAATGCTGCAATCAATATAACTTGCAGCATTTGGGAGGCAAGGAGAGGGGGCTCCTTCTCCCATCTGATTGGCACCCCGCGATGCCATTACCAGGACCCGTTTGTTGTCATGGCAACCCAGTTCTGCCAGCGACGGTGGCCTGTTTAGACTATGCCAGGAGCATGGTCTAAGAGGCTTCTGTCAGTGTAATACTGACATGTATAATGCATTGCAGTGCTGGTGCATTGCAATTAATTATACCAGTGATCAGAGTAATGAAAGTTAAAGTAAAGTCCCATAAAGGGACTAAATAAAAAAGTAACAAAAAAGTTTACAAAAATTGTAAAAATCTAAAAATAAATAAATCACAAAATAAAAAAACATGAATAACATATTATTCCAAACAATAAATATATGTAAAATATAAACAAAAAAAGAACACATATTTCAGATCTCCACATCCAGAACGACGCAACCTCTAAAACGGTCACAGTAGTTAACCCCTCCAGGGAACACCGAAAAAAAAAAAAATAAAAAGCGTGTAAAAAAGCTATGCCATTTCATCATACTGACGAACAAAACGTGAAATAAAATGCGATCAAAAAGTCGAATGGAAATAAAAATAATATAGCTGAAAACGTCATCTTGTTCTGCAAAAATAACCTCCATACAGCTTTCAATCAGCAAAAAAAGAATAAAAACTATAACTCTCAGAATGTAGACATAAAAGAAACTATTATTTTTTCTATAAAATGGTTTTATTGTGCAAAACATTAAAATAGTAACATAAATGTGGTATCATTGTAATTATAAAAATCCGAAGAATGAAGCTGTCTTATCAGTTTTACCATATTGTGAATGGCATAAAAAAGCAAAGCAAAAAAAATTCCTGCATTTCTGGATTTTGTTTTTTTTTGCGTCCCCCAAAATCAAAATAGAAAACGATAAAAAAAGTTATGTGCCTGAAAATGGTACCAATAAATATATCAACTCGTTCAGCAAAAAGCAAGCCCTCAAATGACACTGTCAGCAGAAATATAACAAAAATATAGCTCTCAAAATAAGCATTTTTTAGTGTGTGATAGCAGCCAAACATAAAAAAATATAATTCTGGTAATGCTGCAATCGCACCAACGCAAAGAACAAAGTCATCAAATCACTTACACCGCACAAGGAACAGCATAAAAATAAATCCAAACCCATTATTGACCTGCTATTGATTTGTTCATTCTGCCTCCAAAAGATCATAGTATTGCTCAGCTCTCATTTATCCTGCACTCAGACAGAACCCCTAGCGGAAGATTCCTTATAATGAGGCAGATCGGGACTCTCTGGACATCATCTGGTCTGTGATTTGATGGTGTCTCTTTTTTAAGCATGCATTTAACTACGGTTGGCCATAGTTTCCTGAACTACCGAAAAGAAAGACATCACTGAACATAGGCCAAAAGGAGTCCAGAGTATATTTGCTGCCTCATTATAGTGGATGCATCCCATAGGGCAGGGCAGACACTGACAGCTTGGGGCCCCTGTGCAAGAAATATGTCTGGGCTCACCTCCATGCCCAGTACGCTGCTTATGATGAGGGCAATCTGGCAATGGGACTCCTGGAACATCGAGCTCCGAGAAACAAGCCTGATTGCTCTCATTATTATTGCCCTGCAAGCAGAGGCATACATAGAAACACAGGCTCCATAGCAAAACTTCTATTTGGGCCTTCCCACACCTCTTAAAAATATATATATTTCTATTTTTTCACTAAGATGGAGATATATATTCTGTATGTGTGTGTGTAATATATATATACAGTGGGTATGAAAAGTATTCAGACCCCTTTAAATTTTTCACTCTTTGTTTCATTGCAGCCATTTGGTAAATTCAAAAAAGTTCATTTTGTTCTCATTAATGTACACTCTGCACCTTATCTTGACTGAAAAAAAAGAAATGTAGAAATTTTTGCAAAGTTATTAAAAAAGAAAAACTGAAATATTATATGGTCATAAGTGTTAGGGTCTGCGGAACGCACCAAATATATATAGTAGAGAGGTGCGTTCGCAGCCCGGGGTCCACCGTGCAAGCGGAGCCTGCTGCTAGTAGAAATGGCGCGAGAAGCAAACTCTGTTATCCCGCAGAGTTGCCCAAATAAACGCCGTAATGCGCTGTGGCAATAAGTGCGAACTCTGTTAATCCACAGAGACGCTAGAAGAGAGCCGCAGCGCTATATGGCGATGTGTGCGTACTCACTGAAACAACTGAGTCGCAAAGAAAACACGCTAGGGCGCTGTCTAGCGTTGAAAGCGAACCCTGTTACGTCACAGGGCCGCTAAAGAAAAGAACTGTGTCCTGTCAGGCTCTCAGGTACACAGTTAAGTGCTAAGCGTACATAATGTGTGATCGTGTGCTAATGTCCTCGCGGGAGTCACCCGCAATCTATGGCGTCTGAACGCCAGACCCTGAATACGGCAATCAAACTCCTCACCGGTTATGCCGGTAATCTAGGGCATCTAGGACACCGACCCTGACCAGCTAGCACACAAAACTCCTCACCG
This sequence comes from Oophaga sylvatica, assembly GCA_033576555.1. Classification (NCBI taxonomy): domain Eukaryota; kingdom Metazoa; phylum Chordata; class Amphibia; order Anura; family Dendrobatidae; genus Oophaga; species Oophaga sylvatica. Next base: position 280,193,991 of record JARQOD010000001.1, read on the forward strand.
ATTAAGTCGGTATTCTAGTGGCTTATTTCAGCCGGGTCCCTAACCACACACACGCATGACCACACTGGCGCATAGCATAAAATGGTTGATACTAGCGCATGGCGGCCAAGCCATGCTACCCTTTTATAGCAACCGCCACAGGACCTTCCAGGAACAAGGACCAATGAGAACCTGTTCAGAAGACTAGCAGTAACAGGGCCTTCCTGGCGGGCCAATAGAAGCTGCTGCAGTACCTGAGCATGTGACCCCTGATCTCCAATGAGAGATCTCACTCTGGGCACGCTCAGAAGGGAAAATGCAGGACTTTGTCCCAAAGACGTCTGCTCCAGAACTGGCTATAATAGCAGAGCCAGGAAAAGCAGCAGCAAGTCACTGCCCAGTAGTGGAGTGGGCAAGACGCCTGGAACGACGTCTCTGCTGAGGAGAATCCACTGCGGCCGGAGACGAATGGGAGACCGCAGCGGCACTGGTTCGAGACTCCCCCTGTGCAGGAGCGGGAACTCGAACCCTAACATTAAGTATTCAGACCCTTTGCTCAGATACTCATATTTAAGTGACATGCTGTCCATTTCCTTGTGATCCTTCTTGAGATGGTTCTACTCCTTCATTGGAGACCAGCTGTGTTTAATTAAACTGATGGGACTTGATTTGTAAAGGCACACACCTGTCTATTTAAGACCTCACAGCTCACAGTGCATGTCGGACCAAATGAGAATCATGAGGTCAAAGGAACTGGCCAAGGAGTTCAGAGACAGAATTGTGGCAAGGCACACAACTGGTCAAGGTTGCAAAAGAATTTCTGCAGTACGCAAGGTTGCTAAGAGCACAGTGGCCTCCATAATCCTTAAATAGAAGAAGTTTGGCACCACCAGAACTCTTCCTAGATCTGGCCGTCCAGCCAAACTGAGCAATCATGGGAGAAGAGCCTTGGTGAGAGAGGTAAAGAAGAACAACAATATTACTGTGGCTGAGCTACACAGATGAAGTAGGGAGATGGGAGAAAGTTCCACAAAGTCAACTATCACTGCAGCCCTCCACCAGTCGGGCCTTTATGGCAGAGTGGCCGGACGGAAGCCTCTCCTTAGTGTAAGACATATGAAAGCCTGCATAGAGTTTGCTAAAAAACCCATGAAGGACTCCCAGAGTATGGGAAATAAGATTCTCTGGTCTGATGAGACAAAGATAGAACTTTTGGTGATAAATCTAAGCGGTATGTGTGGAGAAAATCAGGCACTGCTCATCACCTGCCCAATACAATCCCAATAGTGAAACATGGTGGTGGCAGCATCATGCTATGGGGTGACCAGAAAAATGCCCAAAAGAAAAAGGCCCACAGGAAAAATGCCCACAGAAAAAACCCCACAGTCATGAATGCCCACACGGAAATTTGCCCACACGGAAATTTGCCCACACAGAAAATTGCACACAGGAAAAATGCCCACAGTTATGATTGCCCATAGGAAAATTGCCCACAAGGAAAAGAAAATTGCACACATGGCCAAAATAACAGTTTATTAAAAATGTATAATAACAATCACTCCATTTAATTAAACATTCATTGCACACCTGCAAGGTTGACATTTTACTGCAAATTAGCCATTCCCATGTGGAAAATTGGCCACATGGGAGATTGCCCACATTCTTCACTCTTGCTTTCTACATCCGAGGGGTGCACCTATAATGAGCCGAGGTGAATCGCTCGCCTCAGGCGGCACCACCTGCTGGAGAGAATAATGCGTCACAGCAGAGAGATACTGGGCCACATGTCTGCCTCAACATGCTGTTCTCTCCCCTGCACCAGGAGTTTCTGGGCACAGGTCAGAGCAGGCCTAGTGAAGGAGTGGTTGAAGCAAGCAGGCATGAGAGGGGGAGGGGCTTGCACTGCATCCAGCTGCTCAGTTCCCCAGGCCCCAGCATCCTGCTGCCATGACAGCTGGAGCGGAAACAGCTGTACAGCGACTGTGTCCCGGATGGCGTCAGGTTGCCAGGCCTGGGACTTGTGGGCGGTCAGCTGCAGCCTGCGTGAAAACCGAGACTGCAGCCTTCCAGCCTGTGCAGAGAGGACCCCGGGAGCGCTGGGAGAAGGTAAGTACGGGCTGAAGAGCCATTTGGCGATAATACCCCTTTAAAAATGTATAGTAACAACAATAACTCTATTTTATTATACAATCATTGCACACCTGCAAAGTAGCCATTTTACTGCAAATTAGCCAATCTCCTTAAATACTTAAGTTTATCTTGAACCGGGGGTAGTCCTCTACAGAGGTGGCAACTGTCTGATACAGCGCCTCATACTTCCTCTTTTTTATCTCAAGGCGACCTGCCTGTGCATTAGCCAGTGTTAATTTGTGGCAAGCCAGGTCCCTCTGCAATCCATCATAAAGAAACCACAAGCTGGGATGACTGCAGTGGAACAAGGAGTTAAGTGCATTGTGAAATCCCTCACAACAGTTTGTCGTTTTTGGTGACTGTTCCAGGGCTGCTTCATAATGATTCCATATTCGTATAGGAAATTGTGGATCTCTACCAGCTGCACCCTCAATATATGTAGAAAAAAAGTATGTGAGAACTTCATTATAGCAGTCTTCATCTGGGAATGTGGCAGCAAGCTGATCAAAAACACACCTCACATCCATGGGCGTACCCAGGATCAAAACTAAGGGGGGCAAGCCAATGTCACATCTTATACAGGTTACATCATATACACTGTACATTATCCTGCATATTAGGTATGGAGCATTAGAACTGTTGTATATTGTATAATACAGCAGTGTATGCGACACTACGCTGTATATACCATATATTATACATGGCAGTCGCGCTCATGTCAGGAGCGGTACCAGCAAGTCCGAGGATTGCAGTGCGATCCTCGCATGAGTTATATGGCCGTCTGTCTATGCCCTTGTTATAATAATACTGAAATATTAATCTATTATTAAAGTATTAAGGAGCTCACAAGTAAAAAAAAGCCCCCTACCTCCCCTGTCCCCCACCCACACCCCAACAGCCTATCGTCTCACATGCACCCCTTAGTGTTCTGTCCCACTGACCCCACAATACCCCATCCTCTCACAGTAAACCCCCAGTGCCCTAGCCCCACAATACCCCCATCCTCTTACATTCAACCCCAGTGACCTGTCCACCCTCCCTCGCAATACCCCATCCTCTCACATCAACCCCTGTGCACCAGCCCCCACAATATCCCCATCCTCTCACATTCACCAACCAGTGCCCTGTATCCCCTCCCCCACAAAACCCCATCCTCTCACATTCACTCTCTGTGCCCTGTTGCCCCTCCCCACTTCAGCCCCCACAATACCCCCCATCCTCTCACATTAACCCCCCCAGTGCCCTAGCCCCCACAATACCCCATCCTCTCACATTAACCCCCCCAGTGCCCTAGCCCCACAATACCCCATACTCTTACATTCACCCCAGTGCCCTGTACCCCTCCCCCACAATACCCCCATCCTCTCACATTAACCCCCCCAGTGCCCTAGCCCCACAATACCCACCATCCTCTCACATTAACCCCCCCAGTGCCCTAGCCCCCACAATACCCCATCCTCTCACATTAACCCCCCCAGTGCCCTAGCCCCACAATACCCCATACTCTTACATTCACCCCAGTGCCCTGTACCCCTCCCCCACTGTACCCCCATCCTCTCACATTCCCCCACAGTGACCATGACATGCCTGAGCAGAATGAATTTAATAAATTCCATCCCCTCTTACCATGAAGCTTGCAGGCAGTGACTGAGGCAGGAGCAGGAAGTGTCCAGTGTCTGCACACAGAGGGCACTAGGACCCAGTGTGTCTGAGACGACCAGAGCCTGCAGGGCAGAAAGTGAAACTACAGCTGCTGCAGCCAGGAAGAAGCTCCTCTGGTGAGACAGCAGCTCCTGCACTGCACACACAGACAGGCTCTGCAACCTGTGGCAGAGGGAGCCGGCATTGTGCTGCTCTCTCTGCTCTCTTTCATTGTGTGCCCCTGCTTCTAGGGAGGGGCAGCTGCCCCCCCCCTGCCCCACGGTGGGTACGCCCATGCTCACATCTTCTATTGGCACAAAGGCCAGTGCAGCAAGAGACTTCAGTGGAATTTTTGTGTCGATAATACTTTCATATTCTGTCTTCAAACCAACATTTTTTATTTTTCTAATGAGGCTCTGACACAGATGGAAATAACAACCTTTGACCTCAGCATGTGGAAAGGCAACCCTGACTGCAGTTATACAAGCCTTCTCAAAATCAACTAAAACCTTTTGAGGTGCCAGATTTGGAATCAACAGCTTCATTATTTCAAACATTCTCTTAGGGTTAGTGTTGAGCGATATTGCTCGATATCTAAAAATATCGTATCGAAATTGTATCGCCGATAGCACTAGATATTGTCGATATCCGATTTCGATAGCGGAAGTCCCATGTAAGTCTATGGGAACAAAATATCGAAATTAAAAAAAAACATTCTTGCCTTGTTGGTTAATTGTACATGAAGGAAAACAACAAAGACTAATGTAGAATGTATTGGGGGAGGTTGAGGAGACAATAAAGGCATACATGTTTAACCCAATGCATTGGAATAGCATTAATATATATTTTTTTGGAAATACGTTTGGATTGACTAACAAATTGACAATGTTGTTAACCTTTTTTCTATTTTGGCAAATATGTATGTTTCACAACTTCCATGCTCTTCACCTTTTTAACTTTTGCCAGTGCCACACTTTCTCCTTCATAATCTTCAGCAGCAGCATCATCTTTCTCATCAAATTATTCTTCATCTTCACCTTCTTAATCTTCTTCTTAAACTTCTTGCTATTCATGTTTTTGTTTACATTACTCATATTGTTATTATTAAACTAATTAATCTTCTTCATATTCAAATTCTTCATCTTCTTCCTCTTCATCTTCTTCATCATATTCTTATTTGTGACAGAGATTCCTGTACTTGTAATCTGTAAAAGTATGAATTGTTCATCCTTCCGTTCTTGCTGTCACAAAAGATTTAAATTACAACAGTATTTGTCCGTGTTCAGTTTAGCCTGCAGCAGCAGGCATTTTCCAGGGGCACCACGAGGAGGAACGGACTCACCCCCATACACTGCTTAGTCTTCTTCTGCTTAGAATTTAGAGCATATATTTTGCTCTTCATTTTGGTCTTATACTTCATGTTCTTCTGTTTTTTGATCTTTTGCTTATTGTTCTTCTGTCTCTTGTTCTGTATCTTGTAGTTTGTCTTAACCTTCTTTGTCCTGTTGGTGATCTTCTTCTGGGTAATCTTTTATTTTTTCTTTGTGATGGTGTTCAGGCTGGTTGGCTTCATGCTCGTCGTCCTTGTTGTCGTCATCTTCTTCTGGGTGGTCTTTAATGTCGTCTAATTTCCGAGAAACAGCTGACGTTACTGGAACCCTGACGGGTATCAGATGGAGCAAGAGACAATGGAAGTAACGAGGACCAGCTGACTGTGCTGGACCCCGGACGGGTAGCAGAAGGAAAAGAGGCAATGTCACAACCGAGTACCAGCTGACGTTACTGTGACACGGTTACTAAGCAGGAGGTACCTGTGCTCCAAAGCACTACCAAGGACCAGCAGACATTGCTGGAACTCGGATACGGAGATGGAGGCACCTAGGCCAAAGGCACTGGGGAGAACCACTTGACGGTACTGGACCCCGGACGGGTAGCAGAAGGAAAAGAGGCAATGTCACAACCGAGTACCAGCTGACGTTACTGTGACACGGTTACTAAGCAGGAGGTACCTGTGCTCCAAAGCACTACCAAGGACCAGCAGACGTTGCTGGAACTCGGATACGGAGATGGAGGCACCTAGGCCAAAGGCACTGGGGAGAACCACTTGACGGTACTGGACCCCGGACGGGTAGCAGAAGGAAAAGAGGCAATGTCACAACCAAGTACCAGCTGACGTTACTGTGACACGGTTACTAAGCAGGAGGTACCTGTGCTCCAAAGCACTACCAAGGACCAGCAGACGTTGCTGGAACTCGGATAGGAGATGGAGGCACCTAGGCCAAAGGCACTGGGGAGAACCACTTGACGGTACTGGACCCCGGACGGGTAGCAGAAGGAAAAGAGGCAATGTCACAACCGAGTACCAGCTGACGTTACTGTGACACGGTTACTAAGCAGGAGGTACCTGTGCTCCAAAGCACTACCAAGGACCAGCAGACGTTGCTGGAACTCGGATACGGAGATGGAGGCACCTAGGCCAAAGGCACTGGGGAGAACCACTTGACGGTACTGGACCCCGGACGGGTAGAAGAACGCACCCATGAAAATGTAAGTTGACAGGACGCAAGCTGTCCGCAGTTACCGAATCACACAGTCCTACAGTGGGTGCTTATCCTATTGTCACAATGGAAACCGCCTTTATTTACATATCCCACAGCACACATAGGAATCACCTAAACTGCAGGCACCATAGAGTCGGCTAACCCGAATGCAACACGACAGCACAACTTATTGGAGGATAATTGACGTTCACACTGCCAGGAAACAGCTGTCGTGCTGTAACCAGGCTGGCCAGGAGTCAGTACCCCTGCCAATTACTTACGAGCAACAAATGGCGGTGTTGTAGCCCAGGGAGTACAGTTCAGGTGGTAGAAAGATGAACATAACAGGAGACATGGAAAACGTTGCCAAACAGTTATTTAATCTGAAAACGGACAGGCAAATTCAGGTGAGATCCATGCCTTGTTCATTTTCAGAAAAGTAAGCCGGTCTACATTCTCTGAGGATAGTCGCATGCGACGGTCTGTTACTACACCACCTGCAGCACTAAAGACACGCTCAGATAATACACTGGCAGCAGGGCAAGCCAGCACCTCCAATGCATACTGGCTAAGCTCTGGCCATGTATCCAACTTAGAGACCCAAAATTTGAAAGGGGAAGAGGCATCTGGGAGTACACTTAGAGGGAAAGCCAAGTAGTCTGTCACCATCTTACGGAAACGTTTCTTCCTGGTGACTGGAGCCGTCTCGGATGGTGTAGACCTTGCTGGCGCTGTCACAAAACTTTGCCACATTTGTAACATACAGTTCTTGCCCTGTGCAGAGGCGCTGCTTCTGCTCCCTCTTGTTGTAGAGGTGTCTACACTGCCTCGACGCACAGAGCTGCTTTGTAAAGCAGCAGCAGTAGCAGCAGCAGCTCTCTCGGCTGGAATGTACAACAGTATGGATTGCACCAGTGTGTCTTGGTACTCCTGCATTTTACGGTCCCGGTTCACCGGTGTGATGAGGGTTTGTAAGTTGTCCCGGTAGCGAGGGTCTAGGAGGGTGTACACCCAATAATCTGACGTGCTGAGAATGTGGGCGATGCGGCGGTCGTTTCTCAGGCACTGAAGCATGAAATCAACCATGTGCTGCAGACTCCCAACTGGCCAACAAAGGCTGTCCTCTGGAAGAGGCGTTATCTCTGTCTCCTCTGCATCACCCCACCCTCACTCTACATACTGAGTAGAGCGTTGTGTACCTCCCTCTGTAGGGATTTCTTCCTCCTCCATTGACTCCTCCTCCTCCTCATCCTCCTCACAAAGTGAGCCCTGCCCAGCCCTTTGTGAGGAACGACGTTGCGCTGACTGTCCTGAAGGTAATTGAATTTGTGACTCCTCATCCTCCACCTCTTTCAAACCTCTTCCTTTAGTGCTTTCAGTGATTTCTGAAGCAGGCAGATAAGGGGTACAGTCATGCTGACTAGTGCATCATCTGCACTCGCCATCCGCGTTGAGACATCAAACGCACGCAAAACGTCGCAGATGTCGTTCATAGGGCCCACTCAGTAGTGGTGAAGTGTGAACGGCGCAAATTGCGAGTTGATTGCGCCTGTTGCAGCTGATACTCCATTACTGCTGGCTGCTGCTCACACAACCGCTCCAACATATGTAACGTGGAATTCCACCTGGTGGGTACGTCACATATGATGCGATGTTCAGGAAGGCGAAATCTGACTTGCAGAGCTGCAATGCGCGATCTGGCCATGCTGGAACGTCGCAAGTGAGCGCACTCTAGGCGGACCTTGTGCAGCAGTGCATCAAGATCCGGATAGTCCCTCAAAAAACTCTGCACGACCAAGTTGAGCACATGTGCCAGACATGGTATGTGAGTGAGGTTGCCAAGGCCCAGAGCTGCCACCAGATTTCGGCCATTGTCACACACTACCAAGCCTGGCTGGAGATTAGCTGACAAAAACCACACATCGCTCTCCTGCTTGATGGCATCCCAGAGCTCCTGCGCTGTGTGGCTTCGATTCCCCATGGGAATTAATTTCAGTACGGCCTGTTGACGTTTGGCCACGGCTGTGCTCATATCGGTCGCAACAGGTAAGCGTTCACGGGTCCATGTGGAGGTATACCGTGACGGCTCGTGCAGCGATGATTCTGAGGAACTGGAGTAGGAGGAGGAATCAATGTGCACAGACTGGATTCCTGCAATCCTTGGAGTTGGCAGAACACGTACAGAGTGGGAGTGTGACGATGACTGTGAACTTGCTGCAGTGGGTGGAATAACAGTTTCTCTATGGACAACAGTGACCGAGGTTCTTCCATGGAGATCCTGTGAGGAAGCCGAAACAGGTGTGTGAGAGCTGGAGGTAGAGGCTCGAACATGACCTAAAGATGTAGGTGCTGCTGTAGGTTGGCCTACATCTCCAGTGTGTCTTTGGAACTCAGCTACGTGCTTTGTCCGTACATGTGTCCACATATTTGTGGTATTCAGGTTCCTGATATTTTTACCTCTTTTAACTTTTTGCTTACACAGCTTGCATTGAACATAGCAAATATCATGTACAAGTCTGTCAAAAAAGGACCACGCAGTGCAAGTCATGGGAGCGCCAATTTTGACAGTTCTAAGAGAACTGCTCCCAACAGGTGCCAAACTGGAGGCTACAGGCAAGCGAGTCTGCAGCCTACCTCTCCCTCCTCTTTGTACCGTTGGGACAATCTCTTCCTCAGAGCTGCTCCCACCACCTTCCTGTTGCTCACGCCATGTTGGGTCTCGGACTTCATCATCTCCACTACCCTCTTCCAACACCTGCTGCTGTTGGATGGTCTGGGCAGCACCATGCTCCACAAAACCTGCCACCTGAGTCTCATCATCATCATAAGATGCGTTCTACGGTGTGCTGTCCATCGGCACTGGCTCACCCGCCTCTTCAGATTGAGAGAGACACAGCTGTTGCGCATCACTGCATACTCCCTCTTCTTCAAATTGCAGAATGCTGCTTGCCTGTGCCCATGTTTGCGAGCCAACAGATTCTGAGAACAGAAGCAGAGACTCAGCTGGCTCCTGTACAGAACTCTCTGACTGCCTTGGCAATTTGACAGGCGGTGAACAGACAGATGGTTGCTCAACAGTGTTGTGTTCCTGAGAGGAGGTGGAAGGAATTGAAGTCGATGCATTGGCTGCCATCCAACCAACAACGGCTTCAATTTGTTCTTCCCGCAGCAGGGGGGCACGCCGAGCTCCTACCAAAGTGCGCATAAAGGAACGCTCACGGGGATAAATGGTGGATGCTGTGTCACTGAGGGCGGCAGCAGACACAGAATCCCCACGTCCTCTCCCTGCTGAAACTCCACGGCCACGACCACGTGCCTTACTCACTGACTTCTTCATCTTGGTAGATTGATAAAGAAAGTCAGAAAAGTTATAAGGCCTAAGTGTGGTTATTACGCAGAGACTGAAGTGAACACTGAAACACAACTGTTCACAATCTGTGAAAGGCTACTCCTTTGTCTACTTCTATAGTGTTTGCAACCAATGTATTGGATACGGATGGAAGCGCGTCACACTAATAGTTAAATTGCATGGAGCTGCAAGAATTACACTGAAGGAAAAAAAAAATAGTCTGTGAGTGACAGGTGCAGATGCCTACAGACAGCGTTGCATGCAGAGCAAACTGCAGCGTCACCTGCACTCACACACCACTTGCAGAGCTGTTAAAACAACACTGCAGGCAAAAGGAAGCTTTACACAGCGGTTGGTGCTAGCCTGCCTACAGCACAGTACACTAAATCACAATCTCTAACTGTCCCTCAGAGTCAGCACAGTAGCGTTCTGTCCCTTACTGAATTCACAGCACAGTGACGCTAAAATGGCGGCGGCGCCTTTTATAGTGCATTCTGACATCATTTCAGCATCCAATCACAGCCATGCCATTAGTTAACATGACCGCAGCAGTACAGGATGTGCCCACACTTCTTAGGATTCCTCATTGGCTGACTAAAATCACATTGCCTCGCAAAGAATTATGGGAACTTCCGATTACGGTATTCGATAAGACGAAAATATCGAAACGAATTATCGAAAGGCCGATAGAGCTAATATCGGCCGATAGCCGATATTTGCATTATCGTATCGCTCAACACTACTTAGGGTATGTTTCCACGGTCCGGAAACAGTCAGGAATTGCTGCATGTTTGACGCTGTGCGCTGGCGCAGCATCAAACACGCAGCGTCCAGATGTTACAGCATAGTGGATGGGATTTCAAGAAATCCCATCTCCACTATTGTTATGATTTGGTAGCTGAGGAGAGCAGGCAAAAACAGCAATACACCAGAGAGGTTGGAATCTACTGGATTGCAGTACCCTGACTAACCACCACAACTAAAGGCAGCCGTGGATCGTTCCTAAGTTGGTCCTAGACGCCTCGTCACAGCCTGAGAGGTTAACTACACCTAAAGATAAAAAGAGGAAAGCTATCTGCCCCGGAGCAGATCCCCAAAGAACATAGGAAGCCCCCAAACATGTAATGGCGGTTAGACAAGAGCAAATACAGACACAGACAGAAAATAGTATGAGCAAACGTTGGGGCCCAATCTTCCTAGAAAGAAAAGGATAGGAAGGACACTTACTGCAATCCAAAAAACCATAAAAAATACCAACTCTACTAATTGCAAAATCACCTGAGATCACACGACCTCTACCACCTAAATTAGTTCTCTGGTGTAACAAAACTAAGCAGCAGCCACTGAAAAAACTGGAAAAGGCAAATGAACAAATAACAGTGGCTCAGAAAAACTGAGAGGAGCACAAGCACCCGGAGGGGACCTGGCTGACCTCCACAGAAGTGCAGAGAAAATGCAAAAAGCAAGCACAAAAATAAAAGCAGAAAATATCTTATCTGATAGCAGAAGATGCAGGCAAGACTCAGCAAGCTTCAAAGTGAACCAGGAACCACAGTTGAGACAAGAACAATTGATCACCGGCAAGCATGATGGGAGGGAACCTCCCTTATATAAGACCAGCCTGTAACTCCTGATTGCCAATCTTCACAATCTTCATTGAATGGTTCAGTACTGTTTGTAACCACCAGAGGGAGCTTCTGCTCAGAATTCATTTCTAACACATTCACAACACACTATGCTTAAAAACACGCAGGCGGAAGACCTGCGTTTACGGACATGCGGCGCGTTCTTTTTAGACCGCAGCATGTCCTATTCTCTTGCGGCGACGCTGCGTCGCCGCAAGGGAAATAACACAGGGCTATGTAGCCCTGCGGTCATTCCGCATGTGTTCCGGATGTGTTCCATGAACACATCCGGATTAACCGCGCGTTCAGTAGGGGGCGGGGCTTTGGGCGGAGCGGACTTTCCTCTCCGTCCATAGCGCTGTGTTTCCGGACCGTGGAAACACAGCCTTATACGTTCTCATATCCTTTGTAGTAAAATGTACAAACATGGTGGATATGAGTTACCCACCTTGGCATGCCAAGTGTACAGTTGGTAAAACATATTGGGCACTTTATCAAAAGTGCCATCTCCATAGATGGTATCTTTGTTCAGTTCCAGCATAAGATCTCTATCGCCTAAAACCAGAATTCCATTTCTATCGTCCTTTCCGGAATCATGAAGGAGCAGTTGACTGTACTTTTCCGGAATATCAAACTTGATAGTTTTGGGGTTAGGCAAATTACCATCTGTTCTATGATGGAGAAGGCTTCTCGCAAGAGATGATTGTCTTGGCATATGAGCCAAGACATCATTACGCAACCCAGACACCTTTCCCATCACATTGCGAGGAGTAGCATTTACAGCTCTCATGTCTTCTCTCATTTTGCTTCTGGCAACATTTGCTACCGCTTTTTGAGGGCAGGAGTCATGACAATGTTCTGTTGGTTCTTGAACTACGTTGCCATCTTTTGTTTTGATAATTGAATGGCATTTTATAGAGCGATGCAGCCTACATCTCCAAGTCACCACTGCATTGATAGTGCGAAATGCCAGATATTCAAACCCCAAGTAATTCAGAACTTTGTTGTTTCTCTGGCTACTTGAAAACTCAATTGTTTGCACTACAAGAAGAAATAGAATAGTTTAGATAAACTAAAAATATACTTTTAGGGTGAAAACACACGGGTGTTTTGAAAATCGCATAATCTTTGAAAATGTATTATTTATTTTTTTATTTGCAAAGCAAAACACACATGCATATTTTGCATTGTGAATAAAAAGAGATAGGAAAAAAATGTAGGGATGAGTGATCTGATCATGTGAACATCGGCAATTTTACGGATTGTCACATCATGGTTATCAGCAGCTCCAATTCCGATGAAGGTGATCCGAACCAGAGCTGACTGTAGGTCCCGTCGCAGGGAGGCTTAGCTTACCTGATCCGGCTACCTCTGGTCTTCCCCGAGTCTTCCTGCTGCAGGACCTGTGATGACGCATGTGATCACATGCGTCACATGATCGCGTACGCCATGAAAGGTCTGCAGTAACATGGAAGGGGCAATCTCTGGACTCCCCGTCCACGTTACTGCAGTTCTTCCTGCACTTTTTCTTTGCGCAATTCGCATGTGTGTTTTGTACATACTTTTTTTATACTCACCCATTGATTTCAATAGGAAAATCAGTCCGCAATTTATGCGGACCGTGAAAAAGAACGGACATGTCATCAGTGCTAGCTACCACCACAGATAATACAGTAATATGTCTCTGAGTGCAGATAATATGTTAGATAGTGTTAAGCGGATACCTGGATATCCGTTATCCGCTCCGTATAGGAACCGGATCCAATCGGATTCGGATCCCATAGAAATCTATGGTACAACACTATATGCGGGCGGGGACATCCCTTCACCAGTAACACCGAGAGGACTCCTCGCCTGCCGGTGACATTCCCCCCTATGTCGGCAGTGACATGTGGGACACCCCGCCCACCAGTGACATACCTGGGTCTGATCCTTGCTATGCCACCATGGCAGAGACTCATTGCCCACTGGGGGACATACCTGGGGGAGGACAACTCCCCAGCCAGACCCCTGCTCTCTGTCACTGCTAAAAAAAAGCTCTACTGTCCGGGTTCTCATGAGCCGCGCCAGCCGCGTCCTCCTGTTCCTGGTCACGTTAGTGCAGCGTCATCAAAGTCATGTGAGCCGTGACGGCGGTGTCCTCCGGCATGTGACCAGGAAGAGGAAGACGCGGCCAGCACAGCTCATCGACAACCAGGTGAGTAGTGCTTTTTGCTTTGCGGGTCTCCCCTGCACACCCACAGTCAGCAATGTGACGGGTGTTGTTATGTTAGGTAGCTGAGGAGGACAGGAACAACAGCCGGGCAGCCGAACAACTGAGATGTTGGTAACTAGTGGGTTGCAGATTCTTAAACTAACCACACAAGTGGAGGTAGCAGTGGAGCGTTCCTACTTTGATTCCAGACGCCTCGTCACAGCCTGAGAGATAACTACACCTAAAGGCAGAAAGATGAAAGCTATCTGCCCCGGAGCAGATCCCCAAAGAAAATAGGAAGCCCCCAAACATGTAATGGCGGTTAGACAAGAAGAAAGCACGAACACAGACAGAAAATAGAATGAGCAAACGCTGGGGCCACAAGCTGACTAAATAGGATAGGACAGGAGAGATTACTTTCTGCAACCCAGAAAACCCTACAAAAATCCAACAATTCTGATTACAAAAATACTGAGATCACACGATCTCGCCACCCACTAAATCAGATATCAGTGTGAACAAAACCAAGCCGCAGCCACTGAAAAAACAGGAAAAAGAAAATGAACAAATAACAGTGGCTTCAGATAAACTGAGAGGAGCACAAGCCCCCTGGAGGGGACCTGGCTGACCTCCACAGAAGTGCAGGGAACAATGCAAAAAGTAAGCACAAAAATAAAAGCAGAAAATATCTTATCTGATAGCAGAAGATGCAGGCAAGACTCAGCAAACTTCCAAATGAGCCAGGAACCACAATTGAGACAAGAACAATTGATCACCGGCAACCATCATGGGAGGGAACCTCCCTTATATCAGACCAGTCAGTAAACCCAGATTGCCATTCCTCACTGAAAGGTTCAGTACTGTCTGTAACCACCAGAGGGAGCCTCTGCTCAGAAACCATCTCTAGCACATTCATAACAGTACCCCCCCTTGAGGAGGGGTCACCGAACCCTCACTTGTGCAACCAGGCCGATTAGGATGAGCTCGGTGAAGGCACGGATCAGTCTCCTAGCATGGATGTCCTAAGCAAACACCCAAGAATTGTCCTCCTGACCATAACCTCTCCACTTAACCAAATACTGGAGTTTCCGTCTAGAAAAACAAGAATCCAATATTTTCTCAACCACATACTCCAGATTGCCCTCAACCAAAACAGGGTCAGGAGGCGCAGCCATAGGAACCACTGGCTCGACAAACCTCTTCAATAAGGACTTGTGGAATACATTATGGATCTTAAATGTCCCTGGAAGAAGCAAACGGAAGGAAACAGGATTAAGAATCTCCATGATCTTATAAGGTCCAATGAACCTAGGCTTAAACTTTGGAGATGCAACCCTCATAGGGATATTTCTTGAGGACAACCAAACCAAGTCCCCCACTTTAAACCGAGGACCATCAGTCCTATGCCGGTTGGCAAAAAGCTGGGCCTTCTCCTGAGAGAGAGACAACCTCTCCACTACCTGGTCCCAAATCTGCTGCATTCGCTCCACAACAGAGTCAACACCTGGACAGACAGAAGCCTCCGCCTGTCCCGAAGAAAATCGAGGGTGAAACCCAAAATTGCAGAAAAATGGAGACATCAAGGTGGCAGAGCTAGCCCTATTATTAAGAGCAAACTCAGCCAAAGGCAAAAAAGAGACCCAGTCATCCTGATCAGCAGACACAAAACATCTCAAATACGTCTCCAAGGTTTGGTTTGTTCTCTCGGTTTGTCCATTGGTCTGAGGATGAAAAGAAGAGGAGAAAGATAATTGAACACCAAGTTTAGAACAAAATGTCCTCCAAAATCTGGAAACAAACTGGACTCCTCTGTCAGACACAATGTTCTCCGGAATGCCATGTAACCGAACCACGTGCTGAAGGAACAAAGGCAAAAATTCGGAGGAGGAAGGTAAGTTAGGTAATGGCACAAGATGTATCATCTTGGAAAACCTATCACAGATTACCCAGATAACGGTCATTCTCTGAGAAACAGGGAGGTCGGAAATAAAATCCATAGAGATATGGGTCCATGGCCTCTTGGGCACAGGTAATGGCATTAACAAACCACTAGAGCGAGAGCAAGGCTTGGAGCGAGAGCAAGTCCCACAGGACTGCACAAATTCCCTGACGTCACGAGACAAAGTAGGCCACCAAAAGGACCGACTCACCAAGTCTCTGGTACCAAAAATCCCGGGTTGACCAGCCAACGCGGAACAATGAATCTCAGACATCACACTCTTCTTCCACTGGTCTGGGACAAACAATTTCCCAATAGGGCAGCGCTCAGGTTAATCCTCCTGACACCCTTCCAGAGCCAGTCTCAAATTGGGCGAGATGGCGGAAAGAACTACACCCTCTTTCAAAATAACAGTAGGATCAGATAACTCAGGAGAGTCCGCAAAGAAACTCCTCGAGAGGGCATCCGCCTTAACATTCTTAGTGCCAGGAAGAAAAGAAACCACAAAATTAAAACGTGTGAAAAACAAGGCCCACCTGGCCTGTCTAGGATTAAGTCGCTTGGCTGATTCGAGATAAACCAGATTCTCATGGTCCGTGAGGACCACCACCTGATGTTTGGCTCCTTCCAGCCAATGTCTCCACTCTTCAAAGGCCCACTTCATGGCCAATAACTCCCGATTACCCACGTCATAATTACGTTCAGTTGGAGAAAATTTTCGAGAGAAAAGGCACAAGGGTTACTCTTAGAGGTCTCTGGATCTCTTTGGGACAAAACGGCACCTTCCCCAATTTCAGAGGCATCAACCTCCACCTGAAACGGTAGAGAAACATCAGGCTGCCGTAGAACAGGAGCAGAAGTGAATCTCTGCTTAAGTTCCTGAAACGCAGAGACTGCCTCAGGAGGCCAATTCACCTCATCAGAACCCTTTTTGGTCAAATCAGTCAATGGTTTAACAATACCGGAGAAATTACCAATAAATTTACGATAAAAATTGGCAAAACCCAAAAATCTCTAAAGAGCCTTTAATGAAGTAGGTTGGACCCAATCACAGATGGCCTGAACCTTGACCGGGTCCATTTCAATAACAGACGGAGACAAAATGAATCCCAGAAATGAGACCTTCTGTACGCCAAAAAGACACTTTGATCCCTTCACATACAGTGCATTCTCTCTCAAAATCTGGAACACAGTCCAAACATGTTTCACATGAGAGTCCCAGTCATTGGAAAAAATCAAGATATCATCCAAATAAACAATCAGAAATTTATCCACAAAATCCCTGAAAATATCATTCATGAAGGATTGGAAGACGGAAGGGGCATTAGTAAGCTCAAACGGCATCACTAGGTACTCAAAATGCCCCTCTGGGGTATTAAACGCCATCTTCCATTCATCCCCGTGCTTAATGCGAATAAGGTTATACGCCCCCCTGAGGTCAAGCTTGGTAAACCAACTAGCACTTTTCACCCTGGAAAACAAATCAGAAATCAAGGGTAACGGATATTGATACTTCACAGTGATCTTATTCAAGAGACGATAATCAATACACGGCCTCGATGAACCATCCTTTTTGGCCACAAAGAAAAAAACCGGCACCCAAGGGTGAAGCGGATGGTCTTATATGACCCTTCTCCAATGACTCCTTGATATAAGATCACATAGCATCGTGTTTAGGTACAGACAAGTTAAAAAGGCGACCTTTAGGAAATTTACCACCAGGCACTAATTAAATAGCGCAATCATAGCTCCTGTGAGGGGGCAAGGATGCAGATTTACTTTCACTAAATACATCTGAAAAATCAGTCAAAAAATCAGGAACATCCTGAGACTGGGGAGAGGGAGAAAAAACAGGAGTGTCAGCATTAACACATTGGCAGCCCCAACTGGTCACAGACACAGATTTCCAATCCAAAACAGGATTATAAGACTGGAACCAGGGGAAACCCAGTACAATAATGTCATGCAGATTATGCAGCACCAGAAATTTGCAACTCTCCTGATGATCTGGTTCAACCCTCATTATCACCTGAGTAGAAAACTGGGGTTTATTCTCCGCCAAAGGGGTAGAATCAATGCCCAGTAGGGGAATAGACTTACGCAGGGGTATCATGGGAAACCCACAGCGTTTGGCAAAGTCAAAATCCATCAGGTTAATAGCTGCTCCTGAATCAACAAAAGCCTGAGCAGAAAATGTGGACAGGGAGCAAATCAGGGTAACAGTCAACAGAAATTTAGTCTGAACACTACCTAAGACAACTGAGCGTGCAAAACGTCTTCCCCGCTTAGGGCAGACTGAAATAGCATGAGAGGCGTCACCACAGTAGAAACATAACCCATTGCGCTTTCGAAACGCATGACGCTGTGCCGCAGAAGTCACTCTATCACACTGCATGGGCTCAGAAGCTGGCTCACAAGGCAACACTATCTCTCGCATACCTCTGCACTCACGCAAATGTCTGTCAATTTGAATAGCCAATGACATAGAATCATTGAGACCAGAGGGAGCAGGGAATCCCACCATAACATCCTTTACATTCTCTGACAGCCCCTTCCGAAAAAGGGCTGCCAAAGCATCATCATTCCATTTGGTCAGGACTGCCCACTTTCGGAATTTCTGACAGTACAACTCAGCATCTTCAAGACCCTGATTTAATGCCAACAAGGTTTTTTCAGCTTGATCAGTGACATTAGGTTCATCGCACAATAACCCCAGAGCCTGAAAAAATACATCAATATCATTCAAAACAGGATCCCCAGGTGTCAGAGAAAAAGCCCAATCCTGAGGATCGCAACGCAGGAGAGAGATGACAATGTGAACCTGCTGTGCTGCGTTCCCTGAGGACTTAGGCTTTAAGGCAAAAAACAACTTACAGTTATTTTTGAAATTCAGAAATTTAGCCCGATCCCCAAAAAACAAATCTGGCATGGGAATCCTAGGTTCCACAACCGGCAACCTAGCAAGATAGGTAGCAATACTCCAAACCTCAGTGGCAAGCTGATTCACACGGCCAGACAACTGTGCAAACTCCATTGAGAGAGAAAAAAAAATACTCCTCAGCACCCAGAGAAAAAGAGGGAAAAAATGCAACAAACAGAAAAAAAAAAATCTCTCACAACTCTGACAACTTTTTTCTTTCCACACTATTTTTCCCTTTTGTGAGTACCATATAATTTTCAGTTTGGCCGTTGATACTGTTATGTTAGGTAGCTGAGGAGGACAGGAACAACAGCTGGGCAGCCGAACACCTGAGATGTTGGTAACTAATGGGTTGCAGATTCCTAAACTAACCACACAACTAGAGGTAGCAGTGGAGCGTTCCTACGTTGATCCTAGACCCCTCGTCACAGCCTGAGAGATAACTACACCTAAAGGCAGAAAGATGAAAGCTATCTTCCCCGGAGCAGATCCCCAAAGAAAATAGGAAGCCCCCAAACATGTAATGGCGGTTAGACAAGAATAAAGCACGAACACAGACAGAAAATAGAATGAGCAAACCCTGGGTCCACAAGCTGACTAAATAGGATAGGACAGGAGAGATTACTTTCTGCAACCCAGAAAACCCTACAAAAATCCAACATTCTGATTACAAAAATACTGAGATCACACGATCTCGCCACCCACTAAATCAGATATCAGTGTGAACAAAATCAAGCCGCAGCCACTGAAAAAACAGGAAAAAGAAAATGAACAAATATCAGTGGCTTCAGATAAACTGAGAGGAGCACAAGCCCCCTGGAGGGGACCTGGCTGACCTCCACAGAAGAGCAGGGAACAATGCAAAAAGCAAGCACAAAAATAAAAGCAGAAAATATCTTATCTGATAGCAGAAGATGCAGGCAAGACTCAGCAAACTTCCAAATGAACCAGGAACCACAATTGAGACAGGAACAATTGATCACCGGCAACCATCATGGGAGGGAACCTCCCTTATATCAGACCAGTCAGTGTGAACCCAGATTGCCATTCCTCACTGAAAGGTTCAGTACTGTCTGTAACCACCAGAGGGAACCTCTGCTCAGAAACCATCTCTAGCACATTCATAACAGGGTGTGCAATGAATGTGCCTTTTCATAATGCATAAAACATACATTATGGGAAGCCATGGATATATCTGCAGATACTGCAAAAATCCCGATCCAGACGGATAGTATCTGTGCACCTCACTATCCAACCGGATAACGGATCTGCCCAGATAGATCAGCTCATCCCTAGTAGTAGATGTTCCCGCAGTCCTATGTAACACCACAGATAGCACGGTGATAACAGAGGACAGATAATGTAGTAGATGACCCATGCAGTCCTCTTTAACACCACATATAACACAGTGATAACTGAATACAAATAATGCAGTACATGTCCCCTGCAGTCCTATGTAACACCACAGACAATAGTGATAACTGCGTACAGGTAATGTAGTAGATGTTTCTGAAGTCCTATGTAACACCACAGATAACACAGTGATAACTGAGTACAGGTAATGTAGTAGATGTTACCTGCAGTCCTATGTAACACCACAGAAAACACAGTGATAACTGAAGACAGATAATGTAGTATATGTCCTCTGCAGTCCTATGTAACACCACAGATAACAGTGATACTCCAGAGTACAGGTAATGTAGTAGATGTTTCTGCAGTCCTATGTAACACCACAAATAAAACAGTGATACCTGTGAGTAAAGATAGCAGTAATAGGTATCCCCTGGAACACACAGCTTGCTGGTTTTTCCTGAGCTCAGTGTCTGCTCCATGTGCTGAGCTAGGGGGAGGTGTAAGGCAGAATCAGTGAGTGATGAGACACATTGTATCTATTGATGATCATAACAGACTGATACAAATGTGTTTGCAAAGCACATATCTGCAAAATTTTTGCACTAGATCAACCCAAATCACAAGATTATTGCATATCATGTGAACATCCTTGCACCTCAAATATCACAGATCCAAAACTTTGTGATGCTGCAATGATGCAAAATTGTGTGGGCAAATTTCCTTGTGGGGAAAATTCTGCGTGGGCAAATTTCCATGTGGGCAAAATTCTGTGTGGGCAATTTTCCTGTGGGCATTCATGACTGTGGGTTTTTTTTCTGTGGGCATTTTTCATGTGGGCATTTTTCATGTTGGCATTTTTCATGGAACCACTTCAAAACAACTCTGTGACCAGTCTTGACTGGCTCAGCCAGAGCCCTGACCTAAACCCAATTGAGCATCCCTGGAGAGACCTGAAAATGGCTCTTCAGCAATGGTCACCATCGATCCTGATGGAACTGGAGAGGATCTGCAAGGAAGAATGGCAGAGAATCCCCATATCCAGGTGTGAAAAATTTGTTGCATCATTCCCAAGAAGACTCATGACTGTAGTAGCTCAAAAGGGTGCTTCTGCTCAATACTGAGCAAATGGTCTGAATACTTATGACCTAGTGATATTTCAGTTTTTCTTTTTAAATAAATTTGCAAAAATTTCTACATTTCTGTTTTTTTCAGTCAAGATAAGGTGCAGAGTGTACATTAATGAGAAAAAAATGAACTTTTTTAAATTTACCAAATGTCTGCAATGAAACAAAGAGTGAAAAATTTAAAGGGGTCTGAACACTTTCTGTAGCCACTGTAGGTAGCGGATGCCATGTCGCGTTGCAGAGCCCTCATGTGTCTAAACAGTGGAAACACCCTTTAAGCAATTTAACTGCAGGTGTGGTGAGCACCCCACAGTTGCTTCACAGAATTCTATAACGCTGAGCTATGATAATGAAAAAAATAGATTTTTTCTGTTGCTTCAGTCCCAAACTTTTCTTTTTTACAAGTGTAACAGGAGAAAATGGACCATAGAATTTGTTGCAATTTCTCTTGAGTACACCAATACCCCATATGTGGTGGAAAACTACTGTTTGGGCACACAGCAGGGCTTGGAAGGGAAGGAGCACCATTTGACTTTTGAAGTGCAAAACTCTCTAGAAAAGATAGCGGACACCATGTTGCCTAAACAGTGGAAGCCCCCCACATGTGACCCCATTTTGGAAACAACACCCATCAAGTAAATTATCTAGAGATGTGGTGAGCACCTTGAACTCACAGGTGCATCACATAATTTTAAAACGTTGAGCTGTGTAAATTAATACTGTAATTACATTTTTCCAGCAAAAATATTGATTTAGCCCCAAATGTTTACTTTACTTTTTACTTTTCCAAGGGTAGCAGGAGAAAATGAATCCCAAATTCTGGTGTGCAATTTCTCCACAGTGCACGGGTACTCTGTATGTGTTGGATTTGGGGATCCTCTGTCATTCTTCCTTGCAGATTCTTCTTCCTTCTAGACAATTTTGCAATCCAAAAATTAAATGGTGATTCTTCCCTTCTGAACTTGTACAGTATGTGTCCAAACAGTAGTTTTCCACCACATATGGGGTATTGGTGTACTCAGGAGAAACTGCACAACAAATGTACGGTCCATTTTCTTCTATTACCCTTTTGAAAATGCAAAATTTGGCGCTGAAGCAATATTTCTATGGGAAAAAGTAAAATTTTCATTTTTTCCTTCCAAATTGCTTTAATTCATGTGAAGCCCCTAAAGGGTTAATAAACTTCTTGACTGTGATTTTGAGCACTTTAAGGAGTGTAGTTTTTAAAATAATGTCATTTTTGTGTATATTTTGTCACACAGGTTCCCTAAAATCACTTCAAATGGGATGTGGCCACTAAAAAAAAATTAGTTTAATAAATTTTGTTGTAAAAATAGTTGAAAACCTTCTAACTTCCTTAAGAAAAAAAAATATTGATGTGGATATAATTTCAGTAGATGTTATTTCATGAAAACTTCTGCCACAATGCGTCTAAAGGCGCTGTTGTACTGTGTAGTTTTAGTGCATCTTTTCTCTATATGCTTTTATGGGTAGCATGACAAAAATGTACGGTATGTATAAAAAAGCACAGTTTATATGCAAAATGATAGCTTTTCTGTACTATGAAAAACTCTTTAAAAACCACTGCTTCAAATTTGAACCAAAACTGCATCAATTAAGGGGAAAAATATAAAAAAGAAATGCAGCAAACACACAATATTCAGTGAAGATTGTTATTTCATTGTGATGCGGATACCTACAGAAAAAAAATCAGTAGTAAAAATGCAGTATTTGCACTACATGTGAACACGGCCTCGCTGTGTTGTGCGGGTTGTTATGATTACCGGGACATCAAATATGTTAAGTGCTGATTTGTGATATTTATTACATTAAAAATTACTTTATTAGTTTTTTTTTATTTTATAGGAAAAATACAGGGACATAGAAATACACTGCTATATACAGATGTGTCTTTATGTACCAATATAATCTGCAGATTAATCTGTAGATTCAGAGCCTGCATTGCAGCTTCACATATAGAAAATCCTCACTGAGATATCAGTGGGTGCTGTGGCTTATAGTTTTGGCTGCTGCCTGCAGTGATGTAGGCTGTAGGTTCAATTCCAGAGGAGATCTGATCTCACAAAAAAGCAAACATTACAATTTTGTAACTCTTTTTCATTATTTTTAGTAGTTTTATAGCAAAAAAAAATCTTACTTTTTCTTCACTTTTTAATACACTGCTCTGTACAGATGTATCTCTATGTATCAATAAAAATCTGCTTCTGGGTTTCAGAGACTGCAATGAAGCTTCATATAAAAATCTTTGTATCTTCATCTGTGCAGGCTGTGGTTCATAGTTTTAGCTACCGTTTGCAAAGCTTTTAGCTTGTTTGATTCACATATAGACTACATCACAAGAAAATAATTATATATTTAATTAATGAAAGTATGTGTAGCGATCCCAGCCCTGCCCCGAGGAGAAGGAGCTATGTATGAAGACTTTGAAGAGACTGAGCGGAAGTCCGGACAAAACTCTGATGTAGCGGGACTGACCCCTCAAATTAGGATAGTCCTGCTGGGATGGTTGGGAGCTATGGATCTGTATTTCTGGGGTCTAGTCTTCAGTAGTTTGAGGTTCTTTGGTTTGTAACTGTATACATTTTGGTGGTCAGGTTTGGGGTCTTAGTTTGAATGTATGAACAGGAATCTGTATTTAAGGAGTGTGTCTGATCTGATATAGTATTTATTTTCAGATCTAATTATAAGGTCTGATCCATGGAAGTGTTTATTTTGGGGTCTCCTCTAGGGTCTGTATTTGTTTTACAGCCTGTTCTATATAAGTTAGAGATGAGCAAATAAATTTGTGGAGGATTGAGTTAGACTCAGTTGTCCTGAAATTTGCAGTTTGACTCAAATTCAAACATTCTAGATTCGTTTAGAAAAAAAATAAGAGAGCAGGTAAACCTTATTTTGCATTGTTGTGTGGGTTTCAGAATATCAAACCTTCTACACTGGTGGTCAGTACCTGGGTCATGGCAGAACACTGGTTCCCATCGGAGCACAGTTTGTATAGCGGCGTTGTTTTCCATCTCCAGAGTGACTGGGCCCGTCTGTTCTGTAGAGTGTAAGCTCTTTTGGTCAGCAGGGTCCTCTTTCTCCTGTAGAATGTATGCTCCCCATGTGTATTTTATGAGCACTTATAAGCTTTCCAGCATTGAAATCCACCCAAATCCACCAAAATATCAGGTTTGGAAGGAACATTTGGCCAAGTCAGCCAATTCTAATTTCAAATGATCCACTCATCTCTAATGGTAGTATGTATTTTGTAGTTTATTGTTTAGTGGTTTGGAGCTTTTGAGTCTGTTCTGGAGCCTGTAATTATTCCTAGCTCTAATCACAAAGTTTAAGGGCCCCGTCACACATAGCGACACACCAGCGATCCCGACAATGATATGAACTTGTCAGGATCGCTGGTGAGCTGCTAAGCAGGCAGCTCAGGCAGCGATCAGGACAGCAACACTGCGGGTAACGTCGCTTAGTTACCCGCAGTGCACGTAGGATACCAGCCCGCTGGTGCAGGGAGCTGGTAACCAAGGTACACATCGTGTTTCCAGGCGCTGCGCAGCACCTGGAAACCCGATGTGTACCTTGGTTACCAGCTCCCCTGCAGCAGCACGCTGGTATCCAACGTACACATCGGGTATCCAGGCGCCGCCCAGCGCCTGGAAACCCGATGTGTACCTTGGTTACCAGCTGATCGCTGGTCTCCTGCCTGCCACACGCAGCGATGCGTGCTGGCCAGCAGGAGACCAACGATCAAAAAAATGTCCTGGACATTCAGCGACGATCAGGCTGATCGTCACTGAATGTCACACACAGCGATATCGCTGGGGAGATCGCTGTTGCGTCACAAAACTAGTGACTCAGCAGCGATCTCGCTAGCGAGATCGCTGTGTGTGACGGGGGCTTAAGGTCTATATTTTGTTTCAATTGACTGGTGTGGAGAGCTTTGGTAAACAGCCCCGTGTTCTACGGTCAGCTTAATCCACCACTGTTTGTCTATTTTCTTTGCTATTCACAGAAGTCTTATTTCACAATACTGTATTCTAAAGGGTATGCCACACTGAACAATATCGCTAACGGGATCGCTAAAAAACGTCACTATTTAGCGATCCCGTTAGCGATGTTGTTCAGTGCGGCAGCTGCCAGCGACGAGCTTCCTGCTGTGATCTCGCTCGTCGCTGGAATCGTTCCGGACCCTATTTTCTCGTCGGCGCTCCCGCTGGGTAAGTATATATCGCTAGTGTGGCACCTTTTCTTAGCGATTTAGCGGTACCTTTGTACCGCTAAAGTCGTTGAGAAGATCGCTAACGGCGATAGCGTCGTTAACTATATCGCTAAATGTGGCCGCACTTAGCGATATAGAAACAATCCCGCTAGCGATCGCATTAGTATGCGTCGTTATCGTGATCGCTAGCGGGATTGTTTAGTGTGGCAGTACCTTGAGAAGTAGATCACATTGGCCTAATTTGCACCTGATACAGTATCTCCTCAACAATAGGTAGTGAGATGTAATATAGGAACAGAAGTTATTGGCTTACAAAGGGGTTTGTTGAAGTGTTTATTGCAAGCTTATACAGGTTACCATTTGCCCCGGAATATTTTTTTGAACAACCTTATAACTTTTTTACTATTATTACTACACTTCTTTAGCTTTTAAATCCTAATCCATCACTATATTGGAATGTATTTTTTGTAAATACCTATTATAAAAAAAAACACAAATGTATTTTTATGAAATTGAAACCTGTATATCTATTTATTCCCTATATTTGTTATTTGGCATTTTTTTCCAGTTTAGTCACAATGTTGAATCTGTTTACAATCCACAGAATATACAAAATATGACTACGACACAAGCACTCTCAGACCTAATCTTAAAGATGACATACCGGATTCACCTTTGTATAGAACTGTTAGTGATGCTGCATTAGTGAAAAAAAGGATTCGACACAACACTCCAGACAGATCTCATGTACAGCAGCATCGGTTTTCTATCAATGGACACTTCTACAACTTTAAAGTAAGGAGAGTTCACCTTCCCTAGAGCCGAACATCAACAAAATATTGACGCTGAATTTTTTTTTATTGAAAAATGTAAAATTATTTGCATTGCATGTTAGCTGACAGTAGTGTATCTACAGTATATGATCTTTCCACAATGCTGAGCATGTCCTGGTTGTTATACCCCTCAGGCTGAATTTCCAATGAAAGAATTTTAATTCCAGCATTTATTCTGAATTCTAGCTATCAAGAGAACACCACTTTTTATTGCAATTTGGTGGGTCGTCTCCTTTGGCAGAATAACCTAAAAATATGCATTAAAAGGGTTATCCTCAATTCTGCAGGATCATTAGGGGTTTCATTGCTGGGATCCCTATTTATTTGAAGAATGTGACTCTGAAATGCCCACGATTATCTATGGGAATGCCGGAGGTAGTCGACAGTAGGTCTCAAAAACCTTTTTGTTAAGCTGTTTGTTTCTTGCGTAGAATTCATATAGGTTCCTTTGTATACAGTCTGCTCGCTATGTAAGCTGTACATAATGCATTTTACCCCAAATACAGTTATATGAAAAAGTTTGGCCACCCCTATTAATTTTAAGCTTAATGTTTTATAAATATTGGTGTTTTTGCAACAGCTCTTTCAGTTTGATATATCTAATAACTATTGGACACAGTAATGTTTCTACCTTGAAATGAGGTTTATTGTACTAACAGAAAATGTGCAATCTGCATCCAAACAAAATTTGACAGGTGCATAAGTATGGGCACCTCACCAGAAAAGTGACATTAATATTTAGTAGATCCTCCTTTTGCAAAAATAACAGCCTCTAGTCACTTCCTGTAGCTTTTAATGAGTTCCTGGATCCTGGATGAAGGTATTTTTGACCATTCCTCTTTACAAAACAATTCCAGTTCAGTTAAGTTTGATGGTCGCCGAGCATGTTCAGCCCTCTTCAAATGATCCCACAGATGTTCAATGATATTCAGGTCTGGGGACTGGGATGGCCATTCCAGAACATTGTAATTGTTCCTCTGCATGAATGCCTGAGCAGATTTGATATGCAAATTGCCTCTTCAAACAAAGAGGACTTGTACTCTATAGTGCCACCTATTGGAAGTAGCGACCCTACAAGTCACAATCAACCCTTTAACGAGTCTTGTAATATGACTTAGGATAAAAGCCAAATCAGAATCTCCATTTGCATTTGAGTAGATTTGGAGCTGTGTTTTGGATAATTGTCTTGCTGAAAGAAATCCATCCCCTGCGTAACTTCAACTTTGTCACTGATTCTTGAACATTATTGTCAAGAATCTGCTGATACTGAGTGGAATCCATGCGTCCCTCAACTTTAACAAGATTCCCGGTGCCGGCATTGGCCACACAGCCCCAAAGCATGATGGAACCTCCACAAAATTTTACTGTGGGTAGCAAGTGTTTTTCTTGGAATGCTGTGTTTTTGTGACGCCATGCACAACGCCTTTTTGTATGACCAAACAACTCAATCTTGGTTTCATCAGTCCACAGGACCTTCTTCCAAAAAGAAATTGGCTTCTCCAAATGTGCTTTTGCATACCTCAGCCGACTCTGTTTGTGGCATGCTTGCAGAAACGGCTTCTTTCGCATCACTCTCCCATACAGCTTCTCCTTGTGCAAAGTGCGTTGTATAGTTGACCGATGCACAGTGACACCATCTGCAGCAAGTTGATGCTGCTGCTCTCTGGAGGTGGTCTGAGGATTGTCCTTGACTGATCTCACCATTCTTCTTCTCTGCCTTTCTGATGTTTTTCTTGGCCTGCCACTTCTGGCCTTAACAAGACTTGTCCCTGTGTTCTTCCATTTCCTTACTATGTTCCTCACAGTGGAAACTGACAGGTTAAATCTCTGAGACAGCTTTTTGTATCCTTCCCTTGAACAGCTATGTGGAATAATCTTTGTTTTCAGATCATTTGACAGTTGTTTTGAGGAGCCCATGATGCCACTCTTCAGAGGAGATTCAAACAGGAGAACAACTTGCAAGTGGCCACTTTAAGTAGCTTTTCTCATGATTGCATACACCTGGCTATGAAGTTCAAAGCTCAATGAGGTTACAAAACCAAAAACAAGTGCTTTAGTAAGTCAGTAAAAAGTAGGTATGAGTATTTAAAACAAGAAAATTATAAGGGTGCCCATACTTATGCACCTGTCAAATTTTGTTTGAATGCAGATTGCACATGTTCTGCTAGTACAATAAACCTCATTTCAAGGCAGAAACATTACTGTGTCCAATAGTTATTAGATATATCAAACTGAAATAGCTGTTGCAAAAACACCAAGTTTTATAAAACATTAAGCTCAAGATTAATAGGGGTGCCCAAACTTTTTCATATAACTGTACATGGCTAATGAGATCATTGAACTGCATTAGAATTTACAATTGCATGTGATTCTTGGATCTCGCTTTCAACTAAAACAGATAAAGTTGAATATAATAGTTGAGGTGGGAGCTACCAGCTTTGTGCGTCATCATTCAGCTGTGTCATCAGAGACTCAGTGCAGTAGATACAATTTTGTCACTACACCACACCTGCTGCGGTCAGCCATATACAGCTCAGAGCGGAGATTTGCCCCTCTCATCCTAGGAATGAGGCTGTATGAATTTTTGTATTTGCCAGTGTTCAGGAGGGTCACCATACTTGGGAGAATATTTCACAGTGCTCACATCATGTTTAGAAGAGCATCATACTGTGTGGATTCCTGAGGGTTTTGTGTATGAGGGCAGTGTGAGGGCAGCTTACTGTGTAGGGGGACCTGACGGCATCATAATGTGTTTGTGGGGGCAGTGTGAGGACATCATGCTGCGTGAGGAGTATTATTATGCGGCAGCAAATGTAGTGACACCATACTGTGTGGGGGAGCACTAAGGGAATAAAATTGTGTTAGGTGGAACTGTGGGATCTTCGTTGTGTGGTAGTCAGTATGTGTAGGGGTATTGGGAAGTCATTATAATGTATATACAGTGCCTTGCGAAAGTATTAGGCTCCCTGGAACTTTTCAACCTTTTCCCACATATCATGCTTTAAACATAAAGATACCAAATGTAAATTTTTGGTGAAGAATCAACAACAAGTGGGACACAGTTGTGGAAATACAAAAACTGAAAAGTGGGGCGTGCAATATTATTTGGCCCCTTTACTTTCAGTGCAGCAAACTCATTCCAGAAGTTCATTGTGGATCTCTGAATGATCCAATGTTGTCCTAAATGACTACTGATGATAAATATAATCCACCTGTGTGTAATCAAGTCTCCGTATAAATGCACCTGCTATGTGATAGTCTCAGGGTTCTGTTTGAAGCACAGAGAGCATCACGAAGACCAAGGAACACAACAGGCATGTCCGTGATACTGTTGTGGAGAAGTTTAAAGCTGGATTTGGATACAAAATGATTTCCAAAACTTTAAACATCCCAAGGAGCACTGTGCAAGCGATCATATAGAAATGGAAGGAGTATCATATCACTGCAAATCTACCAAGACCCGGCCGTCCCTCTAAACTTTCATCTCAAACAAGGAGAAGACACAGCTCATCACCCTGAACAAACCATCCCCACTGTCAAACATGTTGGTGGCAGCATCATGGTTTGGGCTGTTTTTTTCAGCAGGGACACGGAAGATGGTTAAAATTGATGGGAAGATGGATGGAGCCAAATACAGGACCATTCTTGAGAAAAACCTGTTGGGGTCTGCAAAAGACCTGAGATTGGGACAGAGATTTGTCTTCCAACAAGACAATGATTCCAAACATAAAGCAAAATTTACAATGAAATGGTTCACAAATAAACGTATCCAGGTGTTAGAATGGCCAAGTCAAAGTCCAGACCTGAATCCAATCTAGAATCTGTGGAAAGAGCTGAAAACTGCTGTTCACAAACGATCTCCATCCAACCTCACTGAGCTCGAGCTGTTTGCCAACGAAGAATGGGCAAGAATTTCAGTCTCTCGATGTACAAAACTGATAGACATACCCCAAGTGACTTGCAGCTGTAATCGCAGCAAAAGGTGGCGCAACAAAGTATTAAGTTAAAGGGGCAGAATAATATTGCACGCCCCACTTTTCAGTTTTTGTATTTCCACAAAAATTTAAAATAACCAACAAATTTCATTCAACTTCACAATTGTGTCCCAGTTGTTGTTGATTCTTCACCAAAAATTTACATTTGGTATCTTTATGTTTACAACATGATATGTGGGAAAAGGTTGAAAAGTTCCAAGGGGCCAAATACTTTCACAAGTCACTATAGGAGGCACAATGTGTGTCATGTGTCGTCAGATACTGTCGGAGCATTATACTGTACTGTGTGAGGAAACACTGTGGGGGCTGTGTGTGAAGGGCACTGTAGCAGTATAAAGTGTGTGGGGTCATAATCATAATGTCTGGGTGGACATCGTTATGTGTAGAGAGCATGGTTGGAGCATTACAGGGTTGCTTGCGAGTCAAAAAAGCTGCAGCAAGCTATGAGATAACAAAGGGTCTCACTACGGACACTTTTCTTGTGTGGACGCACAAAAAGAATTTAGTGGAGTTAGGTGTGTGGCTTAGCAATAAAAAAAAATACAATCTACTAAGATAAGTCGCTCTTCCGGTCTTTCAAAGTTGCATGGTACATGCTGGGTTCTTCATGGGCTCATGGCCAGACACTATAGCGTGTGACATGGGCGTACCCAGGATCAAAACTAAGGGGGGGCAAGCCAATGTCACATCTTATACAGGTTACATCATATACACTGTACATTATCCTGCATGTTAGGTATGGAGCATTAGAACTGTTGTATATTGTATAATACAGCAGTGTATGCGACACTACGCTGTATATACCATATATTATACATGGCAGTCGCGCTCATGTCAGGAGCGGTACCAGCAAGTCCAGAGGATTGCAGTGCGATCCTCGCATGAGTTATATGGCCGTCTGTCTATGCCCTGAAATATTAATCTATTATTAAAGTATTAAGGAGCTCACAAGTAAAAAAAGCCCCCTACCTCCCCTGTCCCCCACCCACACCCCAACAGCCCATCGTCTCACATGCACCCCTTAGTGTTCTGTCCCACTGACCCCACAATACCCCCATCCTCTCACAGTAAACCCCCAGTGCCCTAGCCCCACAATACCCCCATCCTCTTACATTCAACCCCAGTGACCTGTCCACCCTCCCTCGCAATACCCCCATCCTCTCACATCAACCCCTGTGCACCAGCCCCCACAATATCCCCATCCTCTCACATTCACCAACCAGTGCCCTGTATCCCCTCCCCCACAATACCCCATCCTCTCACATTCACTCTCTGTGCCCTGTTGCCCCTCCCCCACTTCAGCCCCCACAATACCCCCATCCTCTCACATTAACCCCCCCAGTGCCCTAGCCCCCACAATACCCCATCCTCTCACATTAACCCCCCAGTGCCCTAGCCCCACAATACCCCATACTCTTACATTCACCCCAGTGCCCTGTACCCCTCCCCCACAATACCCCCATCCTCTCACATTAACCCCCCCAGTGCCCTAACCCCCACAATACCCCCATCCTCTTACATTCACCCCAGTGCCCTGTACCCCTCCCCCACTGTACCCCCATCCTCTCACATTCCCCCACAGTGACCATGACATGCCTGAGCAGAATGAATTTAATAAATTCCATCCCCTCTTACCATGAAGCTTGCAGGCAGTGACTGAGGCAGGAGCAGGAAGTGTCCAGTGTCTGCACACAGAGGGCACTAGGACCCAGTGTGTCTGAGATGACCAGAGCCTGCAGGGCAGAAAGTGAAACTACAGCTGCTGCAGCCAGGAAGAAGCTCCTCTGGTGAGACAGCAGCTCCTGCACTGCACACACAGACAGGCTCTGCAACCTGTGGCAGAGGGAGCCGGCATTGTGCTGCTCTCTCCGCTCTCTTTCATTGTGTGCCCCTGCTTCTAGGGAGGGGCAGCTGCCCACCCCTGCCCCACGGTGGGTACGCCCATGGCGTGTGAATAGCAAGAACTTCAGTGTTACAGAGCTCAAAGTGTGACAAGTGCCAGATTAAAACTTCATTTTTCAAATCAATATAGTATATTTCCTAAATTCTTCTTTGTTATTTTTAGACCTCAATTTTCACTCCAGCTTTTGGGTCAGAGACGAAAGTCATGATTAGCAGCAATATGAAAACAAAAGAAGTAATAGAGCAGTTACTACATAAGTTCAAGGTAAGCACGTAATGAATGTTCAGTGGTCTGGTTCTTCTACTAGTTCAGAATTAATATATATACAGGGGTTGGACAAAATAATGGAAACACCTAATGTTTTGGAATCATAATCTTCGAACATGTTATAAACATGCAAACCGTGACATATGGTAATGTTTTGTAGTTGATTGTGTTATGTGATATGTATATGTAAATTAACTGTTTGTTTTGCATAATTGTAAGAACATTGATGAGAACCTGATACCAATGGCAGACCTCTCGGATTTTCAAAGAGGCCAAATTATTGGTGCTGGTATGGCAGGCGCTAGTGTAACCGAAAGTGCCCGAATGCTTGGCGTGTCAAGAGGTACTGTCTCCAAAGTAATGACTGCGTTTGAAAGAGAAGGAAAAACATCTGCATCAAAGCACAGGTCCGGCCGAAAGTCGAAGTTGACTGAGAGAGACCGTCGGACTCTAAAGTGAATTGTGAGAGAGGATCGCAAGACCACGTCTCTGAAAATCACTGCTGAGCTCAATGAACACCTACAGAACCCAGTTTCCATGAAAACTGTTTGTGGGAGCTGAACAAATCTGGATTCCACGGAAGAGCTGTAATTCGAAAACCGCTGCTCTCAATGACAAATGTTTCCAAGCGTTTAGAGTGGTGAAGAACCCTCCAGAATTGGTCCCTCGAGCCGTGGAAACATGTGATATTCTCAGACGAATCATCGTTTACCCTATTTCCGACCTCCGGCCGCGTGTACGTTTGGAGACAGTCGAAAGAAGCATTCCATCCAGACTGCCTTCTCCCAATCGTAAAACATGGCGGAGGCTCTGTGATGATCTGGGGTGCTATTTCATGGAGATCCGCCGGGCCAATGATATCCCTTCATGGAAGAATTAACAGCCGCTATTATTTAGGCATTTTGGGCGACCATATGCATCCTATGGTACAAGCACTGTTCCCGGAGGGGAACGCCATCTTTCAGGATGATAATGCACCAATTCATACAGCTAGAATCGTTAAAGCATGGCACGAGGAACATTCTAATGAAGTTGAGCATCTCATCTGGCCCCCACAATCCCCAGACCTCAACATTATTAAGCATTTATGGTCGATTTTAGAGATTCAAGTTAGACGTCGGTTTCCGCCGCCATCGTCGCTCAAAGAACTGGAGGGTCTTTTAACTGAAGAATTGGCTAAAATTCCTTTGGAAACCATTCAAGCCTTGTATGAATCCATACCTCGAAGAATTGAGGCTGTAATCGCTGCAAAAGGTGGACCTACACCATATTAAACTAACTTTTGTTGATGTTTCCAGGTGTTTCCATTATTTTGTCCAACACCTGTATATCTATATATATATATATTTTTAATTCATCAATTTATAGTTATTTTTTTATTTTGGATTGGTTAAAATAAAGTTGTTGTTTTTTAACTTCAGCTTTCTGCCAATGCACAGTGTACATAGAAAGATGCAAATCAGTGGTGTGACCGAGGAAATACAGAGCTCAGCATTCAGAGAACTGGTAGATGTGCAGCAGATAAAACTGTGATTTTATTTTAACAAAACTTCAGCAGCCCAGAAGGTGATAGATCACAGGAATCAGAGTCTCTACCCCACAACATGTTGTTCTCAAATGGGGTAGCAAACACCTGCCGACAGGTAAATAAGGCCATACTCTTACGGTGTATACCTGCCTAATATATATTATAACATATATATATATATATATATATATATATATTATATTATATATATTATTTTAGGCAGATGTGGATCATATGTGGAGTATGGCCTTAAAATTAAATCAGTGTTTTATCTGCTGCAGATCCACCAATTAGGCCGGAGTCACACTAGCGAGAAATACGGATTTTTTCTCGCATTGCACTCAGACCAATGTTAATCTATGAGGCAGCTCCCATCATCCGATTTTTTTCTCGTCCATTTTATACGTGCGATTGAAATCGCAGCATGCTGCGATTTGCACCATATTACGCCCGAGACTCGCCAATGCAAGTCTATGGGGGCGAGAAAACATCGGATTACACACGGACCATGCGTGTGACTTGTGAGAAATACGCACCGGTGTCCTTTAGAAAAGCTGGCAATTCATCCCCGGCTATACTGTAAAATCACACTGACAGGTTTAATAAAGAATAGAAAGAATAGATATATACACATAGAATACATATATATTATATATATATATATATATATATATATATATACACAGTACAGACCAAAAGTTTGGACACACCTTCTCATTTAAAGATGTTTCTGTATATTCATGACTTTGAAAATTGTACATTCACACTGAAGGCATCAAAACTATGAATTAACACATGTGGAATTATATACTTAACAAAAAAGTGTGTAACAACTGAAATTATGTCTTATATTCTAGGTTCTTCAAAGTAGCCACCTTTTGCTTTGATGACTGCTTTGCACACTCTTGGCATTCTCTTGATGAGCTTCAAGAGGTAGTCACCGGAATGGTTTTCACTTCACAGGTGTGCCCTGTCAGGTTTAATAAGTGGGATTTCTGGCCTTATAATGGGGTTGGGACCATCAGTTGTGTTGTGCAGAAGTCTGGTGGATACACAGCTGATAGTCCTACTGAATAGACTGTTAGAATTTGTATTATGGCAAGAAAAAAGCAGCTAAGTAAAGAAAAAGGAGTGGCCATCATTACTTTAAGAAATGAAGGTCAGTCAGTCTGAAAAATTGGGAAAACTTTGAAAGTGTCCCCAAGTGCAGTTGCAAAAACCATCAAGCGCTACAAAGAAACTGGCTCACATGAGGACCACCCCAGGAAAGGAAGACCAAGCAGCAGACACATCTCTACAACAACTGTTAAGAGGAGACTTTGTGCAGCAGGCCTTCATGGTAAAATAGCTGCTAGGAAACCACTGCTAAGGACAGGCAAGAAGCAGAAGAGACTTGTTTGGGCTAAAGAACACAAGGAATGGACATTAGACCATTGGAAATCCTGTGCTTTGGTCTGATGAGTCCAAATTTGAGATCTTTGGTTCCAACCACTGAGTCTTTGTGCGACGCAGAAAAGGTAAACGGATGGACTCTACATGCCTGGTTCCCACCGTGAAGCATGGAGGAGGAGGTGTGATGGTGTGGGGGTGGTTTGCTGGTGACACTGTTGGGGATTTATTCAAAATTGAAGGCATACCGAAACAGCATGGCTACCACAGCATCTTGCAGTGGCATGCTATTCCATTGCGTTTAGTTGGACCATCATTTATTTTTCAACAGGACAATAACCCCAAACACACCTCCAGGCTGTGTAAGGGCTATTTGACCAAGAACGAGAGTGCTGTGGTTTCCATGGTAATGCTTTACGTGGTCAATTACGTATATTGGTCCACCTTATAATCTATTGTTATTGTGTGATGTACTATTACGATCGTTAGGTCATTACACATAGTGATTTAACAATGTTAGCCACTTCCAAGCACATTTGTGCTATACTTATAGCCATATTAGTCTTCGGCACAAGTCGGCACTTAGTCTTCTGCGCAGACGCGACTCGCGCGTGCACTGTGCCGCCCCGGTGCCATTACTTTCTGGAAGCGTTGCTGTGGAGATGGCAAGCGATGACGCACGTCTTCCTTCCCATCATCCGCCGCGCGCTCCGACGTGCTCTGGCATCTAGGCGGCGCATCACGCCGAGCTTCACGACGATTCGTGGATGAGCCCTACTCTTCCTGTATATATAATTCCTGCCCATCACCATATATCCACGCCTCCTGACAAGCCAAGTGCGGTGAATCGCGCATCGGGACTTTCTCGTACGTCTCCCTAGCATTCCTGCATGCGGTTCTTAACCATGTCGCAAGGTAATTTTCGTATTTGACTTATTGTTACCTTACTCCATGAACCTGTCATGTCTATATATTCCATGCCAGGTTGTGGTTCAATGTCATAATTTATTGCCGCTATTTACTGACTTATATATGTAGCCATGCTGGGAGACACTAGTTTCTCTGATACTGCTGCCTGTTTAGCATGCAGTATCCATTCATTTAGCTAACATCTTGTCTATTTCCCTTATACCCTGTCTATTTATGTAATTTTTGCTATGGCCAGGAAGGAACACTGCACTTTCCCTATATTAATACAGTATATACCATTCAATAGTAACAAAAGTACTTTACATATGTACATAGAAAAAGAGAAGCTAAAAATACACAGCAATATAAATTATTGATAAACCACAATTACATTAAACCGGAACGTCACTTAAAGGGGTTAGAGAGAGAGATGCTATATGTAACGGGTCAGGGAGGCGGAACCTCTGAGCTTTATTATACAAGGAGGCTTTCCTTGTAAAGGAGCGGGTGGCGCCCGGGGAGACGGACAGGAAGTCACGGCAAGTGACAGGGACAGTCTTTGGACAGACGGGAAAGAGGTCACGGCAAGTGACCGGGGCAGTCTCTGGATAGACAGGCAGGTAGTCACGGCAAGTGACCGGGGCAGTCTCTGGATAGACAGGCAGGTAGTCACGGCAAGTGACCGGGGCAGTCTCTGGATAGACAGGCAGGTAGTCATGGCAAGTGACCGGGGCAGTCTCTGGATAGACAGGCAGGTAGTCACGGCAAGTGACCGGGGCAGTCTCTGGATAGACAGGCAGGCAGTCACGGCAAGTGACCGGGGCAGTCTCTGGATGGACAGGTATATACGACCTGAGATGGTGGAGCCTCCCGGTAGGCTAGCAGGCCGATGACAGATGAACGCCCCCAAGTGAGCAGGCGAGAGTCTCTGGAATAGACGATGGTCACCGCATGTGACGTCCGAACCTCCGGGTAGGTCTGCAGGCAGATGGCAGATGAACGCCCCCAAGTGAGCAGGCGAGAGTCTCTGGAATAGACGATGGTCACCGCATGTGACGTCCGAACCTCCGGGTAGGTCTGCAGGCAGATGGCAGATGAGCGCCCCCAAGTGAGCAGGCGAGATTCTCTGGAATAGCCGATGGTCACCACCGGTGACGGCCGAACCTCCAGGTAGGCTTGCGGACAGGTAGCAGACAGCAAACTGGCAGGAGACAGGCAGGTAACTGGTAACGGAACCTGAGGGCTGAAGCAGAGTAAACAGTGCAACAACATTGCTCGGGCACCTCCATTAAGGAGGGAGTACTTTATATAGGGTGGAGTCCTCCGGCATTGGCCGGGGACCTTTTTTGAAAGATGCGCGCGGCCCCTTTAAGAGCGGGGGAGCGCGCGGGCGCGCACCCTAAGTCCAGCAGCAGGGAAGGAGCGCGCGACCCCAGCAGGGCGGAAGGAGGACGCCGAGCGTGGGTAAGGGGGCGACGTCCCTGCCTGGCAGAGGACGCTGGCGCAGGGGAACAGCGTCCCTGCCTGGCAGAGGGCAGGGACGCCGGCGCTACAGTACCCCCCCCTTTAGGCCCCCCTTTTTTAGGCCAGAAAGAAATTTAGCTAGGATGAGAGGGGCATGGATGTTCTCCCGAGGCTCCCACGTTCTCTCCTCAGGACCAAACCCCTTCCAATCCACCAGAAAATAGGTCTTTCTTCCTACCCTTTTGGTGGCCAAAATGTTCTCTACCTCAAATTCGTTCTCAGCAGACAGTGGAGCAGGAGGTGTACCTGTAGACTTGACAAAAGAGTTAAGTACCACCGGTTTAAGGAGAGATACATGGAAGGAGTTAGGAATCCGCAAATTGGCCGGGAGTTTCAATTTATAGGACACTGGGTTGATCTGACTGATGATCTCCAGAGGACCGATGAACCGAGGACCTAACTTGTAGGAAGGAATCTTGAGCCGAACATACTTGGACGAGAGCCAGACCTTATCCCCAGGACGGAATTGAGGGGGATCCAGACGTTTCTTGTCAGCATGTCTCTTCATGCGCTCGGATGACAGAATGAGTGCGGACCGGGTACTCTCCCATATGGAGGAGAATTCGTTAACCAGGGATTCCGCAGCTGGATTGTCCACAGAGATGGAAATAGGTACAGGGATCCGAGGATGTTGACCGAAGACTACAAGAAACGGAGATTTGGAGGAAGATTCGCTCTCGTGATTGTTGTACGAAAACTCGGCCCAAGGCAGGAGATCCAACCAGTCAGAATGGTGGGCATTAACGAAGTGCCGGAGATAACTGGTCAGAATCTGATTGATTCGCTCGACTTGACCATTGGACTGTGGGTGGTAAGCGGAGGAAAAATCCAGGGTGACGTCTAGCAACTTACAAGTGGCTCTCCAGAAACGTGAGGTGAACTGTACCCCACGATCCGACACAATGTGACGAGGCAGACCATGAAGACGGAAGATGTGGCGGATAAAGTCTTTAGCCAACTCGGGTGCAGACGGAAACCCTGGCAGGGGAATGAAGTGAGCCATCTTGGAAAATCGGTCAACGACCACCCAAATGACCGTACAACCAGCAGAGACGGGAAGATCCGTTATGAAGTCCATGGCTATATGCTGCCAGGGGGCAGCGGGTACAGGAAGCGGGAGAAGACGGCCGGCAGGCAGGTGTCTCGGAACTTTGTTGCGGGCACAGGAGGCACAGGCAGAAACAAAGTCTATTACATCCTTGTGCAGGGTAGGCCGCCAGTAATGCCGGGTAATGAGCTGGAGGGTCTTTTTCTGACCAGCGTGGCCAGCTAGTTTAGACGAATGACCCCAGTGGAGGATCCTCTCCCGATCAGGTACCGATACGAACGTCTTACCAGGAGGGAGACGATTTAGACTCACGGGAGCCACCTGCATCACTCTGGCGGGATCGATGATATGTTTAGGTTCCTCCTCGAGATCCGACACCAGGAAAGACCGGGACAAGGCATCCGCCTTGATGTTCTTGTCGGCCGGGCGAAAGTGTAAAAGAAAGTCGAAGCGGGCAAAAAACAAGGACCACCGGGCTTGGCGAGGGTTAAGTCTCTGGGCATGCTGGAGGTAAGCCAGATTCTTGTGGTCAGTGTAAATGATTACCGGATGAAGAGCCCCCTCGAGTAGGTAACGCCACTCCTCCAATGCCAGCTTGATGGCCAATAACTCTCGGTCTCCTATGGAATAATTGCGCTCAGAAGAGGAGAAGAGTTTTGAGAAGAAGCCGCAAGATACCATCCTTCCGGAAGAAGACTTTTGAGTCAGTACCGCTCCAGCTCCAGAAGAGGAAGCGTCCACCTCCAGGAAGAACTGCTTGTTGCCGTCCGGGCGATGCAGCACTGGAGCGGAAGAGAAGGCCTGTTTTAAGGAAAGAAAGGCCTCCTCTGCTTCGGGCGTCCACTGTTTGGGGTTAGCATTCTTGCGGGTGAGCGCGGAGATTGGAGCAGTCCGGGAAGAGAAGTGCGGTATGAAGAGGCGGTAATAATTGGCGAATCCCAGGAACCGCTGAATGGCCCTCAATCCCTCCGGTCGGGGCCATTTCTCGATGGCAGATAGTTTCTCCGGATCCATTCTTAGGCCAGTCTGAGAAATGATGTAACCCAAAAACGGAAGCGAGGTCTGCTCAAAGAGACACTTCTCATATTTGGCGAAAAGGTGATTCTGCCTAAGCCTGAGCAGAACCTGACGAACATCCCTCCGGTGAGACTGGAGATCCGGAGAGAAGACCAAGATGTCGTCTAGGTACACCACAACGCAGGAGTAGAGCAGGTCCCGGAAGATGTCATTGACCAACTCCTGAAAGACTGCAGGAGCATTACAGAGACCAAAGGGCATCACCAAATACTCATAGTGGCCGTCCCGGGTGTTGAATGCCGTCTTCCATTCATCTCCCCGACGGATACGGACTAGGTTATATGCTCCACGAAGATCCAGTTTGGTGAAGATTCTAGCCCCCTCAGACGATCAAACAATTCGGGAATGAGCGGAAGAGGGTACTTATTCTTCACCGTGATCAGGTTTAGGCCTCTGTAGTCAATACAGGGACGGAGAGAGCCGTCTTTCTTTTTTACGAAGAAGAAACCTGCTCCCGCTGGGGA
Source organism: Oophaga sylvatica (assembly GCA_033576555.1). Taxonomy (NCBI): domain Eukaryota; kingdom Metazoa; phylum Chordata; class Amphibia; order Anura; family Dendrobatidae; genus Oophaga; species Oophaga sylvatica. The sequence continues at coordinate 280,233,953 of JARQOD010000001.1, forward strand.
GGTAGATTTCCGGATGAATCCCTTGGCCAAATTCTCCTCGATATATTCGGACATCGACCTGGTCTCAGCAGCAGACAATGGGTAAATACGCCCACGGGGAGGCGTAGTACCGGGTAGCAGGTCGATCGGGCAATCATAAGGTCTGTGAGGGGGTAATGTCTCTGCCTCCTTTTTATTAAAGACATCAGCGAACGACCAATATGGAATTGGGAGCCCTGGTAGATTAGTTGGTGTAGGAGAAGGACGGACGGGATGAACAGGAACCAAACACGTTTTATGACAGTCCTGTCCCCAGCGAAGGATCTCTCCAGTCTGCCAGTCGAGCACGGGTGCATGCTTTTGGAGCCAAGGTAGACCTAATAAGGGTCCTGGTCACTCAGCTTAAGGCAGGGCGCGGATGCGCCGCCTGTAATCAAGCAGTAGAATCTTCCCAGGCCACATGTGTCAGCCTTCCTACTAAGCGTAACGCCAGCTGCTTTCAGAACTGATTTAGCACCAAGGCTATTGGCACCGCATCCGGAACTATTCCTATGTATACCTGTTCCTTTCCCCCTTTTCTGCCACATACAGTGTGCCACAAGGAAAGCTACCAGGAATCCTAGTTCATCTTCTCTGTGCCATTCCTTCTTTGTACATATACTATTCAGTTACCCATGAGTAAGGCCCGGGAAGGGCCGAAACGTTGGGTATTTGTATACTGTACATTCTGTTTTACATGGCACTTATATTTGTTTTTCCTTGGATTGGATATTCTTTGAATAAACCCCCCCTTTTTTTGCATGACCAACAGTCTTTGTGTGCGGTGAATCTTACCCTACTTATCCTTTTTATTAAAGACATCAGCGAACGACCAATATGGAATTGGGAGCCCTGGTAGATTAGTTGGTGTAGGAGAAGGACGGACGGGATGAACAGGAACCAAACACGTTTTATGACAGTCCTGTCCCCAGCGAAGGATCTCTCCAGTCTGCCAGTCGAGCACGGGTGCATGCTTTTGGAGCCAAGGTAGACCTAATAAGAAAGCATGAGAGAGTCCAGGCAGGACATGAAACGAGATGCTCTCAGAATGCAACATTCCACCTGCAGGGTTATGGCTTCAGTGATAAGTTGGATGGGACGTGGTAGGAGACCCCGTCCACAGCAGCAACAGATACTGGTTCAACCAGATGTTTGGTAGGAATGCGATATTTCTCTACTAGAGCCTGTGAAACAAGATTCCCGGCTGCTCCAGAATCAAGTTGGGCTTGTTCGAAATGACGGTTCTCACCGAGGAGAATTGAGACTGACAGCAGCAGAGATGAAGAGGATTTATTCTTGTCTAGGTTGACCTCTCCGAGCGAACCTAGACACAGGCGTTTCCCGACCTCTCCGGACAGGTACGGATCCGGTGCTCCTTACTGCCACAGTAGAAGCAACTCCCCTCGGCACGGCGTAAGTCCTGACGGGCTTTGACCATCTTGGTCTGGTCGACCTGCATAGGCTCAGAAGTGTGTACCTGGGGAGAAGCGGAAGGAGTTACAGGTCTCTGAAAAGAAGGAGCTAGATGAGGAAACCTTCTCTCACGGGTGACCTCTTTGGCGTGTTCCTGGAACAGTAGATCAATTAGATTAGCCAGAGTTATTAGGTCATCGAGAGAGGTTGGAATGTCTCGACCGGAAAGTTCATCTTTAATACGGCCGGACAGACCCTCCCAGAAGACAGATATCAGAGCATCATTATCCCAGGCCAGCTCCGAGGCAAGGGTACGGAACCGTATGGCATATTGCCCCACGGTGAGACTTCCCTGACGGAGACGCAACAGAGATGATGCAGAGGAGGTCTTCTGTCCGGGTTCGTCGAATACCTTCCGGAAGGCCGAGAGAAAAGCAGGCAGGTCAGACACCAGAGGATCTTCTCTCTCCCAGAGAGGATTAAGCCAGGCCAGAGCCTCTCCGGTGAGATGGGACATAATGAAGGCAATTTTGGCCCGATCGGAGTTAAACTGGTGAGCCAGGAGTTCGAAATGCAGGGTACACTGGTTAATGAAACCCCGAGCCAGAGTAGGATCGCCTCCAAACCGTGGAGGAGCAGAAAGTCGAGGTCCAGGAACGGAAACCACGGAATTGGTAAGCAACGGGACTGCCGGATTGCGAGTCATGGCGCCAGTGGTGGTTGCTGGTGAAGTAGTCAGGGTGTCCAGGCGGGAATTATCATTCCGCAGTTGACCCAGGATGGACTCCTGTTGAGACCTCTGACGAGACAGTTCATAACACAGGTCAGAGAGCGAAGGGGTTTGGGTGCCACCGGGTTCCATGGCCCGAGCAAACTGTAACGGGTCAGGGAGGCGGAACCTCTGAGCTTTATTATACAAGGAGGCTTTCCTTGTAAAGGAGCGGGTGGCGCCCGGGGAGACGGACAGGAAGTCACGGCAAGTGACAGGGACAGTCTTTGGACAGACGGGAAAGAGGTCACGGCAAGTGACCGGGGCAGTCTCTGGATAGACAGGCAGGTAGTCACGGCAAGTGACCGGGGCAGTCTCTGGATAGACAGGCAGGTAGTCACGGCAAGTGACCGGGGCAGTCTCTGGATAGACAGGCAGGTAGTCACGGCAAGTGACCGGGGCAGTCTCTGGATAGACAGGCAGGTAGTCACGGCAAGTGACCGGGGCAGTCTCTGGATAGACAGGCAGGCAGTCACGGCAAGTGACCGGGGCAGTCTCTGGATGGACAGGTATATACGACCTGAGATGGTGGAGCCTCCCGGTAGGCTAGCAGGCCGATGACAGATGAACGCCCCCAAGTGAGCAGGCGAGAGTCTCTGGAATAGACGATGGTCACCGCATGTGACGTCCGAACCTCCGGGTAGGTCTGCAGGCAGATGGCAGATGAACGCCCCCAAGTGAGCAGGCGAGAGTCTCTGGAATAGACGATGGTCACCGCATGTGACGTCCGAACCTCCGGGTAGGTCTGCAGGCAGATGGCAGATGAGCGCCCCCAAGTGAGCAGGCGAGATTCTCTGGAATAGCCGATGGTCACCACCGGTGATGGCTGAACCTCCAGGTAGGCTTGCGGACAGGTAGCAGACAGCAAACTGGCAGGAGACAGGCAGGTAACTGGTAACGGAACCTGAGGGCTGAAGCAGAGTAAACAGTGCAACAACATTGCTCGGGCACCTCCATTAAGGAGGGAGTACTTTATATAGGGTGGAGTCCTCCGGCATTGGCCGGGGACCTTTTTTGAAAGATGCGCGCGGCCCCTTTAAGAGCGGGGGAGCGCGCGGGCGCGCGCCCTAAGTCCAGCAGCAGGGAAGGAGCGCGCGACCCCAGCAGGGCGGAAGGAGGACGCCGAGCGTGGGTAAGGGGGCGACGTCCCTGCCTGGCAGAGGACGCTGGCGCAGGGGAACAGCGTCCCTGCCTGGCAGAGGGCAGGGACGCCGGCGCTACACTATACTTTGCAACCTCTTACAGATGCTTCACACTAGACCTTGGAAATCAAGGTCCCAGAGTCTGGAGGAAGAGTGGAGAGAAAAAATCGAAGCTGCTTGAGGTCTAGTGTGAAGTTTCCACAATCAGTGATGGTTTGGGGAGCCATGTCATCTGCTGGTGTAGGTCCACTGTGCTTTATCAAGACCAAAGTCAGTGCAGCCGTCTACCAGGAAATTTTAGAGCACTTCATGCTTCCGTCTGCCAACAAGCCAACTCCCTCTGACGTCAATGATGCTGTGCGGTGTCCCTGGCTGACCTGAACTGAACTGATTAGCCTGGGAAACAATCAATTAAGCTTCCCAGTTAATCACTTCCTCTCCTGTCAGCTCATTCATTCGGGGGTTTACTGCGAGGCTGGCAGCATTAGCTCCGGTCCACGCAGTAAAATGTTTACTCTTGTGAAGGATTACAGCGTTGGACCTAACTCCGCCGAATAGGTAAGAATAATGTTCTTTTATTATTTTTTTTTATTACAGGAGAACAAGGGAGTCGAAAGAATACCAGTACAATAAAAGATTGTCAAAAACTGTGTGTTTATTTCATTAAAATGATTTTTAATTAATGTGTGCGTGTTTTTTTTTAAATTTCATACAATAGGATTAATAATTGAGAGTTGTCTAATTGACAACTCTCAATTATTAACCTGGCTTAAAGTCACCTTCCAATAGCAAGGTGGCTTTAACCCATTATTAACCCATTAGCCACCGCTACAGGGCAATGGGAATAGATGGGCTAAGTGCCAGAAAGGGCGCATCTAATTATAGATTTGCCTTTTCTGGGGTGGCTGGGGGAGATGTTAGTAGCCAGGGGGGGCACAAAATAAATTCACCCTCCCTAGGCTATTATTATCTGCCCCCACTCGCTGTCTAGTGGAGAAAATACAGCGGGAGCCCACGCATATTTTTTCAATGAATTTACACATTTAATTAACCCCTACATGTATGAAATTTTGCACAAATACACTCATGCAATTGTTAGTGAAAACCATATATCAAACTACATGAAATGACATGGTTAACTGTATGTAAACCATGTGTCATTTCATGTCAGGTTCTGTAATTTCACAAAATCCGGTAATTGAATTAGCGGCTATTATACTATGTAGAAATGTATGAACTATAAATATATATATATGTGTGTTACAATGACATGTGTGTGTATATATATATATATATATATATATATATGTGTATTCTATGTGTATATATTTAGTGTTTACAAGGAAAGAAAGGGTTTATTTTAATTCTGATATTTCTGTCCCATTGAGATACTTTTTGGGTATCGGTTCGATCCAATCCGATCCGATATTTCATGATATTGGAAAGTATCGCTCAGCACTAGCAGTAATTGATGCCAAAGGAGCCCCGACCAAGTATTGAGTGCATTTACTGAACATACATTTCAGTAGGCTAACATTTTGGATTTTAAAATAATTTTTTCAAGCTGTTGTTATAAAGTTTTCTAATTTACTGAGATGTTGACTTTTGGGTTTTCATTGGCTGTAAGCCATAATCATCAACATTAACAGAAATAAACACATGAAATAGATCACTCTGTTTGTAATGACTTTATATAATATATGAGTTTCACTTTTTATATTGAAGAACTGAAATAGATTAACTTTTTGATGATATTCTGATTTTGTGAGATGCACCTATGTATCTCAGTGATTCTAAGATTGTTTTTTGTGACATATTACAGTTTTGTTAGTGGTAAATTTAAGTCAATATTTTTTGCATTTAATTGTGAAATTATTGGAATTTCGGCAAACATTTCACCATTTCAAAATTTTATTTTTATACCCTTAAACCAGATAGTCATCTATTCTATTATTTCTAAACACTGTTTTTCGATGATTATTTTATATCTCCGTTCATACTGCACCCAAATACACAAATGATACACCATTTGAAAGGTAAACTTGCCCCCTTCAGCAAGAAAATAGCCAAACAAACCACACATCCACGATTTGATCATAAAATACAGTTTAAACATTAATTTTCATAAACCTGCAGTAAGGAAAAATGACATGCAGGTGGCACCACAGTACCCCAAAGCACACTACCACAAAGCTGCTTACAGACATCACAAACAAATCCAAACATTTGCCTTGGGGGCTTTCCAGCTTGCCGAACTGCTTGCACCAGCCTATTTTAGCCAAATTGGAGGATTGCACACTTCCCTGCAAGTGAGGTACATATGCAAACACATTTTTAAACATGCAGTGCCTATTGAATTGCACACTTGCTCCATTCATACTCCACCCACACAAACAAATGATACACCATTTGAAAGGTCAAATTGCCTGCAGGTGGCAGCACACTACCCCAAAGCACACTACCACAAAGCTGCTTACAGACATCACAAACAAATCCAAACATTTGCCTTGGGGTCTTTCCAGCTTGCTCAAGTGCTTGCCCAGCCTATTTCAGGCACATTGGAGGATTGCACACTTCACTGCACATGAGTCACATATGCAAACACATTTGTATACATGCACTGCTTTTTCGGTGATTACTTTGACCCACACACACAAATGGTGAGTCACATATGCAAACACATTTGTAAACATGCACTGCTTTTTTGCTGATTACTTCGCCCCACACACAAATGATACACCATTTAAAAGGTAAACTTGCTCCCTTCAGCAATAAAAGAGCCAAAGAAACCACACATTCACGATTTTATCACTAAATACAGTTTAAACACTTATTTTCATAAACCTACAGAAAGACACAATGACCTGCAGGTGGCACCTCAACCGGAAGACATTTTTTGGCCTCTACTTATCAAACCAATTTATTGTATTACCAAGCTACATATATAAATACCTGTCTGTGTTCATCATCTCATGAAATACATTTACATTTGACCAGCTTGCTTTTTCTGAAATTGCCTGCGCCCTCTACGACCAATGTGCGAAAATTTCACACGGGCCAAGCTAGTATTACATAAAATAGTTCATAAATAACATTTGCCACATGTCTACTTAACATCAGCATTTAGGGACCACAACACATTTGAAGTGACTTTGAAGAGTCATTTTAAAAACTGCACCCCTCAAGGTGCTCAAAACCCTATTCATGAAGTTTTTTTTAACCTTCCAGGTGCTTCACAGGAATTAAAGCAATGTGGAATGGAAAAATGAAAATTTTACTTTTTTCCATAAAATGTTGTCTTAGTCCCAAATTTTTCATTTTCACAAAGGTAACAGGAGAAAATGGACCATACAATTTGTTGTGCAATTTCTCCTGAGTTCACCGATACCCCTTATGTGGTGTTTTTGCGCACCGCAGAGCTCAAAAGGAAAGAAGCTAAATTTGACTCTTGGAGTGCAAAATTGACTGGAATAAATAGCGGACGTCATGTCGCGTTTGCAGAGCCCCTGATGTGCCTAAACAGTGGAAACCCCCACAATTGACCCCATTTTATAAACTACACCCATCAAGTAACTTATCTGAAGGTGTGGTGAGCACCTTCAAACCACAGTTGATTTACTAAATTTTATAATGTTGAGCCCTGAAAGTAAATATTAATAATAATCTTTATGTAGCGCTAACATACAGTATTCCGCAGCGCTTTACATTTTGCACACATTATCATTACTGTCCCCGATGGGGCTCACAATCTAAATTCCTTATTAGTATGTCTTTTTAGAAGGTGGTAAGAAACCCAAGCAAACATGGGAAGAACATACAAACTTCTTGCAGATATCCTTGGTGGGATTTGAACCCAGGACTCCAGCGCTGCAAGTCTGCAGTGCTAACCACTGAGCCACCGTGCTGCCCCTGGAAAAATACATTTTTCCCTCAAAAATGTTGTTTCAGCCCCCAATTTTTCATTTACACAAAAGTAACAAGAGAAAATGGACATAACATTTGTAGAATTAAATAACCAGAGCTACATACGCATCTCATTATGAAGAACTTGTATACATATAGCTTAACAAAATTGTATTCTTAGAGAATTGTTAAGTTTGTGAATCTCTGTGGTACACCACTGCAGGGACTGGCACTTGCACCCATCCAATTACACTTTTGCCCTTGGTTAATTCTCGGTTACCGCATTAGGCGGAACCACAGGTCAGGGAAGTTATAGTGTATCTGATAGGACATCATGGACTTATCGGTTGTGTAGCGCAGGGGCCCTAGCTTACCCAGGCTAGGTGTATGTGAAATTTAACTGTGTTTCTTTCTTGCATTGTCAGGGTAACTGAGGTTCCATTTTTAGTAAAAAGTAGTTTTTTGACAAATTGGTCGTGATCTTTTGTCCTCGGCCCACTGTATTCTAGGTACACATTCTACATGCTGGTGTAGTCGGCAGTATACAGCTATTGCCATGGGCAGAAACACGGAGGGAAACAATTACTTATTGACAGTGGCCCTTGCTCAGGTGTCAAACCCGCTTGCCACAGTATTGGATCCCGCTGGGTACCTTTTGACCGGGGAGCTATTGCAGCATTTGCCAAAATATGATGGCAAAAATATTTTATTGCAAGACTGGACAGAAAGAGTGCAGAGTGTTAATAAAATTTGCAACTTGGTCCCAGAGTTGTGTGCAGAAATAGTACTGAATGCCCTAGAAGTCAATGCCAGACTGACAGTAATGGAACGGCCTGAGTCCGAAAGGGACACCTTAGTCAAAATCCTTGTGCTGTTGGATGGAATCCACGGGGGGGATGTGCCAAAGTGATTCAAATGCAAAGTTTCTTTTTCAACTTACTGCAGCTGGAAGCTAAGACTCTAATGCAATACTACAATGCCTTGCAAGAAACGTTGAATGAAGTATAGTGGCGGGATCCCGAGGCTATGGGAGCTTTCCAGTAGGTGGATCGTCTGTTGCAGGATCAGTTCATAGCTGGGTTAGCCAACAAGTTCCTATGGGATAAGTTGCAAGAGATGACCTGTATGATGGTTGACCTGACATTTTACAATGTCTACCTTGTTGCAACAGAAACTGAAGAGGAGTCTACGCCTGTGGTCAAGAAAGTAGTGATTAGCCCTCAAGTGATGTAAAGCCGTGTTGGGTCCAAAGATTCCGGGACTCGCAAGGATGTGGTTCAGGCTCTGTGAGCAGAACTGAAAGAACTTTGACTGGAAGTGTCCCAGATGCAAATGAGGCCTTTCAAACCTCTGGAGACAGGTACGTCTCCCCGAGCTCTTTCATCTGTCCCGACTCGAGTGGGGAGGTCAAACAGAGGAAACGCGTCTGGTGCTCAGAGACTCAGGAGGCTCCTCTGCAGAAATTGTCAATGAGTTGGCCAAATAAGCAGGGATTGTGATGCCAAGACTCACCTCGAGATGATGGGGCCAGCTTTAAACTACCAACCGCTGCAGTAACTGATTTACAAACTCCCCAACGTGGAGAGCACGATTTGTATTCATGCAGTCTGGTGCTAGAGGCTGATTTTGATGGACAGAAAGTAAGGCACTTAGTGGATAGTGGGTCTGAATGCACCATTATACGCCTAGAGATCTTTGAGAGCTATTTCAGCCATATGATGGAACCCAAAGATGGGAGCGTTATTCATCTTACAGCAGCTAACAATGGCCTGTTGCTTGGGAAGGAAATCGTGTGGATGAGAGTGAAGCTAGGTGGCAAAGACATCGGCACAAAAGGACTGGTTTTGGTTGATCACCCCCAAGGTGGGGAATAGATGTGACCTTGGAAATGAACATATCATGGGATCTGGATCACCGTCTGTTTGCTAAGGAAGGGCCGCGGTACTGGCAACGCACAACAACCACCGGCCAACCCGGGTTCTGTAGCAGGTGGTGACAAGTTCCGAAGAAAAGGGCTCAATCTTCATCCCATTCTTATCTTATCCTGGACTTATGCTGTTGAAATGGCCAGAAAAGAAAACCAGACTGCTGGGTGGAGCGACTAAATCATAATGGATCGGATGGGGGTGGATCGAAGGACACTGACCCCTGTCCAGCAGAGGCTTCCAGAAGATTTCAGGAGGCCTTCTGTCATCGTAGGGAAGTGTTATGTTTAGGTAGCTGAGGAGAAAAAGCAAAAACAGCAATACACCAGAGAGGCTGGAACCTATTGGATTGCAGTAACCTGAACTAACCACACAACTAGAGGTAGCCGTGGAGCGTTCCTATGTTGATCCTAGACGCCTCGTCACAGCCTGAGAGATAACTACACCTAAAGGCAGAAAGATGAAAGCTATCTGCCCTGGAGCAGATCCCCAAAGAAAATAGGAAGCCCCCTTACAAGTAATGGCTGTTAGACAAGAAGAAGCACGGACACAGACAGAAAATAGAATGAGCAAACGCTGTCTAGACAGAAAAGTACAGGAAAGAATTCTGACTGCAATCCAACAAAAAACTCTAAAAAATACCAACTCTTCTGATTGCAAAAACACCTGAGATCACACGATCTCCACCACCTAAATCAGATCTCTGGTGTAACAAAACTAAACCGCAGCCACTGAAAAAACAGGAAAAAGCAAATGAACAAATAACAGTGGCTACAGATAAACTGAGAGGAGCACAGGCCCCAGGAGGGGACCCGGCTGACCTCCACAAAAGTGCAGAAAATTATGCAAAAAGCAAGCACAAAAAGAAAAGCAGAAAATATCTTATCTGAAAGCAGCAGATGCATGCAAGACTCCAGCAAACTTCCAAATGAACCAGGAACCACAATTGAGACCAGAACAATTGATCACCGGTCCAGTACCGTTTGTAACCACCAGAGGGAGCTTCCGCTCAGAACTCATTTCCAGCCTATTCACAACAGTGTACCAAAAAAATGGTGGTCAGCATGTAGGACAACCAGGTCATACAAGGGAGCCAGAGTCCTTAGGCACTGCCAGTGGAATTGATACATATGAAGTATGGGTCCCTCCGCTTCTGAGGCGACTACAGAAAATTGAATGCTCACACACTAGGTGACGCCTATCCTCTCCCACAGATTAAAGAATCACTATCCAATCTGGTTCAGGCTAAGTACTTCTCCACCCTCGATTTGGCGAGTGGATACTGGCAAGTTCTGGTAGCAGAGAAAGACAAGGTGAAGATGGCTTTCATCCTCCTGATGGGACTCTACGAGTTCAACAGAATGCTGTTTGGTCTTTCAAATGGACCTGGGACATTTCAGCAGGTAACGGAACATTGCCTGGGCAACCTGAACTTTGAGTTTGTGTTGATCTAACTAGACAATGTGATGGTATTCGAGATATCATTCGTGGATCATCAGCAGAAACTATGGCAAGTCCTGCAGTGACTTCGAGACCATGGACTGAAGATCAAGCCCAAAAAATGCCAATACTTCCAAGAATGTATAAAATACCTGGGTCAAGTAATGTCTCTCAAACTAGTACAGCCAGCTTGCCAGTAAGGTTGAGGCTGTTCAGAAGTGTCCTAAGCCGAGAATGTTGCAAGAGTTGAGAGCCTTTTTGGGACTGGCGGGATATTACCTGCGGTTCATTCCAAGGTTCAGCAATTTGGTTGGTCCTTTAAATGAGCTGCTGAGAGGCATGTCTCAAGGGCCCAAGAAAATTCCCATTCAGTGAGGTCCTCAACCACAAAAAGCCTTTGATAATGTAAACAGCAGGAGTGCTAACCAACCCTGGTTAGGTGTGTGTGAAATTTACTGTGTTTCTTTCTTGCATTGTCAGGGTAACTCAGGTTCCATTATTAGTAAAAAGTAGTTCCTTGACAAATTGTTTGGACGTGTTCTTTGTCCTCGGCCCCCTGTATTTTGGGAGAGACCACCCCGGTACACGGTCTACATTTGAATCACATATTTCAGAGATTAATACAGAAAGCCCGATGTAGGCGCTCAGCGTAGAGTGTAGGATAAATGTGAGCTGAGCCTGTGATCTTGGGGAGGCAGATTGAACAAATCAACAGAATTGATGTTTATTTTTTATGCCGCTCCTCGAGCGGTATCAATAATTAGATGACTTTATTCTGTGGGTCGGTGTGATTACAGTGATACCAGATTTATCTTGTTTTTTTATGTTTGACTGCTGTCACACGCTAAAAAACACGATTTTATTGCAAAAATGAGTTTTTACATTGCTGTATTTTGAGAACTATAATTTTCTGATATTTCTGCTGACAGAATGAAGTGGGAACTTGTTTTTTGCAGGAAAAGTTGATGTTTTTATAGTACCATTTTTGGGTATTTTCGCTTTTTGGAAGGCGGAAGGAACAAAAACCAGCAATTTGTTTTCTCTTTTTTAATGCTGTTCATAGTGTGATAAAAGTGATAAAGCATTTTTATTTTTCAGGTCGGTGTGATTTCAGTGCTACCATATTTATATAATTTTTTTTAAATGTTTTGACACTTTTACTCAATAAACTATGTTATAAAAAAAAATATTGTTTTTACATACCTGTATTCTGAGAGCTATAACTTTGTTATTTCTCCGCTGACAGAGTTGTATGGCTACTTTTTTTCGTGAGACAAAATTATGTTTTCAGTGGTACCATTTTATTTGCATCACGTTTTATTTCAATTTTTAGGGCAGTGTGATGAAAAAGCATAGGTTTTATGCCATTTTTTTCATGATGTTCACCGAAGGGGTAAATAGTATGACAGTTTTATAAATCGGGTAGTTCTAGACACGGCGATAACAAATATGTGTAATTTTTTATGCATAAATATATATATTTATTGTTATTTTTAATTTAATTTCTTTTGTGTTTTTTTAAGTACTTTTACAATTTTTTCTTTACTTTTTTATTTAGTTCCTCTATGGGACTTTAACGTCACCACACATACCGGAGATATTCACACGTGAGGGAGGCCCCCATTGTCGATCAAAAGAAAATTAAAAAAACAACATAACGAAGAAAAAGTCTAAAAATGATACAAATTAAAAAAATGAATAAGGCTCAAATTTTAAAAAAAGTCATCATAAGAACCATTTTTAATCTGGAAAAAAGGTGCAAAAACAATGATGAATTGAGGCTTTAACTTTATACCACATCTTAGCTGGTTAGCTCTCTTTACAATTTTTGTGCCAAAATTTTTGTGCAATATGCCACATTTTAGCCACTGCCATTTTAAACCCCACCCATTTCCTGTTAGTCACACCTCTCATCTAGCCACTCTCAAAAAGTTCCTAGAAAACAGTAAATATAATGCAAGTGCAAGACAGTTTTGGGTGCAAATTAAACAAGAAATCTGGTGCAATTTCTTGGTGCGTTACAGTAAATTTGCACCCCCCTGCGTCTAATAACTACTCCACTTGTTTGCAGGGAATGTATTTTTTTGTCTAATAAGTAGATTGTCCAGCTCAACGATGAAGTGAAAAAATAGATTTTTTGTTCACTTGAAACATTCTCAAAAGGAGGATAAAAACATCAGCATGGATAGTGCAAAGCATTGCGTTATCAACGTGTTTCTGGTGTCCAAGCACCATTCATCATGACTAAGGGTGCTTGGACACCAGAAACGCGTTGATAACGCAATGCTTTGCACTATCCATGCTGATGTTTTTATCCTCCTTTTGAGAATGTTTTAAGTGAATAAAGAATCTATTTTTTCACTTCATCGTTGAGCTGGACAATCTACTTCTTGGAATTGCTTCACCCCAAGACACGGCGGTTCTGTGCTTTGATTTACAAGATGTCTATACCGGTGAGCTGGATCTTTCTTTATCTCTATTTTCTTGCCCACTCTATTATTTCCAGAATGCACAGTTTCCATGTTTTTTCAACAATAAACTGGTAATTATTAAAAAGACTAGCAAACAAAGATCAAATGTGAATGCTGTCAGCAACAACCACTTGGATTCTGGTCGATTATTAGTAGATTATATGGATTGTGGAAGTCATCAACACTCTATTTCTAAGCTTTTATCAGTTTTATTATCCTAAATATTAATCATAGTGATGTTTTTCTTTGACAGATTGAAACAAACCCAAATGAATTTGCACTGTACATTATTCATGTGTCAGGAGGTGAGTATTTTTCTTTTAACTTACTGATATAATTTGCATTGGAATAAATAGTGTTCAATATATATTTGTGTGAAGGTCCTATGCAACTTTTACCGAAATAAACAACTTTTCGAGTCATTGCCATTGTGAAACACAAGTGTGTTCTATAAACTAAGTGTCCTCTGTGACTTGTGTTATTTGTGAAATATCAATATGTGAACTCACTCAAATTGATACACTTGGTGAAGAAATTTGCTTTATTCTTCTTGTACAAGCACCAATTGAAGTTTTGTGCTAATTACGTTTCGGTGCACAGGGGCCGGACTGTATCCTGGGTCTTCTTCCTGCCTTTGATTCCCTGACCTTCCACCTGCATCTGGTCTCTGAATGACCGGCCTCCACTGTTTGAAATCTCAACAGTGAACTGTTATTCAAAGACTGAAGGAAGGCGTAGGGGATGGGCAATCACAGACAGGGAGAAGACACAGTGCACAGTCCAGCCCCTGTGCACCAGCATCTAATCAGCAGAAAAATTATGATTAAACAAAAACAAAGAAGATTTATTTACCAAAGGGTTTAAGCTATTTTTTATTACAGAGCCCTTAACAGCCATGTCTTTACTTTTCATTACAAAATCGTGCTGACAGGATCTCTTTAAAGGGAAACTGACAGCAGGTTTTCACTATGCAATATGAGAGCAGCATGATGTAAAGGCTGAGAGCCTGATTCCGGTGATGTGTCACTTACAGAGCTGTGTGCTGTTGTTTAAATAAAATCAGTGTTTTATCATTAATAAATTTTCTCTAGAACAGTGTACATGTACAAGGATTCAGAATATAAAGTACTGCTACATCTGCAGTAGAGAAAACTGTGATTGTATCACAACTACTGGAATCAGGGTCTGCACTCACTTGCCCGCAGCATCAATTGCTCCTTCTGGAGCAAGACATCATCGGGACAGGGGCGCTTACCACAGTTTCATGCATTGCCGCCCCCTGAAAAATCCTGGATCCATGGTGATAGACTCTGTGTTTCTATCTCTGCTGCCATTATAGCTTCTTTGGAAGAAGACGTCATCAGGGTGCATTGATAGAAGCAGTGAGTGCTGGCACTGCACTCTTAACTCCCCCAGCATCTATCATCATGGATCGAGGATGTCTTCAGATGGCAGCAGTACAAGAAAATGTAGTAATTAACTGCAGTGCCATCCCCTGATGACGTGCTGCTCCAAGAGTGGTGATAGATGCTGCAGAGAAATGAGTGCAGCTGTAAAAGTGACCAAGGCGGTACATGCTGCTGATCCATATCGCCCTGGCACTAATTACGTTTCGGTGCACAGGGGCCGGACTGTATCCTGGGTCTTCTTCCTGCCTATGATTCCCTGACCTTCCACCTGCATCTGGTCTCTGAATGACCGGCCTCCACTGTTTGAAATCTCAACAGTGAACTGTTATTCAAAGACTGAAGGAAGGCGTAGGGGATGGGCAATCACAGACAGGGAGAAGACACAGTGCACAATCCAGCCCCTGTGCACCAGCATCTATTCAGCAGAAAAATTATGATTAAACAAGAACAAAGAAGATTTATTTACCAAAGGGTTTAAGCTATTTTGTATTACAGAGCTGTTATGTTTTGGTAGCTGAGGAGAGTAAGCAAAAACGGCAATACATCAGAGAGGCTGGAACCTATTGGATTGCAGTAACCTGAACTAACCACACAACTAGAGGTAGCCGTGGAGCGTTCCTACGTTGTTCCTAGACGCCTCGTCACAGCCTGAGGGATAACTACACCTAAAGGCAGAAAGATGAAAGCTATCTGCCCCGGAGCAGATCCCCAAAGAAAATAGGAAGCCCCCAAACATGTAATGGCGGTTAGACAAGAAGAAACACGGACACATACAGAAAATAGAATGAGCAAACGCTGGGGCCCAATCTGTCTAGACAGAAAAGTACAGGGAAGAATACTCACTGCAATCCAAAAAAAACCCTAAAAAATACCAACTCTACTGATTACAAAAACACCTGAGATCACACGACCTCTACCACCTAAATCAGTTCTCTGGTGTAACAAAACTAAACTGCAGCCACTGAAAAAACAGGAAAAAGCAAATGAACAAACAACAGTGGCTCCAGATAAACTGAGAGGAGCACAAGCCCCCCGGAGGGGACCTGGCTGACCTCCACAGAAGTGCAGGGTACAATGCAAAAAGCAGGCACAAAAATAAAAGCAGAAAATATCTTATCTGATAGCAGAAGATGCAGACAGGACTCAGCAAGCTTCCAAATTAACCAGGAACCACAATTGAGTCAAGAACAATTGATCACCGGCAACCATCATGGGAGGGAACCTCCCTTATATCAGACCAGTCCGTGATCCCAGATTGCCACTCCTCGCTGAAAGGTTCAGTACTGTCAGTAACCACCAGAGGGAGCCTCTGCTCAGAAACCATTTTTAGCACATTCATAACACAGAGCCCTTAACAGCCATGTCTTTACTTTTCATTACAAAATCGTGCTGACAGGATCTCTTTAAAGGGAAACTGACAGCAGGTTTTCACTATGCAATATGAGAGCAGCATGATGTAAAGACTGAGAGCCTGATTCCGGTGATGTGTCACTTACAGAGCTGTGTGCTGTTGTTTAAATAAAATCAGTGTTTTATCATAAATTTTCTCTAGAACAGTGTATATGTACAAGGATTCAGAATATAAAGTACTGCTACATCTGCAGTAGAGAAAACTGTGATTGTATCACAACTGCTGGAATCAGGATCTGCACTCACTTGCCCGCAGCATCAATTGCTCTTTCTGGAGCAAGACATCATTGGGACAGGGGCACTTTCTTGCATCGCCGCCCTCTGAAAACATCCTGGATCCATGGTGATAGACTCTGTGTTTCTATCTCTGCTGCTATTATAGCTTCTTTGGAAGAAGACGTCATCAGGGTGCATTGATAGAAGCAGTGAGTGCCGGCACTGCACTCTTAACTCCCCCAGCGTCTATCATCATGGATCGAGGATGTCTTCAGATGGCAGCAGTACAAGAAAATGTAGTAACTGCAGTGCCATCCCCTGATGACGTGCTGCTCCAAGAGTTGTGATAGATGCTGCAGAGAAGTGAGTGCAGCTGTAAAAGTGACCAAGGTGGTACAAGCTGCTGATCCATATCGTCCTGGCACTTTACAGGAAAATAGCTTACAATTTCTAGTGTGGGGTTCATCACACTCACTTGTTGGCAGCAGGCCTCCACTTTCTCCAGGCCTCGATCTCTAGGAGTGGCTGCACATTACTCAGGGAACATGCAGTTAATTTCAGCACATAACAGTTTACTAGACAGCTCAAGTTCATCAGATTCAGGGCCGGCGTTAGGGCAAGGCAGACTAGGCAGCTGCCTAGGGCCCCCACTCAGTGAAGCTTCCGATGTAGAGACTGGTTGAGGAACTGTAGTGACATCACGATCATGTGACCTGCCAGGTGACTGTGATGTCACCACAGGCCATGTACTCATTGGCTAGTGTGCCTGTCCTCCTGCATGGAGCCTTTGAGGGGAAGGGAGAGCTAGAGACCCAGCACCTACCAACCTGAGCTGTGAGATAAATAGTACAGCACCCACTGTGTGTGCTGCTCCTGGTGAAAATGGTTCTTGGCCTGCTGTCAGCAACTCCTGCTCTTGTCGGCAGTCACAGCAGAGGAGAGGACAGGGAGGTGTCTGCTGGGAGCAGGAGAAGTTGCAGCTCATAGTGTGGAGCATTTAATTCCCTCCAGCATAAAGCAGTGCGTGTATCTGAAGTGTGTGCAATGTGTGTAGTTGAGGTGTGTAGTTGAGGTATGTGTAGTGTGTGTAGATGAGGTGTGTGTAGTGTGTAGTATGTGTAGTGTGTGCTGTCTGTGAGCTATGTGTATGTGTTTATATGAATCACATGTATCAAATGAGCATTTGTTGTGCAGCAGATGTGTACCATGTATGTTATGATTTGGTAACTGAGGAGGATACTAGAAAAATAGGCTAGGCAACCACACACCCAGAGTGGTTGGTAACTTAGCGGATTGCAGACCCCTAAACTGACAACACAACTAGAATTAGCCATGGGACGTACCTACGATGCCCTAGACGCCTCGACACAGCCAAAGAGTTAACTAACCCTAAAGAGATAAAGGGGAAAGCTAAACTGCCCCGGAGTAGAGTCCCAAAGGAACAGATAGCACCCAAACATATATTGCCGGTGAGACAGATGAAGCACAAAACACAGGCAGAAAATAGTGTGAGCAAATGCTGGGGCCCAAACTGTCTAGATAGAACAGGACAGGAAAGGATACTGTCTGCAATCCTGCAAAAACCCTAAGAAAAATTCCAACACGTCTGATATGCAAAAATACTGAGGCCACACGACCTCTCCCCCACTAAATCAGAACTCTGATGTGAACAGGACGCCAAACAACAGATACTGAAATAACAGGAGACTAGACATACTGAAAAGACTGACATAAGCTGTGGCAAAGAAAAACAGAGTCCAGCACATGTCCCAGCAGGGAACCCGGCTGAATTCACACCAGAAAGGCAGAGAACAGAGAAAAGCAAAACGGGAAAAAATGCCACAGATTAAAACAGACAAATAACATCTGAAAGATGCAGGACAAAGCAGGGAGCCAGCCGACTTCCAAAAGGCTCAGGAAGAAACCAAAATCACCGGCAACCACTAAGGGAAGGCTGCTCATTTAAATCTCCCCAATCAGTAACACCAGACCCCCAATCATCCTTTTCGGGTGATTGACCTCTGTCAGCCAGACCAGCTCCATTACCAGCAGCAGCCACCAGAGGAAGCCCAAACTCAGAAGCCAGATCCAAAGTGTTCACAACACATGTATATGTGTGTATAAGTGTGTGCCATGTGTGTGTGCCATGTACGTGTGTGTGCCATGTACATGTTTGTGTATAAGTATGTGCCATGTACGTGTGTGTGCCATATACATATACGTATGTATGTGTGTGCCATGTATGTGTGTGTGCCATGTACATGTGTGTACCATGTACGTGTGTGTGTGCATAAGTGTTTGCCATGTACGTGTGTGTGCCATGTACGTGTGTGTATGTATTTGTGTATAAGTGTGTGCCGTGTACATGTGTTTGTGTATAATTGTGTGCTATATATTTATGTGTGTGTATATGTATGTATGTATATATATAATTTTTTTTGCATTATTCTAACTTGAATATATGTAGATGACTGGGTATACACACACAGTGTCCTGAACATTTTTAAATACCGACTGCACAGGCAAGAGTTCATATACAGTTGGTATGGAAAGTTCATCTTTTTGTCTCATTAATGTACACTCTGCACCCCATCTTGACAGAAAAAAAACAGAAATGTAGACATTTTTGCAAATTTATTAAAAAAGAAAAACTGAAATATCACATGGTCATAAGTATTCAGACCCTTTGGTCAGTATTGAGTAGAAGCATCCTTTTGAGCTAGTACAGCCATGAGTCTTCTTGGGAATGATGCAACAAGTTTTTCACACCTGGATTTGGGGATCCTCTGCCATTCTTCCTTGCAGATCCTCTCCAGTTCCGTCAGGTTGGATGGTGAATGTTGCTGAACAGCCATTTACAGGTCTCTCCAGAGATGCTCAATTTATTTTAGGTCAGGGCTCTGGCTAGGCCAGTCAAGAATGGTCACAGAGTTGTTTTGAAGCCACTCCTTTGTTATTTTAGCTGTATGCTTAGGGTCATTGTCTTGTTGGAAGGTGAACCTTAGGCCAAGTCTGAGGTCCAGAGCACTCTGGAAGAGGTTTTCATCCAGGACATCTTTGTACTGGCCACATTCATGTTTCATTCAATTGCAACTAGTCGTCCTGTCCCTGCAGCTGAAAAACACCCCCCATAGCATGATGCTGCCACCACCATGTTTCACTGTTGGGATTGTATTGGGCAGGTGATGAGCAGTGCCTGGTTTTCTCCATAGATACCGCTTAGAATTTTCACCAAAAAGTTCTATCTTTGTCTCATCAGACCAAATAATCTTAATTCTCATAGTCTGGGAGTCCTTCATATGTTTATTAGCAAAATCTATGCGGGCTTTCATATGTCTTGCATTGAGGAGAGGCTTCCGTCGGGCCACTCTGCCATAAAGGCCCGACTGGTAGAGGGCTGCAGTGATAATTGACTTTATGGAACTTTCTCCCATCTATCACCAAGGCTCTTCTCCCATGATTGCTCAGTTTGGCTGGACGGCCAGGTCTAGGAAGACTTCTGGTGGTCTCAAACTTCTTCCATTTAAGGATTATGGAGGCCACTGTGATCTTGGGAATCTTGAGTACCGCAGAAATTATTTTCTAACCTTGGCCAGATCTGTGCCTTGCCACAATTCTGTCTCTGAGCTCCATGGCCAGTTCCTTTGACTTCATGATTCTCATTTGGTCTGACATGTACTGTGAGCTGTGAGGTCTTATATAGACAGGTGTGTGCCTTTACAAATCAAGAAATCAAGTCCTATCAGTTTAATTAAACACAGCTGTACTCCAATGAAGGAGTAGAACCATCTCAAGGAGGATCACAAGGAAATGGACATCATGTGACTTAAATATGAGTGTCTGAGCAAAGGGTCTGAATTCTTATGACCATGTGATATTTCAGGTTTTTTTAAAATAAATTTGCAATAATTTCTACATTTCTGTTTTTTTCAGTCACGATGGGGTGGAGAGTGTACATTAATGAGAAAAAAATGAACATTTTTGAATTTAGCAAATGGCTGCAATGAAACAAAGAGTGAAAAATTTAAAGGGGTCTGAATACTTTCCGTACCCACGGTATATAAATATGTTGGCGATCGTCTAGCGAACGACTAAAATGCTGCTCATTCATCAGGTGATTGGATTATTTATGGCAGAACATAAATTATTGTTATCGGCAGCACATCGTCGGTGAAAGCTGCAGATATGCTGTTAATCAGAGCTGTGGAGTTGGTAAACCAAACCTCCAACTCTGACTCCTCAACCTCCCTGACTCTCGACTCCACAGCACTGGTCAATACTGAGCATGTACATAATGTACAGCACAGATTCATCTCAGCTAAAAGCCAAGATCCTTACATCAGGAGCAAAACTGACATTTATTGGACATTTCATAACTTTCCCAAATTACTATGGAAAAAATTACATCACATCCTGCACCCAATGTATTATATATAGAGATGGGCGAACCTGAACAGTAAAGTTCGTCGTCCGTACAAAATACCTATTGTTCGGGCACGGACACCGAACACAGACTTCACCAGGAAGTCCATGTTACTGTCCAGGCTGAGAACCACTGGTGACTGAGCTGCTGCGAATGCAGCATCAGTGACGTCATCGAGGTTATCTCCGGTCACTGAGGCTGCGCTCGCAGTCATCAGTCGTTCTCAGCCAGGATGGTCGCATCTTGGCACCGTCCAGGTTGAAAACTATTACGAAGACTGGAAAACATGTATTTGGAAGTCGCCTTGCTACACTCATCAGGAGAGCTTTAAACTAGAACAATGTGGGAAGGGAAGCAAAACACCAGCAAAAGCCATACACCTGACAAATACTATTGAGATTTCTGCGATTAGAAGTGAAGGGGAAAAACAAAGACAAAAAAATCTACATAATAAAAATATTGAAGAAAGAGAAACCAATCACAAACTAAAGTGTTTCTATACGAATGCACAAAGCATGGGCAACAAACAAGGAGAACTGGAACTACTAAAGCAGGAGAAGAAATATGATGTCATTGGAATCACTGAGACTTGGTGGGACAATACACATGATTGGAATACAAGGCTAGAAGGATACAACTTATTTGCAAGAAACAGACTTGATAAACGAGGAGGAGGTGTCGCATTGTATGTTAGAAAAGCGTATATCTGCACAGAGATTGACACTTCAGAGACTGGGAGTTCTGTGGAAACTGTTTGGGTAAGAATACAAGGACAGAACAATGGAAAGGACACCATTGTAGGCATTTACTACAGGCCGCCTGTGCAAGCTGAAGATATGGATGAACTCTTTATGCATCAAATGGCCAAGTTCTCCAAAAAATATGACATAATGGTCATGGGAGATTTCAACTATCCAGACATTTGTTGGGAATCTCTCTCAGGCAAAACTAACAGGTCCAGGAGATTCTTATCCTCTCTTGCTGACAACTTTATCTTCCAAAAGGTAGGGGAGAAAACAAGGGGATCTGCTACCTTGGATCTAATCCTTATAAACAGGGAGGAAATGGTGGAGGAGGTAAGAGTGTCTGGGACCCTAGGAGGTAGTGACCATGCTATTTTAGAATTTTGGATAACAAGAGGAGGAAGACCTGTGAAGACTCAGACGTTAAGGTTAGATTTCAGAAAGGCAGATTTTAAGGAACTCAGAAAGAGAATTGGAGGGATCCAATGGCTGGATATCCTTAAGGACAAAAATGTCCAGGAAGGATGGAAAATCTTGAAAAATGAGATTTTCAAAGCACAATCGTTAACAATTCCGAAAATAGGGAAGAATGGGAAGCATTTAAGGAAACCAGGATGGATGAACACAGAACTTAAACACATGCTAAAAAGGAAGAAAGAAATGTTTATCAAATGGAAAGAGGGAGGCATATCTAAAGAAGAATATAATGCCGTCTGCAGAACCTGCAAGGCACAAATCAGATTATCTAAAGCTGACAATGAATTAAGGCTTGCAAGTGACGTCAAAAGCAACAAAAAAGGATTTTGGGGATACGTCAAAAGTAAAAGAAAAGTCAAAGATGCTATAGGATTTTTACAGGATGAAAATGATGAAATGGTAAGAAAGGATGTTGAGAAGGCTGAACTTTTAAATTCCTATTTTGCATCTGTTTTCTCTCAGAAAGGAAATGTAACATCAACTGATCTTCACTGTCCTATTAAAGGAATAGAAGAATCCAGGATATCTATAAACAGAAAGACAGTGAGGAAACACTTAGCTAACCTAAATGAATTCAAGTCTCCAGGTCCAGATGAATTACACCCCAGAGTACTGAAGGAGATAGCAGAAGAAATTCTTGAACCACTGTCCATAATCTTTGAAAATTCTTGGAGAACAGGAGAAGTCCCAGAAGACTGGAGAAGAGCAAATGTTGTTCCTATCTTCAAAAAGGGGAAGAAGGTGGACCCAGGGAACTACAGGCCGGTGAGTCTGACTTCTATACCAGGAAAGATCTTTGAACAAATTATTAAAGAACATGTATGCAAGTTCCTGGATAAGAATGAAGTGATTAAACAGAGTCAGCATGGGTTTGTAACTAATAAGTCATGTCAGACTAACTTAATTTCCTTCTATGACAGAATCACTGACTGGGTGGATCAGGGAAATGCTGTAGATATAGTATATCTTGACTTCAGCAAAGCATTTGACAAAGTATCTCACACAATCCTTATTGAAAAAATGACTAAGTATGGAATGGACAAGGCAACTGTTAGGTGGATTCATAACTGGCTTAGTGATCGGACCCAAAGAGTGGTCGTAAATGGCTGCACATCGAGTTGGAAGAATGTCTCAAGTGGGGTACCACAAGGCTCTGTTTTGGGCCCTGTATTGTTCAACATCTTTATCAGTGATTTAGATGAAGGAATTGAGAGTAAACTGATCAAATTTGCTGATGACACAAAGCTAGGAGGGGTAGCTAATACGAGAGAAGAGAGAGAGAGGATTCAAAAAGATATAAATAAACTGGAGCAGTGGGCAGCAACTAACAGAATGGATTTTAACAGGGAAAAATGCAAAGTACTACATCTGGGCAATAAAAATGAAAAAAGCATTTACAAAATGGGAGGAATAGGGCTAAGTAACAGCACATGTGAAAAAGACTTGGGTATACTAATTGATCACAGACTTAACATGAGTCAACAGTGTGATGCAGCAGCAAAAAAGGCAAATGCAATTCTAGGATGTATCAACAGAAGCATACAGTCTAGATCACGTGAGGTCATTATTGCCCTCTACTCCTCTTTGGTCAGACCTCATCTGGAATACTGTGTCCAGTTTTGGGCACCACATTTTAAAAAATACATCAACAAACTGGAGCAAGTTCAGAGAAGAGCCACCAGAATGGTGACCGGTCTGCAAACCATGTCCTATGAGGAACGGTTGCAGGATTTGGGAATGTTTAGCTTGCAAAAAAGAAGACTGAGAGGAGACTTAATAGCTGTCTACAAATATCTCAAGGGCTGTCACATTGTAGAAGGATCATCTTTATTCTCATTTGCACAAGGAAAGACTAGAAGCAATGGGATGAAACTGAATGGGAGGAGACACAGATTAGATATTAGAAAAAACTTTTTGACAGTTAGGGTGATCAATGAGTGGAACAGGCTGCCACGAGAGGTGGTGAGTTTCCTTCAATGGAAGTCTTCAAACAGAAGCTGGACAGACATCTGTCTGGGATGATTTAGAGAATCCTGCTTTGAGCAGGGGTTGGACCAGAAGGCCCAGGAGGTCCCTTCCAACTTTACCATTCTATGATTCTATGATTCTTTTCAAGACTTTCCTTTCTTTTCCTTTGTTTATTAACGTAGTAAGTCTACAGGCTTCTACAGCACTACCTGTTTTTCTGAATTTAGAGGACAAAACAACAGTTTTTGGAAACTTTCACAGAGCAGTAGTTTGGTTGTTATATAACATTCATATTTAAAACCCAAATCCAGAGTTACAAAGTAGACCGATAAAAAGCTTAAAAGAAAAATAAAACTACCTTTTTGATTTTTTTGGACCCGCCCTTAGTTTTGAATTAGAGATACTAATGCAAGATATTAAGAAAAAAACTGTCCTTTGAAACTGGTCATAAGTCACATGGCATGGACTCTGTCAGTCATTACCTTCACTTGATCTGGGTGCGCTGTAAGACCAGACGAAGCCTATGGACTAAATTAGCGTTCTGTTTGAAAAATAAGCAGACCCTTTTTCTAGTTTCTAACAACCCTCATAAAACTATGATTTATGCCATGTAGGTGCTGCAAAAGCTGCCATTCATATCTTGTCATAATTGACTGTTATAGCTGCCAAGAGGGAGACCAGATGTTCCACTAGGGGGCAGTATAGTTGTAAATATGCAACTGTAACTCCAAGGGCTTGTACTTCTTCTCTATGTAATAAGACTAGAAAAGTTGGAATGCACTGAATATTTATTGTATTACCTTCGTTAACATTATTTCTTCTTTAATTTAAAATATTAGTGGATTATTTTGACCAACTAAAATATCTTTTTTATTTAGAAAAGAAAAAATTGAAGATTACAGATTGTCCGCTGTGGGAAAGACTCTTACAAGGGCCTTCTGGAAACATAGCAAGGATGTTCCTCATGGACAGAGAAGCAGAAGAGATCAGCGGCGATGTATAAATACTGAACATTTGTAACATTGTTTTGTCTATTGTTTGAATGATATTGTGTCACTTATATTTGTTTTCTTGGTTAACAGGTAGCACAGTATATTAAATTCAGCCTTCCACTTTTGGAAAACATTTTGCAGAAACTGAACGAGGAGGAAGAGCGAGAAATCCAAAAGACAATCTCTAAGTAAGTAGCTTCATCATCATCATCTGTGAATGATGGGGGAGATTTATAAGCTGCCATCAAGCCCAGGGGTTAGTAATGGAGAGGCGTCTATCAGACACCCCCATTTCTAGCCCCGTAAGTTTAGGTTAAAAACACCGTATTCTTCACCTGTCCGCTGATAAACCATATGTCCCATGAAGAGCCCAACTCAGCTACATCTGGATGCTTTGCTGAGCAGTGCAATGATGCGACTGCAAGGCCCTGCATCTAGAATACACAGAGCTGAGTGTGAGAATGCAACTTCAGTGACCAGGCAACGATGATGAGAGCGGTCTTTAGCACCCGGCTCCTTGGAACAGTGCTAAATGTACTGCTTTTCCCAGGCTCCCGTATGTGTCACATTGATGACACATGAATGTGATCTTTGTGTCATCAGGGTGCACATGTGCGTTTTGCAGTTTGTGCTGCTGGTAAAAAACAGACATGTCAGCGTGTTTTGCCCACAGGCACATGGTCCATGGAAACACATTGAATTGCGCACAGACCCATTTATTTAAATGGGTCTACATACAGTCAGGGCCAGAAATATTTGGACAGTGACACAATTTTCGCGAGTTGGGCTCTGCATTCCACCACATTGGATTTGAAATGAAACCTCTACAACAGAATTCAAGTGCAGATTGTAACGTTTAATTTGAAGGGTTGAACAAAAATATGTGTTAGAAAATGTAGGAATTGTACACATTTCTTTACAAACACTCCACATTTTAGGAGGTCAAAAGTAATTGGACAAATAAACATAACCCAAACAAAATATTTTTATTTTCAAAATTTTGTGGCGAATCCTTTGGAGGCAATCACTGCCTTAAGTCTGGAACCCATGGACATCACCAAACGCTGGGTTTCCTCCTTCTTAATGCTTTGCCAGGCCTTTACAGCCGCAGCCTTCAGGTCTTGCTTGTTTCCCTCTTAAGTCTGGATTTGAGCAAGTGAAATGCATGCTCAATTGGGTTAAGATCTGGTGATTGACTTGGCCATTGAAGAATGTTCCACTTTTTTGCACTCATGAACTCCTGTGTAGCTTTGGCTGTATGCTTGGGGTCATTATCCATCTGTACTATGAAGCGCCGTCCAATCAAGTTTGCAGCATTTGGCTGAATCTGGGCTGAAAGTATATCCCGGTACACTCCAGAATTCATCCGGCTACTCTTGTCTGCTGTTATGTCATCAATAAACACAAGTGACCCAGTGCCATTGAAAGCCATGCATGGCCATGCCATCACGTTGCCTCCACCATGTTTTACAGAGGATGTGGTGTGCCTTGGATCATGTGCCGTTCCCTTTCTTCTCCAAACTTTTGGCTTCCCATCATTCTGGTACAGGTTGATCTTTGTCTCATCTGTCCATAGAATACTTTTCCAGAACTGAGCTGGCTTCTGGAGGTGTTTTTCAGCAAATTTAACTCTGGCCTGTCTATTTTTGGAATTGATGAATGGTTTGCATCTAGATGTGAACCCTTTGTATTTACTTTCATGGAGTCTTCTCTTTACTGTTGACTTAGAGACAGATACACCTACTTCACTGAGAGTGTTCTGGACTTCAGTTGATGTTGTGAACGGGTTCTTCTTCACCAAAGAAAGTATGCGGCGATCATCCACCACTGTTGTCTTCCGTGGGCTCCCAGGTCTTTTTGGATTGATGAGTTCACCAGTGCTTTCTTTCTTTCTCAGGATGTACCAAATTGTAGATTTTGCCACTTCTAATGTTGTAGCAATTTCTTGGATGGGTTTTTTTCTGTTCTTGCAGCTTAAGGATGGCTTGTTTCACCTGCATGGAGAGCTCCTGTGACCACATGTTTCCTTCACAGCAAAACCTTCCAAATGCAAACACCACACCTCAAATCAACTCCGGCCCTTTCATCTGCTTAATTGAGAATGACATAACAAAGGGATTGCCCACACCTGTCCATGAAATAGCCTTGGAGTCATTTGTCCAATTACTTTTGGTCCCTTTAAAAACAGGGTGGCACATGTTAAGGAGCTGAAACTCCTAAACCCTTCATCCAATTTTAATGTGGATACCCTCAAATGAAAGCTGAAAGTCTGAACTTCAACTGCATCTGATTTGTTTTGTTTCAAATTCATTGTGGTAGTGTCTAGAACCAAAATTAGATAAATGTTGTCTCTGTCCAAATATTTATGGACCTAACTGTATGTAAAGGTACTGCCACACTTAGCTATCCCGCTAGCGATCTCGTTAGCGTTGCATACTAATGAGATCGCTAGCGGGATTGTTTCTATATCGCTAAATGCTGCCGCATTTAGCGATATAGTTAACGACGCTATCGCCGTTAGCGATCTTCTTAACGACTTTAGCGGTACAAAAGTACCGCTAAATCGCTAAGAAAATGTGCCACACAGCGATAAGATACTTACCCAGCGGGAGCGCCAGCGATGAAATAGGGTCCGGAACGATTCCAGCGACGAGCGAGATCACAGCAGGAAGCTCGTCGCTGGAAGCTGCCGCACTGAACAATATCGCTAACGGGATCGCTAAATAGTGACGTTTTTTAGCGATCCCGTTAGCGATATTGTTTAGTGTGGCATACCCTTAAGTGTCTCCGGTACGTGTGAAAACTGTCACCACACGTACTGACGTGTGAAGGAGGCCTAAAGTATATTGGGGGATTTGTCTGTACGCCCATGATGACCTTTTGGTGTGTTTTTGAAACTACAAATTTTGCTGTGTCAAAAATGCAGCATCTTACAGTTCCAGGAAAGTGGATGGGATTTATAGAAATCTCATGCCCACTGTGCTTTATTTTTACTCAGTGTAAACTGACCTGCGGTGCGTGTTTCAAATCCGCAACATGTCAATGTCTCTTGCGGGTACGCTGAGTTTTATGTGTAGATTTTTCTCATAGACTTGTATTACATGGGGAAACTCCTCATTTAACGCATTTCTGAAGCGAAAAAGGATCAACAAGGCATGTGATGTACCGGAAAGCAGGAAAAAATTCCAAATGCTAAAAATTTGGCGAAAAAAGCGCAATAACACAAGATTTTTATATTTACCATGTTTACCATACTTTAAAAATGACTTGGCAATATGATTATCCAAGTCAGTGCAATTACGGTTGTTGTTTTTTTTTATTTAGGTAGCAAAAAAAATTATTTATAATAAAAGAAAACAAATGTTTGCTTCTGTCAACATAACATTTTAAATTTTTGGTTGATAGTGCTGAATGACGAATTGTTGTTTTGCATCCAGAACAGACATTTTTACTGGTACCATTTTGGGGTAGACATGATGAAAATTATAATAGTCAGGAAAGCGCCAAAAATAAAGCAACAGCAGGAAATTGCCACTTTTTACCTAGTCACAGATCCTCTTTAATGAGCATTATTTCTGAATTTTATGAACCTGGAATTTGATATTTGCAAAAAGGCTTCCTTTCATTAACCCCTTCACCCCCAAGGGTGGTTTGCACGTTAATGACCGGGCCAATTTTTACAATTCTGACCACTGTCTCTTTATGAGGTTATAACTCTGGAACGCTTCAACGGATCTTCGCGATTCTGAGATTATTTTCTCGTGACATATTGTACTTCACGTTAGTGGTAAAATTTCTTCCATATACCTTGCGTTTATTTTTGAAAAAAACGCAAATATGGCGAAAATTTTGAACATTTTGCAATTTTCAAACTTTGAATTTTTTTTCCCTTAAAACAGAGAAATATGTCACACAAAACAGTTAAGAAATAACATTTCCCACATGTCTACTTTACATCAGCACAATTTTGGAACCAAAATTTTTTTTTGTTAGGAAATTATAAGGGTTAAAAGTTGACCAGTGATTTCTCATTTTAACAACAAAATTTACAAAGCCATTTTTTTAGGGACCACCTCACATTTGAAGTCACTTTGACGGGTCTATATAGCAGAAAATACCCAAAAGTGACACCATTCTAAAAACTGCACCCCTCAAGGTACTCAAAACCACATTCAAGAAGTTTAATAACCCTTCAGGTGCTTCACAGGAGCTGAAGCAAAGTGGAAGGAAAAAATTAATATTTAACTTTTTAGCCACAAAAATGATCTTTTACAAACTTTTTTTTATTTTCACAAGGGTAAAAGGAGAAAATGGGCAGATAAAGTAGTTGTGCAATTTCTCCTGAGTACGCCAATACCCTATATGTTGGGGAAAACCACTGTTTGGGCACACGGCAGAACTCATAAGGGAAGGAGCGACGTTTGACTTTTTCAAACTAAAATTGGCTGGAGTTGAGATTGGACGCCATGTCGTGTTTGGAGAGCCCCTGATGCGCCTAAACAGTGGAAACCTCCCACAAGTGACATCATTTTGGAAACTAGACCCCCTAAGGAACTTATCTAGATCTATTGTGAGCACTTTGAACCCCAAAGTGTTTCACAAAAGTTTATAATGCCTGGGTGAGAAAAAAACAAAAACTATTTTCCACAAAAATGATTTTTTAGTCCCAAATTTTTGATTTTTCCCAAGGAAATTGGACCCCAAAAGTTGTCCAATTTGTCCTGAGTACGCTGATACCCCATGTGGGGGGGGGAACTGTTTGGGCGCACAGCAGGGCTTGGAAAGGAAGCAGTAACGTTTTGGAATGCAAACATTGATGGGGGTCATGTTCCATTTGTAGTGCCCCAGATGAGCCTAACCAGTGGAAACCCCCCACAAGTGACCCCATTTTGGAAGCTAGACCCCCTAAGGAACTTATCTAGATCTTTGGTGAGCACTTTGAACCCCCAAGTGCTTCACACAAGTTTATAATGCCCGGGCATGAAAATAAAAAATCCTATTTTTTTCCCACAAAAATTATCTCTTAGTCACTATTTTTTTATTTTCCCATAGGTAACAGGAGAAATTGGACCTCAAAAGTTGTTGTCCAATTTGTCCTGAGTACGCTGATACCCCATATGTGGGGGGGAACCACTGTTTGGGGGCATGGCAGAGCTCGGAATGGAAGGAGCACCATTTGACTTTTTCCAACCAAAATTGGCTGGAATTGAGATTGGACGCCATGTTGCATTTGGAGAGTCCCTGATGTGCCTAAACAGTGGAAACCTCCCACAAGTGACCCCATTTGGGAAACTAGACCCCTAAGGAACTTATCTAGATCTTTGGTGAGCAATTTGAACCCCAAGTGCTTCACACAAGTTTATAACGTAGAGCCGTAAAATTAAAAAAATCATATTTTTTCCACAAAATTGATCTTTTCACCCCAATTTTTATTTTCCCAAGGGTAACAAGACTCCAAAAGTTATTGTGCAATTTGTCCTGAGTACGCTGATACCCATATGTGGGGGTAAACCACTGTTTGGGTGCATGGCAGAGTTTGGAAGGGAAGGAGCGCCGTTTGACTTTTTCAACGCAGAATTGGCTGGATGCCATGTCGTGTTTGGAGAGCTCCTGATCTGCCTAAACAGTGGAAACCCCCGATAAATGACACCATTTTGGAAACTAGACCCCTCAAGGAACTTATCTAGATGTGTGGTGAGCACTTTGAACCCCAAAGTGCTTTACAGAAGTTTATAACGTACAGCCGTAAAATAAAAAAATCTTTTTTTTTTCTTACAAAAATGATTTTTTCGCCCCCAATATTTTATTTTCACAAGGGTAAAAGGAGAAATTGGACTCCAAAAGTTGTTGTCCAATTTGTCCTGAGTACACTGATACCCAATATGTGGGAGTAAACTACTGTATGGGCGCACGTCGGGGCTTGGAAGGGAAGTAGTGACGTTTTGGATTGCAGACTTTGATGGAATGGTCTAGGGGCGTCATGTCGCATTTGGAGAGCCCCTGATGCGCCTAAACAGTGGAAACCCCCCACAAGTGACCCCATTTTGGAAAATAGACCCCACAAGGAACTTATCTAGAAGTGTGGTGAGCGCTATGAAGCCCCAAGTGCTTCACAGAAAATTTATAACATACAGCCATAAAAACAAAAAAATCATTTTTTTTTTACAAAAATGATTTTGTCGCCCCCAGTTTTTTATTTTCCCAAGGGTAACAGAAGAAATAGGACAAATTGCACAATAACTCTTGTGGTCCAGAGTACGCTGATACCCCATATGCGGGGGTAAACTACTGTTTGGGCGCATGGCAGAGCTCAGAAGTGAAGGAGCACCGTTTGACTTTTTCAACGCAGAATTGGCTGGAATTGAGATCAGACGCCATGTCACATTTGGAGAGCCCCTGATGTGCCTAAACAGCAGAAACCCCCCAATTCTAACTCCAACCCTAACCCCAACACACCCCTAGCCCTAGTCCCAACCCTAACCACAAACCTAACCCTAACACACCCCTAACCCTAATCCCAACCCTAACCCTAATCCTAACGTTAGCGCCAACCCTAACCCTAACTTTAGCCGCAACCCTAACCCTAACCCTAATGGGAAAATGGAAATAAATACATTTTTTTTATTTTATTATTTTTCCCTAACTAATAAGGGGGGGTTTGATTTACTATTTATAGCGGTTTTTTGTGATTGGCAGCTGTCACGCTAAAAGACGCTTTTTATTGCAAAAAGTAGTTTTTTGCATCACCACATTTTGAGAGCTATAATTTTTGCATATTTTGGCCCACAGAGTCATGTGAGGTCTTATTTTTTTCGGGATGAGGTGACGTTTTTATTGGTACCATTTATGACCACGTGACATTTTTTGATCGCTTTTTATTTCGATTTTTAGGAGGTTAGAATGAACAAAAATCAGCAATTCATGAATTTCTTTTGGGGGAGGCGTTTATACCGTTCCGCGTGTGGTAAAATTGATAAAGCATGTTTATTCTTTGGGTCAGTACGATTACGGCAATACCTCATTTATATCATTTTTTTATGTTTTGGCGCTTTTATAGAATAAAAACAATTTTATATAAAAAATTATTATTTTTGCATCGCTTTATTCTGCGAGCTATAACTTTTTTATTTTTTCACTGATGATGCTGTGTGGCAGCTCTTTTTTTGTGGGACAAGATGACGTTTTCAGCGGTACCATGTTTATTTATATCGGTCTTTTTGATCGCGTGTTATTCCACTTTTTGTTCGGCGGTATGATGATAAAGCATTGATTTTTTGCTTAGTTTTTTTTTTTAAGGGGTTCACTAAAGGCGTTAACTAGTGGGACAGTTTTATAGGGGGGGTCGTTACAGACGCGGCGATACCAAATATGTGTACTTTTATTGTTTTGTTTTTTTTATTTACCGGAAGAAATGAATTTATTGGGGAATATTTTTTTTTTTTTTATGATTTTTTTTAACACTTTTTATTTTTATTTTTTTTACTTTTTTACTTTGTCCCAGAGTGGGACATCACAGTATTTTAGCAGATCGCTGGTGTGACAGTGTGCACAGCACTCTGTCACACCAGCGATCGCTCTGGCATCGCTGCAGGCTTCCTCAGCGCCTGCTCTCAGCAGGCACTGAGGAAGCCGCCTCCCTGCAGGACCCCGGCGCCATCTTGGATCCGGGGACCTGGAGGGAGGACGGACCCTCGGAAGAGCGCGACACATCGCGCTGCTCTGAGGGTCTCAGGGGAGCGCGCAGGGAGCCCCCTTCCTGCGCGATCCTCCCCTGTGCCCCCGGTACACCGCGATCATGTTTGATCGTGGTGTGCCAGGGGTTAATGTGCTGGGAGCGGTCCGTGACTGCTCCTGACACATAGTGCTGGGTGTCAGCTGTGATAATCATGACGTACTATTCCGTCCATGGGAATTAGGTCCAGGGTCACATGGACGGAATAGTACGTCTGATGGAATAAAGGGGTTAAATCTAACATTATAAAGTAGGTTGAACTCACTGGCTTTGTGTCTTCTTACAACATTACTGTCACTATGAATTTTCTGTGTTTTTTTTTTTAAGGTATCTACACGAGAAAGACATATTACGTCAATACCTTAATTCAAAAACTACTAAGAAAACAGAAACCACAGTATAACAATTTCAGAATTATTTCAGACGCAGTGACAAGATGATGATGATGAAATATTCAAAGTTTTAGATACAGGAGGCTACAGAGATCAATTTTCTCTTAGAATGAAACTTATACTTTACAATGGACGACATCTTGACAGCTGTGAGCTGAGCTGTCCCATCATCAGGCTCTTTGGAAACATCAGCAGAGATGACAATTTCTTTATTTATTTTTGGCTCAAAAAAAATTTGAATGCTAATTCTATATATGAAGTGCTGGCAATACTCAGAGTGTTATACTCAGAGTGTTAAGGTATGTGCAGACGATTGTGCAGCGTCCAACCCGCAGCGGCCAGATGTTATAGCATAGTGGATGGGATTTCAAGAAATGCCATGTCCACTATGCGTCCAGAGATGCCCGCGACTTCACCCGCAGAGAAGAACATGACCGCAGTATGTCAAATTTCAACCATAGAATGTATTGGACATGGTGAATCCGCATAGTTCAGTGAACACATGCAAATTCACCTGTGTTCAATAGACAGCAGTGCTGTGGATGCAGTGAACATGCATTGCGTCCAAAGCGCTGCCACTTACGGATCGTCTGCACATGCCCTCAGTGTAGCAAGAAGGTGTATTATGATTCAAATGGAGGAGACTCAATAACTGGACCACTTTATGTGGTATCTGATTAGAAATGAACTGTCTCCATTCTTTCCAGGCATTTATTGTCAACCTTAAAGTTCATAATAACTGTAAGATAATATATCAGTCTTAAAATAAATTCTCTAATCTTGTTATTGCATTTCTGAGTGTAAGGGCAAGTTTGGATTGGGTAGGAATATTGCTTGTCAGAAAGATTTGTGCTGCCTTGTTGACCTGGCTGAGGTACTACATCCCTCTCTCTTCACATCTGCAAGGTATGGGGGAACAAAAGCCAACAGAAGATGAAGATCATGATCTATTAACAGGAGAGATGCAAGAGGATTAGGAAGATGCACAGTTTGACGTCCCTTCCCCTCTCCCGGCTGAAGTGGTTTGAGTAGTCATCATGTGATCTCTCATACATGGAGCGATCCCAAGCATGAGTGATCCATACATGACATCTATTTTTGCATGATGTCCATAGCTATGGACATCATGCATAAATAGAAGTCCATAACTTTATTAATGGACATCTATGGTTTGATTTCTTTGCCTGTGTGGATTGGATTGGGTGGTTACAACTTCTGGTGAAAATTTCATGTCAATGGCACCTCTTGAAATATATTTATTTAGAAAATTGGTGACATGTTCAATACTTATTTCACTCGCTGTAAGTGTGTAATGAGGTGACAGAGGCCGTCATATGCCTCCCCCTCTTCGCACAGTATTCATATTAAGTGTGTGTGGTTTCCTAGTGTTTGTTACTGTTAATGTGTTCATGTAATGTTGCTATAATGTGTATGCACTTGATATGTGTTGTGTATAAGATTAGGGATAGCATAAGATAAGAGTGGGAATGGTATTGTGGGGCACATTAGTGATAGGGAATGAGAATGTGAGAATAGGTATAATTAGCATAAGGGGTTTTCCAGTCTGGAAGGAGCTACAGATAGGAATAGTGTAGGTCAGTAGTATAGTGATGGGACTTCCTGGTTAGAGGTAGTAATGATGCAGCAGTAAGAGAGGACAGTCCAATAGCCGTGGGGGTTAAGCTGCTAAGGAAGGAAGGGACCCCAGGCTGAGTGGTGTGCAGGCGGTCACCAGCTTAAACGGTATCCGTTCCAAAGAGGATCCGGGGCCTACGTCCGGGACTGGGCGAAGCTGAGATGGCGAGCCTTTTACCTTTTACTTTTTGAAACCAGACAAGGGAAATGGAAGGAAGCTGGTGGGAGTAAAGGCACGGACAGGACAGGGATTGTCCAGGAAGAGCAGTGATTGCCAGGAAGACAGGGAAAGCCCTAGGAATGTCATTATGTACGCACTGTGCTGCATCTGTAATGTAAACTCTGCTGATGAGTAAAGTTGAACTGTTAAGAATGGACATTCCATATTAAGTTGTGAGACCCGTGGATCTGGGGCCGGAGTGACAGAAGAAGAGAGGACTCCAGCAATTAACGTGAGTGTTCTGTTACGCACGCAGCACATACAGCAGAAGAGACATTATGCTTCATTTGTGGGGCGCCAGGGTGTGGGAACACTACAGCTCATTGCCATGACTACCACCCTGGCCGCCTTACATGTGATTTGCACAGTTACAGTTACGTGCCGACGAGCTGCTTTTCCTAATTCTCTCATTTATATTAATTGAAATACTGTAGCCCATGCTTCACTGAGAGAAGCAAAGCACATGACCGTAAGCATAAAAATCGCATATGAGTGATCAAGTAATGACTGCTGGAACTGGCAAGCAGAGCCAAATCCTGACAGTGAGTGTATTACACGGTGTTAGGATTGATCATGCTACAGTGCTTATCCCCTATCTGACACACCCATGTCGGACTCTCCCTTTCTGGGCACGACAGCTGATCTATAGAGCTGACATGTGCCCACAACAGCCACGAGTGGAATTGCGATCCACCAGCAGCTGTTAACTAGTTAAATGCCGCTGTCAATCTCTGATACAAGGACCACAGCAAGTGAGCATTTCTGTTACACACAGGCGATCTGATCATCGCTTGTGTGTAGTAGAGGCGATCAAAGTATTGCAGCTTCTAATTTCCCATGGAGACTATTGAAGCATGCAAAAAGTAAAAAAATATGTTTTTAAAAGTATAATTTTTTTTAAAAAATATAAAAGTTAAAATCACCCCCCTTTTGTCCCATTCAAAATAAAACAATAAAAAATCAAATATACACATATTTGATATCGTTTTGTTCAGAAATGCCTGATCTATCAATATAAAAAAAGAATTAACCCGATTGCTAAATGACGTAATGAGAAAAAAATGTAAAACACCAGAAGTAAGTTTTTTTGGTTGCCGCTACATTGCAATAAAATGCAATAACGGGCGATCAAAAGATCATA
Source organism: Oophaga sylvatica (assembly GCA_033576555.1). NCBI lineage: Eukaryota > Metazoa > Chordata > Amphibia > Anura > Dendrobatidae > Oophaga > Oophaga sylvatica. The sequence continues at coordinate 280,269,792 of JARQOD010000001.1, forward strand.
TCTACACCAAAATTGTATTAATAAAATCGTCAGCTCTGCACGCAAATAATAAGCCTTCACCCAGCCCCAGATCAAGGAAAATGGAGACACTACAGGTCTCGTAATAAATGGCGTCTTTCTTTTTTACAAATTTTGGATTCTTTTTCAACCACTTAAATAAAAAAGAACCTATACATGTTTGGTGTTCGTGAACTCAGAATGACCTTTAGAATCATAATGGCAGGTCAGTTTTAGTATTTGGTGAACATGGTAAAAAAAAATAAACCTGTGGAATTGCACTATTTTGCAATTTAACCACACTTTGAATTTTTTTTCCTGTTTTCCAGTACATGATATGTTAAAACCAATGGAGTCATTCAAAAGTACAACTTGTCTGACAAAAAACAAGCCCTCACATTGCCATATTGACTATAAAATAAAAAAGTTATTGCTCTGGGAAGAAGGGGAACAAAAACTAAAATACAAAAACGGAAAATGGCCCGAGGGCTAAGAGGTTAATGTTGTATGTTAAGGGTTTGTTCAAGTTTGTGATGTAAGTCTGCAGACTTTCATGATTCTCCCATTATGGATGCAAGAGCGGACGGTCATGTGAGTGCTAGCATACGATTTGCATATTTCCAGACACATTCTGACAAGACATGTCAGGCTTCATTCAATTCACTTCTATTGAGCAAGACAGTGCATGTCTAGTCAGCACTAGCCTCCCACTCTCACCACTAGCACCAAAGAATCATGACAGCCTGCAGTGCATACTCTGTGAGAATTCAGAAGTCTTCATCTCAATCTTGGAGAACCCCTTTAATGCTCTTAACATAAATAAAAAAATAATAACCCTTAACTTGTCAGACCGTGCAACATTTTATTACCATAGTCATGTATCACGTGATCTTGCAAGTTATGGATTGTTACTTGTGTACAGGATCAGAACCAATAGCAGCACAAGAATAAATTACAGTACCAGAATACCAACAGTAGATAAATACATCACTAGAACCCTCATCAGTACAGAAACACATCAACAGAAACATAATCAATACAGAAACACAGCATCACAAGCCCCATCAATAACAAATATAACCAGAACCCCATCAGTATATACATACATCACCAGAACCCTTATCAGTACAGAAACACATTACCAGAACCACCATCAGTACTGAAATGCATCACCAGAACCACTAGTATTACATAAATAAATAGCCATAACCACCACGAGTACATAAATACATCACCAGAACTACCTTCAATATATGAATAAATCACCAGAACCACCATTAGCGCATGAATACATCACCAAGACCACCATTTGTATATGAATTCAGCATCAGAAACACCATCAGTACATGGTAGACCAATTGTAATGTGAGCTCAGCCCCATATACATTTGTATAGCATAAAACTACTCAACTCCCAGTATGTGTCACAGGGTTACCGCAACAGAGCAGAGCCAATAGACCACAGTGTCTGATTGCTCCTACTCCTGTGCTGAAAAGAAGCACTTCACCTTCTTTTTAAATGGTGTTAATTTCTTTAGGCAGAACAGGGGTTTATCAGCAATGTTGGGAGCTCAGAGTCTGAGCTCTCAGCTGAGCTCGGTTAGCCACTCCAATCCCCTTTATAATTTGGCTCCTGATTGAAACCCATGTCAGAGTTAGCCTATGTTGCATGGCTTGTAGGAGAGGTGTTTATATGAGAAGGAGTTTGGAGGAGTTATCTGTGACTATTGGTTGGGTTTGTAAGTGTGATAATTCCCTTCCCTCCTCTTACTTTGGTTGTTCCCCATCCTCCACTCTCCAATGCATTTCTCTGTTATATGTGAGTGAATATTTGTATGCCTGGTATTTTCAGTTACCCTTGTTTGTTTTGCCTTGTTCGTCGAGTTGGTGTATTGCGGTGTACGGTAGCGCCCCTCTTGCCTCGGTGGGGGAAGAGAGCTGATGGAAGACTGATTAATGAGATAAGGCAAGGTTGGAGGCCGCCGGCATTTTCACTTTCAGAAGTATCCTGGGGAATAGGGTGAGCTAGGGCACCCCTTTAATGTTAGGGACAGGGAAGGAGCTCCTGGTCCCGGGTCACCCAACAGCTGAGTCGTGATAGTATGTCCTTAATAATGGTAAGGACATATTGGGAGTTGTTGTTATCAGCCATCATCACCCAGTCTGCAGATCATACAGGAACCACAATACTGAAGAGACACAGGCAGTTTCACAAATAAACATTTACATCCATGTACCATAAAGGTAACATCTCTGATCAAAGCGGTTTTCTTCTGTTTTTCTTCATTTTGTCCAGACGCCCAGGGCCAGTGTTAGGAACAGGCAGACCGGGCAGCTGCCTAGGGCCCCCGCTTCTCCAGAGGCCCCCAGCCAGTAATAGCGGCACACCACACAGCCGCTATGGGGACCATTAGTAAGAGGGTCCCGGCACCCCCCGCCGCATAGCGTATTCAACTTATCAGCATCACAGATGCTGATACAGTTGAAAACAGTGATGGAGGAGAGAGCATGAGATGACACTCCCTCTCCCATCACTCCCCTTCTGCCTCTGACTCAGCGTTTGCTGAAGCCAGAGCAGTGGGCGAACAAGGAGGAGAGGAAAGTATTGTTTTGTGTGTTGCACTATACTGTGTATGTGGGGAGGCTGCATTATACTGTAAGTGGAGTCTGCACTATACAGTGCGCATAGGGGGATGCATTATACTACTGTGCGTGGAGGGGCTGCATTATATTGTGTGGGATGGGACTGCACTTTACTGTGTATGTGGGGAGGCTGCTTTATACAGTTTGCTTGGGACTGCACTATACTGTGTATGTTGGGAGGCAGCATTATATTGTGTGTGGGAGGCTGCATCATACAGTGTGTGTGTGGGGACTGCACTAAACTGTGTATATGGGAGGCTGCATTATACTATGTGTGTGGGCTGCACTATACTATTCACTATAATGTGTGTGTGGGGGACTGCATTATACTGTGTGGGGGTGCTGCACTATACTGTGTGTGGGGGCTGCATTACTTAATGTGTGGGGGGACTGCACTATACTGTATATGTGAGGAGGCTGCATTATTCTGTGAGTGGGGGCTGCATTATACTGTGTGCGAGGGGCTGCACAATACTGTGTTTGGGGGCTGCATTTAACTGTTTGGGGCTGCATTATACTCTATGAGGAGGCTGCATTATACTCTGAGGGGGCTTCATTATGCTCAGTGAGGGGGCTACTTTATACTCAATGAGGGGCTACATTATACTGTGTGTTGGGCAGCATTATAGTCTATGAGGGGGCTGCATTATACTCTATAGGGGGCTGCAGTACACTCTATGGGGGGCTACAGTATACTCTATGAGGGGGGCTGCATTATACTCTGAGGGGGGCTGCATTATACTCTGATGGGGATGCATTATACTCAGAGGGGGCTGCATTATACTTTGAGGGGGCTACATTATACTCTATCAAGGATCAGCTCTCTGTCACGATACAATGTACACAGAAAGCTGTGGTGTGGTTGGGTTTATACGCAAGCTCAACAACTGAGCTCTGCTAGATCTGCAGCAGAGAAAACTGTGATTCTATAAAATCTGCTGTAAACAGTATACTAAGTAATGCATCACTGGAATCAGGGTCTCTGCCCCTACCTCATGGGGCTGACAGATTCATAGCAAAATCAGATTTCTTTTAATATACATGCAGTATATTACAGTTTATTGTGCTCTTTTTACATGAATGTTTTGATGTTTTCTTTAACCCCTAGGTATCTTCTTCATATGCCTTAATTGAAAATCACATAGTTTATTTCACTATTCCAACTGAGAAACAAGAGGCTGAACTTTAATTGACAAGATCTTTTATTTCATGTTGTAAAATAGCTTTGTATACTTTCTTCGTTTGAGCCTTCGGACACTTGTACTAATGATCGAATATCAAAAGTTCCTGGTCTTGTTCCTCAGTGAGAATGCAGTCTGTGGAAAAAATAATTAGAATAATTGGCATAAATGCAAGTAAATCAAAACGTTCAATATGTAATTACACAAGGGGCACATGGGGCATTGCGCTGCTTGTGAGTTGCTTTAAAACCATAGAAAAATATCATCTGTGCACCTTAAAAAGTCCAACCAGAAAATATCTTAAGTTTTTGCTATTTTTCCTAATTGAATACAGACAACGATAAACAGAGGATGAAGGATATAAAAATCTGTTCAAGCAGGTCAACAGATTCACATATAAAGATTGAAGTTACTGTATTAATATTTTATATAAGCTTATGATAATGTTCCCCTGTTTCACTATTCTTGTCAACTCACAATTTTACTTATTTTATTAGGATCTGCTTTCTTGTATAGCTATTTGTGTAGAATTTCACGTGTAATATCACATATTTACCTCCTTTATACTAGTGAGAGAGCAAATTCTTCAAATATAGAAGAAAAGCTGGTCTCTGGTGGGAAAAAAAAAACAATGTCAATATCAAGAATTAATCCGTCAAAAATACAAGAGACGTTTACAGAATAGACAAACCTTCTTGAAACAAATTTTCTTCAGTTTTCTGCTTCATTTACTAATAAAAATGTGCCAGGACTCTGGTTTAATTTGCATAAAAACTGATCTAAATATACCATTTCTTTTGAGCACTTTTAGTTACAAATAAATATTCCCTGACATGAGGGGAGAGGGGCTTGAATTAAATGCTACAACATGAACCTCAATTGCACCAAGCTTTGGCTCACATTATTGGCGTAAAAAAGCCACTCAATGGTATAAAGTTATACAAAAGTGTCTGAAGAAATGCAACAATTATTATTTATATTTGGCTTCTTTTCCCACTAAATGTACAGTATAGACCAAAAGTTTGGACACACCTTCTCATTTAAAGATTTTTCTGTATTTTCATGACTATGAAAATTGTACATTCACACTGAAGGCATCAAAACTGTGAATTAACACATGTGGAATTATAGACTTAACAAAAAGTGTGCAAAAACTGAAATTATGTCTTATATTCTAGGTTCTTCAAAGTAGCCACCCTTTGCTTTGATGACTGCTTTGCATACTCTTGGTATTCTCTTGATGAGCTTCAAGAGGTAGTCACCGGAAATGGTTTTCACTTCACAGGTGTGCCCTGTCAGGTTTAATAAGTGGGATTTCGGGCCTTATAAATGGGGTTGGGACCATCAGCTGTGTTGTGCAGAAGTTTGGTGGATACACAGCTGATAGTCCTACTGAATAGACTGTTAGAATTTGTATTATGGCAAGAAAAAAGCAGCTAAGTAAAGAAAAACGAGTGGCCATCATTACTTTAAGAAATTAAGGTCAGTCAGTCCGAAAAATTGGGAAAACTTTGAAAGTGTCCTGAAGTGCAGTTGCAAAAACCATCAAGCGCTACAAAGAAACTGGCACACAAGAGGAACGCCCCAGGAAAGGAAGACCAAGAGTCACCTCTGCTTCTGAGGATAATTTTATCCGAGTCACCAGCCTCAGAAATTGCAGGTTTACTGCAGCTCAGAATAGAGACCAGGTCAATGCCACACAGAGTCCTAGCAACAGACACACCTCTTCAACAACTGTTAAGAGGAGACTTTGTGCAGCAGGCCTTCATGGTAAAATAGCTGCTAGGAAACCACTGCTAAGGACAGGCAACAAGCAGAAGAGACTTGTTTGGGCTAAAGAACACAATGAATGGACATCAGACCAAAGCACAGATTAGCACAGGTCTAATGAGTCCAAATTTGAGATCATTGGTTCCAACCACCGTGTCTTTGTCCGACGTAGAAAAGGTGAACGGATGTACTCTACATGCCTGGCTCCCACCGTGAAGCATGGAGGAGGAGGTGTGATGGTGGTTTGCTGGTGACACTGTTGGGGATTTATTCAAAATTGAAGGCATACTGAAGCAGCATGGTTACCACAGCATCTTGCAGCGTCATGCTATTCCATCCGGTTTGCGTTTAGTTGGACCATCATTTATTTTTCAACAGGACAATGACCCCAAACACACCTCCAGGCTGTGTAAGGGCTATTTGACCAAGAAGGAGAGTGATGGGGTGCTACGCCAGATGACCTGGCCTCCACAGTCACCAGACCTGAACCCAATCGAGATGCTTTGGGGTGAGCTGGACCGCAGAGTGAAGGCAGAAGAGCCAACAAGTGCTAAGGATCTCTGGGAACTCCTTCAAGATTGTTGGATGACCATTTCGGGTGACTACCTCTTGAAGCTCATCAAGAGAATGCCAAGAGTGTGCTAAGCAGTCATCAAAGCAAAAGGTGGCTACTTTGAAGAACCTAGAATATAAGACATAATTTCAGTTGTTACACACTTTTTTGTTAAGTCTATAATTGCACATGTGTTAATTCATAGTTTTGATGCCTTCAGTGTGAATGTACAATTTTCATAGTCATGAAAATACAGAAAAATCTTTAAATGAGAGGGTGTGTCCAAACTTTTGGTCTGTACTGTACATGTAAATAATAGCCAGGAGTAGTAAATTTGTCCAAAAAGTTGTGTAAATGTTAGTATTATGTTTTCTCACTGACCATACATAAGTTTTTCCTTCATGTGCTGATTTTAGTCTAATTTGATGAGAATTGACAGAAACAGCAGAAAAAAGGCAGCGGACCCATGTAGTTAAGATGCCGGCAATACAGGTGCACAAATACCGATGAGACAACCACTCACGGCCTACCAATCCATGGAGGGGGTGGTTGCTTGGTATGTTATTGCACAGTAGAGGCTTGTATGGGGCGCTGTTCACATACAGGTGATGCATAGCATCCAGGTGGTTAACAGCCTATTAGTGACACCCATGCTATCAGGTGGGCTGCCCAGAGCTATCAAAATGCAACCCCTTCATGGATTGGTAGGACATACAGAGTAGGCCTCCCTAGCCTTTGGTATTTATTATGGTGTCTATCCCGCTGCACTTATATAGTATATTTTCTGTGTTACAGAGGATGAGAGTGACATTACATTTGCTCAACATCTCCTCTGATCAGCAGAAAAGTCTCTGTAGACTCTCAGACAGCCTGTAGGCCAAAGCTGTATTGAGGTAGCTGAGCTCAAAGCAGTGAATCAAAAAATTAAGTAAATTATATAGCTGACACTTTAGTAAGTGTAAAAGTCCTATGTCTAGAAACAGAAACTTTTTAATGGGGTTAAATACAAAATACATTATAATGTAATGCTTTACTTAAGTCCACGATAGTCTTCAGTGGTAACCTCTGGAAGATCTAAAATAGGTAGCTGCATTTATAGTAAAGAGGCATTTACACTGCAAGATAATTGTGAACGAGTGTTCTTAAAAAAGCGATTATCTTGCCGTGTAAACAGGTTGCCGACCACCAAACGCAAAGTTCTCATTCATCGGCTGCAGAGTAAAAGATCTCCATTTTCGGTGTTGCATAGTCCTGTGTAGTCTATGTGCACTAAGCAATCTAGTATATAGTATCTAGTTAAATGACCGCCGATTGGTAAAAGTTTACTCATCCGTGGTCTTTCCCTGTAAACAGACCCTAACTCAGATTAGATCTAAACTAGCTTCAGTTACATTAAAGTAAAGCAACCTATTCAATAGGTCTTTTCACATGGACTGACCGGCAGCACTGAATGACCGCTGATCGGTAAAGCTTTTCCAATCATTGGTCGTTTATTAGCCTGTTTACACAGGCAGACCGCTGTAACCGATGTGCACTGAAATAAGTTCCCATATTTCTCGTCAGTGGACGATGCATCGACGAGAACAGTGATCTTGTGCAAAAGATCACTTCACCCGATGAATGCTTTTTCTTCAGGGGAGCAGGAGCTATTCACACTGAAAAATTATAACGAATCATTAAAAACACTCGTTCACTATAATCTTTCAGTGTAAATGCAGATTAATGCACACTGGATCTAAAATAGCAGCATTCAATAATACAAGAAACTCACTTCAGTGTCAAAGCAGGCTTGGTGATCATCTACGGCACAGCATTTCTCTCTTATTTTACTGAATTCATCAATAATCTGTTTCCTTTTCTCTGGTGGGGTATCAGGCTTGTCTTTCAGAAGACGAATCAACAGTCTGCAATTTATTTAGAAAAGAACAGAACAATAAAGGCAACAAGAACAAACTATAACAATATCTGTACATTACATGTTTAGCATTGCCCAAGCCTAAAAAAACGCTCGGATATTTGGCACCCTGACTCATCTACAATTCAAGATCTTTTTCTATTATAATAGAATTATGAAATGTAGCACCACTCAAGAATTGGATGTTACTTTCCTAGTTAGGTTTGTATCAACAGGTAAATGGAAACAGAAACAATAATGACATTGGTTCCAGATGTCATTTACAGACTTACCCAAGCCTCTTTTGTTTCTGCTCCTCTTCTGTCCCCTTACAGATATCAGCATCACCTTTGTAGTGAGTTACATCAAACTCTGGTGCTTTGTAAGATGGGTCAGGACCAAGATTTGTAAAGCACGGTCTTCTGTCTGAATATGAGTCAACGCAACAATGATGAACTTGATCGTTTATGAATGTTTTTGATTCTCTTTCACACATTTCTCCTAGTAATATATCCAGCTGGAAATGCAAAAATAAGTATATTTTAATTTGATGAAAAACTGTTATCAGTATAGATTATAACCAAAAATCTTATAAACTGTGCCTTCTATATCAGTATCAATTGTTATTTAGCAATGCCTAGTTGTAATTAGCCTTAGGGTGCCTTCAAACACAGCATTTCTGATCATTTTGGGGCATTTTTTGGCATCTTATCAACAGGGTACTATCTAAATGTCTCTAATTTAAAAGGTGTATTATGTGCACTGTATTCAAAAGGGTCGTATAAAATGCTTGAATGTTCCCCAAAATTTTGCACAAATCAAACTTACTCAAAAATGTTTGATTTCTGCCATTTTTTAGCCTGTCCCAACAATTTTTTGAAAAGTGGGCAGACACTGGGGCAGGGTCAAACGTGACCAACAAACACATCATAATTTACACAACAAAAGTGGCATAAATTACAAAAGAAATGCATTTCAGGCCCTGGCTGGCATAGGTTTCTAAAGGTAGTGCAGGGCAGTTGTGCCAAAGTCAATAAAAGGAGCACTCTTGGTATGAATTCGACCCATTTTACTCCAATGTTTCCATCACTCATACTGGCATACAAAATACCAGTCTTATAGAACTGGAGCAAAAGTGTTTTGAGAAGTTTTTGGGTTGTGCGTGAGACAAGAATTTATATAATTGGCTCTAGAAAGGACTCTTATGGTCTTAGAAGTGCCAACTGCACTCATTAAATAATTGCCAATTGACTATATATTAGCCAATCGGCTCTCACAGGCCAACAAACATTCTATATGCACAGAATGATCATTAAAGCTATCATTCTGTCCCCATAAAGTTACTTGTTATTGGCAGGGTCAGTGTGATGCCAATACATATTTTAAGCTTGTTTAAAAATCATTGCACACAATGAACAAACATTTTTCTAGCTAATCGGAAGTGGAATGTTTGGATGGTCCTAGACTAAAGGTACTGTCACACTAAGCGATCGCACCAGCGATCACTACAATGACACGACCTGGCAGAGATCGTTTGTACATCGCTATATGGTCGCTAGTAGCTTCCAAACAGGAAGATCTCATAAACGACACATCTGCGATCAGCGATCTGTATAACGACCTCGGCGGTCGTTGGGACCTGTCACACAGCATGTATTGTTAAAGATCCCGACCTCGATAAGCGTGATTGAGCGCAACCTTTTCCATGCCCCTCAGCACAGATTGGTGGTCACTGTATGTCATGACTGTTTATGTCACGGCTCTCGCTTTGTGATTGGACGACCGCGTCATAAAAGACGACGTATTAGCGCTCCCTACCATTGTTCTCGAGCGCAAGTGGTTCATACGAATTTCCGCACAAAGGTCTAGAACGTTGGAGTAATCCACAAAGCGCTCTGGAACAATGGATGGGGCGCAGTTTTCCATTTTCATTTATTGCTGAGGTGATGTTGTGGCCACCAATCGGAGCTGAGGGGCGTTACTAAAGAAAACCTAGTCCCGCCTGCGCCGCTGACATGAGTCACCAATGAGGTCGCTCGTCGTTCATAAAGGGTGTCAAACTCAGTGATTCAGGCTCACCAGCGGGACGCCAACGATCAAAATACGGCCCAGAACGTTCATGCACGATCAGCGACATCACAGCAGGGGCCACATCGCTGCTACATGTCACACACAGCGACGTCGCTAACGATGTCGCTGCTGCGTCTTAAAATCGGTGTCGCTTAAGCGATATCGCTAGCGATCTCGCCTAGTGTGACAGTACCTTAAGGAACGAGTGCTCTTGTGAACTCTTGTTCCCTGATTATTGTTTTGTCTAAATGGGCCATTTCTCCTATGCAGCCAGCAGAGTTCTGCATACGAAGGCTGCACACAGCAGTATGGCATCGTAAGTTGCTGTTGGGCACTGACGGTATAAACTGATTAACTGCTAGGAGCATAATTTTGGAGTCTGAATGAACCTGACATTTTTTTCTGTAAGATTTGTATGTTGGATAGATACCTATGGAGCTCTTTGGCAGCCAATATACAGATCCAAGTTTCAATTAAAGATTTATTTCTTTATTTGAAAATTAATTTTCTTGATCATTGCTTTTCTGCACTGATTATACCTGCCCAGTGTGTACGAATATTGAGGGGACATTCTGGATTATATATCAGATTGTGATAATTTTGTGCAATGATTGACCCTTCACAGTATCTACGCCAATTCAAGTGGTAAGGTATAACAGCTTTTTTGGATTATTATTTTTAAATGTGGCCTGATCCATGAAATTAAAAGATTCAGTGCCTAAATTCACGTATGACTTTAGGACCGCACACATGAACGCAACATACCTTTTCATCTGCACAAGACAGTCTTTGGTTCTCAGGAAGTGCACAACACTTGCCAGCAAATTTCGTCATTTTACCAGTGATTCCAAGAAGAGTTTCAGCTGACACCTGTGGCATTTTTAGTACGTAGCGTCCTACCAAGCTGGCAACCAAAATAATATCTCCTACATTAGGAAACTTTTCTATCAAATTACTTAAAAAAAGGATTCATGTTTTTAGACAGTCTTTGTACAATCATACAACAATCGCTTCAACAACATCTGCCATTGAATATGATTGATCAAAACAATTAACTCAATTTAATGCTCCATCCCATAGACTATTGGGCTTTAGTTACCGTAATTAAACATTCAGAATATAGAATTATTAATATATTCCTCAGAATAGAAGTAGATTTCTAAATATCAAGGTCAAAATAATACCTATAATTACTATTTATTCTGTAGACTGAACTATTTTTTTGTATCTCTTTTGTCTGACCCCAACAATAGTTAAGTTATTCACAGAATTACTGAGCGAAACTTACTCAGCTTGATAAAAATGAGATCCAACTTTTTCATAAGCGTCACAATTTTGCTTTGCTAGAGCTTGGATTTGTTTGATTCTGGCTTCAAACATTTGAGGCTGCGAAGAAACCAAAAGCAGATTATTTCTATAACCTGTTTTTTACTTTGACAGGCATTTTGTCTAGGTAAAAGTCATCTTACCGCAGCCTTGTAGCAATCCGCAGGATGTTCCTCTGCACAGCACTTTGTGAGCAGGTCCTGATAGCCTTTAACAACTCTCATACATGATTGGTCGGATAATTCTGGATGCCTTCTTGAAAACTCAAAAAGGAACCTACAAGAGAGCATAAATATTAAAATAATATTAGCTCCCATAAACTACATTATCATGAGAATTATGGACATATATGACACAGTAAAAACTTATTGGAATATATTTATAAATATGACAACTTCATATATATATACTACCTGAAGAGCCCGGCGCTGCCCGGGCATAGTAACTAACTACGGTTAGTTTTAACAAATTAGAATGATTATATATATATATATATATAAAGCTGAGTGTAGAGCCCCGCCCACTCCGCTTAGCCACATTCACTGTAATATCCCACACAATCCCGTCAGCCAGAGCTACCGAACTACTACCCCTAATATCCCACATCGTCCCCACAGCCAGAGCCACCGGACTACTAATGTCACACATCATCCTGTCAAAGCCGCCAGACTACTACCCCTAATATCCTACATCATCCCATCAGCTAGAGCCACTGGACAACTACCCCTAATATCCCACATCATCCCGTCAGCCAGAGCCACCGGACAACTACCCCTAATATCCCACATCATCCCGTCACAGCCGCCAGACTACTACCCCTAATATCCCACATCATCCCGTCAGCCAGAGCCACCGGACTACTAATATCCCACATCATCCCATCACAGCCGCCAGACTACTACCCCTAATATCTCACATTATCCCGTCAGCCAGAGCCACCGGACTACTCCCCCTAATATCCCACATCATCCCGTCAGCCAGAGCCACTGGACTACTACCCCTAACATCCCACATCATCCCGGCAGCCTGGGGTCAGAACCAGAGCACTGAGTGGATTTGCCCTGACTTCCATACCAATGATCCCTTTAATAGAAGCCTGGGGTGAGAATCAGAGTGCTGAGGGATTTACCCTAACTTCCATACCGGAGATCCGTTTAAGAGAGGCCTGGGGTCAGTACCAAAGCGCAGAGTGGATTTGCCCTCACTTCCATACGAATGATCCCTTTAAGAGGCCCTGGGGTCAGAACCACAGCGCTGAGTGGAACGGTCCTAACTTCCATACTGGGGATCCCTTTAAGAGAGGCTTGGGTCAAAACCAAAGCACTGGATGGATTTGCCCTGACTCCCATACCAATTATCCCTTTAATAGAGGCCTGGGGCAGTACCACAGCATTTGACGGCAATTGCCATGACTTCCATACCGCGGATCCCTTTAAGAGAGCCTGCGGTCAGAACCAGAATGCTGAGTGGAACTGTCCTAAATTCCATACCAATGATCCCTTCAAGAGAGGCCTGGCGTCTGAACCAAAGCGCTGGATGGATTTGCCCTGACTTCCATACCAATGATCCCTTTAAGAGAGGCCTGGGGTCAGAATCTGAGCGCTGAGGACTGAGGAATTTGCCCTAACTTCCATACCGGAGATCCCTTTAAGAGAGGTCTGGGGTCAGTACCAAAGTGCAGAGTGGATTTGCCCTCACTTCCGAACCAGGGATCCCTTTAAGAGGGGCCTGGGGTCAGAACCACAGCGCTGAGTGGAATGGCCCTAACTTCCATACCGGAGATCCCTTTAAGAGGGAAGATGTGCCTATGGGATGGATGCTAGATTTCTCCCACCTGGTCAGTGTCTGCTGAGATGTTGTCGTGGAGTGAGAAAACTGCTGCTCATAGCAACCAACCAGCTCAGATTCTTTTAAACAGCTCTGGTGAAATGAAAGATCCTTCGCGATTGGTTGGTGATACACACACACACACATTCAATTTTATTTATATATAGATATATATGCATATGTATGTGTGTATGTATATATATATTTATATACATACTATTTATACAACACATATATACACATACTACAACTACAAAGTAACAGCACAAAGGCAGCAACTCCACCAATAGCAGAGACGGAACAATACTGGAGAAGGAAAAAATACACAACACCAGTGCAATGTGGCTGCAAGATCTGAGAATGAAACACAGCAACCACCTAGAGCAAGAACCAGTCACCATTACAGAAGCAGACATCCAACAGCGGTTCAAGAACATGAAGAGCTGGACAGCGCCTGGACTAGACATGATCCACACCTACTGGCTGAAGAAATTAACAGCGGTACATGAATGCATGACAAAGCAGATGAACTAACTGCTAGAAGAAGGCCACCTCCCAGCTTGGCTAACACAAGGAAGAACAGTGCTAATCGTGAAGGATCCTCATAAAGGAACAGTTCCATCCAACTACTGCCCAATAACCTGCCTTACAATAACATGGAAACTCCTGTCAGTCATCATAGCCACCAAGCATCAGAACCATATGAACCAGCACATGAATCCAGCTCAGAAATGCATTGGGACCGACACCAGAGGCTCTAAGCACCAGCTCCTAGTAGATAGAGCAGTCGCTCAAGATTCAAGATCCAGACAGACCAATCTCAGCAAAGACTCAATGCAACACACATGGATCTGTGAATGCTTGGCTCTCTACAATGTCAACAGGAAATTAAGAACCTGCCTTAGAAACTCAATGGGTCTATGGAGAACAACATTGGAAGTCAACTCAAGACAACTAGCACAAGTGACCATCAAATACGGCATATACTAAGGTGATGCACTGCACCCATTTATGTTCTGCATCAACTTGAACCCCTCAGTCAGATAATTACAGAGTCTGGCTATAGATACAAGATCAAGAGTGGAAGCACCATCAGCCACCTCCTCTACATGGATGACATCAAGCTGTATGCAAAAAATGTACAAGACATCAATTCACTGATCCACCTGACAAGGATCTACAGTGAAGACTTCGGGATGTCCTTTGGACTGGAGACATGTGGCCAGTTGGTAATAAAGAGAGGCAAGGTAGTCAAGACTGATGGAGTGGAATTACCAGTAGGGCACATAGCAGATGTACAGACATGCTACAAGTACCTCGGCATCCCACAGGGATACGGTAACCATGATGAGGAGGCAAGGAAAGCAGCAACCTCTAAATACCATCAAAGGGTAAGACAGGTCCTGAAGAGCCAGCTCAATGGGAAGAATAAAATCCATGCCATCAATACATATGCCCTGCCAGTTATCAGATACCCTGCTGGCCAAAATAAGAGATGGAAGCTGCAGATGTGAAGACACGAAAGCTCCTCACAATGCATGGAGGTCTCCACCCTAAGTCTAGTACACAAAAATTGTATATAAAAAGATAGGAGGGTGGTCGAGGCTTGATAAGCATCCAATCCACCATCACGGATGAAACAAGGAGTATATAGATAAAGCCTAAGGCAGCAACAACAACAGATCTGGAAGGAAGAACAGGAACATGAAGCGCCATGGCAAGAGAAGCCACTGCATGGGATGTACCATCGACAGATAATGGAGGTGGCTGACATGGAGAAATCCTACCAATGGCTGGAGAAAGCTGGACTCCAGCACTCAAAGCAAGCACTAAGTACCAGATCAACAGAAGCAGAAATCTACCACACAAGACAAGACCCAAGGTGTAGACTATGCAAAGAAACCTCAGAAACAGTCTAACACATAGTGGCAGGATGCAAAATGCAAGCAGGAACAGCGTATACCGAACGTCACAACCAAGTTGTGGGAATTATATGCAAGAACATCTGCACAGCATATGGGCTAAGTCCCCCTAAGTTCAGGTGGGAGACCCCAGAAAAAGTTGTGGAGAATAAAAGGGTTAAAATCCTATGGGACCCCAAGATCCAGACGGATAAGCTGGTGTTGGTTAACCAACCAGACATTGTGATAGTAGACAAGGATCAGAAGACAGCAATGATAATAGATGTGGCAGTGCCAAGTGACAGCAACATCAGAAAGAAGGAATATGAGAAGCTGGAGAAATACCAGGGCTCAAAGGAGAATTGGAGATGTGGAAGGTGAAGGCAACAGTGATTCCAGAGGGACAGGAACACTTGGAGCAGTAACCCCTAAGTTGGAAAAATGGCTACAACAAATCTCAGCAGCAACATCTGAGCTTCCTGTCCAGAAAAGCGCAATGCTGGGAACAACTAAGATCTTGCGCAGAACCCTCAAACTCCCAGACCTCCGGTAGAGGACCCGAGAATGAGACAGCACAGCAAAGACCACCCCCATTGAGGGATGAGAAGGAAGTTTTTTGTTTATATATATATATAAATGTATATATTCATATAAGTATATATATATTCTTTGCCCATCTTGTATGTGTGTGTATATTATATATATAATATATATATATGTATATATATATATACACACATATATAGATATATCTATGTATACAGATATACAGAAATAAAAACTTATTGGAAAATGTTGATCAATACGATGACCGTATATAACTTCCTTCTCACACCCACTGGGGGTGGTCTTTTGCTGTCCTTTCTCATTCTTGGGTCCTCTACCAGAGGTCTGGGAGTTTGAGGGTTCTGCGCAGGATCTTAGCTGTTCCCAGCATTGCTCTTTTCTGGACAGAGAGCTCTGATGTTGTTCCTGGGATCTGTTGTAGCCATTCTTCCAACTTAGGGGTCACTGCTCCAAGTGCTCCTATCACCACTGGAATAACTGTTGCCTTCACCTTCCACATCTTCTCCAGTTCTACTTTAAGGCACTGATATTTCTCCAGTTTCTCATATTTCTTCTTTCTGATGTTGCTGTCACTTGGCACTGCCACATCTATTATCATTGCTGTCTTCTGGTCCTTGTTTACTATCACAATGTCTGGTTGGTTAGCCAACACCTGCTTATCCATCTGGATCTTGAAGTCCCACAGGATTTTAGCCCTTTCATTCTCTACCACTTTTTCTGGGGTCTCCCACCTTGACTTAGGAGGACTTAACCTATATGCTGTGCAGATGTTCCTGTATACAATTCCCGCTAGTTGGTTGTGGCGTTCAGTAAACGCTGTTCCTGCTTGCATTTTGCATCCTGCCACTATGTGTTGGACCGTTTCTGATGTTTCTTTGCATAGTCTGCACCTTGGGTCTTGTCTTGTGTGGTATATTCCTGCTTCTATATATATGCGATCATCGCATTTATTAACACATATATATATACTTATTGCAATAAGTTTTGAGTATATGTGCATATATATACTGTATAGAGTGTATATATATAGCATTAGTAAATAAATCTCCTATGTTTTGTGGAGTTTCCACCATCACCCAATCTGAATTTGCTTAACCAAGATAGAGATTGCTATTAGCACAGAATTGTATAAATATGCTAAATCTGAATCTAAGTAAATTTACTTGGCTAAGAAGACATCTTTTTCTTCTGCATAATGTTTGCACACATCCTCGGCCTCTACAAACGCTTTCATTTCTTTAGGCAGATCAGCTGGGATGTCGTCTTTAGGTAAGGTAATCATGCAGGGTGTACGGTCAAGTAGACTCTGGTCACAACAAGTTTTCAAGTTGGGTGATATCTTCTCCTGATTGTCACAGATATGCTGAATGTATTCCATCTGACAGATAGAAATATAAAGAATTAGTCCTATGGCTGCACTTTAACCACTTACAGTGAAATCCGGTCTAGAAGAAGCAATGTTCTGAAATGCTGTGCCCAGGATCTTCTCAAATTTTACTCGTTTTATTACTGGGTGAGAACAATAAGAGGCTTCAGTAGCGGCAAAATAACTGCGTGAGTCTGGCAATAGATAACCCTCTCCATGTCTTACAAGGCTGAGAGGTATGTCCTTCTGTTAGTGCTTAGGTGCTGTGATAGGACTCTTACTATGGGGTCCCATGAAATATGTATGTCCCTGCATTATTACAATAAAGAGAAATCAGAGGTCATTATTATAAGAGGCACCTTGGACAATCGACATCATTATAGGGAAAGCATAGGAGGCATTATTATTATACAAAAGCACAGCGGTGTTTGTATTATTGTAAGGAGGTTCGGGGTCGTTATTATTAGAAAGGGTAAAGGGGTATTATTATTATAAGGTGGCCTAGGGGAACATTACTTCTATAGGATGATGTAAAACTTTAAGAAGGAGCAGAGAAGCATTATTACTATGAAGAAGTACAGAGGGAACATTACTGTGTAGGGGCACAGAATGGGCACTGTTATTGTGTAGGACGCAATAGATGGGTAAGCATACTATATAGGGCACAGAAGGGAAATTATTACTGTCTAGATCACTGGTTATAGCGCTTCATGGTTTGTGAAGCGATGAGTGATGTAAGAAAGGTCCTGGAAACTCAGTAAATCAAGGATGTCTCTGTGCTAGATTTTTACTACTGAATATGCTGATCATATTTGATTATGGTCTGGTGATATGTTTTAGTTTGCAATATTATAATTGTGGTGCTATTATTATTAAGTCTTCTATCACGGTATTATTGGAAATATTGGTCTCATAGTAAATCTTGATTTTCTCCAAGCAGGGTAAAATTTGTAATAAAGACCCCAATCTGGGGAAGGTCAGGGAGCCGGCATGAGCCTGTGTGCTTTGAAATGCTAGGGCTGAATTATAGTCCCAGTCTGTCCCTAC
The DNA here is from genome assembly GCA_033576555.1 of Oophaga sylvatica. Taxonomy (NCBI): domain Eukaryota; kingdom Metazoa; phylum Chordata; class Amphibia; order Anura; family Dendrobatidae; genus Oophaga; species Oophaga sylvatica. Next base: position 280,287,933 of record JARQOD010000001.1, read on the forward strand.
ATGCAGGCCTACAATATGGATGTGTTGGAAATCAAGGTGTCGTCATACATTGTCTGTATACACGTCTAAGCCCTTATATACTATCCTATGAAATCTATCCATAAACTCAAAGTTTTTATCTTTGCTGTAGCATTTGTGTCTTTCTTGTCTTACCTTCTCAGTCATACATTCGACCACATCATCCTTACAGCAGTCCTTACTCAAATGCACCGATTCAAGAGTGAGCTTATGTACAACATCAAAAGAAGAGGCAGGGAATTTCTTAGCGAATTTAGCAAGTTTTCTGAAGTAGAGAAATGCAAATTAGGAAATATTAACAGGTTATAGGTGTTTTCTCAAGATCGCAGATTTTCACCTGTCTTCACAATGCATGATAAATGTTTGGTTGCTGAAGGTTCCACCACTAGGACCTCCACCAAACATGAAAATGGGAGTTTCATGCACCCCATTTGATTGAATAGGATATTGTGAAAAGACCATGCAATTCTATTTAAGGACTATTTGAAAATTTTTGAATGAAGCATATGTGCACTGATACTCGAACTAGGAACATGGGAACCCTGTTCGACTGGTTGATGTGAGTCACAGTGATATGACCCTCGTGTTAAGACACTAATCATCTAATATGTTTATAGGTAAGAAGTTTGTGATCTTTAAAAAGTTCCATGTATCACATTATGATAAATTATGAAACAGCATATGATAAATAAGCAGAAACATTGCAGACTTTAGGGAGTGGCTAACTGGGAAAGTGCCTCTTTTTTCTAAGGCCTATTTGATCCCTTCCAGGTACTCAACACCTAGGTGCCCTTCTAGCCCCCTACTAGCTAAACGCTTGAATTATGAATAAATAACAATCAATAAATAACAATCAATCAGTAATCCAGTAGACAGTCTGTGACTTACTTGGCATAGTAGACTCTCTCCGGCGGGAATGATTTAAGAATATGGCAAGTATGTTTCTGATGATATTCTAAATAAAGTGTGGTTTTTTGAACATCAATGAACTGGAAAATTACAAAACAAAATAATGAGAAAAAAATACGAAACATATTACAAAGTCTTGTGTCAATTTAAATGGGTTCTGGCATTATGGTTTTCTCAAGCTACTTGATTCCTGAGGCTAAGTGCACACGTTCAGGATTATTTGCGTTTTTTTCGTGGCAAAAAACGAGTAAAAAAATGCATAAATAAAGCATCTTATCATTTAGAATGAATTCCGCAATTTTTGTGCTCATTGTGTTTTTTTTCCGCGAATTCTAGCGTTTTTTAGGCTATATTATTGACCTAGAAAGTTCAGGAAAAAATTGCGGTAAAAACGCGCAAAAAAAGCACGTTTTTACCGCGAAAAAAGTCCGGTTTTGCTCAGGAAAATTCTGCACACATTCCTGAATGTGTGCACTTAGCCTGATAGTCTATTTCCTGAACTGCAGGGAAGTGCTCCTGGACTAGTTTACTTAGAGCGCTCTACGTCCACATTCCCCTTCCTTGGAGATCTCCATGTAAACAATCCAAAGAGCATGGAAAGTACAGCACTGATGTATTCAGAGCACACAGGGTATACACGGGTCAGGTCATTTCTGTAGATATGGTTGTGATTATAAATTAATACAATTTGACAGTAAAACGTTGCACACCATACCCTGGCATCGAAACATTTCTCCTTCTCTTCTTCTGCACAGCAGTCATTCATAATAAGGCTATATTGTTTACCAAGCCCCAGAACTGCTGGGGGGTACATCGATGGGTGTCTTTTAGCAACAGTATCAATGTAGCTGAAAGTAAACAAACCATATGGTTAGAATAGCCATCTACATCCTAGATAAAGCTTCATCCTCATCTCCTGAAAATGATGCAACTTTCCGTATTAGTTATTAATCCGTTTCAGGATCTCTGCTTGCTGTCAGCAGATTTTGAACATGATTAGGACAGGTTTGGGGTATTGTTCCTGTTCATTGATAGGAAGCAGAGGTCTTAAAACTGTGGGGAACTGAAATGCAACGCATATTTGAAAATTTCATAACTTTTTTTTAGCCAATATATTTTCTGGCGAGATATAATTTCTCATGCAGATGTGCAAGAGGTAGCAACAGTGGGTGCAGACACTTTAGTTGTGTCCAGTCTCTCTGCAGTCTCGGATATAGGGTTTTGAGGGAGGTTTTTTGCAGATTTTGCATTATTACTCATAAGCTTCAAATTTCAATTTTGTGTACAGATTTACCATTGTGAAACATGTTATGATAGATTTATATGGTGATATGAACAGATGCACTCAGGGCCGCCATCAGGGCATGACAGACCTGACTGGTGTATGGGGCCCGATCAGCAGAGAGGGCCCGCATCAGGCCCCGTCTCTTCTGCTGATCGGGCCCCCTCTGCTGTTCGGGCCCCAGTGACAGGCGAAGTAACTGAACCTGCGTGACGTCCGAGACGCAGGTTCAGTTACTCTATTGAGTTGCAGGCCCGTGCGGGCCCGCAAGTCAATAGTTAAAGCCGCCAGCCAATCGGAGGCTGGCAGCTGACGTCAGCGCGCACGGCGCCGGCGTATGACGTCATTGCCATTCGCCGGCAAGTGCGCGCTTGAAACGCCGGGACTCAGGACATATCAACGCCGCGGGAGTGCCGCGGCCAGGTAAATAGAACGTTTTTTTTTTTTTTAATTTATTTATTGAAATCGGCAATGTGGGCAGGATGGAATCGCTGGGGGGGGCCAGGATGGAATCACTGGGGGGGCAGGATGGAATCGCTGGGGGGGCCAGGATGGAATCACTGGGGGGGCCAGGATGGAATCACTGGGGGGGGGCAGGATGGAATCGGTGGGGGGGGCAGGATGGAATCACGGGGGGGCAGGATGGAATCGCTGGGGGGCAGGATGGAGTCACAGGGGGGCAGGATGGAATCGCTGGGGGGCAGGATGGAATCACGGGGGGCAGGATGGAATCACTGGGGGGGCAGGATGGAATCACTGGGGGGGCAGGATGGAATCACTGGGGGGCAGGATTGAATCACTGGGGGGCAGGATGGAATCACTGGGGGCAGGATGGAATCGCTGGGGGCAGGATGGAATCACTGGGGGGGCAGGATGGAATCGCTGGGGGGCAGGATGGAATCACTGGGGGGGCAGGATGGAATCACTGGGGGGGGCAGGATGGAGTCACTGGGGGGCAGGATGGAATCACTGGGGGGCAGGATGGAATCGCTGGGGGGCAGGATGGAATCACTGGGGGGCAGGATGGAATCACTGGGGGACAGGATGGAATCACTGGGCGGTAGGATGGATATGATGGGGCAGGATCATGGGACAAATGGCCTGGAGCAGGATGAAGATAGATGGGGCAGGATCAAAGGCAACATGGAAACAGATGGGGCAGGATCATGGGACAGATGGGGCAGGATCATCGGACAAATGGCCTGGGGCAGGATGGAGATAGATGGGGCAGGATCATGGGCAAGATGGAGACAGATGGGACAAGATGAAGACAGATGGTGCAGGATCATGGGGCAGGATGGATACGATGGGGACAGATGGGGCAGGATCATGGGACAGATGGAGCAGGATCATTGGGCAAGATGGAGACAGATGGTGCAGGATCATGGGGCAGGATGGATATGATGGGGCAGATAGGGCAGGATCATGGGGCAGGATCATGGGACAGATGGTCTGGGGCAGGATGGAGACAGATGGTGCAGGATCATGGGGCAGGTTGGATACGATGGGGACAGATGGGGCAGGATCATAGGACAGATTGTCTGGGGCAGGATCATGAGGCAGGATGGAGACAGATGGTGCAGGATCATGGGGCTGGATGGATACAATGGGGACAGATGGGGCAGGATCATGGGGCAGGATGGGACATCACATGGTGGCAGGATAGGAGAACATATGGCTGGAGCCAGAAATGAGACACACAGGGGCCAGGATGGGAGATATTATTACAATAGGGGCTAATTTAGGGATATTATTACTGCAGTGATGTATTTATTTTATTATTTGAGGATACTGTTATAAATGGGAGGGCGGTCCTGTTACTGTGCAGAGCGACACTGTTGACTTTTTTTCTTCATCTGGTGTAGGTTACAATTTGGGAAAAATATAAGTAATGTGTTCTGCAAGCGGTTCTCTAGATAACTGTGTTATTTCCTGCAGAGATGAGCCCTGGCTGGAAGAAGTGATGCGGTCTGTGCTGGATGAAGATTAAAAGCGAAGATGAAAGACTTCACCTAGAGACGTCACTGGTGAGTCAGTGTGTTACCTATACACTGACACTATACACTGTATACTATATACAGCGGTCCTGTGTACAATGTCACCAGTGATCACTGTATTACCTTTACATTATACACTATATACAGAGCTCCTGTGTATAATGTCACTGGTGATCACTATTACTTGTACACAGACACTGCATCAGTATTGTAGTGTTCAGTCACTATGTGGTGATAATATGTTGTCCGTCCATGGTGTGGCCGTATTTGCTCCTTGTATGTGCTATGTGGTCACTATGTGGTGTAATATGTGGTCTGGTCATGGTGTGGTGGTATTTGTTCCTTGTATGTGATATTATTGGTCACCATATGGTGGTAATATGTGGTCTGGACATGGTGTGGTGGTATTTGTTCCTTGTGTGTGCTATTATTTGGTCACTATGTGGTGGTAATATGGTGTCTAGTCATGGTGCGGTGGTATTTGTCCACTGTATGTGATATTATTGGTCATTTTAAAAATGGAAAAATAAATAAAAATATACCTAAATTGTATTGGATATTTGAACAAATGTTTAATGGGTTAGAGTAGAGTAGGGGCCGGCCAAAAGAATCTACCTTGTCGTGGTGGTGGCTTAAAAAATCTTTTGACTGTGGATAGTTCAAGGGGTGGATGGCGGGGCTGGGGTGGAGCCTGGGTGGAGTCTCAAGGGGGCCCCGAAAAGTTTGCCAGTATGGGGCCCCGAAATTCCTAGTGGCAGCCCTGGATGCACTAATAGGTATACTACATATAAACATTACACACAAATGACATTAGGAAGAAGAAAATACATAAAATTGCGTGCAAACACCTACTAGTGGAAAGCTTCATGAGGGTTTTCTTTCTGTAGTTTACAGGCAGCTTCAGCATCTGGTTTCTTATATGGCTCGATGTTAGTATCTCTATGTTCATGGAAACACTTCTCTCTCTCTGGGTCTTGCTTTGCACAACAATCATCTTTCCAGGGATAAGATTTATGTTCGTCTGATACTGCACAAACTTTATCATAGAAAATTGTAGTCTGCAAAAGCATAAAAGGAAATAAATCAGACGTGTCATTTGAAGAAGACAATGTGGAAAAAAAACCCTGAGAAATGCTTAAAGGGGTTGTTCTACTGATTAAAGTACATTTAGTCAATGGATCTTGGAATAATAATACGCTCCACAATTAGATGTGTTAAAAAATGTTTCTGAGCTGAGATAATCTTATAAATGTGCCTGCTATGTAATCTGTAATGGCCGTGTCTGACCGTACAGGGACATGGTCTGTACATACCACATCTTTTGGCCATGGGAGGAAGCAAAAGAGATTATACAAACAGGACAACATGGGATTGCAGAGGATTCTTTTTTTGTCAGATAAAACATTACCCTGCCTGTGTAATCACAGGAGCGAGTATTTCTGCCATGTCTCCAGCACTCTGAGCTTACATAATTCAAGTCCATGACATGTGAGCTCAGCATAATCCGAAGCTCCTACCTCATTGACTTTATTTGCGATGAGCTCAGGGGACTGGAGACGTAGCTGAAACACTCTCTCCTGTGATAAAACAGGCAAAGTAATGTTTTACCTCACAACAAGCAGCAGCTGCAAGCCATTCCTAGATCATTTGTATAATCACTTATTCTTCATTCCCTGGTCAGGAGATGTATTACGTGCAGACCATGTCCCTGTACAGTCAGAAACATCCATTACACATTACATAGCAAAGGCACCTTTAAAAGATCACAGAAAAAAAATACCAAATCCAATTGTGTAGCTTATTATTATTACAAAATCTATTAATTAAAATGTATTTTGTTTGTGTGGCAACCCTTTAATTTTTTTTTAAACTTTTTAACATAAGACTGATTTGCTTTTATGTAGAGATCCAGCCGGCTAGTGACACGGGAGGTTACTCCAATCTATATGTAAATTTATAACTTTCAATGTGTGAGTTTCAGTGTAAAAGCTATGTTATGGTATTATTGCTAGCAAACATTCATACCATTGGTTTCTTGCAATCTGCTTCATCGTCGTGGTCTACACAATGTTCAGCAACGGAGGAGAGTTCTTGAACCAGTTTCCAGTGTTGTTCAAGTGGACATTTCTGGAAGTTCTGAGCGATCATAACAAGCAGTCTACAAAATAATCGCATGAAGTTAATGACTCTCAATATGGCAGCACATTAAATGAATCAGCTTTGAATACGTCTTTATTCTTATGATTGTTGCTACTATTGCAAATATATTTGCAGTATGAAATCCAGAAGGATTAACAAATTAAATGATGAGACGTATAAAGGCCATATAATTTAATGTCTAATTTTGCTGCCCACATTTACCCTGCTTGAATGATAACTTTAGGTTCCCATAATACAGTGGATGAATTATGCAAAGGTAAAAAGATAGAAAACTGTAAAAACAGACAGAAAAAACTTACATGTGTTTAAAGTTGTCTGGGCCGAGAGTAACATACATGCTACCAATGAGCCTGGGATGATTCTCTAGAAAAAATTGAAGGGATGAATATAAATACAAATTTCATGCAAATTATTATTCTGATTAGTGGAAAAGTAGAAATTCGGCACATCCAAATGGAGATGAGTTAAAATATCTTAGTCTTTATTAGAAGTCCATAAAATCACGAACCAGTACTGGTGACATGTTAAGAACTGATGCGTTTCTGGCAACAGCCTTTAGTCACATTACTGTGGAGATAAATTTGCAATCAACCCTTCAGATAATAACAAATTTTAATACAGTAGTATTGACTACAAACATTTGTAAAATTGCACATATGGTCTTTTCAGGATGTAATGTAACAGTGCAGCTCACATCATTTTCTGTGTACTAAACAAAGAAAAGTTGAGTGAAGTTTTGTTTGTCTGCATTGACAATAATTACATATTGGTTAGTACTTAGTACAATCCTCTCTTACCTGCATCCCTCTTTTGCAAATGTCTTGACTCAGTTGCTATTGTGCAGAGGAGCACACAAATCAGAGTGACCCACTTCATGGCAGCAGATCTTTGGGGAGGATCTCTCGGAAGCCTGGAGAATATGTGAAAATCTTGCGAATATATATGGTGTCTGGCTCCATTTACAAATGATTAAAAAGACTGGTTCTATAAATTATTAATATTTAACTTGTGATTGAAATAGGGGGAAGGCAAAAACACACTATTTGTAAGTTAGGTTGATACTGGCACCCATCTCTTTAAAAGTCCTTGTATGTCAGGTAGATGGCCACAGATGAACAACATCAGTCTTAGGTTATTACTCAATGAAACTACAAACAAAAGGTTAAGTAAATGATCCTTGATTATGACAGCTCCTCAGTCTCTGTTTATTGTCTACTCCAAATGTGTACAAAGGTTAAATAATAGAAAAGACATAATACTTCTCTGTTGTTCCTCTATATTTTACTCATATATACAGTGGTTTGAGAAAGGATTCACCCTCATGACAGTTTTTTTGTTTTTCTACCTCACAACCTTAAATTTCACTGGTTATTTTGAGGGTTTGCATCAGTTCATGTAAAGAATGTGCCTACAATTGCGAACATTTGTTTTTTTTTATTGTGAAGCAAACAACAAATAGGACAAAATAACTGAAAACTTCAGTGTGTAACTATTCACCCCCTAAAGTCAGTACTTTGTAGAGCTTCCTATAAAGTCAATTACGTCTCTATGAGCTTTACCCATCTGGCCACTGATATTTTTCCCCATTCCTAAAAGCAAAACTGCTCCTTCAAGTTAGGTGTTTTCCCCTGGTGAACAACAATCAAGTCTGACCACAGATTCTCAACTGAATTAAAGGGAACCGGTCACCTCGTTTTGCTGCTATAAGATGTGGCCACTGCCTTTCGGGGCTTATCTACAGCATTCTGTAATGCTGTAGATAAGCCCCTGTTCCAACCTAAAAGATAAGAAAAAGAGGTGTCGCAGGTCCAGATCAGGCGCCTCCCATCTTCATGCGATGTCATCATCCTGCTTGCTTCTTGTCGCGCTCCTGCGCAGGCATAGTTATCTGCCCTGTTGAGGGCAGAGCAAAGTACTGCAGTGCGCAGGCGCCAGGAAAGGTCAGAGAGGTCCACAAAAAATTTTTAAATATTCAATAAATTTCATTCAACTTTACAATTGTGTCCCACTTGTTGTAGATTCTTCACCAAAAATTACATTTGGTATCTTTATGTTTGAAGCATGATATGTGTGAAAAGGTTGAAAAGTTCCAGGGGGCCGAATACTTTCGCAAGGCACTGTATATATACTAGATGGAGGCCCGATGCTATCGCATTGGGAGGGCAGCAATGTCACGATGGGGGCAGGCTTTGCAGCGTTCACAATCTCTCCCCCCATGTGCTCACCCACCTATCCACTCTCTCTTTCCCCATGTGCTGACTTCTCCCGTTTGTGCTCTCTTCTTTGACCTGTCTACCCCATGTGCTATCCCCCTTGTCTGCTGTCTCTCCTTCCTGTGCTGTGTTCTCCCCTCATGTACTGTCCCGTTGGAGCGGTCTCCCCCCTGTGCTCTTTCTTTCTCCCCATCTCCTGTCTTCTCCTCTCATGTGATCTCTGCTTTGACCTATGTACCTCATGTGCTCTCCCCCTTGTCTGCTCTCTCTCTTCACCACTGTACTGTCTTCTTCCCCCATGTGTTCTCTCGTTTGAGCTGTCTCCCACCTGTGTGTCCTCTTTCCTATGTGCACTCACCCTTCCCCCTGTGTTAAAATGAAAGCAAAGTAGGTAAAAGTAACATTTTAATGGAAATTTTTTTTGTGTGTGTACGGCCTATACAGTGTGTGTGTTTGTGGGTGTGTGTGGTATGTACGGCGTACACAGTGTGTGTGTGACGCTGGTACCACCAGCAGTTTCTATATTGAGTCACCCATCACTTGGGTGTTCGAATATGGCGGTCAGTGAACTTCCGCCTCTTGGAATTCTGGGATCCGGACACATCTGGATGGAACAGTATGTGAGACACAAATTTGTGTGTGTGTGTTCAGCGTATATAGTGTGTGTGTGTGTGTGGTGTGTACGGCGTATATAATGTGTGTGTGGTGCGATGGTGTTCCGCTGGTGGTACCGCGCAAGAGGCTGGTACCACCAGCAGTTTCCATATTGAGACACCTATCACTTGGGTGTCCCAATATGGCGGTCGGTGAACTTCCACCGCTTGGAATTCTAGGATCCGGACACATCTGGATGGAAAAGGATGTGAAGACATTACAAGGTAAGTTATATTATTAAATATATAAATATATATATATATATATATATATATATATATGATGGCACGTGCACACAAGTCAGATTTTTTATATGGCCTGAATTTCCGCCTCACACAAATTATGACTAATTAATAACTTGAATTAGATCTCCTGTTGCTGCACTTGTTTCTGACATCATAGAAGACATCTAGAACGTGAACATGCAAACATTACATATAATGAGATATTCTAGTGCAAAGGAATTAGTGGCGCTATTACAAAATGAATAATAGCGAGTATGCTATGCATGTTAAAAAAAATAACTCATCATCTACAAAAAAAAAAAAATCCCTAGGAAAAAAAATTGTAGGAATTCTTTTTTCTTTTTTTTTATTGATTTATATATTGACATATTATTAGTGTAGCATAATGTTTTTCCTAAGATTTAAACCATGTGGGATCCTGGTGTTTAGTGTGAAAATCCGCTAAGCTTCCCTGGTTTTTATAATTTCTTCCCTATCTCCTCCTCCACTGCTAGACTGTTTTGCTCAATGGCATACACCTTCATTGATGCGATATTTCCCTGGTGGTAATCGATAAAGTGTTTTGAAGCTTGTGAAATCCTTTTATTTGTACTACTGTAATTATTAATGTCACAGACATGTTCTCTGAACCGCATCATTTGCCGCGTGGTGCAGCCCACATACTTTACAACACATTCAGGGCATTGAATTATATAGACTACATAATTTGATTGGCAGTTCATAAAGGTTTTTATTTGATGTATTGTATTATTGGATGAATTGGAAACGGTTCTGCATTTTTTAAGGTATGTGCACATGTTGCAAGCTTTCATTCCGCATTTAGAAATAAAACTTTTTACAATAGCCAATTTTTTTTACTTCAGATTTTTTGTGCTAGTAAATTACTGTCTAAAGAAGGTGCTTTTTTATATACAACCCTAGACACTTTTTTCAAAGTCTCAGCTGTTTTTCATCTGTCTCAAGCATGGGAAGATTTTTTAGGAACAAATTTTATTTTGAAAAATTGATTGCTATATTCTGATATTAAAGTAATGGGCATGTTTGAAGTTACTCTTTTAAATCTAGGTTTCCCCTCTATTATTGCCTCTGCTCTATCCATCATCCACTTCTTAAACCTTCTTTGTTTCCATCTTTGATTTATTTCATGGATTTCTTCTTTATAAAGTTCAGCTGAACTGTAGTTTCATTTTGCCCTGATGTACTCTTCCACAGGAATAGCTTGGATCATATGAGCTGGGTGATGACTAGTTAGTTGCATGAAGAATGGTTTTCCCTGCATTTTTTGTGTGTGTGACTGTGGTGATACATTGGTTTGGGATGCATGTTAATTTAAGATCCAAGAATTCTACTGTGTTTTTGTGGAAATTATACATGAACTGTAAATTAAAGGAATTACAATTTATGTAATTAATAAACAATAGTGCGGAAGATTCATCAGATGTCCACATTATGACACGTCATCAATGAATCTGCCGTACCAATAAATGTCATTTTCCTCTTTACGACCTTGGACGTATCCATACATCCAGGTGGCTAGGTACTTACTGATCTTGGATGTATGGATACGTCATGGTGGTCATCTCCGGGTGTCAGCTGATTCTGACAACTGACACAGGACACTTAGAGTAAGGAGCAGTGCCCTCACCATTCCTGTCATTTTAACCACCTAAATGCTGCTATCAATATAGATTGCAGCATTTAGGTGGGCAGAGGGAGGGAGCCTCCTCTGCTCTCTGATCGGCGCCCTTGCAACATCATCATAGGGGCCAAAACGTTGCCATGGTGACCCAATATTGTCATGACAATATCTGGGTCACCAGGCACTAGCAAGATAGAAGGATCAGTGTGCAGTGCATGATCTAACTAATCTAACTAAGTTGTGTCTGAAAGGATGAAAGGTTATAAAGCATTGCAATTCTCATGCATTGCTATGCTTTATAACTGCAATTAAAGTGGAAAAAGTGAAGGTCCCTAGTGACAAAGTAAAAAAAGTAGTAAAAATATTTTTAAAAATTTCAAAACAATGAAATATATATATACTGTACACAAACTTTTATATGAAAAAACCAAAACACTAAAAGTATCGCCTCCTCTGGAACAGACCGCACTATAAAACTGTACCGCTAGTTTGCTGCTTCAGAGGACACCTTAAATAAAAAAGAGGCAAAACACGATGCTTTATCATACCTCTACACAAAAAGTGGAATAAAACGCAATCCAAAAGACGAATAGAAATTAAAATGGTTTAGCTGAAAACATCATCTTGTCCTGCAAAAAAACAAACCGCTACACAGCTCAATCAAAGGAAAAATAAAAAAGTTAAATCTCTCAAAATATAGCAATGCAAAAATAATTATTTTTTCTATAAATTAGATTTTATTGCGTAAAAGTGCCAAAACATAACAAAGATATAAATTTGGTATTGCTGTAATCATACTGACCCAAAGAATAAAGCCGTCTTATCAATTTTAACACATGTGGAATGGCATTAAAAACAATTCCTAAATTGCTAGTTTTTGCTTATTATGCCTCTCAAAAATCGAAGTAGAAAGCAAACAAAAAATGTCATGGGCCCGAAAATGATACCCAAAAAAAGGTCAACTCATCCTGCAACAAACAAGCCCTCACATGACACTGTCGGCAGAAATATGGAAAAATTATAGCTGTCAAAATGTGCAAAAAAAAAATACAGCAGCCAAACTAAAACTGTATAAATATGGCATCACTGGAATAGTCATTTTATCACTTATACAGCACAAAGAACGACACAAAAAATAAATAAAATCAATTCTTCACCTGCTGTTGATTTTTTCATTCTGCTTCCCAAAGATCATAGTAACACTCGGATCACATCTATCCTGTATTCTGCTCTGAGTGCTTACACCGGGAATTCCGTGTAAATCTCTGAAATACATGATGCAGACGGAACCCCTGGCGGAAAATTTCCCATATTGAGGTAGATGGAGGCACTGTGGACACCGTCTGGCTGACTATGATCCGATGCTGTCTGTCTTTTTAGGCATCTATAAAATCTGCCACAGTTTTGTGAACTTTTGAAAAGAAGAACAACGCTGAACAGAGGCCAGACAGAGTTCAGAGTAACTCTGCTGCCTCTTTATAGTTAATGGATCCCTCGGGGTTTCAACTGAATCACGTCACTCCGAAATTTTGATGAAACCCGAAAGTAAGTGCTTAGCATAGAGCACTGGATAAATGTGATCCCAAATGTTGTGAAAAAAGGTTCCTAACAAAAGCTTCAAATCAATCCACAAAAAAAGCAAGTCCCTACTCAGGTCCATCATCTGTTATCGGAAATATATGGGACTTCCACGTTACTGGTAGTATAAAGACTCTGGAAAAGAAAAATGGCTCCTCGCCTGCCAAAAGAAATTCAGCAAATTCTGTGCTCCCAAATCCCCCTTCCCTCATTAGCCCCAGTGTGCCTAAACCACATTTAGCGTCCACATGTCTGACATTCCTGTAACGATGACAGCCCGCCTAATTGAAGGGTGTGTGTCTCCAGAAGCATGAGCTGGACACAATGTACTGGTCACTACAACAAACTGGTCACTGCAACATACTGATCATTACAATGTACGGGAACTACAATGGCAGTTTGCAATTTTCACTCAGCCACATCAACTCCCTCTTGTTTCTGGAAAACACCCTTGGAGTCAAAATAGTCACTACACCTATAGATAAGTTCCCAAAGGGGTATAATTTACAAAATGGGGTCACTTGAGGGGAGATTCTGCTTTTATAGCACTAAGGAGCTGTGTTTATGGAGTCTGCAAGCTATTCTAGAAAAATCTGCGCTCCAGAAGACAAATAACGTTCTGTTTCTCCCGCGTCTCACCACATATGGTGTACACACATGGTTAAAATAGTTGGTACCCCTCGCTTAATGTCAGAAAACCCCACAATGGTCACAGAAATAACTTGAATCTGACAAAGGTAATAATAAATCAAAAATCTATGAAAATGAACAAATGAAAGTCAGACATTGCTTTTCAACCATGCTTCCACAGAATTTTTAAAAAAATAAAACTCATGAAATAGGCCTGGACAGAAATGACGGTACCCTTAACTTAATATTTTAAGTTGCCTTTTGAGGCAATCACTGCAATCAAACGATTCCTGTAACTGTCAATGAGACTGCTGCACCTCTCGACATGTATTTTGGCTCACTCCTCAAGAGCAAACTGCTCCAGTTGTCTCGTGTTTGAAGGTTGCCTTCTCCAGACGGCATGTTTCAGCTCTTTCCAAAGATGCTCAATAGGATTTAGGTTAAGGCTCATAGAAGGCCACTTCAGAATAGTCCAATGTTTTCCTCTTAGCCATTCTTGGGTGTTTTTAGCTATGTGTTTTGGGTCATTATTCTGTTGCAAGACCCATGACCTGCGACTGAGACCAAGCTTTCTGACACAGGGCAGCACATTTCTCTCTAGAATCACTTGATATCTTGAGATTTCATTGTACCCTGCACAGATTCTAGAAATCCTGTACCAGATGCAATAAAGCAGTCCCAGAACATAACAGAGCCTCCTCCATGTTTCACAGTACGGACAGTGTTCTTTTCTTGATATGTTTTACTTTTCCATCTGTGAACATAGAGCTGATATGCCTTGCCAAAAAGTTCCATTTGTGTCTCATCTGTCCATAGGACATTCTCCCAGAAGCTTTGTGGCTTCTCAACATGTAATTTGGCAAATTCCAGTCTGGCTTCTTTATGATTTTTTTTTTCAACAATGGTGTCCTCCTTGGTTGTCTCTCATGAAGTCCACTTTGGCTCATACAACGATGGATGGTGCGATCTGACACTAATGTTCCTTGAGCTTGAAGTTCACCTTTAATCTGTTTAGAAGTTTTTCTTGGCTCTTTTGTTACCATTCGTATTATCCGTCTCTTTGATTTGTCATAAATTTTTCTCCTGCGGCCACGTCCAGGGAGGTTGGCTACAGTCCCATGGAGCTTAAATTTCTGAATAATATGTACAACTGTAGTCACAGGAACATCAAGCTGCTTGGAGATGGTCTTATAACTTTTACCTTTAACATGTCTGTCAATAATTTTCTTTCTAATCTCCTGAGACAACTCTTTCCTTCGCTTCCTCTGGTCCATGTTGAGTGTGATACACACCATGTCACCAAACAGCACAGTGAGTATCTGTAGCCCTCTATACAGGCCCACTCACTATTCCAAGATTGCAGACACCTGTGATGCTAATTAGTTTCCACACCTTAATTTAACATGTCCCTTTTGTCTTTTGTCACATTATTTTCAGGGGTACCATCATTTCTGTTCAGGCCTATTTCATGAGTTTTATTTTTTTTAAATTCTGTGGAAGCATGGTTGAAAAGCAATGTCTGACTTTCATTTGTTCATTTTTATAGATTTTTGATTTATTATTAATTTTGTCAGATTCAATCAGATTCAAGTTATTTCTGTGACCATTATGGGCTTTTCTGTCATTAAACGAGGGGTACCAACAATTTTGACCACATGTGTATGTCTACATTCATCAGAAATTGTGGGACAAATATTGGTGCCATTTTTGACCATTTTCCTTTGTGAAAATTTAAAATCTGGGGCTAAAACTAAACTAACTGCCTAGTGGTATAAAATTCTGTGACACATTTGTGGTGTCAATATAATCACTGCACCCCTAGATGAATTTATTGAAAAGTGTAGTTTGTAAAATGGGGTCACTTATGGGGGGTTCTGCTGTTCTAGCACCTCAGGGCCTCTGACAATGTGACTTGGCATTCTCAAACCAGTCCAGCAAAATTTGAACTCCAATATGGCATTTGATCCCTTCTGACCTTTGCACTATACCTCAAAAGTAGTTTTCGATCACATATGGGGCATCGGTATACTCAAGAGAAAATGCATAATCTTGGGGGTCTAATTTGTTCTGTTATCCACTTGAAAATAAAAAAAATTGAGGCTAAAATAACATTTTTGTTGGAAAAAAATGATTTTTTTTATTTTACAGCTCAAACTTCTGTGAAGCACCTGGACATTCAAGATGCTCATCAGCATCACACATCTAGATACATTCCTTGCAGGGTCTAGTTTAAAAAATGTAGTCACTTGTAAGGGGTTTACTCTGTTTCTAAATGCAGCATGACACCAGCAGATCATTCCATCAAAGTCTGCACTGCAAAACGTCACTCCTTTCTGATGCCTGCTGTCCATACATACAGTAGTTTTCCCCCACATATTGGGTATCAGAGTACTAAAGAAATTTCAAAACAATTTTTGGGATACATTTTGTTCTGTTATCTTTGTGAAAATAAAAAATTTGAGGCTAAAATGGAATTTTTTGGGGAAAAAATTAGCTTTTTTCATTTTCACGGGTCTATAAATTGTGAAGCACCTGAGGGTTCAAGATGCTCGCCACACATCTAGATAAGTTACTTGAGGGGTCTAGTTTCTAAAATGTTGTGAATTATGATGGGCTTCCACTGTTTAGGCACATCAGGAGCTCTCCAAAGGTAGCATGGCGTCTGCTAATTATTCCAGCAAAATTTGCAGTCAAAAAGTCAATTGGAGTCTTGTCCCTTCCGAGCCCTGTCATGTGCCCAAACAGTAGTTTTCCTCCACGTATTCGGTATCAGTGGATTTATGAGAAATGGCACAACAAATTGTACAGTGCAATTTCTCCTGTTACCCTGTGAAAATGCAAAATTTGCGGCTAAAATAATTTTTATGGGAAATATGTGATTTTTTTATTTTCACAGCTAAATGTTATAAACTTCTGTGAAGCACCTGGGGGGGTTCAAGGTACAAGGTACCACATATGTAGATGAGTTTCCTGAGGGGTCTAGTTTCCAAAATGGGGTCACTTGTGGTGGGTTTCTACCGTTTAGGCACATCAAGGGCTTTCAAAATGTGACATGTTGGATAGGATATGGGTTGAACTAGATGGACTTAAAGTCTTCCTTCAACCTTAATAACTATGTTACTATGTTACTATGACATGGCGTCCGCTAATTATTCCAGCAAATTTTAAGTTTAGAAAGTCAAAAGGCACTCCTTCCATTCCGAGCCCTGCTGTGCGCCCAAACAGTAGTTTTATCCACATATGGGGTATTGGTGTACTCAGAAATTGCACAATAAATTGTACAATGGAATTTCTCCTATTACCCTTGTGAAAATGCTAAATTTTGGGACTAAAAACATTAATGTGGGAATAATGTGATTTCTTTTATTTTCACGGTCCAATGTTATACACGTCTATGAAGGGGTGTGTGGGAATCAAGGTGCTCACCACACATCTAGATAAGTTCTGTGAGGGGTCTAGTTTCCTAAATGGTGTCATTTAATAGCAGTTTCCACTGTTTAGGCACATCAGAGGCTCTCCAAATGCGACATGGCATTCGCTCATTATTACAGCAAATTTTTCATTCAAAAACTCAAATGGCGCTCCTATCCTTAAGAACACTGCCGTTTGCCCATTTAGTGGTTTTCCTCCACATATAGAGAAAGGGCGTGCTAAAGAAATATAGCACAACAAATTTTGGGTTCCATTTTTTCCTGTTACCCTTGCAAAAATAAAAAAAATTAGGTCTAAATTAAAATTTTTGCTAAAAAAGCTAAATGTTAATTTTTTCCTTCCACATTCCATTGAATCCGGTGAAGAACCTGAAGGGTTAATAAACTTGAATGTGGTTTTGAACAACTTGATGGGTGCATATTTTAGAATGGTGTCACTTTTGGGTATTTTATGTCATATCGGCCCCTCAAAGTCTCTTCAAATGTGATGTGGTCTCAAAAAAAACGGTTTTGTAAATTTTTTTGGAAAAATTAGAAATTGCTGGTCAATTTTTAACCCTCATAACCTTATAACTTCCTAACAAAATAAAATCATGTTTCAAAAATTGTGCTGATGTGAAGTAGACATTTGGGAAACGTTATTTATTAACTATTTTGTGTGACTTAACTCTGATTAAATGGCATTAAAATTAAAAGTTTGAAAATTGCAGAATGTTCTGTTGTAAAGTATGTAGGCTGCACCACGCGGAAATGATGCAGTTTAGAAAACATGTCTATGACATTAATAATTAAAGTAGTAGAAATAAAATGATTTCACAAGCTTCAAAACACTTTATTAATCAACACCAGGGAAATACCGCATCAATGAAGGTGTACGCCATTGAGCAAATACAGTCTAGCAGTAGAAGAGGAGATAGGGAAGATATAATGAAAAATAGGGAAGCTTGGTGGATTTTCAAACTAAATAAATATAAATAAAAAAAAAGGAAAAAAATTCCAGTAATTGATTGTTTGTAACATGCATAGCATACTCGCTATTATTCATTTTGTAATAGCGCCACTAATTCCTTTGCACTGGAATATCTCATTATATGTAACTAGTGATGAACCCGTTCTACGCCCGGGTGGCAAGCATTTTTATAGGTACATGGTCTCCCATTCTGGTATGTGCTTCCCCCCTCCTATTCTGGTATGCATGGCACCCCTCATCCCTATCCTGGTATGTATGGTCCCCTCACCCCCACCCAAATCTACTATGCATGGCACCCCATTCCTCATCCTGGTATGCATGGTCCCCTCATCCCCCAATCCTGGTATGCATGGTACCCCCTCATCCCTATCCTGGTATGCATGTTACCTGCTCATCCATATCCTGGTATTCATGGTTCCCTCACCCCCCAATCCTGGTATGCATGGTCCCCTCACCCCCCAATCCTGGTATGCATGGTTCCCTCCTGCCCAATCCTGATATGCATGGTCCCCTCACCCCCCAATCCTGATGTGCATGGTCCCCTCACCCCCCTATCCTGATGTGCATGGTCCCTTCACCCCCCTATCCTGATGTGCATGGTCCCCCTCACCCCCCAATCCTGATGTGCATGGTCCCCTCACCCCCAAACCTGATGTGCATGGTCTCCTCACCCCCAATCCTGATATGCATGGTACCCTCAGCCCCAATCCTGATATGCATGGTCCCCTCAACCCCCAATCCTGATATGCATGGTCCCCTCACCCCCCAATCCTGATATGCAAGGTCCCCTCACCTCCCAATCCTGGTATGCATGGTCCCATCACCCCCCAATCCTGATGTTCATGGTCCCCTCACCCCCCCAATCCTGATGTGCATGGTCTCCTCACCCCCTATCCTGGTATGCATGGTCCTCTCACCCCCTATCCTGGTGTGCATGGTCCCCTCGCCTCCCAATCCTGATGTGCATGGTCCCCTGGCAAGCATTTTTAAAGGTATATGGTCTCCTATGCTGGTATGTGCTGCCCCCCTCCTATCCTGGTATGCATGGCACCCCTCATCCCTATCCTGGTATGCATGGTACCCCTCATCCCTATGCTGGTATGTATGGTCCCCTCACCCCCACCCAAATCTGGTATGCATGGCACCCCATTCCTCATCCTGGTATGCATGGACCCCTCATCACCCAATCCTGGTATGCATGGTACCCCCTCATCCCTATCCTGGTATGCATGGTACCTGCTCATCCATATCCTGGTATTCATGGTTCCCTCACCCCCCAATCCCGGTATGCATGGTCCCCTCACCTCCCCAATCCCGGTATGCACGGTCCCCTCACCCACCAATCCTGGTATGCAAGGTCACCTCCCACCCAATCCTGGAATGCATGGTCCCCTCACCCCCCAATTCTGGTATGACTGGTCCCCTCACCCCCAATTCTGGTATGAATGGTCCCCTCACCCCCCAATCCTGGTATGAATGGTCCCCTCATCGCCCAATCCTGATGTGCATGGTCCGCTCACCCCCCAATCCTGATGTGCATGTCCGCTCACTCCCCAATCCTGATGTGCATGGTCCCCTCACCCCCCAATCCTGATGTGCATGGTCCCCTCACCCCCCAATCCTGGTATGAATGGTCCCCTCACCCCCCAATCCTGGTATGAATGGTCCCCTCATCGCCCAATCCTGATGTGCATGGTCCCCTCACCCCCCCAAATCCTGATGTGCATGGTCCCCTCACCCCCCAACCCTGATGTGCATGGTCCCCTCACCCCCCAACCCTGATGTGCATGGTCCCCTCACCCCCCAACCCTGATGTGCATGGTCCCCTCACCCCCCAACCCTGATGTGCATGGTCCCCTCACCTCCCAACCTTGATGTGCATGGTCCCCCCACCCCCCCAATCCTGATGTGCATGGTCCCCTCACCCCCCCAACCCTGATGTACATGGTCCCCTCACCCCCCCAACCCTGATGTGCATGGTCCCCTCACCCCCCCAACCCTGATGTGCATGGTACCCTCACCCCCCCAATCCTGATGTGCATGGTCCCCTCACCCCCCCAATCCTGATGTGCATGGTCCCCTCACCCCCCCAATCCTGATGTGCATGGTCCGCTCACCCCCAATCCTGATGTGCATGGTCTGCTCACCCCCAATCCTGATTTGCATGGTCCCCTCACCCCCCCTATCCTGATATGCATGGTCCCCTCACCCCCCAAACCCTGATGTGCATGGTCCGCTCACCCCCAATCCTGATGTGCATGGTCCGCTCACCCCCCAATCCTGATGTGCATGGTCCCCTCACCCCCCAATCCTGATGTGCATGGTCCCCTCACCCCCCCTATCCTGATGTGCATGGTCCCCTCACCCCCCTATCCTGATGTGCATGGTCCCCTCACCCCCCTATCCTGATGTGCATGGTCCGCTCACCCCCAACCCTGATGTGCATGGTCTCCTCACCCCCCAACCCTGATGTGCATGGTCCCCTCACCCCCTAACCCTGATGTGCATGGTCCACCCACCCCCCAATCCTGATGTGCATGGTCCCCTCACCCCCTCTATCCTGATATGCATGGTCCGCTCACCCCCCAATCCTGATGTGCATGGTCCCCCCACCCCCCAACCCTGATTGCATGGTCCCCTCACCCCCCCATCCTGATATGCATGGTCCCCTCACCCCCCAATCCTGATGTGTATGGTCCCCTCACCCCCCCAATCCTTATGGTATGAATGGTCCCCTCACCCCCAACCCTGATGTGCATGGTCCCTCACCCCCCAACCCTGATATGCATGGTCCCTCACCCCCCAATCCTGATGTGCATGGTCCCCTCACCCCCCAACCCTGATGTGCATGGTCCGCTCACCCCCCAATCCTGTATGTGCATGGTCCCCTCACCCCCAACCCTGATGTCATGGCCCTCACCCCCCTATCTGATATGCATGGTCCCCTCACCCCCCAATCCTGATGTGCATGGTCCCCTCACCCCCCAATCCTGATGTGCATGGTCCCCTCACCCCCCAACCCTGATGTGCATGGTCCCCTCACCCCCCTATCCTGATATGCATGATCCGCTCACCCCCCAATCCTGATGTGCATGGTCCCCTCACCCCCCTATCCTGATGTGCATGGTCCCCTCACCCCCCTATCCTGATGTGCATGGTCCCCTCACCCCCCAATCCTGATGTGCATGGTCCCCTCACCCCCCTATCCTGATGTGCATGGTCCCCTCACCCCCCCTATCCTGATATGGATGGTCCCCTCACCCCCCAATCCTGATGTGCATGGTCCGCTCACCCCCCAATCCTGATGTGCATGGTCCCCTCACCCCCCCTATCCTGATATGCATGGCCCCCTCACCGCTATTAAACTGCACAGATACCCCAAAAAAAAAACATTTATACTCACCTTTCATCCCTGTGTTCCGTTCAGCTGGACGCTGGGGGAGGAGAGCGGCGCCGGAGTACGCGCATGCCCATACCGCGCGGTCCGGCGCCATATTGCTGAAGACACACTGTAAATGTGTCTTCAGCAAAATGGCGCCGGATAGCGCTACTGCGCATGCGCGATCCGACGCGCACTCCTGGTCTCCTGCCCCGGGAGAAGAGAAGCGCCGCGGCAACGCTCCTCCCGGTTCAGGTAGGTATGTGAGTATGGCGCCGGAGATCGCGGTATGCATCCAGTACGCATACCGCGATCTCCGGTGCCATACAGAGTACTCACCGCTCTGGATGCCTCTCTGTCTGGAGCCAGACTGCGCAGGCGTGTTGCGCTTGCGCAGTCTATAAAGGCTTCAGACAGAGTGACGCTCCTACCGTTATATTATAGATGTTTGCATGTTCAGGTTCTAGATGTCTTCTATGGTGTCAGAAACAAGTGCAGCAACAGGAGATCTAATTCAAGTTATTACTTAGTCACAATTTGTGCGAGACGGAAATTCAGGCCATATAACTTGTGTGCACATGCCATCATGACTAAGGGTAAATTTACCTGAAACGCGTAGATGGAATTTTAATTTGTTTATCATGATGTTTTAACTGCACTGATGTCTGTGTACTCGTTCACACTGAGAATAAATTATTTACCGTGATCGTGGAGCTGGACTCCTTTTACTTCCTTTTTACAACATGAATGTGAGCAAGGTCTACGGCAGACCGTGCGTAGAGGAATCAAGATTCAAATTAATTTAGCGTATAGGGTAAAATTACCGGAGCAATGACAAATAGTAATATATCTGTACTAGCAATGAACCCGTTCTACGTCCGGGTGGCAAGCATTTTTATAGGTATATGGTCTCCCATCCTGGTATGTGCTGCCCCCCTCCTATCCTGGTATGCATGGCACCCCTCATCCCTATCCTGTTATGTATGGTCCCCTCACCCCCACCCAAATCTGGTATGCATGGCACCCCATTCCTCATCCTGGTATGCATGGTCCTCTCATCCCCAATCCTGGTATGCATGGTACCTGCTCATCCATATCCTGGTATTCATGGTTCCCTCACCCCCCAATCCTGGTATGCATGGTCCCCTCACCCCCCAATCCCGGTAAGCATGGTCCCCTCACCCCCCAATCCTGGTATGCATGGTCCCTTCACCCCCCAATCCTGGAATGCATGGTCCCCTCACCCCCCAATTCTGGTATGAATGATCCCCTCACCCCCAATTCAGGTATGCATGGTCCCCCCTCATCCCTATCGTAGGATGTATGGTATCCTTCACCCCCCCAATCCTGGTATGCATGGTCCCCTCATCCCCAATCCTGGTATACATGGCACCCCTTACCTCCCAATTCTTGTAGGCATGGTCCCCTCACCCCGAATCCTGGTATGCATGGCCCCCTCACCCCCAATCCTGGTATGCATGGTCCTCTCACCCCCATCCTGGTATGCATGGTCCCCTCGCCCACTTTCATGTGTGCATTGCCACGAAGATCGTCGCGGTTGCACATTTTGACTTCTCACAGCTGAGCTGCTGTTTCTTTGTGTTTGGCAGCTAGGGAGTTAATTCTGTCTGTGCTCGGTGCTGGGACTGGGTGCAGTTTCTCCCGGCTGCAATTGATTATTTGTTGATTGGTTTCCTTTAAATTCCTGGTTGTCTGCTTGGGGAGTTGCCAGTGAAACCTTCATGCAGACCACAGATAGGAATGAATCTGTATAGACTTTAGTTGTGAGCTCCTTAGTTGTTCTAAGCTCAACTTGGTTAGAGTTTATTTCCCAGACCATTTATGTTCCTTTGGTGTTTGAGTGTGTATGCAAGCGAGTGTTATCCTGTCTGTCTTATATGTCTAATCTGTGTATTTAGCTGAGATCAGCCCATATCCCTTTGGTGGTAGTCAGGATCCTTCTTAGGACTGATTACAGGGTTCAGGGTCTGATAGGAGACAGGGTTAGGTTAGAGACTTGGACCTCTGAACCATTATCAGTACCTCCAAGGTGAGGGATTAGTTAGGACCCCAGTTTAGGGTCAGGTTAGATCCCGGTCCACCTCTTTCCTGTTTCAGCTCATCAAGTCCTCAAGATTAACCCTGAGTTCAGCAGATATCGTGTCAGGTAAATCTATTCTATACTTACATGCTGATGTTGCTATACTAGTTGTTGTATAGAGTGTTGTTCCTGTATTAATAGTTTACTGACATTGTATACATATCATTAGACAGCGTGACACCCCCTTCCTGAGATGCATGGTCCCCTCACCCCCAATCCTGATATGCATGGTCCCCTCACCCCCTATCCTGTTATGCATGGTTCTCTCACCCCCCTATCTTGGAATGCATGGTCCCCTCCCCCCAACCCTGGAATGCATGGTCCCCTCGCCCCCTTCCTGAGATGCATGGTCCCCTCACCCCCCTATCCTGGTATGCATGGTCCCCTCTCCCCCCTATCCTATTATGCATGGTTCTCTCACCCCCCTATCCTGGTATGCATGGTCCCCTCACCCCCCAACCCTGATTTGCATTGTCCCCTCACCCCCCAATCCTGGTATGCATGGTCCCCTCACCCCCCAATGCTGGTATGCATGGTCCCTTCATCCCCAACCCTGATATGCATGGTCCCCTCAGCCCCCAATCCTGATGTGCATGGTCCCCTCACCCCCCAATCCTGATGTGCATGGTCCCATCACCCTCCAACCCTGATATGCATGGTCCCCCTCAACCCTATTAAACTGCACACATACCCCCCTAAAAAAAAAAAACATTTATACCTTTCTTCCCTGTGCTCCAGCGCTGTTCCGTTCTGCTGGATGCCGGGGGAGGAGAGCGGCGCCAGAGTACGCGCATGCCCATACCGCGCGGTTCGGCGCCATATTGCTGAAGACACACTGTAAATGTGTCCAGCAAAATGGCGCCGGATAGCGGTAGGCGCATGCGCGATTTCGACACACACTCATGGTCTCCTGCCCCGGGAGAAGAGAAGCACCGCGGCAACGCTCCTCCCGGTCTGGTAAGTATGTGAGTATGGCGCTGGAGATCGCGGTATGCATCCAGTACGCATACCGCGATCTCCGGCGCTATACAGAGTACTCACCGCTGGATGCCTCAATCTGTCTGGTGCCAGACTGTGCAGGCATGTCGCGCTTGCGCAGTCTATAAAGGCTTCGGACAGAGGGACGCTTACAGTGTTATATTATAGATATTATCAGTAAACGCCAATCTAACAAATACATTGCACATATTGAAGAATCAGGAAGCCCGTGTATCATTTTAGAAAGGAAAGCACATGCACACATAAATATATCAGTACACAAAGCATCAGAGGCGGTCAATGCTGTTTTTGGAGCAGGGGTAAAAGTAAACCTCAAATAGCTCAAACAAAAGTGCTGACGTGACAGGTTGTTGCTTATAATCCTGGCCTTGGAGTAGCTCTTATGTCATTTGGGACTTTGTACACTGATATATCTCATTGTGCATGTGTTTTTCTCACTATTAGGCCTCGTTCAGACGTCTGTTTTTCATGTATCCATGATTTTCATGTACCCAATTATGATCTATGGGGCTGTGTTCACATATCTGTGTTTTTTGGCGGACAGTGTGTCCTTTCAAAACTCACAGAGACATCTTGATTTTTTACGGGCATCACAGATGAAAAATACTAATACAAATCTATGAGTCCATGAAAATTGTGGACAGAAGATGGATGGTATGTGTGTGCAGTCCATGATTAACACTGTAATGCATAGGAGAAACTTTGTAATTTATTTATCCATATGTGAAAGTCACTGGTATGGGTTCTGGATGCTGCTTTTTTCAAATTTTATATATTTTATTTTTTGGGGTCTAAACAAGCATGTTTGTCAACTAGATTTTTGTTTGCTACTAGTATACACTGATGAGCAAAAGGGTAACAATGTCTTGGCTATCTCATAAATAAGCTTGACTATTAACTATTTAGCATATCATTAGTTATGCAGAGTGTTGTCATGTCACTGCATTGTTACTGTTTTGCTACTAAAAATCTAAATTTAAATTTTTAAGATTTTTTAACTCCACCTTTGGCTTTTATCACTCTAAATCATCCTGGGCTGCTCTCTATCAGATTCAAACACGTCTCGACTCTCAACCAAAAATCTGATCTTAGGTCTCTTCTACACGTTGTCAAGGCTGGTGCATAATGGTTGACTCACTGAGGTATGTATATAGTTTTTCTTCAACTTTACCCACAAGTGTTTGATTGGGTTGAGGTCTGGGTTCTGTGGGGTCCAATCCAGCACCTCTACTTCTTATCTTGCTTCTTATGACGATATTGAAGTCAAAGGTTTTTTTCAAGTCACCATTCCAGACTTATGTGATGTGCGTCACACGGTGCTTGCATGGACGCTTTTGATCTCACTATTTCAAAGCATGCAAGACACCTTCACTACCTTATTTGTCACACCAGAACTGATAGACCTTGTGTCACGGGTGTGTCGCCACGAAGATCGTCGCGATTACACAACCTGACTTCGCACAGCTGAGTTTTTGGTGCTAGGTGTTTTTCGGCAGTGAGGGAGTTAATTCTCCCTCTCTCTGTGCTAGACGAAGCCCAGCCTCGCCCAGCTGCAGTTAATACTGCAGTAATGGGATTCCTTCAAATACCTGCCAGTCTGCTAGGGAAGTGTCGGTGAAAGCATTCATGCAGACCAGCAGAACGGATCGTGG
The DNA here is from genome assembly GCA_033576555.1 of Oophaga sylvatica. Classification (NCBI taxonomy): domain Eukaryota; kingdom Metazoa; phylum Chordata; class Amphibia; order Anura; family Dendrobatidae; genus Oophaga; species Oophaga sylvatica. The sequence continues at coordinate 280,313,790 of JARQOD010000001.1, forward strand.
TATAGTGAAGTCTGAAGTGAAGAGTACCTGGTGTGATTTTCTCCCCTCCTCGCTTTATTATTTATCTCCTTACCCGTTGGTGTTCCCTCTGTAGTTGTAGTGTGTGTTTTGTATGCAAGGTGGTCTTTTGTTTTACCCCTTGTACTGTCTCGTTCGTCTTATACTGTTTGTAGGAATTTACCATCCTGTCCCCTGTGGTTGTGATCAGGGTCCTTCTCAGGACTAGATTACTGAGGGTCAGGGATTCACAGGAGATAGGGTTACGCTGGTGGCCTGGACCTCTGTACCATCAACAGTACCTCCAGGTAGAGGGATTAGTCAGGGCCCCAGCTTAGGGTCAGCATAGACCCGGACCTCCTGTATACAGTGACAGCGTGACATTTTCACCGACCTTACTAAAGATTCTCTCCAGCCACCATGGATCCAGTAGCCAGTCTAGCTCGGCAGTTGCAGAGTTTGTCCATGGAGCTGGCGGATGTTAAGTCCAAGGTTTTGTACCCCCTGGAGCAAGCCGGACCTGAACCTAAAGTAGCTCTCCCTGACAGGTTCACTGGAGGGCGGGACAAGTTTTTTGCTTTCCGGGAGGCATGTAAATTGTACTTTCGGCTGCGACCTCGGTCATCGGGGAGTGAAGATCAACGGGTGGGAATTGTCATCTCGCTCCTACAAGGGGACCCCCAATCATGGGCTTTCTCGCTTCCCCGGGCTCCCCGGCTCTCCAGTCAGTGGATAGGTTTTTTCGCAGCTCTGGGTCTTGTATATGATCGGGTCTCCCTTGCTGAATCTAAGTTACGTAAGATACAGCAGGGTGATCGTCCGGCGGAGGAATTCTGTTCGGAGTTCCGTAGGTGGGCCACGGACACCCAGTGGAATGACCCGGCTCTTAGGAGCCAGTTTTGTCAAGGTTTATCTGACAAATTAAAGGATGTGCTGGCACAGTATGACCCTCCCACGTCACTTGAAGCCGCTATGGCCCTTGCTATTCGCATTGACAGACGACTTCGGGAGAGGTGCGGGGTAACTCTGCCCCCTGTGATGACTCCACCTTCTACTAGGTCCCCTTATATGGAGGTTCCCCTGGTCAGTCCAGAGGAGCCTATGCAGTTAGGAGGGACATCATTCCGAGGGAGGAGATCGTCAGTTCACCGCAAGACAGGAAGGTGTTTCTTCTGCGGGAGAAGGGATATTTTATTGGGGGGTGTCCATCCCGTCCTTTGCAGAGTGAGAAGTCGCCGGAAAACTATTGATCCCAGGTTGTGTGGTGGATGACAATCTGGGAGTAAGCATTTCGTCCCCAGGTCCGTCTCAATTTCTCGTACCGGCGGAGGTGGTGGTGGGTATGAGAACTGAGAGGATATCTGTTCTTCTGGATAGTGGGGCCGGGGCTAATCTGGTGGATGCTCGGTTTGCCCGGGTTCAAGGTATGCGACTGAGTGTATTGGCTAAACCCATCCCCATATTCTCGATCGACACCAGGCCTCTCGGTCAAGGTAGTTTTTTGCAAGCCGTGCATAACATAGATCTTCAAGTGGGGGCGATACATAAAGAACTGTTGTCTTGTTATGTGTTGGAGGGTCTTCCCACTCCTGTAGTGTTGGGTCTTCCCTGGTTAACTAAGCATAACCCGGTTATTAATTGGCAATCCAGAGAGATAAGCCAGTGGAGTGAATTCTGCAATAAAAACTGCATGAACACGGTCATCGGTGCGGTCGCGCCTAGGGCCTTACCTCCATTTCTGGTGGACTTTGAGGATGTATTTTCGGAGAAAGGGTGTCAAGAACTACCTCCTCATCGCGCGTATGACTGTTCTGTAAAATTGCTCCCTGAGGCCAAGTTACCGAAATCTAGGTTGTATAACCTTTCTGGTCCTGAGAGGCAGGCCATGAAGGATTATATTTCGGAGAGTCTTGCTAAGGGGCATATTAGACCTTCATCTTCCCCGGTGGCCGCGGGGTTCTTCTTTGTGAAGAAGAAAGATGGAGGCCTACGCCCTTGCCTGGATTTCCGTGAGCTTAATCTTATTACGGTCCGAGATCCGTATCCGCTCCCACTTATTCCCGATCTCTTCAATCAGATCGTGGGCGCCAAATGGTTCTCTAAGTTGGATCTCAGGGGGGCGTATAATCTGATTAGGATGAAGGAGGGGGATGAGTGGAAGACGGCGTTTAACACTCCGGAGGGGCATTATGAGAACCTTGTCATGCCATTTGGTCTGACTAATGCCCCGGTGGTGTTTCAACATTTTGTTAATGACATCTTTCGCCGCCTGGTGGGACAGTTTGTGGTCATATATCTGGATGACATCTTAATTTACTCGCCGGATCTTGTGTCTCATCAGGAGCATATTAGGCAGGTGTTGCAAATCTTGCGGGATAATAAACTGTACGCCAAATGGGAAAAGTGTGTGTTCGCCGTACAGGAACTTCAGTTTTTAGGATTTCTGGTGTCAGCATCCGGTTTCCGTATGGACCCTGGGAAAGTGCGGGCAGTGCTTGAGTGGGATCTGCCAGAGGATCTTAAGGCATTACAATGTATCCTGGGGTTTGCTAACTACTACTGGAAATTTATTCGTAATTTCTCATCCATAGTTAAACCTCTCACAGACATGACTAAAAAAGGGACGGATTTTTCAAGGTGGTCTGACAAGGCTTGTCAAGCGTTTTCCTCCTTGAAAAAATGTTTTGCTTCGGCACCCATACTCATTCAACCAGATGCGTCACAGCCGTTCATTGTGGAGGTAGACGCTTCTGAGGTAGGGGTGGGAGCGGTATTATCTCAAGGTCCATCCCCTGGTAAGTGGCATCCGTGCGCCTTCTTCTCTAAAAAATTGTCGTCCGCTGAGAGGAATTACGATGTCGACAATAGGGAACTCTTGCCCATTAAGTTAGCTTTTGAGGAGTGGCGTCATTTTTTGGAGGGGGCAGTACACCGGTCACCGTCATTACCGATCACAAGAACCTGCTATATTTAGAGTCTGCAAAACGTCTGAATCCCAGACAAGCTAGGTGGTCGTCGTTTTACCAGGTTTAATTTTGTCGTCACATATCGTCCTGGGTCAAAAAATGTAAAGGTGGATGCCTTATCTTGCAGTTTCCCTGGGGCCGGGAAGACAGATGACCCGGTTCCTATCCTTCAGGAGGGGGTGGTGGTGTCGGCAGTATGCTCTGAGCTTGAGTAGGAGGTATTGGAGGCTCAGGGGGACGCCCCTGTTGGACCTCCAGGGAGACTGTTTGTTCCTGATCAGTTGCGACAAAAGGTAATCGAGCCACACCATAATTCAGCTTTGGCAGGGAGTAAAGCAACTGTGGATCTCCTCTCGCGCCGGTTTTGGTGGCCTAACTTACATAGGGAGGTGGTAACTTTTGTCGCGTCCTGTGAGGTTTGTGCGCGCTCTAAGACCCCACATACCCGTCCGTCTGGGGCCCTCTTACCTTTGAAGATCCCGGAGCATCCGTGGACTCCTCTGTCTATGGACTTTATTATGGACCTCCCGCCGTCTTCGGGTAAAACAGTCATACTCGTTGTAGTGGACAGGTTCAGCAAGATGGCACATTTTATCGCTCTTCCTGCTCTTCCTAATGCTAAAACTCTTGCGCAGGTGTTCATTGGGGAGATTGTGAGACTTCACGGGGTACCCTCCGATGTGGTGTCGGATCGGGGGTCTCAGTTTGTGTCCAAATTTTGGAAGGCATTTTGTACACGGCGGGGGATGCAGTTGTCATTTTCATCGGCTTTTCATCCGCAGACCAATGGTCAGACAGAGCGTCTGAACCAGAGCTTGGAGACATATCTCCGGTGTTTTGTGTCAGAGAACCAGGAGGACTGGGCTTCTTTCTTGCCTCTGGCAGAATTCGCTCTTAACAATAGGCGGAGCGAGTCCACTGGTAAGTCCCCGTTTTTCGGGGCATATGGTTTTCACCCCCAGTTTTGTACTTTCAATAGGGGGGGCTCTTCTGGGGTTCCTGAGGAGGAACGATTTTCGTCGTCACTTGCTTCTGTGTGGAGAGGAGTGCTGAATAATCTGAGTACTATGGGGAACCGATACAAACGTATGGCTGATAGAAGGAGAGTGTCTGGTCCGTACCTAAGTGTGAACGATCGGGTATGGTTGTCTACCAAGAATATAAAACTTAAGGTTCCCTCCTGGAAACTTGGTCCCAGGTTCATCGGGCCATACAGGATCAGTTCTATAATTAATCCGGTGGCATTCCGTCTTGACCTCCCCCCTACGTTTAAAATTCACAATGTGTTTCACAGATCATTGCTTAAGAGGTATGTGGCGCCGGTGATACCATCACCATTACCTCCTCCTCCTGTGGTGGTCAATGGTAACTTGGAGTTTCAGGTGTCGAAAATCATCGATTCACGTCTGAATCGCCGGTCCCTTCAGTACCTGGTTCATTGGAAGGGGTATGGTCCTGAGGAGAGGACATGGGTTCCTGCGTCGGATATTAACGCAGACCGATTAATTCGGGCCTTCCACACAACTCACCCAGATAAACCTGGCCCTGAGGGTCCGGAGACCCCTCGTAGAAGGGGGGATACTGTCACGGGTGTGTCGCCACGAAGATCGTCGCGATTACACAACCTGACTTCGCACAGCTGAGTTTTTGGTGCTAGGTGTTTTTCGGCAGTGAGGGAGTTAATTCTCCCTCTCTCTGTGCTAGACGAAGCCCAGCCTCGCCCAGCTGCAGTTAATACTGCAGTAATGGGATTCCTTCAAATACCTGCCAGTCTGCTAGGGAAGTGTCAGTGAAAGCATTCATGCAGACCAGCAGAACGGATCGTGGTATAGTGAAGTCTGAAGTGAAGAGTACCTGGTGTGGTTTTCTCCCCTCCTCGCTTTATTATTTATCTCCTTACCCGTTGGTGTTCCCTCTGTAGTTGTAGTGTGTGTTTTGTATGCAAGGTGGTCTTTTGTTTTACCCCTTGTACTGTCTCGTTCGTCTTATACTGTTTGTAGGAATTTACCATCCTGTCCCCTGTGGTTGTGATCAGGGTCCTTCTCAGGACTAGATTACTGAGGGTCAGGGATTCACAGGAGATAGGGTTACGCTGGCGGCCTGGACCTCTGTACCATCAACAGTACCTCCAGGTAGAGGGATTAGTCAGGGCCCCAGCTTAGGGTCAGCATAGACCCCGGACCTCCTGTATACAGTGACAGCGTGACACCTTGTGATGAGCTGATTCGTTAACTCCGATATTTTGCCTGGGCGTCCACTTTTTGGCTTTTGAATGTATGGACAAACTTTATTTCATATTCTCCCAACTGTCATGGCACTCACATGATTCAGTTTGGCAATTTTATGGTCCGTGAGACCGCTATCGATGAGCTTGGATGCTGCTGTTTCTCTTTTATTGGGAAGTCTATCTCATGTCTTCTCCTCAATTTGAATCAATGACTTTTTGCTTGGGAATCAACCTAATAACACACTGAGCTATTAGTGAACGTGAGAACAGGTTGAATTTTGTAATATACAGGAACAAAAAGATTTTATCCACCACCAGGAGCAAAACAGTAACAATGTAGTGACATGACAAAAATCTGCATAACTAATCATATGCTAAATAGTTGCAAGTCAAATTTATGTATGAGATATCCAAGATAATTATTTATAAAATGATGGTAGTCTCACGTTCGAAGCAGTAGTGAATGGTGAGATATGGAGCCTTAAAGTCAAAAGTTCAAAACATTGTTACGGTTTTGCATGTCACTTGCTCATATTCAGCTATTTTTTTACTTTTATTATTGTGTGCTTCTCCAGGTATTGTACCTTATGCTGTGCTAAGAGCAGTCACGCAGTAGATTATTTTCCACTGTTTTATTTTACTAACATAAGCAATTGAAACATAACAAACAGACCATATTTCAAGTGTTGGAGATTTGACCACCACAGGAGATCCACACAAATGAACTGTGCCTTAGATCCCACTCTGGCATAGTGACTAGTGATGAGTGATGCTCGCCACTGCTCAATACTCGATCGAGCATCTGGGTGCTCGGGTACTCTCGTTACTCGATCAAGTATCGCGTATGCTCGAGTGTCATGCTCGAGACACCGCCTCACAGTTTTTACGTCAGTTAGGCAGCAAATAAACATGTGGGAATTGCCTGTCATACACGGTAATGCTGTAGCCATGTTGGTTACTGGCATTAATGTGATTAGCTGGTATATAAGACCCAGTGACGCGATGCTTGGCTCATTATCCTGTAGAAGCAGTTGAGGGAGAGTTGATATAGGAGAGAGGTTAAATTAGAGAAGACATAAAGCAGTGTTGCTACTACAGTACTTGTATACCCACTGCTGCATCAGTAAAACAAAAGTCCTTTTCAGAGCTACATAATGTCCTTTCCCTAGTAAATCCGCTGTTGCCTGCATTCAGTTTAGGGATTGCTAGTGGAGGAGGGATAGTTTTAGATTAGAAAAATATAGGCAGTGTTCTATTGTCATACATCTTTCTATAAGTATACTGTTGCTGCTACGTAAAAAAAAAAAGTTCTTTTCAGAGCTACATATTTTCTTTTCTCTATTTATACCGGAAAGTTTGCTAGCATATATTATATAACTAATTTAAAATGCACAAGGCGTGTGGTTAGCAGACAGGGAAGTGGACGTGCTCCTGATGGTGCACGCAGAAGCCACGGTTGTCCACTAGGTGAAATTGTTTCCTGTCCCACTTTGCAGCATGTCCCATTTCCCATCCAAAAAAGGGTATACAGTTCATGGTTTATTCTGTTTCTCCTTCTCCTCCTCCATTATCTAAACAGGGTCATCATGCGGTCCTCACTACAAATTTTTAGAGGGTCATCAGGTGGCCTTCACTCATAATTTTTAGAGGGTCATGAGGTGGCCCTAACTCATAATTTTAGAGGGTCATCACAAGACCCCCACTCTTAAGTTTTAGAGAGTAAACAGGTGGTCCTCACTCATAATTTTTATAGGGTCCTCAGGTGGCCCTTGCTCATAATTTTTAGAAGGTCATCAGGTGGCCCTCATAATTTTTAGAAGGTGTGTATGATGCCCTCCTTCATAATTTTTACAGGATGTGTATAAGGCCTAACTCTACAATTCATATATAAATATATGTATTTAAAAAATACAGCACTCAGCAGTTGAACTGAAAAGTTACATGTCCTTTATTTTACAAACATGCCATGTACAGATGAAAGGACAAGCAGGACGTGAAAGGAATGTTGGGGGAGGTGAATGCCAGACGACGGCCATTTCGCAATTACTCGCTTCTAACGGGTCCAGGTGAAGTGATTAACTAAAGGTCATTTCCTTTATAGTACTACTGACCTTACAAATTAGCATATACAACATGTTAAAAACACATCTATATATTTAAATAAACAATTGTACTAATGCAGAGTGCAGCATACTAACACAGTAATAAATCTATCAATATCAGTTTACATAAACAATATGGATCTTTACATTTTAGTAGATATCATAGGAAGATTTTAATTTAAACAAGTTTTTAAACCTTATAAAAATACTGATAAGTCAATCCGGTCATTCAATCCCAAGGGACTTTGTGCATTTGATTTCATAATCCATCGAGCTTCTTGTTTCAGTAAAGCTTTATCATGATTGCCTCCTTGGGGTGGATAGTTGACTTTCTCGATCCCTGCAAAACTCAAAGTCTCAGGATTAGCTTTATGCTCATCTTGAATATACTTTATCAGACGCAAGAAATAATGGATCGTTAATGTTCAACAAAACGTACAGTAAGTGGTCTGATTGTTTTACCAACATAAAAATAACCACATGGGCAAAAGATAATGTATACACAAATTTTGTTTAACCCCTCTCTGCCATCAGACGTTCTATTCCGTCCATGTGACCCTGGACCTTATTCCCATGGACGGAATAGTACGTCATGGGCGATCAGCTGCGCTCCCGGGGGGAGCGCAGCTGATCGCCGCCGGGTGTCAGCTGATTATCACAGCTGACACCCGTGACTGTGTGTCAGGAGCGGTCACGGACCGCTCCCGGCACATTAACCCCTGGCACACCGCGATCAAACATGATCGCGGTGTACCTGGGGCACAGGGGAGGATCGCGCAGGCAGGGGGCTCCCTGCGCGCCCCCCTGAGACCCTCAGAGCAGCGCGATGTGTCGCGCTGTTCCGAGGGTCTGTCCTCCCTCCAGGTCCCCGGATCCAAGATGGCGCCGGGGTCCTGCAGGGAGGCGGCTTCCTCAGTGCCTGCTGAGGCAGGCGCTGGGGAAGCCTGCAGCAGTGCCAGAGTGATCGCTGGTGTGACAGAGTGCTGTGCACACTGTCACACCAGCGATCTGCTAAAATACAGTGATGTCCCACACTGGGACAAAGTATAAAAGTAAAAAAAATAAAAATAAAAAGTGGTAAAAAAAAATCATAAAAAAAAAAAAAATATTGCCCAATAAATTCATTCTTTCCTGTAAATAAAAAAACCAAAACAATAAAAGTACACATATTTGGTATCGCCGCGTCCGTAACGACCCCCCCTATAAAACTGTCCCACTAGTTAACCCCTTTAATGAACCCCTTAAAAAAAAAAAAAAAGAAAACGAAGCAAAAAATCAATGCTTTATCATCATACCGCTGAACAAAAAGTGGAATAACACGCGATCAAAAAGACCGAGATAAATACCCATGGTACCACTGAAAACGTCATCTTGTCCCGCAAAAAACGAGCCATCATACAGCATCATCAGCGAAAAAATAAAAAAGTTATAGCTCGCAGAATAAAGCGATGCAAAAATAATAATTTTTTATATAAAATTGTTTTCATGCTATAAAAGCACCAAAACATAAAAAAATGATATAAATAAGGTATCGCCGTAATCGTACTGACCCGAAGAATAAAACTGCTTTATCAATTTTACCACACGCGGAACGGTATAAACGCCTCCCCCAAAAGAAATTCATGAATTGCTGATTTTTGTTCATTCTAACCTCCCAAAAATCGAAATAAAAAGCGATCAAAAAATGTCACGTGCTCAAAAATGGTACCAATAAAAACGTCACCTCGTCCCGCAAAAAATAAGATCTCACATGACTCTGTGGGCCAAAATATGCAAAAATTATAGCTCTCAAAATGTGGTGATGCAAAAAACTATTTTTTGCAATAAAAAGCGTCTTTTAGCGTGACAGCTGCCAATCACAAAAACCCGCTATAAATAGTAAATCAAACCCCCCTTTATCACCCCCTTAGTTAGGGAAAAATAATAAAATTAAAAAAATGTATTTATTTCCATTTTCCCGTTAGGGTTAGGGTTGCGGCTAAAGTTAGGGTTAGGGTTGGCGCTAACGTTAGGATTAGGATTAGGGTTGGGATTACGGTTAGGGGTGTGTTCGTGTTAGGTTTGTGGTTAGGGTTGGGACTAGGGTTAGGGGTGTGTTGGGGTTAGGGTTGGAGTTAGAATTGGGGGGTTTCCGCTGTTTAGGCACATCAGGGGCTCTCCAAATGTGACATGGCGTCTGATCTCAATTCCAGCTAATTCTGCGTTGAAAAAGTCAAACGGTGCTCCTTCACTTCTGAGCTCTGCCATGCGCCCAAACAGTAGTTTTACTCCCGCATATGGGGTATCAGCGTACTCTGGACCACAAGAGTTATTGTGCAATTTGTCCTATTTCTTCTGTTACCCTTGGGAAAATAAAATATTGGGGGCGAAAATATCATTTTTGTAAAAAAAAAATGATTTTTTTGTTTTTACGGCTGTATGTTATAAAACTTCTGTGAAGCACTTGGAGCTTCATAGCGCTCACCACACTTCTAGATAAGTTCCTTGTGGGGTCTATTTTCTAAAATGGGGTCACTTGTGGGGGTTTCCACTGTTTAGGCGCATCAGGGGCTCTCCAAATGCGACATGACGCCCCCAGACCATTCCATCAAAGTCTGCAATCCAAAACGTCACTACTTCCCTTCCGAGCCCCGACGTGCGCCCATACAGTAGTTTACTCCCACATATTGGGTATCAGCGTACTCAGGACAAATTGGACAACAACTTTTGGGGTCCAATTTCTCCTGTTACCCTTGTGAAAATAAAATATTGGGAGCGAAAAAATCATTTTTGTAAAAAAAAAAAGGATTTTTTATTTTTACGGCTGTACGTTATAAACTTCTGTGAACCACTTGGGGGTTCAAAGTGCTCACCACACATCTAGATAAGTTCCTTGTGGGGTCTATTTTCCAAAATGGGGTCACTTATGGGGGTTTCCACTGTTTAGACGCATCAGGGGCTCTCCAAATGCGACATGACTCCCCCAGACCATTCCATCAAAGTCTGCAATCCAAAACGTCACTACTTCCCTTCCGAGCCCCGACGTGCGAAAATTAAAATATGTGGGGCGAAATAAATAGAATATTTTGTAAAAAAAAAAAGGATTATTTATTTTACGGCTGTACGTTACAAACTTCTGTGAAGCACTTTGGGTTCAAAGTGCTCACCACACATCTAGATAAGTTCCTTGAGGTGTCATTTTTGGGGGGTTTCCACTGTTTAGGCATATCAGGAGCTCTCCAAACACGACATGGCATCCAGCCAATTCTGCGTTGAAAAAGTCAAACGGCGCTCCTTCCCTTCCAAACTCTGCCATGCACCCAAACAGTGGTTTACTCCCACATATGGGGTACTAGCGCACTCAGGACAAATTGCACAATAACTTTTGGAGTCTTGTTACCCTTGGGAAAATAAAAATTGGGGTGAAAAAATCTATTTTGTGGAAAAAATATGATTTTTTAATTTTACGGCTCTACGTTATAAACTTGTGTGAAGCACTGGGGGGTTCAAATTGCTCACCAAAGATCTAGATAAGTTCCTTAGGGGGTCTAGTTTCCCAAATGGGGGCACTTGTGGGGGGTTTCCACTGTTTAGGCACAGCAGGGGCTCTCCAAATGCAACATGGCGTCCAATCTCAATTCCAGCCAATTTTGGTTGGAAAAAGTCAAATGGTGCTCCTTCCATTCCGAGCTCTGCCATGCGCCCAAACAGTGGTTCCCCCCCACATATGGGGTATCAGCGTACTCAGGACAAATTGGACAACAAATTTTGTGGTCCAATTTCTCCTGTTACCCTTGGGAAAATAAAAAATTATCATGCTCGGGCATTATAAACTTGTGTGAAGCACTTGGGGTTCAAAGTGCTCACCAAAGATCTAGATAAGTTCCTTAGGGGGTCTAGCTTCCAAAATGGGGTCACTTGTGGGGGGTTTCCACTGTTTAGGCTCATCTGGGGCACTACAAATGGAACATGACCCCCATCAACGTCTGCATTCCAAAACGTTACTGCTTCCTTTCCAAGCCCTGCCGTGCGCCCAAACAGTTTCCCCCCCCACACATGGGGTATCAGCGTACTCAGGACAAATTGGAAAACAACTTTTGGGGTCCAATTTCCTTGGGAAAAATCAAAAATTTGGGACTAAAAAATCATTTTTGTGGAAAATTTTGTTTTTTTTTTTTTCACACCCAGGCATTATAAACTTTTGTGAAACACTTTGGGGTTCAAAGTGCTCACAACAGATCTAGATAAGTTCCTTAGGGGGTCTAGTTTCCAAAATGGTGTCACTTGTGGGGGTTTCCACTGTTTAGGCATATCAGGGGCTCTCCAAACGCGACATGGCGTCCAATCTCAACTCCAGCCAATTTTAGTTTGAAAAAGTCAAACGGCGCTCCTTCCCTTTCGAGCTCTGCCGTGTGCCCAAACAGTGGTTTTCCCCCACATATGGGGTATTGGCGTACTCAGGAGAAATTGCACAACAACTTTATCTGCCCATTTTCTCCTTTTACCCTTGTGAAAATAAAAAAACGATTGTAAAAGATCATTTTTGTGGCTAAAAAGTTAAATATTATTTTTTCCTTCCACGTTGCTTCAGCTCCTGTGAAGCACCTGAAGGGTTAATAAACTTCTTGAATGTGGTTTTGAGTACCTTGAGGGGTGCAGTTTTTAGAATGGTGTCACTTTTGGGTATTTTCTGCCATATAGACCCCTCAAAGTGACTTCAAATGTGAGGTGGTCCCTAAAAAAATGGCTTTGTAAATTTTGTTGTAAAAATGAGAAATCACTGGTCAACTTTTAACCCTTATAATTTCCTAACAAAAAAAAATTTTGGTTCCAAAATTGTGCTGATGTAAAGTAGACATGTGGGAAATGTTATTTATTAACTATTTTGTGTGACATATCTCTCTGTTTTAAGGGAAAAAAAATTCAAAGTTTGAAAATTGCAAAATTTTCTAAATTTTCGCCATATTTGCGTTTTTTTTTTAAAAATAAACGCAAGGTATATCGAAGAAATTTTACTTCTAACGTGAAGTACAATATGTCACGAGAAAACAATCTCAGAATCGCGAAGATCCGTTGAAGCGTTCCAGAGTAATAACCTCATAAAGAGACAGTGGTCAGAATTGTAAAAATTGGCCCGGTCATTAACGTGCAAACCACCCTTTGGGGGGTGAAGGGGTTAACAAGAGATATTATTTTCTTCAAATATTTTTTATTAATTTTCAACAATTTTATAAAAGGAAGAGAAGAATGGGGAGACAAGGGGTAAAACAAGGGCAGGGTATCTTAATAGTACAAATAGAGAATTCAAACTATTTACAAAGATATTTAAAGATATTTAAAGAATAACCAATTATGCCCATTGGTATATGTGATGTTACAGGATGAGTAAATAAATCTCAAGATCTATTATAAATCTAAAACAGCTAAAGAGCCCAGTAGCCAAGTACTCTCTATAATGCAAGATGTTTTGCATTCCACAAATCCCATTTTATATGGTATTTTTGCAGGAAGTTATTGTTCATAGCAAACCTTTTTTCAATGAAACTGTGGAGTTGAATTGTATTAATAATATCTAAGAATTTTGGTGTTTGGGTTTTTTTCCACCACAGTGCAATTGAATTTTTAATCACCAGGAAGACATGAATAATTATATGTTTAATTGAAGGATCAACACCCTCAAGTCCTATCGAGAAGAGCACCATTTGTGGCGTAACTATGAGTTTGATATGTGTAAGAGAATTGATATGTAATATAGCGTCTTTCCAGAGTTTCTTTATTTTTGGACATGTCCAGAAGATATGATATAAGTTAGTGGGTGATCCGCATCCTCTCCAACAAAGAGGGGAGGTATCTCCATTTATGTGTGAAAGTCGTATCGGTGTGAGATACCACCTCGTAATCAGTTTATAAAAGGACTCATGGAGGGGAATGGAAATATTTGACGCATAGGTGTGCTTGATGGCATTTTCCCACGTTTCAATTGAAAAAGATCTATTTAAATCAGATTCCCATCTTTGTAGGTAGATATTTTTCATTTCATTAGTGTCTTTATTGAAGTGGCTATAGATGTATTTAAGGCTCCATCTGTTTTTATGCTTGGTATCTTTTAATAAGGAAAAGACTATGTCTAAGTTAAGGGGTCTACTTGATAATAATTTTTGCATATTTTCTTTTAAGATTAAATAAAATATAAATTGAGAGGAAGGCAAATTATAAGTACGTTTGATTTCACTGTATGAATAGAATGATTCACCATTGTAAATGTTGCCTACAGTGTTTATTCCAACTTCTGACCAAATAGATGGAATTGGAATTTTGTAAATTATAGCTATTAAAGAGATGGGACAATTCTTAATCTGGCTTAGTCTCGAACTTCCCCTCGCCGGCCTAGTCAGCGACTTCCATGCTGACAGAACTGCTTGAAAAATGGGTTGATGATGCTCCCTTTGGATTGGTCCTAATAAATATTTAAAAAAGGAGTCTTGTAGAGGTGTGTTATTGGTTTGGGCTATTTCCAGGTCGAGCCAGGCTACTTGGGAATTATCACAAAACCAGTTTTGGCTATGCTTGATCATAGAAGCCTGGTAGTAGGCCAGGACATTTGGCAAGGCTATGCCTCCCTTGCTTTTCATTTTGTATAGTACATCATTAGCTACCCTCGCCTTTTTGTTATTCCAGGTAAAGGATTTTATTAGATTTTGAATCTTTGTTAAGAAGGAAGAATGAATCACCAGTGGCAAAGTTCGAAATAAGTATAGAACTTTAGGCAAAATAATGGATTTCACCACCATGATCTTACCTAGTAGGGACAAGTTTAAAAGTTTAAAAAAAAAATCTTTGGATATAGTTTTAATCAGTTTGTCTATATTCGAAGGAATTAATAAGTGGAATTTATTTGTTAGTGTGATTCCTAAATACGTTATCTCTTTGTCTTCCCATAGATAGTCAGTTAGCTGTTTAATTTCTTGGACCAAGTCTTGGTTTAAGCAAAAATGCAGGATTTTAGATTTCTGGGGGTTAATTTTAAAATAAGAAATTTTTGAGAAAGAGTCCAAATCTATTTTTAGGGCAGTTATTGATTTTACGGGGTCTTTAATTGTCAAAAAAATATCATCAGTGAATAAGGTAATTTTATGTTGGCGGTGTGAAGTATTAAAGCCCGTGATCAAATTATTCAATCTAACCTTTTCAGCCAATGGCTCCATTGCTAGGGCAAAGAGCAAAGGTGACAGAGGGCACCCCTGTCTTGTACCATTGGTTATGGGGAACAATTTAGAGAGATGATTATTAGTATAAACTTTAGCATTTGGGTCTGAGTATAGTGCAAAAATAGAAGATATAAATTTATCATTGAATCCGAATTTAAATAGCATCACATGTAAATAGACCTGTCTTTCTAGTACCCCTATATGGGCTGCAGATGCACAATGCATTTTACTAATTACTAGATCTTTGTGATGGATAAATCTAATTTAAAGGCTCTGTATTAGCATCTGAAATAATATATATTACCAGCGTTACACATTATTTTGAGTCCTTTGTAGGTGCCCGGTGCGTCCTTTATACATCATACTAATCTGGTGGATCACTTTGTAAATTAATCCATATATACTATATTGTTATAATAATAAAAAATATTTTGTTAATTTTTTATAATGTGGTACAATAATAAATTTATACCTTTTTAGAGATACATTTTTCTGACTTTTTTCTCCGGCATTTCATGTGTTAATCTAAGTCTGTATCTAGTTGGAATATACCTGGGTAATTAATTATCGAATTTAAATAGTGTTGCTTTTAGGTAATTCCAATTAATTCTATCAAAGGCCTTTTCGGCATCTAATGTTACAAAAAGTGAAGGGGTATTCTGGGATTTTACTATGTTTAATATATTTAATATCCTTCTTGTGCCATCAGAGGCCTGCCTTCCAGTAATAAATCCAATTTGATCATTTTTAATGAGTGAGGGAAGAAGATTTTTCATTCGATCAGCTAAGATTTTGGAGAAGATTTTGATATCCCCATTGATTAAGGATATAGGCCTATAGTTTTGGACCATGTCTGATTCCCCCTTATCTTTGGGAATCATAATTATATTGGCTTGTAGCATTTCTCTGGGGAAGGATCCAGTTGAAGAAGCGTGATCATACAACAATTTTAATTGAGGGGAGATAATGTTAGAGAAAGTCTTGAAATAGTCATTTGTGAATCCATCTGGCCCCAGGGATTTTTGAGATTTGAGTTTGATGATGACATTTGTAATTTCTTCTATTGTGAACGGCTGATTCAAGAGTACCAAATCAGGGGGCTCTAACTGTGGGAGCTTAAGGTCAGATAGGAAGGAATTTATGGATTCTGAATCTGGAGTAAGGGTTGAAGGGTCCTGTTTTAGATTATAGAGTTTATAGAAAAAGTCTGCAAAGACATTTGCAATTTCTGCAGGGTGGTTTTTTATGACCCCAGAGGGTGTTTTAATTTTAAAAATCTTTTTCCTTATGCGATCTTGTTTCAATCTATCCATCATATGTTTGGTTGGTTTGTTGATTGCTGAATAATAGTTAAATTTTGAGGTTCTTATTACGGCGTCATACTCTGCAAGAATGGCTGCCTTGAGTTTCTGCCTTAAAACTAGAATCTCACGGTGGGTTTCTGAGGAGGGGGTTGTTACGTTTTTCTGTAAATCTTTTATTTTTAATTGAGACTGTAAGGAGGTAATCAATTCCCTGTTTTTCTTTTTAAGCCTAGATGAAAGTTGGATCATGCATCCCCTCAAAACCGCCTTATGGGTGCACCAAAGGACAAATGGGTCTATATCCTCTGATGAGTTTTCTTCAAAATAATTGACTATTGTCTTCTCTATGATTTCCTTATATTCTGGAATTTTAAAGAGGGTTGGATTCGATTTCCATAAAAAAGTATTATTGAGGGGGGGTCCGAGCATAAATTCACCTATAATTGGAGAGTGGTCTGAAAAGGATTTATCTAATATATAAATTTTTGTAAATTTGGATAACGAAAATATATCGGTCAGAAACAAGTCAATTCTCGAGAATGATTTATTCACAGTAGAGTAAAACGTAAATTCCCTAGAAGACTCATTGAGACAGCGGAATATGTTGAACAATTCATTTTTATTGATTATTATTATTATTATTATTTATTTCTATAGCACCATTGATTCCATGGTGCTGTACATGAGAAGGTGTTACATACAAATTACAGGTATCACTTACAGTAAACAAACTAACAATGACAGACTGATACAGAGGGGAGAGGACCCTGCCCTTTCCGGCTTACATTTTACAGGATTGTGAGGCAGGAGACAGTAGGTCGGGGGGTTGCAGCAGTTCCGGTGTTGGTTGAGGCGATATCTCCGGTAGTGGTGAGGAGGTAGCAGGGTCATTGCAGGCTGTAGGCTTTCCTGAAGAGATGGGTTTTCAGGTTCCGTCTGAAGGATCCGAATGTGTTTGATAGTCGGAAGTGTTGGGGCAAAGAATTCCAGAGGATGGGGGATATTCGGAAGAAGTCTTGGAGGCGGTTGGGTGAGGAGCGAATAAGTGTGGAGGAGAGAAGGAGGTCTTGGGAGGATCGGAGATTACGTGAGGGAAGATATCGGGAGATTAGTTCAGAGATATAAGGAGGAGACAGATTATAGATGGCCTTGTAGGTCAGTATTAGTAATTTGTATCAAAAAACTGACCGGCACATCCAAACATAGATTCAGTGTGAACAGGTGCTAAACCTAGAGTCACCAACTCATATACATACAAGAAAAAAAGGTAGCACACTGTAGCGCTATAGCTTGCAAACACGAAATATGAAAAATATGAAAAATGAATTGCATCACTACCTTAGAAATATGAAAAATTGAGAAGTCTTAGCGCACAAGATGGCCAAACCATGTGAGCCTGATAGCCACGTCAAGGCTCTTCTCGTATATCAGGTCCTAACTAATGCCTATCCTCGCTTAGAAAAGTCTGTCTGCATGGGAACACATGAATCCTCTCTTCAGACTAAAATCTACATCTCTGTGGAGGGGTGATGAACCTGTTGCAATTAAAAAGCCTGTGACCACCAGGTGGAGTGCTCAGGTAGAAGGTAAATGAATACATAACAAAAAACTGACCGGCACATCCAAACATAGATTCAGTGTGAACAGGTGCTAAACCTAGAGTCACCAACTCATATACATACAAGAAAAAAAGGTAGCACACTGTAGCGCTATAGCTTGCAAACACGAAATATGAAAAATATGAAAAATGAATTGCATCACTACCTTAGAAATATGAAAAATTGAGAAGTCTTAGCGCACAAGATGGCCAAACCATGTGAGCCTGATAGCCACGTTAAGGCTCTTCTCGTATATCAGGTCCTAACTAATGCCTATCCTCGCTTAGAAAAGTCTGTCTGCATGGGAACACATGAATCCTCTCTTCAGACTAAAATCTACATCTCTGTGGAGGGGTGATGAACCTGTTGCAATTAAAAAGCCTGTGACCACCAGGTGGAGTGCTCAGGTAGAAGGTAAATGAATACATATCAAAAAACTGACCGGCACATCCAAACATAGATTCAGTGTGAACAGGTGCTAAACCTAGAGTCACCAACTCATATACGCTTGTGCGCTAAGACTTCTCAATTTTTCATATTTCTAAGGTAGTGATGCAATTCATTTTTCATATTTTTCATATTTCGTGTTTGCAAGCTATAGCGCTACAGTGTGCTACCTTTTTTTCTTGTATGTATATGAGTTGGTGACTCTAGGTTTAGCACCTGTTCACACTGAATCTATGTTTGGATGTGCCGGTCAGTTTTTTGATATGTATTCATTTACCTTCTACCTGAGCACTCCACCTGGTGGTCACAGGCTTTTTAATTGCAACAGGTTCATCACCCCTCCACAGAGATGTAGATTTTAGTCTTAAGAGAGGATTCATGTGTTCCCATGCAGACAGACTTTTCTAAGCGAGGATAGGCATTAGTTAGGACCTGATATACGAGAAGAGCCTTGACGTGGCTATCAGGCTCACATGGTTTGGCCATCTTGTGCGCTAAGACTTCTCAATTTTTCATATTTCTAAGGTAGTGATGCAATTCATTTTTCATATTTTTCATATTTCGTGTTTGCAAGCTATAGCGCTACAGTGTGCTACCTTTTTTTCTTGCATGTATATGAGTTGGTGACTCTAGGTTTAGCACCTGTTCACACTGAATCTATGTTTGGATGTGCCGGTCAGTTTTTTGATATGTATTCATTTACCTTCTACCTGAGCACTCCATCTGGTGGTCACAGGCTTTTTAATTGCAACAGGTTCATCACCCCTCCACAGAGATGTAGATTTTAGTCTGAAGAGAGGATTCATGTGTTCCCATGCAGACAGACTTTTCTAAGCGAGGATAGGCATTAGTTAGGACCTGATATACGAGAAGAGCCTTAACGTGGCTATCAGGCTCACATGGTTTGGCCATCTTGTGCGCTAAGACTTCTCAATTTTTCATATTTCTAAGGTAGTGATGCAATTCATTTTTCATATTTTTCATATTTCGTGTTTGCAAGCTATAGCGCTACAGTGTGCTACCTTTTTTTCTTGTATGTATATGAGTTGGTGACTCTAGGTTTAGCACCTGTTCACACTGAATCTATGTTTGGATGTGCCGGTCAGTTTTTTGATATGTATTCATTTACCTTCTACCTGAGCACTCCACCTGGTGGTCACAGGCTTTTTAATTGCAACAGGTTCATCACCCCTCCACAGAGATGTAGATTTTAGTCTGAAGAGAGGATTCATGTATTCCCATGCAGACAGACTTTTCTAAGCGAGGATAGGCATTAGTTAGGACCTGATATACGAGAAGAGCCTTGACGTGGCTATCAGGCTCACATGGTTTGGCCATCTTGTGCGCTAAGACTTCTCAATTTTTCATATTTCTAAGGTAGTGATGCAATTCATTTTTCATATTTTTCATATTTCGTGTTTGCAAGCTATAGCGCTACAGTGTGCTACCTTTTTTTCTTGTATGTATATGAGTTGGTGACTCTAGGTTTAGCACCTGTTCACACTGAATCTATGTTTGGATGTGCCGGTCAGTTTTTTGATATGTATTCATTTACCTTCTACCTGAGCACTCCACCTGGTGGTCACAGGCTTTTTAATTGCAACAGGTTCATCACCCCTCCACAGAGATGTAGATTTTAGTCTTAAGAGAGGATTCATGTGTTCCCATGCAGACAGACTTTTCTAAGCGAGGATAGGCATTAGTTAGGACCTGATATACGAGAAGAGCCTTGACGTGGCTATCAGGCTCACATGGTTTGGCCATCTTGTGCGCTAAGACTTCTCAATTTTTCATATTTCTAAGGTAGTGATGCAATTCATTTTTCATATTTTTCATATTTCGTGTTTGCAAGCTATAGCGCTACAGTGTGCTACCTTTTTTTCTTGTATGTATATGAGTTGGTGACTCTAGGTTTAGCACCTGTTCACACTGAATCTATGTTTGGATGTGCCGGTCAGTTTTTTGATATGTATTCATTTACCTTCTACCTGAGCACTCCATCTGGTGGTCACAGGCTTTTTAATTGCAACAGGTTCATCACCCCTCCACAGAGATGTAGATTTTAGTCTGAAGAGAGGATTCATGTGTTCCCATGCAGACAGACTTTTCTAAGCGAGGATAGGCATTAGTTAGGACCTGATATACGAGAAGAGCCTTAACGTGGCTATCAGGCTCACATGGTTTGGCCATCTTGTGCGCTAAGACTTCTCAATTTTTCATATTTCTAAGGTAGTGATGCAATTCATTTTTCATATTTTTCATATTTCGTGTTTGCAAGCTATAGCGCTACAGTGTGCTACCTTTTTTTCTTGTATGTATATGAGTTGGTGACTCTAGGTTTAGCACCTGTTCACACTGAATCTATGTTTGGATGTGCCGGTCAGTTTTTTGATATGTATTCATTTACCTTCTACCTGAGCACTCCACCTGGTGGTCACAGGCTTTTTAATTGCAACAGGTTCATCACCCCTCCACAGAGATGTAGATTTTAGTCTGAAGAGAGGATTCATGTATTCCCATGCAGACAGACTTTTCTAAGCGAGGATAGGCATTAGTTAGGACCTGATATACGAGAAGAGCCTTGACGTGGCTATCAGGCTCACATGGTTTGGCCATCTTGTGCGCTAAGACTTCTCAATTTTTCATATTTCTAAGGTAGTGATGCAATTCATTTTTCATATTTTTCATATTTCGTGTTTGCAAGCTATAGCGCTACAGTGTGCTACCTTTTTTTCTTGTATGTATATGAGTTGGTGACTCTAGGTTTAGCACCTGTTCACACTGAATCTATGTTTGGATGTGCCGGTCAGTTTTTTGATATGTATTCATTTACCTTCTACCTGAGCACTCCACCTGGTGGTCACAGGCTTTTTAATTGCAACAGGTTCATCACCCCTCCACAGAGATGTAGATTTTAGTCTGAAGAGAGGATTCATGTGTTCCCATGCAGACAGACTTTTCTAAGCGAGGATAGGCATTAGTTAGGACCTGATATACGAGAAGAGCCTTGACGTGGCTATCAGGCTCACATGGTTTGGCCATCTTGTGCGCTAAGACTTCTCAATTTTTCATATTTCTAAGGTAGTGATGCAATTCATTTTTCATATTTTTCATATTTCATGTTTGCAAGCTATAGCGCTACAGTGTGCTACCTTTTTTTCTTGTATGTATATGAGTTGGTGACTCTAGGTTTAGCACCTGTTCACACTGAATCTATGTTTGGATGTGCCGGTCAGTTTTTTGATATGTATTCATTTACCTTCTACCTGAGCACTCCACCTGGTGGTCACAGGCTTTTTAATTGCAACAGGTCCATCACCCCTCCACAGAGATGTAGATTTTAGTCTGAAGAGAGGATTCATGTGTTCCCATGCAGACAGACTTTTCTAAGCGAGAATAGGCATTAGTTAGGACCTGATATACGAGAAGAGCCTTGACGTGGCTATCAGGCTCACATGGTTTGGCCATTTTGTGCGCTAAGACTTCTCAATTTTTCATATTTCTAAGGTAGTGATGCAATTCATTTTTCATATTTTTCATATTTCGTGTTTGCAAGCTATAGCGCTACAGTGTGCTACCTTTTTTTCTTGTATGTATATGAGTTGGTGACTCTAGGTTTAGCACCTGTTCACACTGAATCTATGTTTGGATGTGCCGGTCAGTTTTTTGATATGTATTCATTTACCTTCTACCTGAGCACTCCACCTGGTGGTCACAGGCTTTTTAATTGCAACAGGTTCATCACCCTCCACAGAGATGTAGATTTTAGTCTGAAGAGAGGATTCATGTGTTCCCATGCAGACAGACTTTTCTAAGCGAGGATAGGCATTAGTTAGGACCTGATATACGAGAAGAGCCTTGACGTGGCTATCAGGCTCACATGGTTTGGCCATCTTGTGCGCTAAGACTTCTCAATTTTTCATATTTCTAAGGTAGTGATGCAATTCATTTTTCATATTTTTCATATTTCGTGTTTGCAAGCTATAGCTCTGTAGTATTAGTAATTTGAACTGGATACGTTGAGGGAATGGGAGCCAATGAAGAGATTTGCAGAGGGGAGAAGCGGAGGAGTAGCGAGGAGAGAGGTGAATTAGTCGTGCAGCAGAGTTAAGGATGGACTGGAGAGGTGCGAGGGTGTTAGCAGGGAGGTCAGAGAAAAGGGTGTTGCAGTAGTTGAGGCGGGAGATGATGAGGGCGTGCACAATCATTTTAGTAGATTGAGGATCCAACTATTAAGGGACTGTGTCTGTTGACGTGCCAAGGAGGAGGAGTCCAAGAGGGCATCTGGCACCACATTAAAGTCCCCTGCCATTATTAGATCTCCTCTCCTCACCTCATTGACCTTTTTTATTAGTTTGTTGAAAAAGCGGATTTGTCTCCTATTTGGTGCATAGACATTGACAATTGTGCATACCTTAGAATTTAAATTGGCTATGAGGATGTGGAACCTTCCGAGAGGGTCTATCACTTCATTTATCAATTGGAATGGGACACTATTGTTAACTAAGGTGATAACCCCAGCCCTCTTGTTTTCTAGCAGTGACTTGAAGATATGGGGATAGTTCTTATTTTGAAATATTGGATGATTATCTCTTGCAAATCTTACTTCCTGCAAACAAGTGATATCAGCCTGGTAATTTTTAATTTCCTTCTAGATGATAAATCGTTTGCATGGGCTATTTAGACCTTTAACATTATATGAGAGAACTTTTAATTTCATATGGACTACTCTTGGCTCTCCTGATCACACAATAGCAACTAAAGATGAGAGTAAAAAAAGTAAACTTATCACTAAAAATGAAAAAAGAAACAGAACAAATACAAATTAGTGAATTCCCCTGGAGGATATCACCTATAGTGATGTCTCTCCTACCTTGGGGGCAAAGAAAATCGGCATGACCCGTGACACACCCATCTTTTAATTAGACTGTTCTAACTGTTGAACAAAGTGATAACCACTATAACTTAGGAATCAGATTGAAGCGAGGTCATCAGAAATTTAAAGCTCAGCCATTTTCTTTATTTCTGTGGGACCTCTGAAGAGAAGAAATAAAATGCATCCCTTCTTCAGGAGTATATAATGGGGTAGTCTTACCCCTGTGCCACACCAGAATTTTGGTGGGAAATCTCCATCTGTATAATACTCCTATAGATCTTAATTTTGTGGTCACCTCTCGAAAATCCCTCCATCGTCGTTTTGGAAAGGTCAGAGAAAATTTTTAAGTTTGTATATGGGTCCGGGAAAGTACCTCTCTCTCTGATATAATTCAGTATTTGTTGTTTTGTGTCAAAAAAATGCATGTGTAGTATAATGTCTCTTGGTTTGTCTGGACTGATATTCCTTGGTCTAGGGAGCCTAAGGATCCTGTCGATAGTGAGGTCTAGATCCGACAATTTTGAGATAGTTTTCCTAAATACGTTTTTAACGTAACTAGACAGATCAGTCTGCACTATGTTTTCAGAGACCCCCCTTATTTTTAAATTATTGCGTCTGTTCCTATCCTCTAAATCTGTGAGTTTGACCCTCAGAGAGTGAATTTCTTGTTTAAGGACAGAGTTTTCCTCCAAAAGGGAGTTGGTTTTTGTTTCAACCTCTGAGATTCTTTTTTCATTAACTTCAAATCTCTGAGAGAAAGAACCCTGTATCTCCTGGAGTGTTTTGTTTTGTGCCTCAAAACCCATCCTGATGGAATCATTAAAAGATTTGCATAGTCTGGCCATAAAGCCTTCTGTTACTTGTTTATCTGAGGAAATTAAATCCTCATAGCTTATCTTAGGGAATGGAGCAACTGGTGGACTGGTAAACTCTGATCGTATTTTTTTAGGGAATTGTTTATTTGGATTCATGTTAGGGAAAAACTCATCCGATAAGCTATCTGAATCAGCATTTAAGGAGTTTTTATCAGGGGCTCTGCTGTCAGAACCTTTCCTTTTAGTAGTGTTTAGTGTTGAGCGATACGATAATGTAAATATCGGCTATCGGCCGATATTAGCTCTATCGGCCTTTCGATAATTCGTTTTGATATTTTCGTCTTATCGAATACCGGAATCGGATTTGTCACTGTCACTGTGAGTGTCCGTCCGTCGGGTCTGTCAGGAGTCAGCGGCACTTACCTGGCAGAAGATCTCCGGCGGTCACGGCCTGGACTGCTTCATGGCCGCCATCATCTTTCCCCGGCGGTCACATGCAGTTTCTCGCGATAACTGCAGTGACTGCTGGGTAATCCCGGCCGTAAAGCAGTCAGTCCGATGACGTCACCGCCGGGGAAGCAGGTAATCAGCTGTGCTGCGCCGGGATGACAGGCTCTGCCTGTCATTCTGATGTAGCAGAGCTGGATCGTCGTGGGACACTCGTTACTATGGACTGCGTCGGTCAGGTGGTATACTTTTTTTTTTTTCTTCATTTTTTTACAGGAGATCGATGGCGTCGCAGGATGACACTGTAATAAAAGTAATGAAAACTGTGTTTTGTTTTTTTTATTAAATTAAAAAACTTTTTTATGAACATTCACCCGTCCGGGTACATAAACAATTTAACTATTTACATACAGTGACCCTGTCCGGGTTATTTATAATTCTTTGGCAGGGGTGTTCCAGGTACCACCTGGTACTCTTCTGATGCTTGCCAAACATCCGAGGCACCAAGGACCACCAGGACCTGATGACGTCGTGTGGCCTGTACAGTCAAGTCGTGACCCGCTATCTGGGTCTGTGTGGCCACCTCTTTCATCTCCCTCCGGGTCTGGAGCCCTATGTCACGGACTGTACGAACCCCAGGGGGCCTAACAGGCGCCGGGTACGGGCCAGCTATACTTATCATGTCCATAGCTGGGGCTGCTGAGGAGACCACTGAGGGAGGCTGGGGAGATTTACGGCGTGGGGTGGGCACTTTTGCAGAGGCCTGCATGTGGGAGGCTGAAGGCTCCGAGGGTCTCACAGGTTCCTGACACTCTGGGGACCAGGGGTCGCACCTGGTAACATTTAGGGCGTACCATCCATTGTAACCCCAGTGTCGAGTGTAAGTCACCAAGTCTCCTGGCAACAGGTCCCTCCCCGGGTGTCCTTCTGGGAGGTGAGCCTCCACGTCCCGTCGGTTCACAAAAACTTCTAAATAAAGTCCAGGCTCCTGGATGAAGCCCCAACCACCTTTTAACTTAAAGTTCCGTACTGCACCCTTACGCCGCGGCTCCCTCAGGGTTCCTTTATCTTTTCTCATCCGGTCCTTATCTGCCCGGTCCTTCTCCAGCTGACGTTGGCGAAGTTTTTGGGATTCTCGCTGCTCCCTTTGTCGCTCTGCTTCCTTCTCCCAACGTCTCCACTCTTCCTCCTGACGCCGGTTGAAATTCTCCTCCAGCATCTCCATGTCTCCACCATCAAACTGCAGCTTACAGTGTCCGGTTTGCGGCAGCTCTCCTGGCGCCCCCCAGTCCTGGCGGCGCTCACCTGCGGAGGAAGCAGCCGGCTCTGGAACAGATGACAGTCGGGGCTCCGGTACAGGCAGGTAGACCTCTGGTGCCTGCGCGGCCTCCTCCATGAGGACGGGTGTCGCTTCTTCTGTCTCAGCGACGGGGGCAGACAGCGGGATCTGGGGTGCTGCCGGTGCAGCGTTTTTTGCACGAAAAGGGGGCCCCCCACTGCGACAACGTCAACCCCAATTTACATTGCAAGGGGTGGGATTTCCCCCACGGGCCCCTACTAGAACGGGTGCCTCACCTTCCGTAAACCAAAAAGGGGTTGGCGCCGCTCCCCAATTTTGTTTTAGGGGACCCAGCTGGCTTTCCCCTCCTGGCGACCTCCTCCCCGGGGCCGGGCCAGGCCTCTTTGGGGATCCTCCGCTTCTTGCAAACGTAGAGGGGTTTCCCCGGCCGGGTGCCCAACGGTGGTT